>OZ004708.1:101657538-102268580 GCA_963924515.1 Vespertilio murinus
GGGAGGGTGAGCGCCCAGGTGAGGGACAGGAGCCCTCGCCCGGCAATGGCCAGAAAGTGGCAGCTGTGGGTAGGTGGTGGACGATGGCCTGGTTGTCCAACCTGCCCTATGGTCAGTCCCTGCAAGGCCAAATGACAGACCTCTGGATGGCCAGGCCAAAGCAGGCTCCTCGGTGACGTCCAGTCCGTGAGGAGCTATGTGAGTCTGATGGCAAGGGCCTGGATTGTCACTCTGCAGCTGGCAGGGATCTGGGACTAAAACAGTTGGGGTCTGAAGAGCCAAAGTTAGGCCAGTCACTGCTCTCAGAGGCTCAAAAATCTGAGATCTTATGAAGCCCAAAGGAAGAGAAAAATGCACACGTCCTCTCACACTAGCACTGGCCATCTCTCTCGCCCTCCACGTGCAGTTATGTGTAACTATTAACATCGCTTCTGATGTATAGAGATCTATGCAGTTATTCTAATACTCTATAGACACATGAACACAAAAGCTGAGAATACGCAGGCAGCCACCCTTGCAGACCCCAGACCTGGCCCGTAGCCTTCATTAGTCACCCTATCTTCTGTGAGCTGCAACATGGGCTGCAATACTTCAGCATAGTTGCTAGATGACATAAGGGGTAATTGTGGCTCTCAGTTCAAAAGCCACAGGTATTTCATTGTGGAAATCAGTGATATTCAAATACATTTGGTTGGCTACAGTGTTCTATAGCTACTCTGTGTATGAAGAGGGCATAGGATTCACCTCTGGAATGCTGTTGGAGGCTTCTCCTAAATGGTCCTGACCCGCCTGTTGAACGCTGGATTCTGGGTGCCTGTTGCTGTGTGCAGTGGGCTGGCCTCAAACAGGGCATGCTATCCTAACAAGGACCTGTCCACAAAGTGTGCTTGAAGCATCTCCACGGACAAAGTACAAGAGCTCCAAGACTCCTGCAGACCAACTACTTGGCTGTCACTGTCCCTGCATCTGTGTGAACCCGGGTAGACAGAATTAGGTCAGCAATGGCTTTCATCCAGCCAGGGATCTGGTGGGGATGGAAACCGGCAGCCATCAACTAAGTATGGGTGGCTAATCCTTAACCAGAAGTCAACAATAGGGTCTGACCTACCTGACCTCGATTCCTAACCCCTATGCACTGTTCATACGTACCCTCGCCAAAATCCACAGGCCCCCGTCCTGCAATCTGATATAAACACCTGTGCACCTTTCTCACACAGCACACATGCTCACCTCACCTGGCAGAAATCCTCGCTCACACGTGTGCTCTTGCACTCAGGCAGGGTAAGTGAAGAATGAGCTAAGCCACTGTAGAAAAGAACTCATAGTCTGTATTTCCATCTCTGTGAACACTAAGCAAGGAACACCTCACCACGCCCCTCCCAGAAGCCCAGCCTTACAGAAGCTGGGGAGCCATTAGCTAGGGTGGTAACAGCCACCAGGGTGGCATACACTTGGCAAGTTCCAGAAAGAATCTGTCGGGGGCATGCTTCTGCTCTGCATTTCCACACTGGTGTGAGTTGAATCCGTAAAACTGTAGGTGCTTTCCGATATTTCAAAATTCCAGAGTCTTTGTCTCCTTACCCAGGGAGACTCTACTTTGGCACTTGAGAGGGGTTTAGACCTCTGTGAGGACATGTGGCCATCGCTGTGGCTGTACATATCACTCGGATCATCAGTTTCTGGGTGTGAGAGGGTAGCCATGCCTATTGTTGCCTGGGGCTCTCCCTCACATACAGGGTACAGGGTACAGAGTACAGGGTACAGGTCTAGGCTCTGCTTCCAGTTCTGGCCCGGACTGTCCTTTGAGCTGGGAGCACAGCGCTCCTCCCTGAGTGGACGATTCGGTTAGGCCAGCTGGATTCAGGTCTCTGAAGGCAGCTGGCAGCTGACGAGAAGGCAACACAGAAGTGATCATGAACCTGGTTGGCCTGGCCCCAAATGTGCCCCTTGCACCTGAGGACAACACAGGCCCGGGGCTGGGTGTCACTCCAGGGAGCCAGAGGTGCTGCTGAGTCTGAGCAGTGAGCCCCGGGAGCAGGAAGCAGCCCTATCCACAGCTGGGCTCCTCTCCCACTCCCCCGCCACACCCCCCGCCCCAGCAGCTGGCACCAAATCCACATGCCAGGTAGGGGACAGGCCCTGGGGTCAAGGTCTTTCTGCCTCGCTGCTTGTCTGAGGCAGCCGGGGGCAGGAAGGGTGAAGGGCAGACCCAAAGTGAGCAGGAAGCCCCGACGGAGCTCCCATCCCTCCCCCCGGGCAGCCAGAAGGCTTCACTCTGGACGGCCCCCTCCCTCTGGGGCCGGGCAATGTCTCTCAAGGCCAGATTCGCAAGTAGGTGCCTGTGGAGCAGATGGAGAAAAGGGGGAACACACGCTCTTGGAAGTTGACTCGGAAGGTGTAGAGGTGGCGCATGTCCTCCACGGCGTAGAAGGACACGGCCCCCACCTCCAGGTCCAGTGCCACCCTCACGCGGGACAGGTGGCCGCAGCTGAGGGGCGTCCGCTCGGGGCTGGTCACGGCCCAGTACTGCCCACCGTTGAGCTGCAGCGCCCAGACGCCCTCCTCGGGCGTGAAGGGCGTGAGGCCCTTGCGGCGCACACTCTCCCGGGCCACTCCGAAGGCCCAGCCGTCCTGGGAGCCCACCTCCACCTCCCAGTGGTGCCGCCCACAGGAGAAGCCGCAGGACGCCAGGACGCGTGTGTTGGTATCAAAGCGGCGCGGGTGGTTGGGCAGGTCCTGGGCCCGCTGTCCGAGGCGCACGCTCTTAAGATCCAGGGAGAGGATGAGGCGGGGGTTGGCCGTGTCCGGGTCCAAGGTCAGCTCCACTGCAGAGGGGAGTCGGGGAGAGAAGGTCCTTGCAGGCCTCTGGCACAGCCCCATTTCTGCCCACCCCCACACCCCACTCCTACACCCCCAGCAAGTACATTGAAATCAAACTGTAGAACTTAGATACCGGAAAGAATCAATTTTTCTAATTCTGATGATGGTTTTGTGGGGTTTTTTTAAAATCTCTTTAGCCCTGGCCTTCAGCTGCGACTCAGTTGGTTGAGGTCCCCCGATCAGGGCACACACCTGGGTTGCAGGCCCCTCAGGAGGCAGCCAATGGAAATGTTTCTCTCCCCTGCCCCACTCCTTCCTCTCTCTCTCTCAAATCAGTATAAACATATATGTATTTTTAAAAGTCTCTCTTTAGAGGTCAAATACTGAAATAGTTATGGAAATGATATTATCTGTGATTTGCTTCAAAATAATCCAATAGGAAGAAATAAGCAGGGGTGTTAGTGGTAATTGCTGAGGGTGTATGATGAGCATGTAATCTTTATTATGCTCATCTCTCTGCTTTAGCATATGTTTGAAATTTTCCATAAGAAAAAGCTCGAGCCTGGCCAGTATGGCTCAGTGGCTAAGCATCGACCTATGAACCAACAGGTCACGGTTCAATTCCCAATCCCAGTGTGAGGTATACAGGAGGCAGCTGATCCATGATCTTTTCTCATCATTGATGTTTGTATGACTCTCCCTTCCTCTCTGAAATGTGTATACATATGTGTGTGTGTATGAAAGAAAAGGCTCAAATATGCACCTTGTAAGTGTTCCAGGCCTCCTATGTGCAGGCCCTGGGAATCCCAGCCCTCCTGCAGCTTCCTTTCTTCAGGGAGGGGAGGAGAGACAATAAATGACTTTAAAAATATAGAAGAGGGATCAGGACAGCAACTGTGCTTTCAACTAGAGGGGCCAAGGACAGGCTCACTGAGAAGGTACATTTAGCCCTAACTGGTCTGGCTCAGTGGATAGAGTGTCGGCCTGCAGACTCAAGGGTCCTAGGTTCAATTCCGGTCAAGGGTATGTACCTTGGTTGTGGGCACATCCTGAAGTTTTTCTCTCATCTTATTGATGTTTCTAACTCTCTATCCCTCTCCCTTCCCCTCTGTAAAAATCAATAAATTTTTTTTAAAGGTACATTTAGGCAAAGTCATAGAGAAAGTGAAGCAAGCAGATAGGCGGCTGTCTGGTGAAGCATGTTCCAGGCCCAGGGAAGTGTGTGTTGGTGCATTACAGCTCCGCGGGGAACAGGAGTGCGCGGGGGGAGCGTGCAGTGCGGCCTGAGGCTCGCGGGGAGAGCTGCAGCCTTTGCTGAGTGAGGGGCCTATGCGAGCTCTGTGCACAGAATGGGCATAGTCTGACTCAGCTGGTTTAGATCCTTTCCAGGCTAAGTCTGGCTTGGCCACCCCTTCCCCCCCATCCCTGCGGGGTTTGGGTCCCACTCACCCAGATTTCTGCAGGAGTAAGAACCACCTCCCTTGTCCTCGGCTTCTTCCTGCTTCCCCTCACCCCTGCACACAACTCTGGTCCCCAGAAGAGGTCTCAGTAAGTTTGGGAGTGGGGACAGGGGAGAGAGGGGCTTGTAGGTGACTGACAAGCCTTCCCCAACCTAAGCATCCTGAGGGGCAGAGCACTCCTGCTCTGAACCACAACCCTACAGCCCCGCTGTGGCCTGCAGGAGTCGGCACTGTGAGGCATGGGCTGGGAAAGGAAACAGAGGGCACCACCCCCACAGAGCCCAGAGGGACAGGCGCCAGCAGGGAGTGGTTCTCCACGCGGCTGTAACAGGCACTCCTGTCATCACCACTGCCGTACCTTTTTCCTCTTTCTCCAGCTCTCCACGCAGGTCCTCTGGGGAGAAACCAAGCAGGTGTGTGTGAATGACACCAAGATTGTCTGACAATGACAGTGACAGCACCTCCTCTGGCACGGATGGCCCCGCGGCTCCCTTCCTCCCAGACAGGCCCGAGGCACTGGGCCATTGCAGGTGCGCAGGTGCGGGGAGAGGCAGTATGCTGGCTGTTCCCGTCCAGCTTCCCCTCATTTGCCCCGTGCTGGTCAGAGCTGCCATCTCCTTCCCCATCCTCTTCCGCCCCCGATGCCCCTCTGTCCTGCCGGTGCCCAGGGGAAGCTTTGCGCAGAGGGGGCCTGAGTAAATTAGCCCCCACGTACCCCAGCTCCGCTTTTCTCACACAGCTTCTGGGAAGGCACATCTTTACTCCAAACCTCCAAAACCACACCACTGCCCCTGGCACCTCCTGGCCCAGCCCCACACCGGGGCCTACCTTTGAACTTCTTGAGCAGCCCCTTTAAGACAAAGGTCTTGAGGGAAACGTTCCAGACTTTGTTCTTCATCTCGGAAGACACTGTGCTTGGCTTGGGGGCTGGCACATTGCTGCACCTGCAGGACAAGGAGGAAGGCCCACGAACACTGGCCCATTCCCACAACCGGGACAGGGAGCCCCCTGGGTGGGGAGACGCAGAAAAAGGCGAGCCTGGTCTCACGCCCCCCACACCCACCCAGGCACAGGGACGCCCACCTCAGAAGGTACCCGATAAGGCGGTGGGGACGGGAGAGGTGGGCGCCGGGGGTGGGGAAGGGGTTACCCGTGGGAAAGGACCAGCTGAGAGGGGCCCGAGGAACTGTGAGGCCCACTCACCTGCTTAGTGTGTTTTTAAATTCCTGGAAAGAAAGACGGAAGAAACAAAATCAACATCAGGTGACCTCTGTTCACCTTTGGAAAAATAAAACTGTCCCTGCCCTGCTTCCAGAGGAGGAGGCAATCAGCAGGGCTGCCACACCATGTCTGCATGGGCCCGGGTGCCAAGGGCTCCCCACTGTGCCTGGAGCTGGGCACCTCGTCAACCGGGTGGGTCCCTGGACACTGCCCACAGCTCTGAAATGCCCATCGTTACAGAATCCTCACTGGAGCCATGTGCTGGAGCCCAGTATGGCCTCTGCTCTCACGTCCCCAAGATAAGTCAGAGCCTTTAAGCAGTGCTCACTCCGACCAGTATCCTTTATTTTTTATTTATTTTTAATATATTTTATTGATATTTTACAGAGAGGAAGGGAGAGGGATAGAAAGTTAGAAACATCGATGGGAGAGAAACATTGATCAGCTGCCTCCTGCACACCCCCTACTGGGGATGTGCCCGCAACCAAGGTACATGCCCTTGACTGGGATCGAACCTGGGACCCTTCAGTCTGCAGGCTGACGCTCTATCCACTGAGCCAAACCAGTTCAGTGCAACCAGTGTTCTTTAAATGACTATTTTTGATCCATTTGTGTCTTGTGAAGTTTATTTAGTATATTTGTCACTATTTTTTTTTCAGGTGAGAGTGCAAACACAAATTATGCAGACCAGTTTCCCTCATGTGGGGAAATTGCAGGGGTCAGCACATCTAGAGTGCAGTAAATTGTGACTATTTAAAATATATATATATATATATATATATATATATATATATATATATATAAAATTGATTTTTTACAGAGAGGAAAGGAGAGGGATAGAGAGTTAGAAACATGAGAAAATCATCGATCAGCTGCCTCCTGGGATGTGTTATGTATGATCAGTTATGTCCTAGGACTTGTCTCAAGTGTGTGCATGCTGGGAGATGATGTAAGATATATTCTTGTTCTTCACGGTCAGGAAAGTTCTATCATATCCCTGTAGACCTGACTCTAACCCCAGGAAAACCAAGGCACCCCTCTCCAGTCCCCTTGGCTCCTTAGTAATGTGAGTACGAAGCTCACAGGACCCGATTCTGTTCTCGCCGGCTGCCTTCGCAATGCCTGGGGATAAAGGGCTCAAAGCCCTGGGGAGCCACTCACCTGGAGAAAGTCAAGGTTGGGCTTGCTAGCTGTCTCCTGGATCTGGCTGGTGAGCTTGGATAGCTGGGCGATCTCGGCCCCGAGCTGGGCCAGGTTCTCATTCTGCTTTTGGGTCACCTCCCGGGAAAGCTCCTCCAGGCGCCCCAGGAGCCGGCCCTCCTGCTCCACCAGGAAAGCCCGCAGGGCCTGAAACTCGGCCCCCACCTTCTCTCGCTCAGCTGCCATCTGCTTCTGTCTCCGGAGAGAAGTTGCAGAGGTGAGGGAATGAGCATCAAGATTTGGCATTTGGACAGGAGCGCTGAGCCACCCCACAGGGCAGGGTTACATCAAATGTGGGAAACTGGGCCCGCCGCGCTTTCGGGGGTCAGAGGCTCACCCACACATGCACACCCTGCACGGCCTCTAATTTAAATATCCCAATGCTAAGGGCACAGCAGCTTTAACACAAGCTCTGGGTTCCCCGTCACAGATGTGCCGGTGTCTTTGTACCTGGGCTCTCCCTCAAACACAGGGCAACTTCCAACTCACCTAAGAACTACTAAAGGCTGCAGCTTCCTTGTTGGGAAAGTGAGGATGAGTCAGTGCCTCCTGGGGCCACTCTAAATATTAAACTGAGGTCACTCTCTTCCCCAAACACATTTATTATGTGTCACATACAAGAAAACAGGGCCAATATGGAGTCGCTTATGCTAAGCTCCCCCTCATAAACAGACTTCGTTATAGTTTTGGCTATCCCAGAATGGAATCTTAAACCAGCTAACCAGGAATTGCCTTTGTTCATAACCTGCCATCCGAGTGGGAAATAGCCTCACAATAACCAAGCGGCTTTTTTGCCTGTAGAAATTCCTTGTTCTTGCCCTGGCCAGTTTGGCTCAGTGGATAGAGCGTCGGCCTGGGGACTGAAGAGTCCGGAGTTCGATTCTTGTCAAGGGCATGTACCTTGGTTGTGGGCATATCCCCAGTGGGGAGTGCACAGGAGGCAGCTGATCAATGTTTCTCTCTCATCTGTTTCTAACTCTCTATCCCTCTCTCTTCCTCTCTGTAAAAAGTCAATAAAATACATTAAAAAAAAAAGAAATTCCTTGTTCTTGCCACCTCTGCTTATAAAAATCTCTTCCCTAATACAGCTCTTTGGGGTTTCTTTCTATCTGCTAGATTAGATGCTGCCCAATTCATCAATCACTGAATAAAGCCAGTAATATCTTTAAAATATACAAAGTTGAATTTTGCTTTAAAAAATTCACCAACCCTCCAAGTGTTACTCCTTATTTTATTTCATTTTAAAGTTTTGCTGTTTTTTAAAAATATATATATTTTATTGATTTTCCACAGAGAGGAAGGGAGAGGGATAGAGAGCTAGAAACATCAATGAGGGAGAATCATCAATCAGCTGCCTCCTGCACACCCCCTACTGGGGATGTGCTTGCAACCAGTGTACATGCCCTTGACCGGAATTGAACCTGGGACCTTTCAGTCCGCAGATCGACGCTCTATCCACTGAGCCAAACAGGTTTGGGCTTAAAGTTTTGCTGTTTTTTTAAATTGATTTTAGAGAGGGAGAAGAAGGGAGAGAAACATTAGTTTGTTGTTCCATTTATTTTGGTTGATTTTTTTCCCCTTAAGACATATGTTTAGTGATTTCAGAGAAGAAGTGAGAGGGAGAGAGAGATAGAAACATCAATGATGAGAGAGAATCATTGATGTGCTGTGTCCTGCGCATCCCCCTACTGGGAATCCAACCAGCAACAGGCATGTGCTGTGACCGGGAACTGAACCACCACCTCTTGGTTCATAGGACGCGCAACCGCCGAGCCTCTGTGGCCAGGCTTGGTGTATTGGGACGATGCTCGAACCAGCTGAGCTCCCAGCCAGGGGAGCTTCATTTTAAAGAGCACCATCTCTGTTCAGCAATTATGAAGTTAACATGTGCTCATAATACAAAATCTGGGAGTTGCAGAAAGGAGGAAGGAAAATCAATGCCAGTGACCAGAGGTAGTAGCACCCCTACAAGTGAGAATATACTGCTGTGTGCAGGCTTCATATTCTATTCTTTCTATTACCACTATCCACTGGGGTTTTACTCCTGTGTTTTCAGACACAGGCCCATGCTACTGAACCACTGGATTCTTTTTTAAAATATATATATTTTATTGATTTTTCTACAGAGAGGAAGAGAGAGGGATAGAGAGTTAGAAACACTGATGAGAAAGCATCATGGATCAGCTGCCTCCTGCACACCTCCTACTGGGGATGTGCCTGCAACCAAGGTACACGCCCCTGACCAGAATCGAACCCGGGACTCTTCAGTCCGCAGGCCAACGCTCTATCCACTGAGCAAAACCGGTTTTGGCTGAACCACTGGATTCTTTACATGAACATGTGCAAGGGACTGCATATGACATAACAAGCAAGGACTAGTGAGAAGTGAGGATTCCATTCCTCCAGGACAAGCTCAACCACCACTGTCCCTCTTCTTTAAAAACTCAATAGGAGTTGCAGAAAGGAGGAAGGAAAATCAATGCTGGTTTGGCTCAGTGGGTAGAGCGTTAACCTGAGGACTGAAAGGTCCCAGATTTGATTCTGGTCAAGATTGTGGGCACATCCCTTGTAGGAGGTGTGCAGGAGGCAGCTGATCAATGTTTCTCTTTTCTTCTCCCTTCCAAATCAATAAAATTAAAAAAATTAAAAATAAATTTTTAAAAAACCCTAAAGGAGCCAGGCCAGCGTGGCTGTGGTTGAGTGTGGACTTATGAACCAGGAGATCACGGCTGTCACAGTTCAATTCCCACCCTAGGCTGGATCCCTAGTGGGGGATGTGCAGGAGGCAGCTGACCTATGTTTTCTCTCATCACTGATGTTTCTCTCTCTCTCTTCCTCCCCTTTCCTCTCTGAAATCACTGAGATTTTTTTTTTTTAAATATATTTTATTGATATTTTACAGAGAGGAAGGGAGAGAGATAGAGAGCTAGAAACGTCGATGAGAGAGAAACATCGACCAGCTGCCTCTTGCACACCCCCTACCGGGGATGTGCCCGCAGCCAATGTACATGCCCTTGACCGGAATCGAACCCGGGACCTTTCAGTCCGCAGACCGACGCTCTACCACTGAGCCAAACCGGCTTTGGCGAGATTTTTTTTTTAATATTGATTTTTTACAGAGAGGAAGGGAGAGGGATAGAGAGTTAGAAACATTGATGAGAGAGAAATATCCATCAGCAGCCTCCTGCACACCCCCTACTGGGGATGTGCCCGCAACCAAGGTACATGCCCTTGACCGGAATCGAACCTGGGACCTTTCAGTCCGCAGGCTGACGCTCTATCCACTGAGCCAAACCGGTTTCGGCCACTAAGATTTTTTTTTAAAAAAGGCTGAAAGAGGAGTCCATGAATGGGTTTTGAATTCAAGAGACCTGGGTTCAGGCCATGGCTCTTCCCTCCTACCCCCTCCCAACCCCACCAGTGCCTTCAGGACATTGGGTATGGGGCCTTTACAGGTGTGAACTCATTCAACGCTGGCAACACCCAATGATTGGGTGCACTTTTCCCCATTTTACAAATGAGGAGACAGACAGAGGAGCATGTCTGTCACCAGTAAGAGGGTAGTCAGGGCTCCACCTCAGGGAGTCTGACCCAATAATCTGCATTTCTTGCAACTATATCATACGGCCTCCCAAGGAAGTAACACGAGTAGGTAAAACCTAAATCACGGTTTACCAGCCTCTGCACTCATTCAGGACCAGATAATTCCTTGTTGTAGAGGGCTGTCCTGTGCATTGCAGGATGCTTAATCAGCACGCTGGCCTCCACCACTAAATGCCAGTAGCACCCCTGCCCCAGGATTGACAAGAAATATCTCCAGTCCTGGCTGGTTTGGCTCAGTGGATAGAGCATCGGCCTGTGGACTGAAGGGTTCCAGGTTTGATTCCAGTCAAGGGCACATGCCCAGGTTGCAAACTTGATCCCCAGTGAGGGATGTGCAGAAGGCAGCAGATCAATGATTCTCTCTCATCATGAATGTTTCTCTCTCTCCCTCCCTCTTCCTTCCTCTCTGAAATCAATAAAAATATACTACAAAAGGAATCTTCAGACATTGCCAAATATCCTCTGGGGGCCAAAACTGCCCCCATTGAAAAGCACTCCTGAATGGTAAGAGAGCCCTAACCGGTTTGGCTCAGTGGATAGAGCGTCAACCTGCGAACTTGAGGGTCCCAGGTTCAATTCTGATCAGGGACATGTACCTTGGTTGCAGGCACATCCCAGGAGGCAGCTGATTGATGTTTTTCTCTCATCGATGTTTCTAACTCTCTCTCCCTTCCTCTCTGTAAAAAAATCAATAAACTATGTTTTAAAAATAAAAGTAAATAACATATAAATGGTAAGAGCATTTTCAGATAAAAGTATTCATTCTGTTATCATGCAGCAAGGGCTGACCGGCACGTCTGCTGTTGTATTAAGCAGGTGGTATTTTGAATTCTAAAGACTGGGACCAGAGGGGAGGTGCTAAGCAGTGTCCTGGTGGGTAAGGCCAGAGACCACGATGCTGCCCATGACGTGGGAGGCCTCTGGGCTGTAGATGGGAGAGCCACATGCTTACTCCTGTCTCCAGAAGAGGAGAGTGGGAGTGTGGAAATGAGGGTTAAGCTCTTCCTTGGGGAGGGAGTGAATGATCAGAAGGGAAGGCCGGGCTGCACGCGGAGGCAGCCATGTGCACCTGGTGCCTGTGAGTCAGGAAGGGTCCCAACGCAGGTCTTCCCCCCACACCACCCTCTCCCCACCCGGAGGATAGGAGGGTCTTCAAGTTCCTCTTCCTCCAATTCCCAGCTTCAGAACTGGAGGGCCCTCTCCTAACAGCCTCCCTATCAATCCTTTCACTCTTTTAACACCGATTTATCGGACTAAGAACTGAGTTTTCGAGGTAGAAAGTTACAGTCCATGACCCACACAGCTCCCCTTACTCAAAAGGAGCCCCGTTTCCCTTTCCTGGTCCACTGTAAAAAAGACAAAATGGAATTCCTACCCACCAGGGGGTCATGGGCACCCTGGGCTGTGCAACTGGAGCTACTGGAAATTGGTCACCAGCCTTCCCACCCGCAGCGGCTCTGACCCGTAAGCCTGCTTCCACTTAGGCTAACTGCAAAACCTCAGAACTCTAAAAATGAAAAAACCAGGATTTGTGTGTGTGTATGTGTGTGTGTGTGTGTATGTGTGTGTGTGTTTTCCCATAACTCTTGTGATGGCAAAAAATGCCCTGGTCTGACATGAGGCTATTTACTGTATTTATGTTTCCATTGAGCCTGACATTATTGCATTCAATCGGGAGAGACTCCAAGGCCCTAACTGGGGTGTGATTTAAATATATCTTATTGATTTTTTAACAGAGAGGAAGGGAAAGGGATAGAGAGCTGGAAACATCGATGAGAGAGAACCATCCACCAGCTGCCTCCTGCACACCCCCTATTGGGGATGTGCCTGCAACCAAGGTAACATGCCCTTGATCAAAATCGAACCTAGGACCTTTCAGTCCACAGACTGAAGCTCTATCCACTGAGCCAAACCGGTTTCAGCTGGGGTGTGACATTAAAATGACTATACATCCTGACACTTGACCCAGTTTCAGTGGAAACCAGCTGTTCTAGGGTTATTTTAGCCCTTCCTTTCGCTTGCAGAAGCTCTGGTTACATGATAAAGTATAGGGTCACCTTTTACAACGTGCACCCTATTATCTTTCTAAACGGGCACATGCTCCGCCACCACACAAAACTAGCTACCAGGCCGGTTGGCCCTCTGCGGGGGGTGGGGCTCACCAGGAGCTCCTTGCTCTCCTTCTCTTCGGTGGAACGGAACACCTCATAGTCCTCCAGGTCACTCTTCAGGACCTTCAGCCTGGACTCCAGGAGCTCCTGCGGGCGGGTGAGAAGGGAGACACTGTGGGTAGAGAATTCTGGAAAGCCCAGGCTGCCTTCCTGGAGCCGCCCAGGAGAAAGGGAAGGCCCTGCTCATTGGGGAGGAAACCGGGCTGGATACAGCCTGACTTCTCAAGGGGGACAGGGCACCTTTAGGGTGCCGCCAGAAGCCCTAGGGTCTCCCTTCCCCAAGACCATCAGTGCGCAAGTTCAGACTGAAACACAAGCCCCTCCACCCCCAGCAGCCCAGCCCACCCGGTCTTCTGGGCTCCGGTCCCCGCCATCGGAAATCCCTCCATGGAAGGGCTGGGGCACGTAGGGAGCATAGAGAGACGGGCTGTGGGCCCGAGGCCTCCACACCCCCCTCAACGGAGGCCCCAGCAAGGAGGCAGGAAAGAAAGGAGCCCAGAATGAACAGCTCTGACACAGCCCAGACGGCGCGCTCCTTGCCCTGCTCAACCCCGGACCACCGCTTAGGCAGGTCGCCCACCGGGAAGAGCCGAGCGGCGGCGGCGGAGGTGTGGGTACGCCCAAGTCGCCGCTAGAGGTCGGCGAAGCGAAGAAGGAAACTCGCCAAGTCTGTGGGACTTCGCCAGGCGGCTGGTTTCGGGGTGACGGTGTTTCGGGGTGACGAGGGTAGCCTCGCTCACCCGCGGAGCCGGCGCTGCGCAGGGGAGAGGCAGGGGCTCGCCGGCCCCGGCGGCACTGCGCGGGCGGAGGCGGGCGGGCCGCGGGGACCCGCGGGGGACGGGCGGCGCTCACCTTGGCCTCCTGCACCGCCTCGTCCAGCGGGATGACGGCGTGCGCGCGGTGCTCGCGGGCGCGGTCGCACACCACGCAGATGGCGCGCCCGTCGTCCTGGCAGTAGAGCTTGAGCGGCTCGCCGTGCTGCGCGCACGCCGCCGCCTCCGGGGGCCCGCGCTCGGCCGGGGCGGCGGGCAGGCTGAAGCGCCGCAGCAGCGCGGCCACGGCGGCCAGCTGCCGGTTGGGCCGCAGCTGGCTGGGGCGCGCGGGCTCGCGGCACTGCGGGCAGGGCAGCGGGCAGGGCAGGCGCGGGGCGGCGGAGCTCGCGCCCGGGCGCTCCCAGCAGCGCGCGATGCAGGAGCGGCAGAAGCTGTGGCCGCACTCGACGGACACCGGCTCTCGGAAGAGCTCCAGGCAGATGGAGCACGTCGCCTCGCCCTGCAGCTCGGCCGCCAGAGCCAGGGCCTCGGCCCCGGAGCCGGGACCCGCGCGCGGCCCCGCCGCCGCCATGCACGCCCTCCCGCCCGAGTCGGGCGGCGCCGGCGAGTCCGGGGAGCCAATGGCGGCGCGCGGGCCCCGGCGGCCGGGGCGGGCCTCCGGGAGGAAGGGCGGGGCTGACGCCGGCGGCCGGGGGCTCTCCCGGCTGGAAACCCGCCCGGAAGGGGCGCTTCGAGGGCCGGCCGGGCTGCGCGGCCCGGGGCTCTCAGGGAGGGCGGCGCCCGGCGCCTGGACCCCTCGGCCCCACCCCTGCCGGCCCCTCCGCCCCGCGGCGCCCTCTCCCCGCCGCCCCCTCCGGCCGCCCCGCCTGACCCCGGCCGCCCGGGAAACGCGCCGGGACAGGTGGGCGCCGCTCCCGCCGCCCGCGGCCGGCTCCGCACGGCGGGCGTGGGGCCGGCGCCGGCCGCGGGTCGGGTTTCCCGGGCGCAGGCTGGGCCCGGCGCTGCGGAGCTAAATTTGGAGTCTGGCGCTCAGTCCCCACCCCAAAGCGTGGCCTTGTATCCGCCTCTGTAGCTAGTTACCTTTCCTGCCAGAGTCCCCTCCCCCGTTGTTTATGCGTTATTTGTCTTTATAAACAACACATTTACAATAAATTTTCCCAGTTTACTCGATGGCATGCCCCACTTTATCTCCACAGCCCCCTCCAGAGCTGCTAGCATTGTTTGCAGCCCTCTCTCAAGCCCCCGAAACCACTGGTCCAGTTTCCGCCCTCCCCCTCCTCAGAAACAGCTCTTGTTAATGATACGGCACCACATGCTAGATTAATTAAAGAAGGTAGCTGAGACTAGGATGCCAGGACACAGGCTTTTATTGGAGAGAGGAGTACCTCCGCCGGCTGCTTCCAGAGAGAAAGAGGCCAGAAGGCACCTGGGGGTCTACTTTTAAGGGGAGGATAGGGGACGGGGCTTAGGGCACTCAGCGCACGCTGATTTGGTGGTTAGGGACTTAGGGGCTTAGGAATGGGGGGCTTAGGGTACTTGGCAGGTGCTGATTGGTGGTTCAGTGCTCAGGTATGTCTGCCGAAGGTGGGGTTTGCTGTCCATCAACTGAAGAAAGGGAGGGTCTATCAGTTAAAGTCACCAGTGACCTCCGCGATCATAACCCAAAGACAAAGACCCTTTCTCGGGCCTCACCTCACCTGCCCTCTCATTTCATGCTTCCTCCTTCCTGACACTCTATCCCGGCGCCTTCCATTCGCTTCCCCAGCTCTATGGCCTGCTACCTTCATCCCTTCTCCCTGCCCCGCTCAGTCCTTGGTTCCCTGCTGTACTCAGTCCCTTCTGATTTCTTACTCTTTACGGGCCCAGAAGACCCCGTCCCTGAAGACACCAGACCACAGGCCTCGCCCAGGACGCCCGGGGGACCTGGCTTCCACATTCAGCTCCAGCGTAGCAGCTCCACCTAAGGGGCGTCCCACACTCACGTGTCCACACTGCTGATCTGCACCACCACGTGCTTCTCCCACAGCCTTCCCCACCTCACCCCTTTCACAGGAACTCCCCCTCCAGGTGCTCGGGACAAAACCAGGGGGCCCTCTGTGGCTCCAGGAGGAAAAAATTGTGCACACCTCACCCCGTGTCCTGTCTCTCCCTCCATTGCACCATCTCCAGTGAGCAACAAAGCTCTCCCCTTTTGTCCCACTCTGCCGCCCTATCTTCACCCAGCTGTGAGAACAATCCTGTTAAAATGTTACTTTTAAATCAATCATGACCCTTCTCTGCTCAAACCCTCCAGAGACTCCCCCTGCCAACCCTCCCCCAGGCTTCCTCCCCTTCCTTGCACTGGGCCTCCTCTGCGCTCTCAGCTCTGACCACTGTCCTGTGGACTCCCCTCCGGCCACACGCACCTCCTTGCTGTTCCCGCACCGCGACAAAGACCCTACCTCGCGGCCTTTGAACCGGCTCGTGACTTGGACCTCTCTTCTCCCGACACGTGCATGGCTCACTTCCATGCTGCTGGCCCTGTTTCAAAAAGTTACCTTTCTCAAAAGAAAAGAAAAAAGTTACCTTTCTCAATGAAGCCTGTTTACAAGCACACCTTACCATTTTCTCTCGCTCAGCGCTGGCCCCATTTTCAATCCTGCACTCTACTTCCTCTGGAATGCGAGCTGTTAGAGCGGATGGAGTACTGAGTTTCGGACCAATGGACCACCAGTTTTCTAGAGCAATTCTTGGTACCTAGTAGGCGCTCAGTAAACTTTCCTTGGGTTGAATTAATTTGGACGTGATTAAAAAACAGAGCGGTTTCCCCTTTTCCCCGAGAATCGCCGGTTTCTACTGAAAAGTCTGCCTATACCCCAGTCCCCTCCCCATCCCAAGCAATTCTGAATGATTTTATACAAGTATTATTTTTACTGCACTCCTCCCTGTTTTGTTTTGTTTTGTTTTTTAAGCACAGCATCCTGCACAGTCTTCTTTTCATTTTCGCTTCACAGTTAGTTTATTTGGGGTATCGCATCAAATGACTTCCCCTTCTTTTTCCACCGCTGCCTCCAGGTGTTTATCCCAGCCCTGACCTCCCCGGGCGTCCTTCCGTCCAGGTCTGCGCCCCCGTCGTCATTTAGTAGCGAGCCCTGGAAACCCTCGCGACGCTGTTCCCTGGGGTTGTGACATCTGGGGTATCGCGCTCTCCAGAGACTATGCGTGTACATATGCCCTGCACAAAGAAACCACTAAGAAAGAATAGCAAGGAAGGGACTATGAGTGGGGGATGTAGCTCAGCGGTAGAGCGCATGCTTTGCATGTATGAGGCCCCGGGTTCGATCCCCGGCATCTCCAGCGTGGGCTTGCGCGTTTATTTTTTCACTTTGGATCTTCTACATTAAAAAATGCGACCCCAGATACTGGTGTTTGCTATTCTTTTAATTGAATTTATTGGGGTGACACTGGTTAATACAATTATATAGATTTTAGGTATACAATTCTATACTATATTACCTATATATTTCATGGTGTGTTCACCGCCCCCCCCCCATCGTTTTACCCCCGTTGGAGGTGTCGGCTGCAGCCTTCACAACTGCCATCCCCTGACGCTACCTTTTAACTCCAGATTTAAAAATCAAAGGATGATCGGGCCAGTGGCATCGTCCTGCGCACGTATTCCCTTCGCACCGTGAGCTTCACGGGGATGGAAAAGGGCAGGCTTCCGGCAAAGAACAAGCAGAAAACTGACGGAAGTAGGAGAAACTCGGAGTTTGAGTTTCCAAGCTGCGCAGAGCCTTTAAAAAGCCAGCTCATACTCCGACGGAACCCAACTTCAAATCTCCAGCTAGATGCACTTAATCCCACGATGAGGTAATAATTGTTAGCAGGAATTTTGAGGCGTGTTACTACCGCGCCCGGCTAGCTCAGTCGGTAGAGCATGAGACTCTTAATCTCAGGGTCGTGGGTTCGAGCCCCACGTTGGGCGAATTGGTTAATTTTTGTTTTCAAACCTTCTTACCTTGACACCTCGGAAAACCAGAGAAATCCTGTAATGAACATTTCCTGTGTGCAATATTTATTTAGGCTTTTTGTGGCTACACTCTTGATCATTAATCTAGCCTGTTTGTGTGAACAAAATTAGTTCTTAAAAATTGTGTAAAATAATGCATAATAAAATTTGCTATTTAAAACCATTTTTAAGTGTACAATACTGCAGCTTTAAACACATTCACGTTGTTGTGTAACCATCACAATAATCCATCTCCAGTACTTTTACATCTTCCCTAACTGAATCTCTGGACCCAGAAAACAATTACATCCCAGTCTCTCCTTCTCCCCAGCTCCTGGTATTCTTTTTGTTGACAACTGTAGAGATCTCATATAAGAAAAATCATACAATATTTGTCCATTTGTGACTGGATTATTTCACTTAGCATAATGTCTTCAAGTTTCATTCATGTTGTAGCATGTGTCAAATTTTCCTTTGTTTAGGGCTGAAAAATAATCCATTGTATGTATATAATACATTTTATTTACCCACTCATCTTTCAATAGACATGTGAGCTGGTTCCATTGGCTTGTGAATAATGCTGCTATGAACTCAGGTGTACAAATATTCTTTTGAATTCCTGCTTTCACTTATTTTGGGTATATACCAGAAGTGGACATATGAGAACCACCCCCTATTCACATAAGTACTATATCTGTTCTAAGATTTTAAAATAATATGATTCCTTTTCAGATTAATTCAGGTGCTCTATCTATCAGGTTATAGTCCCCCCCTATCAGCTATAGTGTCTGCTTTTCTGCAATGTAATCTCTTCCCACCATGGAGAGGAAAGTCTATTTCTCCTCCCCTTGAACCTAGACTGGCTATGTGACTTGCTTAGCCAACTGAATATGTCAGCTGAAGGCTAAGTCTACCTTGGTCACTCTTTAAAATATATATATATTTTTATTAAAATTATATATATAATTTTATTTTTTTATTGATTTTTTACAGAGAGGAAGAGAAAAGCAGTCAGAAACATCGATGAGAGAGAACATTGATCAGCTGCCTCTTGCACACCCCCTACTGGGATGTGCCCGCAACCAATGTACATGCCCTTGACCGGAATCGACCCGAGACCCCTCAGTCCGCAGGCCGAGGCTGTATCCACTGAGCCCTTGGTCACTCTTGAGACACTTCTCAGAACCCATGGCCATGCTATGAGAAGCCCAAGCCTCATGAAGTGGATTATTCAGGGTGGTTTTTTTTGTTTGTTTGTTTTACATTTTAGTTGTAATTCCACTTTGGTCCTGGGAGCATGTCGGTGTAGCTTCCACTTACTCCGCTGCCATTTTCCCTTTAAATTGTCCTTTTGTTTTGGTTCTGAGGTCCAATTATATTCATTCTGCAGGTGAGCATGCTGAATGATCTCTAAGTCACCTAGTTAATTAGGGACTCAAATCCAGTTCTAATTTTTTGTTGAAATTAGATCTCCAAAATCCCTCCCTGCCTCTCATCTATTATATCCCAGTGTGTGGAGAGCCCTTCCCCTCACACAGTTTAAAGCAATGCCCCAGATCTCAGCACACAGAAGTGAAGATGGCATTGTCACTAAATCATGAGGATCAAGCCACATTCCTGAGGTCTGGGATGAACACTGAGAAACTGTCCTTAATTCTGAGACAAGTGAAAATATTGAGGAGCTAGGAGTGGCTAGGCACTTAGGGATGGAAAAATAATGAACTATTTATCAGTATATTCAGTGAGAAGTGTCTAACTTTTACCCTCCGTCCCTAGTTAAAAATCTATGTACATATTCTTCCACAGTTTTTGGATGAAAAAATATTTTTATTTCCCTTTACTTTACACAAAAATATAATTACAGCTTTGTTATAGCTTGAAGATCTTCCTATCTCAAGACATAAAATGTCCTCAATCTCTTTTTGCAGCCTCATACTATTCTGCTGTAGATGAATAATAATTTAACACATCACCTGCTGATTGACATTCATGTTGTTTCCAATCTCTTGTTATTACAATGAATGCTGGGTCAATGTATATATGCTATTATAATTTATAAAAATAGGCAAATCACTCAGTTGTGGATCCTACCAGCTGATATTCCCTCCCATTCAGCCAAGAATGAGATTGCCTATTTCTCCATTGCTGTGGTAGCAATGGGCTGTTTTAGGGGAAAGAAGAAGAAGAAGAAGAAGAAGAAGAAGAAGAAGAAGAAGAAGAAGAAGAAGAAGAAGAAGAAAGAAGGGAGGAGGAGGGAAGAGAAGAAAAGAAAAGAAAAGAAAAGAAAAGAAAAGAAAAGAAAAGAAAAGAAAAGAAAAGAAAAGAAAAGAAAAGAAAAGAAAAAAATCAAAACATCTGACTCCCTCCTCCCCCACACCCTTAAAATTGCCAGGGCTCCTACTGCCTGTCTGGCAAGATGATACCCATGGCAGGGCCTGCAGGGCACCCCCTGGCAGGGAAAAGAATTCTCCTTTTGCCTCTCACAGGAGCATACTCAGACAAAATATTCTGAAGATCACAGTGTCACTCTGGTTTGTGGTTCATAATCTAAAGTTATAGGGCAATAGTTTTTCTTCTCTCCTTAAGCCTGTTTCTTTAGAGACCATCATGTTTTCTTCTCTTGCAAAGCCACAACCTCATTGGAAAGGGCTACTCAGTTATTTTTTACTTTGCAGGTTTTCTTCCTTGGACAGGAAGAATCCAACCAGATGTAAGATATTAAGTATGTAAATTATTTTTTACTGGTGGGTGTCCCCTACATATAGTTTGTGAAGTGGTCTCACAACAATGAGCATATATAATTTATATATAAATTATTAATCAACCATCCACTTGAATACTTTCATTTTAAAATATCATCTCCAATTTATAATGAGTCTAAAAATATGCCAGTATCAGGTCTTTCTTAAACAGTCCCTGGTTCCCCTTTACCGGACTTCCCAAATCATTTCTCCCGGTGTGGCATCGGGAGAAATGGCGCAGCCCACGTCAAACACTCATCCCGTTATTTCATTGCCATTTATATCACAGCACATGGGTTTAAGGGTACAAGTCCCCCAGATAAAAGACAGGTCTCAATCACATTGGTGTCCTGGGGAGTGTGACTTTCGGGTAAGGAGGAAGAGAAAATGTCAACCAGACAAACCTAATTCTGGAAGGCTGCTGCAAAAGCAGGAAGCATGGCCAAAAAGATGACCCCAGATGACCTGCTCCTCCACTCTGTTTCAGGACCAACTGGCTTAAAATAACTGGATATTTTGGGAAACTCTTTCCGTTGTCATTTGAGATGTTTGGTGTCTAAGGGCAAGGAGAGAGATTTTTGAATATGGAAAAGAATGAACACTTGTTTTGTGATGAATATTCAGGGCATTGCCGTTGAAAATGTTCAAGTCTAGTTATTCTTAACGGTTTTAAACCAACTTACAAATATTATTGTTTTTCCTTATAAACTAGCAATATTATAAGACGACTTTTTGGCCCTGAAAAATATGCCTCCAAGTGGGGGGTAGTTTTATACGGCGAGTATATAACAAACTCTGTATTTTTTAGTGGAAATGTTATGGGGTCATCTTATATGCCCAGTCTCTTATACGCCGGCAAATATGTATTTTTCAGGGCCAAAAAATCGTCTTATACGCCGGCAAATACGGTATATATATATATATATAAAATTGATTTTTTTTTTTTTTTTTTTTTTTTTTTTTTTTTTTTTTTACAGAGAAGAAGGGAGAGGGATAGAGAGTTAGAAACATTCATGAGAGAGAAACATCGAACAGCTGCCTCTTGTGTGGCCCCTTCTGGATCGAGCCCACAACCCAGGCACGTTTTGGGAATCGAACCGTGACCTCCTGGTTCCTAGGTCGATGCTCCACCACTGAGCCACACCAGCTGGGCTAAACTAGCAATATTTTAAAGAATCCTTTCATTAAGTGTCATCTTGAACATCTGAGCCATTGGTGGTATTTTTATAGACATTTCAAATGACAATTACAGATTTATGTATTGGAACCCTCATTCAGTGGGAGAAGAGGAGGCGCTGGTTAGGTTGCACAGTTGGTATCTGAACCTCGATGGTTGCTGCAGACTCCCTCCTCTAACTCCCAACCCACAGCACCTAGAGACCCGGGTGTTTTGCTCACTTGCAATCTTCTGAATGAACCAATGTGCTCATTCATCTGCTCTTAAAAACGCTACACTCGGCCCTACTCAGTGTGTTCCTCACTGGCCTGGAAGTCCTTTAAGACTGTATATCCAGTGTTCTCCACTCATTTTTCTTTAATTTCTATTGGAGGAAGGGAAAGGGAGAGAGAGATAGAAACATCAATGATGAGAATCATTGATTGGCTGCCTCTTGCACTGCCCCCTATTGGGGATTGAGCCCGAAACCCAGGCATGTGTGTCCTTGACTGGAATAGAATCCAGGAGCCTTTGGTCTGTAGGCTGATGCTCAACCACTGAGCCGAAACAGCTAGGGCCTCCACTCATTTTTCAATCCACTTGCAAAGAAAAACAGCAAATGGTACAGATGGAGTAATCAGGATGGAGAGCCAAGGAAGTGTAACTGTGACTCCTTATCCTCCAAACCCCTGGTCTTTCCTGTCCTTGAACCCACAGAGCTCCCTCCTACTCAATTCCCTAATGCTTTGGAAGGCTGGCTCTTTAGCTTCATGCATCAGCTCTTGTCACCTTTCCTGGCCTAGCTCTCGAATGTTGTTGTCTACTCGCTTGCCACTTTATTAGATCATTGTCTTTAATTTTTTCACAGTCATAATAGCTCTCTTGTTATTTCTTTACCTGTTTACTTGCTTGTTATTTTACTTGCCTACCAGAAGGGTAGAGACCTGGCCCCTTTCTTACTGCAATGTAACAAATAAATAGATGAAGTTTCCTTTTAATAGTGGCACGCCATAGGTTTATTGCAAGTGCCTAGTCCATACCACAGCCCAGTTCATGGGATCTGTAGCTATTAGTATTATTTCCTAAACTTTGAAGGTCTACAGAGTACAGAACTAGCAGAGGGAAGGGGAGATGGCCAACAGAGTGAGCACAGAAAGGTCGCCTGTGGAATCTGAGGATGATAAAGAAAAGAGCAAGGGTGGGAGGGGGTGGAGGTAGAGGTAAAATGGAATGGTGGAAAGAGGAAATTGTTGAAGCTGGGAGATGGGTTGTTGGGGTTTCACAATAACATTCTGTCTACTTTAAATTTCCTAATAAAAAGGTATAAAAATAAAACAGAGTATTGCATGCTGAAATCAGTTTGTCTCAGTGGACAGAGTGTTGGCCTGCGGACTGAGGGGTCCCAGGTTCAGTTCCGGTCAAGGGCATGTACCTTGGTTGCAGGCACATCCCCAGTGGGGTTGTGTAGGAGGCAGCTGATCAATGTTCCTAACTCTCTATCTCTCTCCCTTCCTCTCTGTAAAAAAAAATCAATAAAGAGAGAAAATCAAGATGGCGGCCTAGGTAGTCTCCTAAGCTGCCGCCTTATCAACAATTTGGAAAAAAACAACAGCTAAAATCGAAAGGGATCACATCAGATCCACAGGAAAGCTGGCGGAATGGGATGGCTACAACTAGAGGGCAGGAAAAGCACCGCTGCCGCCATGTGGAGTTTAAAGCCGAAATGGAACCAGAGCAACAGCTGCAGCCTCCAGTGAGGGAGGCCCACCGGGAGCAGAGCTCGCCCCGCCCCGGGCCCAGGGAGCAGGCCGACCCGGAGCCCGGCCTCCGCGCCCTCAGACTTCCCGGCCCGCCCGCCTTGCTGCCGAGGGAGCCAGTCCAGGGCCTCCACCGTGCCTTCTGCTCGTGGCCCGAGCGAGGCCTTCGCCTGTCTGTCCCCCTGACTCTGGGCCTGGCCGGAGCCTTTGCGGAGCCCCGGAGAGCCAGCGCCAAGGCAGAGCATATTCATGGAGCGTGAGGGAGGACCGAGAGGTTGTACCCAGAACACTCTTTGAGGCCTGGGACTCTAAACACCTAAATCCGGGGGACTGAAAGCCTGAACGTGTGAAATCAGAGCTGCTGAGGTGCTAGAATGGAGTCGGCTGGAGTCTCCTCCTTCTTCCCCCTCCTTGTCCTTCTGCTCGCCTGCAGCTCAGGCCCCGGGGGATCCAGGATAGGAGGGCATCAATCGACGGTCCCAGAGGGTCCCGGAGAGCCTTGTGCCCTGGGGGGAGCGGTGGGACCCGGGGAAGCCGTGTGCCCCGGGAGAGCTGTGTGCCCCTTGGGAGCAGAGGGACCCAGGGGAGCCTTGTGTCCCGGGGGAGCGGTGGGACCCAGGAAGCCCCTATGTTCATAGCGGCACAATTTAGAATAGCTAGGAGTAGGAAACAGGCTAGGTGCCCGTCAGCAGATGATTGGAGCAGAAAACTATGGTACATGGACACAATGGACTACTATGCTGCTATAAAAAAGAAGAAATTCTCATCATTAGCAGCAACCTGGATGGAACTAGAGATCATACTGAATGAAATAAGCCAGTCAATGAAAGAGAAACACCATATGTCCTCACTCATTTATGGATAATAAAGAATATTATAAACTAATAAACAGAAAGATAGATATAGTGACAGTAAAGCAACAAGCAGACTGTCAAATGACAGCGGGGAGCATAGGGAGATCTGGGGGAGATAAGAGATCAACCAAAAGACTGGTATGCATGCATATAAGTACAACCAATGGACACAAAACTCTGGGGAGGGAGGGCGTGTATGGGAGGTGGGGGGAGGCAATGGTAAGCAATGTACACATATAATACCTTAATTTAAAAAAAAAATGGTGGGGGGCCGAAACCGGTTTGGCTCAGTGGTAGAGCGTCGGTGAACCTGTGGACTTAAAGGTCCCAGGTTCGATTCTGGTCAAGGGCATGTACATTGCTTGCAGGCACATCTCCGATAGGGGGTGTGTAAGAGGCAGCTGGTCAATGTTTCTAGCTCTCTATCTCTCTCCCTTCCTCTCTGTAAAATATCAATAAAATATATTTTTAAAATGGGGAGGGTAGCCGAAGCCAGTTTGGCTCAGTGGTAGAGCGTCGGTCTGTGGACTGAAAGGTCCCAGGTTCGATTCCGGTCAAGGGCATGTACATTGGTTGCGGGCACATCCCCAGTGGGGGGTGTGCAGGAGGCAGCTGGTCGATGTTTCTCTCTCATCGACGTTTCTGGCTCTCTCTCTCTCTCCCTTCCTCTCTGTAAAATATCAATAAAATATATATAAAAAAAATGGGGAGGGTAAATAAAAATTGATAAATTAAAAATAAATAAATAAAAATAAATAAATAAAGTGATAAAAAATCAATAAAATATATATATATTTAAAAAAAACAAAGAATATTACAATTACTTTTTAGGGAGAGGTTAAACATTTAGGTAAAAAATTCTGTAGAGTAATGATACTGTGGAGTAATATTTAATTTTAAAAAAAAGTAAAGATGTAGCAAAGCTACAATTAAATAGAATCCTCAGTGGAAATTCAGGGTAATAGGAAGTGGGAGCTCTCACTGGTGTGGCTCAATGGATAGAGCGTTGGCCTGCAGACTGAAGGGTCCCAGGTTCGATTCCAGTCAAGGGCATGTACCTTGGTTGCAGGCACACGCCCAGTGGGAGGTGTGCAGGAGGCAGCTGATGGATGTTTCTCTCCCATCGAAATTTCTAACTCTCTATCCTTCTCCCTTTCTCTCTGTAAAAAATCAATAAAATATATCAAACAAAATGTTAAAAAAAAAAAAAAAAAGGAAGTGAGGAGACAGGGACTTTTGGGACCTGCGGACTGTACTGGCGCCCAGGTTTGGCTCTTGTCTTTTACTCTTCACTGAGAAACAAACACACAAACAACCCGAGTTCCTGAAATTCCCCTGCATCTGAGGGCAGGAAAATTTAGCAAGGCCCAGGATATGATGGCCACCAGGAAACAAGGATGCTTTTGAATTATTGGGGCGATGCTGAAAGGACAAAAGGGTTGGTGGAAAAGGGCTTCCACTGACAAGAAACTACAGTTTCAGCCTCAAAAAAGAGAATAATGGTGTCATTGAAACAAGATCAGCCTAGGAGAGCCACAAAGCCATGATGACAAGTTAGCATTAAGCATAACCCAAAAGAAATATGGTTCACACAAGCTTTTTGCCTAGCCAGTGCTTTAAGGTTAGTTGTGTTGTTTTGGATTTGTTTACTCTCTCCACGAGGAAGATGATGAGAAGGCACATTAGCTGACCACAGATCAAAACCCACCTGGAGCCGAAACCGGTTTAGCTCAGTGGTAGAGCGTCGGTCTGCGGACTGAAGGTTCCCGGGTTTGATTCTGGTCAAGGGCATGTACATTGGTTGCGGGCACATCCCCGGTCAAGGGCAGCTGGTCGATGTTTCTCTCTCATCGATGTTTCTGGCTCTCTATATCTCTCTCTCTTCCTCTCTGTAAAATATCAATAAAATATATTTTTTTAAAAACCCACCTGGAGAAGAGTGACAGGCCTGAGTGACAGTCTGGCCTCTCAGAGTCCTGGGGCTACTCAGGAAGTCAGCTTGAAGCGGGGGAAGGGCAGTGGGTGGCAGTTCAGAAGACACTCTGGCAGTCCAAAGCCTGAGGTGGGTCTGTGCTGACTCATCTCAAACCAGTCGGTGAAAATTGAGGGGGGTGGTGGTGGAAAGAAATGGGGTCAGCAAGGGAACTTGGAGAATTCTTCCAAATGGGGTTCAGAATTCTTCATTCGTCACACCTTTTAGTCTTTAAGATCCATGGCTGGGCCCTGGCCCTCCTCCTTGAGTGAGTACACCTGTACATTCTGAGAAGGTATACAATAAGTATGAAAGAGCAATGCAATGATAAGGAAATGGGCATGACATTGATTTTTGTGGACAAGTTATTCAAATTGTTAACCAAAGGTAAAAAGTTCTTTTCACAAAACGAGAGGCAACAAACATTTATTTGTGATCAATAAAAATAGCCATTTGTGTCCTGGGAGAGCCGTGTGCCCCAGGGGGGTGGTGGGACCCGGGGAGCCGTGTACACCGGGAGAGCCGTATGCCCTGGAGAAGCGGTGGGACCCGGGGGGAGGGGGCGGTGTGAACCAGAGGAGGAGCGAATTCTATTCGTGTGGTCCTGAGACATTTGGACAGTCTGCAGCCATTAGCTACAGAACACTCTGTTGTATTTCCCTACAAACACAAATGAGAGAGAGAGAGTGTCCCACTTGAAATTCATATACGGAAAAAAGGAAAAGAGAAGGAAAAAAAAATCTGAGGAACAGAATAAAGTGTTGAATATAGTAGAATCAGGGGCAAAGAAGGGAAGTGGACTGATAATTATCAGGAGGATAGGGGGTGGGGAAGCAGTGAGAGACTGGATTAAAATTGTATAACCAATGGATGAAGACAACTGGGGGGAGAGAGGGTAAGGGTAGAGGGTGGGAACGGAACTGGGTGGTAGGGAGCTTTGGGGGAGAAAAAGGAGAAACAATTGTAATAATCTGAGTAATAAAGATTTATTTTTAAAAATAGCCATTTGTGAGCACCGATTCGCGCAGAAGCCCAAATAGTGTTGGGATTGGGAGACAAAGGCAAGAGGTTTTGTGAGAAGGGCAAGGGGAACACTTACATCAACAGAAGGAAGGCATTTCTATTGGTGCAGAGACATAACATAGAGGTGTTGGTGCTAAGTGATGTTTTTAATTTTCTGTCAGGTAGTCGTCAGTCCTGTAGCCATAATGATTGCTTTCTTGTTATCTTTGCTAACAGATATTTTACAAGCAGAGTTTGCCTAGGCCCAGTCCGAAGGCTTTTCTGCTGGATTTTAACCTCCCTAAGGCCTGGGCATCAGGCTGCACGGCAGTTGCTCTGAAATAGCAGCTCCAGCTCCATTTTAAAGTTGTTCCGTTCAACCACTGTTTACAGAATGCAGGCGGCCTCAAGTTTTACCACTACTGGCTATACTTTGCGTCATGTATACTTTGTCTACATTTAAGACATATAAAACGTTAAAGAGAATTTGATTTACCACTTTTATGTTTTCTTTATTTGACTTCCACGTTTGGCAGAACAGCAGGGAAATTAGTTGCTTGTCACGGGTGTAAGGGTGCCTCGTCAGGTGTACGAGAGCGTGCACCCCCTTTTCCAGGCGGACTCGGGCTGTTTGGAGGGACCCCCACGGTGCGTCTCTGCTGCCTTGTCTGCCGCCAGGAGCTCTCGCCGCCTTCCCCCCAAGACCCTCGAACCCTGCTTCCCAGGACACCTGCGGGCGCCCCGCAGCCCGGGCCGGGGTTCCCGAAGAGTGAGGGTGGGTGCAGGGCGCGGCTGCCCGGGAAACGGACGGGCCTTCCACCGCCTTGCACCGCCCTGGGGACGCCCGGCCACGGGAGAGCGGAGTGGACGCCACGTGGGATCCCAGTGACCCCACTGAGGGCGGTGGTGGGAGGCGCTGGCTGGGAGCGACCCTCCCCGGGCGGAGAAGCCTAGCCCCGCTCCCGGTGGGGTGTCGTGTACAGGCCGCCGCGATGGCCCTGGGCGCGGGCGCGAGCGGCGGGATCCCCGGGAGTCGCGGGCAGGACGCCGTGCCGGCGGCTTCCCCCGCGCTGGCGCTGTTTCTTTCCCGGACCCGTCCTCTGGCTCCATCTACCACTCCCTCGGGGACGGCGGGAGCCTCCGTGGCCTCGCGCGTGCGCCGGACTGTTGGGGTCCCAGATGCACCGTACCAGGTGCTGCCCGTGGTGTGCGCGCTATTGCGACCGCCCCTGTAACCTTGGGAAAACATTTTCCCCGAGTTCACTCCCCACGGACACTTCCGACTCACTCCTTCCCGCACTTTCCAATATTTCATTTGTCGTTGTGTGGAATTGGGATTGTAAGCCCTTTGAGGAGTACGAATAAAACGTGTACACTGTAGATGTGTCACATACACAGACAGTCCAAGGGCTAATGGCTGAAGTGGACAAATTTACTAGTTGGAACGAACTCTTCGAGATGGGAAAAAGGACAAACTCCAACTACTGTTTCCGCCCGGTTTCGAACCGGGGACCTTTCGCGTGTTAGGCGAACGTGATAACCACTACACTACGGAAACTGGCGACAGCGGGCTCTTCCTCTGAATCCTATAAGATGTAGGTCATGGTCACTACCGAGCTCTGCCAATCCCACCTGCCTAGTCCGAGTCCCGGAATACAAATACTTCCGTGTTTTGTCAATCCGTAGAGCGTGACCCATTAACGGGTCGGGAAATTAGTCACGTCCAGTAATTAAAAAAAAGAAAAAAATTGTGAACAAAAGCAGCGGGCCTCGCAAAAGGGAAGGTAAAATGTAACTTCGAAGACTTGTGTCTGGTTAACTCTGTCCATTACTGTGTTTATGGTTCTAGAGAGGCAGGTGCAAGTTTTAAATTTTCACTTAACTTGTTTCCTATTGACAGTTAAGATCTAAAGAATCAAAACACACAAAATATGCCTGTCTAGCGTGATTTAGTGGGTGAGCAATGACCTCTACACCACGACATACTCCCGGGTTGTGGGGCTCCATCCCCCAGTGAAAGAGCCTGCAGGAGGCAGTTGTTAATGATTCTCTCATCTTTGATGTTTCTATTGCCTTCTCCCTTTCTCTCTGAAATCAATAAAAATATACTAAAGAAACACAAAATGCACTCAAAGTTTATGAGATTTGAGTGTATCTTCATCAAAATGTAAATGAAAATAAATACAAATAGATAAAAATGAAATTAACTTTACACATGCTTTAAAAATAACTATATATTTCCTATAAGTTATATAAAAGTATCTGTTTTAAGAGAGGAGATTGAAATTAATGAATATCAAATTTTAAGTCAGTGATATTTTAGTGAAGCTAAAATTTTATCAAATTTTGAAAACTTAATGAAATCTTTTAAGTATTTTATAAAAATAAAACTCATCATTCCTAGCATTTAGTGTACAGAATTGGGATGCGTTATAATGTATGTTATACGAACATCTACATATAAGCAAATTCAAAAGTCGTGATGATGGCTTAATATTGCAAAATATTTTCCTGTCTGTTATGCTTAATCCTGTGGAATCAGGAACAGGAACAGAGGCTGAGCTCTAGGAGTAAGAATCCTTGATGTGTCTGTGACCAGAAGCCCTTCTCCACCAGCACTCAGGCGCGGGGAGGGGGGGACGGGACTCAGTCAAGTCACCAGGAGCCTGCAGGTGTCCCCATCCATGGATGCTTCACCGCTTTCCTTTATTTGATTCTACAGACCTGCCCTCCCCACCCCCCTTTTTGCCCATTTCGACTCCCTTGGCCTTGGTGGAAGCTGACCTGCTGTCTTTTCTTCTTTTTTAACTCCTCCACCATCTACCAGAGGCCATCTACCTGGACAGTCAGATTCCCCTCACCGCTTGACCCAACCTTTATCCCCACATCTGTGGCTCCAGCAATGACTGCTTTCCCCAAGCTTCAGACCCACTCGTCTTGGATATGTCCTCTTAGGCTTCTCCCAACCTGTTCAAGGCGCACTCATTACAGTAGTACCCGCTTGTTTGCAGGGGCATGTGACAAGACCCCCAGTCCATGGCTGAAACCAGAACTATGCTTTTTTCTGTGTGTACATAGGACTGTATAGGAAACACATGTGGCATATCCAAATTGACAGCACTAGTACTCTTGCACCTTAGGGCTTGTATTAAGTAAGATAAGGGTGATTTGAACACAAGCACATCAACACTCTAACATTCGATCTGATAACCCAGATGGCTACTAACTGACTAACCAGGGGCAGGGCATAACAGCTTGGAGACAGTGGTCAAGAGATGATTCACATCCTGGGCCAGAGGGATTGACAGGGCATGAGATTGCATCTTGCTACTCAGAATGGTGAACAATTTAAAACTTATGTTTAATTCTGAAATTTTCCATTTAATATTTTGGGATCATGGTTGACCCCGAATAACTGAAGCCAGGGACAGTGAAAGTGCTGATAAGGGATTACTGTACTTCTCTATCTGTCACTGCCCACTCCCAGCACACAGTTTCTGATCTTGGTTATGAAACCATCGAAAGCAGAAACCTGGGAGCTTCTCTCCTGCCCGGGTTCAAACCAGGCATTGAGCTCCTTCACCTGCTGCTGCCTGGGCCCTTCCTCAGGTATTATGGACTGAAAAATTCCCAAGGCCAGCACAGCAGCTGCGCACCATAAATTCCTCAACGCCCGCGTGGCAGCCGCTGCAGCCGCTGCCCAGCTCCTTAAAACAAGCTCATTAAAAGCAGGATGTGCTGGCCACTATCTGATACAAGAGGAGTAAGGCCAAGTGGCGGGAAGAGGAAGGGAGAACTGACCTGTTAAATGTAAAAAATTAATTAGGAATGGCTGATGGCTAAAGGCAGATATCTGCTTCTGTACACGTAGCTTGCTTGCTTGCTAAGAATGAGAAGCCTATATAAGCAAAAGGCTTCGAGAGCTTGGGGCTGCAGTCCGGTCCCGTCTTCCGGCTGCAGACCCTGAGCAGGAAATAAACGCGCTTTTCTAAAAACATTTTATTTTTTTCCCCCCTAAAACCTTTTTGAGGTGTCTCTCCTGAGTTACAACACAGCCTCCTTTGGTCTGGAAGACAGCTGTCCTTCCAGCCCTTCTCCCCGAGGCAGCCACCCTCCCCTCACACCCGCTGCTCATCACTTCTGAAGGATCACTCTAAAATGTAAATATGAGGAGATCAACCGGAGGACTTGTATGCATGCATATAAGCATAACTAATGGATTCAAGACACTGGGGGTTGAGGGCATGTATGGGAGTGGGGTGGGGGATGGGGGCAATGGGAAGATATATACACATGTAATACCTTAATCAATAAAAAAGTGAAAAAAAGCCAAAGCCGATTTTGCTCAGTGGTAGAGCGTCGGTCTGCAGACTGAAAGGTCCCGGGTTCCATTCCGGTCAAGGGCATGTACATTGGTTGCCGGCATATCCACGGTGTGTGTGTGTGTGTGTGTGTGTGTGTGTGTGTGTGTGTGTGCAGGGTTTCTGGCTCTCTATCTCTCTCCTTTCCTCTCTGTAAAAATGTCAATAAAATATACTTTTTAAAAAAATATATTTTATTGATATTTTACAGAGAGGAAGGGAGAGAGATAGAGAGCCAGAAACGTCGATGAAAGAGAAACATCGACCAGCTGCCTCCTGCACACCCCCTACCGGGGATGTGCCCGCAACCAATGTACATGCCCCTGACCGGAATCAAACCCGGGACCCCTCAGTCCGCAGACCCACGCTCTACCACTGAGCCAAACCGGTTTGGCAAAATATACTTTTTTTGAAAAAAAGAGAAAAAAAATGTAAATCTGAGTACGTCCCTCTACCTCTGCACCTGTCATCACCACTCAGGATAAAGACCAAAGAGCCTACCAAGCTTTTGCTGAACTTGACTCCTTTGAGCCAAGAGTAGTGTGGGTCACTCCTCAGAGGGGGGATTTCAAGCTGGGCCTGGCCGGAGGGCTGCAGTGGAAGGAGTGGACAGGAGAGAAAAGCAGGAATTGTAGTAAAAAGCTCCAGGGAGCCCTCCGTTTATCGAGAGACAGGGACGAGAAGCCTATCAACGATGTTTTCCCTTTAATTAAAAAGTCAGCATTTTAAAAGGAATGTTTTCCAGTCCCAGTGAAAGTGATAAAAAAAAAAGACCCTGAAACTACAAATTAAAAAATGCTTATTTTTTTAACATGTATTTTTATTGACTTCAGAGAGGAAGGATGAGGGGGAGAGAGATAGAGATAGAGACATCAATGCGGAGAGAAAATTATAGATTGGCTGCCTCCTGCACGCCCATCCCCACCCCCCGCCCCCTCACTCCCCGGGATGGAGCCCACACCCCAGCCATATGCCCTGACCAGAATCTAACCCTGACCTGATGGTTCATAGGTGGACACTCAAGCACTGAGGCACACAGTAGGTCTAACCACAATTTGCGTTGGAATCAACAGCCTCTGTGCAAGACAAAACATCAAAGCTCACACTCTTCCAACACCATGTTGTTTAGATTCACATGTTGCAAGATAAGACATAATGACAGCAACTCCCTAGAGGCTCACGAACAAGGACTGAACTGGCAACTCTGCCTATTTTTACAAACTCCAATCTATTCCTGTGCAGACTGCCCTCACGAGGCATCACACTACCACTTCTCCCCAAGCTGGGCTGAATGCTTCACTTAGCAAAGTTAATAAACCAGCTTTATATGATCATAAGGCTGCTCTTGTGGTCTGCTGTGTATGTGGGGAGACTTCCCCAGCTGGAAAATAGAAAATGGACTAAGGAAAGAGTCAACGGAAGAAATGCATTTCAACTGCAGTTAAGGAGAACTTCTGTGACAAGACCAGTAAACGGAGGATGTTCATATTAGGCAGGGTGTTCCAAAATAAAGGATATTTTTACGTTCCTTTATGTGTGGGGGAAATGTAGAGGCTGGAATGTGTGGGACAACGTTTCACAAAAGATCAACGCTTAAAATCGAGGGTAAAGAGAATATACTGAAGATGAGGCCTCAGATAAAAGGCACCTCATCTCTTTCCTGACTTGACCTGGACACCAGGGGGCGGCGCTGAGAGCGCGGAATCCCGACTTCTCCAGCACCTAGCACCTCTCAGGACTAAGGTTTGGACTGAGGAACGTCCAGGCGAGTTCATCTGGGGTCCCACTGCAGCTTCGGAAAGCTACTCGCCCTTCCTTATTCTTCCAGTAACAGAGACACCTGGTCCGTGTTGAAGGTAGGCAGGCGGGTTTCAGCCAGTGGAATGGTGGCCTGAAGGCCCTCACAGTCTGCAAAAGAGAAGACGCCCAATGTGGGACTCAGACCCACAACATGGACATTAAGAGCCTCCTACTCTACTGTGTGAACTAGCTGGGCAACAGCTAATCCTCTTCGTTCTGTCTCCAGAGACCAAGCTCAGATGCAGGGATGGGGATACACTTTAAGAATCAACTGTACAAGCGCTATGGAGCGCCCACCTGCGCCCAGATCCTTCCCTCGACGTGGGAGAGATGGCCCAGCCGGCTTCTGAGGGCAAAATAAAAAGAACGGCTGAGATTCAAGACCCGAATTTACACCGCGAGCATCATGGAAGGCATGCTGTGCTTCCGCTTCAGCCCCCGACTCCTCCAACCAGAGATCCAGACACATATATACTCGCGCTTCCCCACCATAAGAGAGCCACCTGACCTCTATGATGGGGTGAGGAAGGGACTGCAAAGGTGGAAACTAGACCAAAAAGATACCCTTGTTTCCGCCCGGTTTCGAACCGGGGACCTTTCGCGTGTGAGGCGAACGTGATAACCACTACACTACGGAAACCACTGATCTCATGGCTTGTCCGACACCTCCTTGAACCTATCCGTGGCGGGAATGGCGGGTAAAAGAAAGCCAGGCTTCAGCGGACAGTGAGCTAGCTCCCCGCACCCGCCGCCAAGCTAACGCTCAGGTGCTGTGGTCGTTTTTTTTTTTTTTTTTTTTTTTTTTTTTTGTGTGTGTGTGTGTGTGTGTGTGTGTGTTTGTTTTTTGTCATAGGAGGGCCCGCAGGTCCCGGATCGCCTCGGGTAGCCCACCCACCAGGGCTCTCGGTCTGGGCCAACCCCTTAGGAAGCACAGGTCCACTTGGAGTTTTCCCACCCGCACCCCGGAGCGCCGGCACTCGCTGGGGATTCTGTACTCCACGTAGTCTTTTTTTTTTTTTTTTTTTTTTTTTAATTAAACGACACATTAAAAAAAACTTCAAGTATCACAGTATTTTTCTCGCACAAATAATCTATTTGACAGAGATGCTAACAGCGACATCTAGTACAGTGCTACAACCTGGATACGATTTTCTCAAGTAAAACCAATACCACAAACGCATTCTGAGCCCCTAGGGGCTCTGAGACTGGGACCCCAGGAAAACAGATCTCGAGGTATTTTGGATCTCACGGAGCAAGCGTGGTGCACAGCTGACCGAATCGATGGCTTTTAGAAATTTTTTTTTCCTGTAGGTAAATACATTTATTAAAAAGATACAGAACGACATACATGAAAAAAGTACCCTTCGCATCCCGGACCCTTGGCATTCCTGGAGGATATCTGCTACGGGCATTCTTCCAGAGGGTAGACGAGGGTAATAACCCGTAGCTAAATCTTATTCTCTCACTATGTGCTAAGCAGCATTCTGTCGCTTTGCATGACATTAACTCTGGTTGCACAAACAAAACCTTTTAAGATAGGAACATTATCCTTATTTCATGAGTAAACACAGGATTATAAAATATCAAATACATTTAACATTTCCCCCTTCTCCCTTTTTTAGATGGCAGTACCCTCTACACAGTTGCGTGCCTTGCTTTTTTTCACTTTATACGTATTGAAGTGCACGCTCCCTATCGAAGCTCGCCTGCGCCTTTTCCTCCTCCTCTTTTTCCCAGCGTGCATCTCGTAAACTCCGTGGGTCCCTACCAGACCAGATTTGAAGTCAGGAGAGCAATGGGCGCCGAGCTAACCGCCTTAATCTGCCCCAAGATCTTTCCTTTGACTCTGCAGAGAGCTGACAGCATCCCCGCCTTGGCTCACTTATTTCCCATAGCATTTCTGGGAAGCCAAAGCGGAGCACTTGTTGCTTCTAACCTTAGCCCTTCCTTGTTTCACTGTTCCCAGCTTTAATAAACGTATTCTTTCTCTCTCTCTCTCAAAAAAAAAAAAAAAAAAAGCATGACGAGCACGTCTTTTTACACTACAGTCAAGTGCTCCGTTATGTGAATGTGCATGCAATGACTTGCCATTCACTATCCTTTTACTGATGTGCAGTTAGGAAAGTTCCTCTAATAATGCGAAGCGACCAGACGGCAGTTCCTAAATGGGTGTAGAAATGCCACTGGAGTGCAGAGGAGGGGCAGGTCTCTGGTGCCACCCACTACACTGCCTCAGACACGGCCCCGTGATGGTCACCGAGGGACGCTCCGAGTCCTCAAACTCCAAAGTCCTCGGCCTAGAAGGGCCGGAAATAGTTTAGTACGCTCACCGGGGCCCGCCCCTCTGCTTCCGGCATCAGCTGTGCGTAGTGCTTCCTGCAATCTTTGGTGCCCGGCCGGTAGGATGGCCCCCGGCTGACGCGGTCGTAGCACCGACAGCGGACTGCCATAGAGGGTTGTCGGGAGGATATAGAGGGTTCCGTCGTCTCCCGAAATGTATCCCCAGTGGCGGGGGGTTGGGAGTGGCCGGTCTTTCTGTTTCGTCCGTGCTGCTCACTTCCCCTCTCCCCCGCACCATAGAGATGTAGACCTCCATTGTCCTAGCCCTCCCGCTCTCTTCCCGAGTGGATGCTAGAGCGTCTCATCGTTTCCTGTCGTCCCCCTGGGGCGGGAAGGGAAGGAACTCGCTAGCTAGAGTGGCTAGGCGGTACCGGAAGTGTTGGGAGGGAGAACGGAAGTGAGGGGGCGGAGCCAGGAAGTGAGGAGGGGCGGGGGTTTATGAGGAGGCCCAGAGAGCGTTGGGGGCAAATTTGCACTCAGGGCTACCTGAGGACTTGTCTGTAGAGCTCAGCTGTGTTCTCTCCCGTGGCAGAGACACGCTTGTAGCCTGGGAGAAGGGGACTGTGTGGAAGGTGGGTTGTCGGGAGGATATTTCTCTACCTGCGCTTGAGGCAAGGTGAGGAGAGACAGGGCTGGCGGTAGGGCCGGGTCGTCAGGGTGTCTGAGAGGCAAGACCCCTCTCAGCTCCCTACCTTTTACACTGGCTGAGTGGACACTAAGATGGCTGCCGTTGCCATGGCACCCAACCCTGTGCAGACCCTTCAGGAGGAGGCGGTGTGCGCCATCTGCCTCGATTACTTCACGGACCCCGTGTCCATCGGCTGCGGGCACAACTTCTGCCGAGTGTGTGTAACCCAGCTGTGGGGAGGGGAGGATGAGGAGGACAGGGACGAGTTAGACCGGGAGGAGGTGGAGGAGAATGGAGGAGGGGAGGAGGAAGTGGAGGCTGTGGGGGCCGGTGGGGGCTGGGACACCCCTATGAGGGATGAAGACTATGAGGGCGACTTGGAGGAGGAGGTTGAGGAGGAAGAGGAAGGTGTGTTCTGGACCGGTGGCATGGGCGGGTCCAACAGGGATAACATGGACAACGTTTGGGAGGAGGAGGAGGAAGACCCGGACTACTACTTGGACATGGAGGAGGAGGACGACCAGGACTACTACTTTGACATGGAGGAGGAAGACCCGGACTACTACTTGGAGATGGAGGAGGACGAAGAAGAAGTGCTGGAGGAGGATGAGGAGGAGCTAGACCCTGTCACATCACTTCCCCCGCCTCCAGCCCCTCGGAGGTGCTTCACCTGCCCCCAATGCAGAAAGAGCTTTCCCAGGAGAAGCTTCCGCCCCAATCTGCAGCTGGCCAACATGGTCCAGGTGATCCGGCAGATGCACCCAGCACCTGGTCGGGGGAGCCGTGGGAATGAGCAGGGCATTTGTCCCAAACACCAAGAGGCCCTGAAGCTCTTCTGTGAAGTGGATGAAGAGGCCATCTGTGTGGTGTGCCGAGAATCCAGGAGCCACAAGCAGCACAGCGTGGTGCCATTGGAGGAGGTGGTGCAGGAGTACAAGGTGAGAGAAGTAGAAGATGGGAGTTTAGTGGGGGAGGAGAGGAAGTAAGGAGCTGGGAAAAGGAAATGCCCCCCCCCCCCCCCCCACCGCCTGCCAAGAATCTCCTGTAATGGCGAGGTGATTCTCTTTGTCACCAGGATTAAAGGGAGAAGGATCCAGTGCACAGACAAAGCAGACATAGTGAAGACCAGGAGGATTGGCTTTCTCAAAGGAAATTGGGCAAAGCTGGTGATGCCATATCATTGGGCTGTGTGTCCCAGGGTGGGGGTGAGGGGGAACCACTGCTCTTTCACATTTTCACAGTCCCTAAGTATAGAAGTGCAGGTGACAGGCCCCTAGGGCTTACCAGTCTCATTTTCCTTTGGGTGACCTTAAGTCTATCCTTGATTGAGACCCCTGGAGATGGGGTCTCAAGGAACAAGAAGGGCTCTGAGGAGTAGGCACATAATTCCTAGCATCAATCTCAGAGGCTCTGAATTTGCCTTCTGATGGCTTCTCCACCCATCCCATGATATGGCTTGGTTCTCCCCCTGAGGACTCTTGCTTCAACTGCAGCATTGTGATGTACTGGCCAGAACTTCTTACCTTTCCTGGGAATTCAGAAAAAAGGGAGAGACTTAAGTTTCTGAATGTCTTTGAACTTTATTTTCTTCAGGATTAAAAGTTAATATTTATTGAACATATACTGTGTACTCCAGTATATACTATGCTAAGCACTTTTCATGGACTGTCTTCATTTAAAACTCAAAACAACCCTGTGAGTTTGATATGGTTTCTATTCCCATTTTACAGATCGGGAAACAGAGTCAGAGAGATTTAAGTAATATACACAGGGCCACACAGCTGCTAGTAAGTGATGGGCTTGGTTATGACCTACTCCCCTATCCCTACCCCATCCCCCTACCCTGGTCTATACTGTTAACAAGGTCACTACTATTTGGATGTCTGTCTGTTTGACTTTTATGACAAACAACTTCATCTTGGAGTTTGAGTCTATTTTGCTGAATATCTTGCCCCCTACTTTTGATCCTCTTTTTGGACATTGGTAAAGGAGAGTTGGCTGTGAGACAGCCAGCACAAATATCTCTACTTAGAGAAGGCCTGGATGTGTTTGAAGCAGTGGGACGGGGAAGAGGGGAAGGTAGCTTCTATGTGATTGGCCCAGAACTTTTTTGTTTTATGACTTGTGTTTTCATATCTCCTGATTCCTATGGTAACCTCATTTAAGTATTATCATTGCCCTGATTTTAGAATAGTGAGTTTAGAACTTCTCAGCTATAAGTCATATAGCTAAGACAAACCAACATCCCTTCATGACAGGTTAACTATTCCTTCCACACAGTGATTGTCAAACCTGGCTGATTGGCCAAATTACTAGTGAGTGTTTTCAAAAGTAGAGTGGACTTTACCACTAGAGATTCTGAATCAGTGATGGGAGACTATCTTTAGGAAGTCCAGCCTGTGATGGGACTCACTGCGTTAGTAATATCACCTGCTTTTTTTTTTTTAAATATATTTTATTGATTTTTTTACAGAGAGGAAAGGAGAGGGATAGAGAGTTCCAAAAGAAATATCGATGAGAAACATCCATCAGCTGCCTCTTGCACACTTCCTACTGGGGATGTGCCCGAAAACCAAGGTACATGCCCTTGACTGGAATCGCACCTGGGACCTTTCAGTCCTGATGCTCTATCCACTGAAGGCTCACCTGCCTTTTAGGCCATGCAATATTAGGGGAAGTTGCCAGCTCTTTTTTGTTGTTCTTTTTTATATCCCCTCAGTTCCTAGTTAATTCAAACCATCAAACAATGTGTAGCCAACTTTGTTAAATGGATCCCAGGGTGGAATATCCATGAGCATTCCACTCTTTTTTCACACTCCCCTGGCAGGACTTCTGAAGAGTTTCTGAAGCTGGATTTTAATTTGTGTTAACCACATCTATTGAATTCCACTCCAGTAGGCGGTGCAATTTGGGGAGGTCACATAGACACAAATAATCGGACAGTAACTGATCAGCAAATGTCATTACATAAGTTTTATTATATAGAACTAATTTGAGTGATTCCCTTTCTAAGTTATAGGCTATTTTACAGACAAGTAGTTTGTTTTGTTTAGATATGTACACTGACTAGCACTTGGCACTGTGTTGTAGAAATATTTCTTTATTGAGTAGGTAGTAACATACAAATGCTATATAAATAAAGCTCCAGAAAAGTTAAAGGTCCTTGAAAATTTTTCTTACATAGTACTCTGGATTTCTGCTTATGAAATTTTAGTCAACAATTTAGGAAAAATATTAAGTGGAAAATGTAAGCATTGTAAATTCTATATTAATAGAGTTGAAATTATTGACACTACTAGACATAAGTGGAAAGTGATATCAAAAGGCAAAATTTTGTGTAGTTTATGCTGTTTTCATGTTATGGATCGATTGTAACCTTGTTATTACTATGATTTTTGTCTGCAACCACTTATCTGCAACTATGGCCTTTTGGCCTTGCTGGCATGGCTCAGTGGTTGAGTGTTGACCTGTGAACTAGGAGGTCACAATTGGATTCCTGGTTAGGGCACATGCCCAGGTTGCAGGCTCCTATCCCCAGTGGGGTGTGCAGGAGGCAGCCGATCAATGATTCTCTCCATCATTGATGTTTCTGTCTCTGTCTCCTTCTCCCTTCCTCTCTGAAATCAATAAAAATATATTAAAAAAAGACAAGAACAATGGCCTTTTGTACCCTGAGTCAGTAATGTCTGTATTTCAAGGGTCATTGTCAGGTTTTCATTGGCAACTTAAGGCCTAGGTAGGGAACACTAGGTAACATTTACTGATCTGTTGCTATATACCAGACACTGTACTAAGCATACTACCCAAGGGGTAGGTTCTAGTATTCCCAATTCCCATTTTAAGATGAGGAAACTGGAATCATGGCTTGCTTCAGGACACTTGGCTGCATTTAGGATCAGATTGGAGTCTAGGCTTGAGCTTTTCTGCCCTGTGTTACCCCTAAAGGAAAAGGAGGGATAAAAAAGGAGACATAAAAAAGGAAATAAATAGTTTGGGTTAATCTCACCCATTTTGGTCTCTATCAGTCCTTTAAGGAAAAAGACTGATACAGATAATTGGAACACAGAGCTCAAATGCATATTTGTTGTGAAGGATAAGCATTTAGGAGGAGAGGGTTTTTGTTTTTCATTCAGCAAGTGATTGAGTAGAAGAAAGCAGATGGACAGGGAGAAACACAGAAATTAAAGTGGCGACCCTGTCCCCAAGAGCCCCTGTCCTGGGAAAGGCAGGTAAACTTATAATGATTACAGTGCCTGGGAAGTAGTATAAAGCCAGAAAAAGACATGATATGGCTCAAACTAAGACTGTAGAAGGAGTAGGCTAGAAATGTAGGGGCAGTTAGAGTCTCATATTTTGCAAGTGGTGGTGAACGACTGATGTTTTTTTATCACATGAAAATAATTAGAAAAGTACTTAGAGATGAAAGTAATGAGGAAGATTGCTATGAGGGGCCGGGACCACAGGCAGGAACATTCAGATGGGAGGACTTTGTGTGATGAGGTGCTCAACCAGGCACACTCCACCCGAGTGTGGGGCTCTCTAGTCAGGAACCCACCTTTAGAAAACACATCCAGGGCTGTAGACATGAGTGCAGGTGGAGGGTTGGAGCCTTTGCCATTATCTGAAGAGAAGGAAGAGGAGGATGGGAGTATGATGCTCATTTGATAACTGTGATGGGGATCAGGCTTTGAGACCAAACCCACTGCAGGGAGGTTGGGGGAAGAGCAGGTGCTTCTCCAGCCCAGGCCATTAGCCTTCCTCTTACTGTTCCCTCAGGCCAAACTGCAGGGGCATGTGGAACCTCTAAGGAAGCACCTGGAGGCTGTGCAGAAGATGAAAGCCAAGGAGGAGAGGCGGGTGACAGAGCTGAAGGTGGGTGAATGTCCTTGACAGGCTGACTGGCTCTGTGGTCAGGGCAGGGAGGATGGGCTGCCCACTCGCACAAGTTGTGACTAGATCTCCTGAAGAGGGGCAGCCAAAGCCTGGGGGAGAGGTAGACACCCTCCCAGGGTCCTGAGGAGAGAGGGGCCTTAGAGGGTGATGATTATATACATTGGCAGATTCCAAAATGGCAAGAGGCCTGGCTTGGGGAGATTGGGTGTCTGGCTGAAGGCCACAGAGCAGGCTTACCACTCAGGACATTTAACTCCAGAGCCATTATACCACCATGCTGTGCCCATCACACTGGATAGCAGAGGGCAGAAGGAGGCAAGCCAAAATCCATCAAGCAGCCATCAGAAGCCCCAGATCCCAGGATAGGTGGCAGCGGGTAGGCAGAGCAGCCCTGAGCATGAGAGGGGGCCAATGGAGGAGATGAATTAGTGAATGTTAAGATTGCAGAGACCAATATCTTCTAGTCCAATTTCTCAGCCTTTTTTCATCAGTTCTCACCTCTCCCCAAGGAGTATTTTAGAGATATTTCCCCCCCAATTACCACCTCTTACCCCGTCTGTTTTTATAAGGTCACTAGGCACTGGAATGGCCTGATGCTGAGCTTCAGATACCAAGCCTGGGACATCCCTCCTGTCGGACCTCTTCTCCCATCTCTTCTGTGCCTGCCACCCTGGCCGGGGGCAGGACCTTGCCACTTCCAAGGGCCTGTCTGTGCTTGTTGCCACCTACACTTCATATACATTCCCAGATTTAGGGACTGCTGCTGGTGGCTGCCTTGTACCACGTGGTGGAATCTGGGTCTGGGAATTGGTCTTGCCTCCAGCTTGTTGCTCAAATTGAGACTCTTGTGCTCCTGGTGTGCAGAGAAGGTGTAAGAATGAGAGTCATTGGACACAGAGAAACTAACTGTTCACTTCACCCACTTGGCCATTCAGGACTTTCTTCCCCACTCTGGCCTGTCACTCTTTGTACCAAGAACGTCTCTAGCTGATGATACATGGGCAAAAGCCTGTCTACCATCTCGGATTGCCCAGCTCAGCAAATGGTTGGGAGTGGACAGACATTTTCTCTTATATTAATATCCTTGATTTTGCCTTAGTCTTTAAAGTATAAAATATTATCTGGCCTTTTACAGAAAGTTTGCCTATTTCTGATTTAGAATTGAGTGACTTTCCCAAGGTCACTAGTGATATATCCAGGACCTTAACTTGATATCTTGATTACTGATTTTTAAAAAATATATATTTTATTGATTTTTTTACAGAGAGGAAGAGAGGGATAGAGAGTTAGAAACATTGATGAGAGAACATCAATCAGCTGCCTCTTGCACACCCCCTACTGAGGATGTGCCCGCAACCAATGTACATGCCCTTGACCGGAATCGATCCTGGGACCTTTCAGTCCGCAGGCCAATGCTCTATCCACTGAGCCAAACTGGTTTTGGCCTGATTACTGATTTTTTATTTATTCATTTCATAAGTTCTTACCAATCACCTATTCCATCGTTGGCACTATGCCAGGGTCCAATGATCCTGTAGCAAACAGAGTTTATGGTGTAGAGAGAGAAAAGGATGTTAAAGGGTACTCCAATGTAAACATAACATTTCTAACTGAGAGATATGCCATGAAGAGACACTGATTTATGGGGGTGGTCCTGATTTAGATATGGAGGGAGGGAAGGCTTCTTTTAAGAGACAGTAAAACTTAGACCTAAAATGAGTCAAGTTGGGCAGCCAAGGTAGAGAGATGAGGCAAGTGATGATGCCTGGTAAGGCTGGGAGTGGAAAAGGGGACAGATGCCTCTTTCCATTTGGGATATAGGACTCCTTTGCCTTGGATTGAGGGACAGCAGTTGCCAAATTGGAGGTTTATGTTTCTATGTGTTGAGGTGGTATCCACCATCCCCTTTGCATCATCCCAGAGCCAGATGAAGTCAGAGCTGGCAGCTGTGGCCTCAGAGTTTGGACGGCTGACAAGGTTTCTGGCTGAAGAGCAGGCAGGGCTGGAGCGGCGCCTTCGAGAGATGCACGAAGCCCAGCTGGGCCGGGCGGGAGCAGCGGCCAGTCTCCTGGCTGAGCAGGCTGCCCAGCTGAGCCGCCTGCTGAACGAGGCCCAGGAACGGAGCCAGCAGGGGGGCCTGCGGCTGCTCCAGGTGAGCAGCACCCTGTGTTTGACACCTGTCCATAGCAGCTTTTTTTTTTTTTTTAAACTGGGATGAATCCACAGGGATTTCTTCTGAAGACCTAAAGGTCTTTTGAGGCTGAAGACAAGAGTTATTGTAAAATGTGGTGTGTGATTATACCTAATGAAAATAAAGGAGTTTCAGTTGTAGGAGGAGGGTTTTAAATGAGAGTTGAAGAAAAGAGTTTTTGGCAGTGACATTCTGAAAGAGAGAACCATGTCATATTGTGAAAATTAGTTTACTGGGATTGAAAATTCTATTCCTAGGCTCACAGCAGGATGAGATGAGCTAGGTGTGCTGAGGCACAAGGATGATTGAGATGGATGCATGTTTATTGAAGGCTTTTTCTCACTCCATGTTTATGTTCAGTCTTTATGGCTAGGATCAGGCAGGGAGAAAGGAGCCATCCCTGCACAGCTGACTCTCTCTTTGTCTTTCTCCCTCTCCTTCTTTGTGTTTCTGTTATTCCCAGGACATCAAGGAGACTTTCAATAGGTGTGTTCTCACCCATTATTCTTTGTAACCTAGTGGCATTTGGTTCCCCATCCCTGCCTCTTTTGGCTATCCTGCCCCTCTCCTCCTCTCCTTCCCCTGGGAATATCATGGTCCCACCCCCTGCCTGGTCCCCTTCCTCCAGGTGTGAAGAGATACAGCTGCAGCCCCCAGAGATCTGGTCCCCTGACCCGTGTCAACCCCATAGCCATGACTTCCTGACAGACGCCATCGTGAGGAAAATGAGCCGGATGTTCTGTCAGGCTGCTCGAGGTAGGGAGGTCACCTGTGCGACCTTCCTTTGCCTTTACCTTCACAGACCTGAGATTAGGTTCTGAGGGAAGATTGGGGGCTGAGATGGAGCAGACTACAGGTAGGCCATCTGGGGCTTCAAGCCAAGACTGCTGTCCTAGCTCAGGTAGGTGCTGGGGTAAGTGCTGGCAAGAAGAGCCAGGGCCAGAGGAAGACGTGGCCAGTGTCCTGGAGATGAGAATAGGGAACGTGTTAGAAACATAGGAACCGGATCCTGGCCTTTAGGAAGGGTGGGACACTAAGGACTGCTGGGGTCCAGAAGGCGAATGGGGGGAGGGCATTAGGAAAGGCTGAACCGTGGAGTTGGCTGCTGATGGGCAACAGTGGGCCCATCCCTGGTGAATTTGTCCTCTTCCCACAAGTGGACCTGACACTGGACCCTGACACGGCTCACCCGGCCCTGATGCTGTCTCCTGATCGCCGGGGGGTCCGCCTGGCAGAACGGCGGCAGAAGGTTGCTGACCATTCCAAGTGCTTCTCAGCTGACTGCTGCGTACTGGGGGCCCAGGGCTTCCGCTCTGGCCGGCACTACTGGGAGGTAGAGGTGGGTGGGCGGCGGGGCTGGGCTGTGGGTGCTGCCCGAGAATCAACCCATCATAAGGAAAAGGTGGGCTCTGGGGGTTCCTCAGTGGGCATCGGGGATGCCAGTTCTTCCTCACGCCATCACCACCGCCGCCGCCGCCTCCATCTACCCCCGCAGCCCCTGCTCCAGAGGGAAGTGTGGTGTGTGGGCACCAATGGCAAACGTTACCAGGCACAGAGCTCGACGGAGCAGACACTGCTGAGCCCAAGTGAGAAACCACGGCGCTTCGGCGTGTACCTGGACTATGAGGCTGGGCGCCTGGGCTTCTACAATGCAGAGACTCTGGCCCACGTGCACACCTTCTCGGCTGCCTTTCTGGGCGAGCGTGTCTTCCCTTTCTTCCGGGTGTTCTCCAAGGGTACCCGGATTAAGCTGTGCCCTTGATCAGCCTACCACCCGCTGGGGCCCCTCTGGTCAGCACTGGTGGGGCGGGTGGTGGTGGAGGGTGGCCCAAGTTTTGGGGCTAAAAGGCTCCCTAAGTTTTCTGCATTGCTTCCTGTTCTTCCTTGACCCCGAGTTTCCCTGTAGGAGCCTAAGGAACCTTTCTGGCCTCCAGCTCTGCCTCACCTGCATGGGTCCGATATCAGCTGCCTAGTCTTCCCTTCCTGTCCACCCAGGGACCAAGTTTGAGTAGGGGAGGGAATATTTAATTTTATTAACTTCTCTTACCCATCTCTGCTTTTCAATCTTCACATCAGTTCCCAGGCTGGAGGATTTTGGCAAGACATGACTATTCCCATTCCAATTCCTTTTTCTAATGGAAGTTTAACTGGAATTTGGAGGTTTTTTGAGGGGAGGCAGGCTGAGCAAAAGGTAGAGCTGGGTAATAACCGTCTCTGGGAAAGGAAGGATTCTAAACTTTCTTCTATCCCAATTTCTACCTCCATAGACTGGCCAGAATTTAGTTTCAGTGAGATCCGGAGTGGTAAACATGATTGAAACCACTTACCATTATCCCCTCCCACCTCAGTAAATTATTTTCTTACCCTTCCCAGCAAACCACACCCTACCCTCTTCACTGCCAGACTCCTTTCCCCTTGTTCAGCTGAGGTTCAGATTTCCATCCTCTCATGTCTTGTTTCATTTGATGAGCTCTGATGGGGAGCAGGGTTTAGGTCCCTAGGAGCGCCTTGGGCATAATATATTTTTCTAGTAACCCTTTGCCTTGTGTCATTTATCAGCTTTTGTCCTGTGCTTTGATGGCCCAGGTCAATTATGTTCCTGGGGGGAAGGGAAGTTGGGTTGTGGAAATAAAAAAAGAAAAAAGTTTTATTTGCTTTTGTGGAGTCCATTCCTTTAGATGAATAGAAACATTACTAGGCATGAGATCCTGTTTAGAGATTGGAACATAAACCCTAACCTTCCATTTGTACAACCTACCTACTTTACTGGCACACTCTTCAGACTACTTGAAAAAAAACCCCAAAACCAGACTACTTGAAGAGCATTTGCTGATTGCTCTCTCCTTGATGCTTTAGGACTGTTTCCGTTTCCACACTCCTGGCTCAGGCCCATTTTCAAAGTATAGGTGACTATCTAGAAATCCCATTAAGTTGGAGATAAAGCTAGATGCTCCATTACTATTAGGTGAGGAAATGGAGGGTATCCTATGTGATGTGAAGTGTCTGGTCAACTGTTTAACCAAAGCATAATATGCTAATGACATGCTAAAGCCACTCAACCACTGGCTTTAAAAAAATATTCTTTATTGATATTTTACAGAGAGGGAGAGCGAGCTAGAAACGTCGATGAGAAACAGCTGCCTCTTGCACACCCCGCTCTGGGGATGTGCCCGTAACCAATGTACATGCCCTTGACCAGAATCAAACCTGGGACCTTTCAGTGGGTCTGCGCAGACCGGTTTCAGCTATCTTATTCATTTTTTACATTGGAAGGGAGGGATAGAGAACTAGAAACATCGACCAGCTGCCTCCTGCACACCCCCCAAGGATGCACCTGCAAACAATGCACATGTCCCTGATGGAATCAAACTCAGGACCCTTCAGTCCGCAGGCCAGCCGACACTATCCACTGAACCAAACTGGTCTCAGCTCAACCACTGGCTTTGTTGTGCATTTGACCACCAGAGTAGACAGACACCAAGTAGTAGGTTAGCTTGCAGCTTTGGTTGTGAAACCTGGACTGGGCAAGATAGGCTGGACACACTCTGGAACCTTCCCATGGTCTCTCTAACTCTAATCATGTTCCAGGGTCTAGTAGAGTACCTCAGCCTGGCCAGCACCCTCACAATCTGGGACCCTTGGGGGATACTGGTGAGCCAGTTTTGGCCCAATGCCCGAGGGTGCCAGATGCAGGGAGTTGCAGGCAGTATTGGACTGTGGGCTTCAGCCTGATCCCAGCAGGCTACCTTGAGACACCCATGCTAATTTGTGCACCAGGCCTCTAGTGTCTACATGGGCTACTTTAATAGCTGTTTGTAATGAGTAAATCCAGACTACTGTATGTAATTTTAAATCTCCCGTATGGGAGGAGTATAAAGGAATTAGGTAGTTCTTTTGCCTTTATTAAAAAGCATCTTAACAAAAAACCCAATACAATGTAGACTATGTTAAAGTTAACCGGAGTTTCAGAAAAGTTTTTAAATCTTCCCTTTGGAAGAGTAACAAAATGTGTCTGTTAAATTCTTCTTTGGTGTGTGTGTTAAAGAGAGTTGGACCTGGTCCTGGCTGGTGTAGCAGCTCAGTTGGTTGTACCCAGAGGTTGCAGATTCAACTCCCAATCAGGGTATATGCCCAGAATGCAGGCTTAATCCCTAGTAGGGAGCATGCAGTAGGCAACAAATGGGTATTTCTCTCTTCCTCAAATCAATAACATTAAAAAGCATTGAGGATCTACATGAAATAGGACACTATGAATGAGGGCACCCAACATGGTTTAACTTCTCCCTCTTCCCCAAAGCCTTGTTTACTTGGCCTGTGCTTCCAGAATGGGAAACAGCTTTTTTCCATAATCAGAGAAAGACGCTTTCTACAAGCCAGAAAACCATTTTATTACTAAAGCTCTGCCATATATTTCTAGCGGGTGCCGATGGTCACCTGCCACACTCGCACCAGGTTGTCTGTGTAGCCAGCAAAGAGAGTCTGCAAAGGAGAAATGAGTGATGTTAGGGTCATGAAACTCTAGTCCCATTAGATCCCCAGTCTTTTAACTACATGAATATGGGAGATTATTCCTAGAGGAAGCAGCAGCTGGTAAGAACTAATATGCCTGTAAATCGGTCAAATTAAACCGAACTGAAAGCAGGTAATCACTACTTCTAGACCAGCAGTTGCCAACCTTTCAGGACCCTATGGACAGACCACCCATTGGTGACTGCTGCTCTAGACCACTACCACTATCTTCCCACTTACTTGGCCATCAGCGGACCAGGCCAGAGAGGTACACTGGGGTGGCTCTGCCTTGCTGCTGGTACTGATAACTTCTTGCTTCAGTTCATCTACAATGATCTTGCCTTCCAAGTCCTGGGGAAGGAGCAAAATGGAGGTAAGGCAACTCTTTGCACTTTAATGCCACTGATACTAAAAGAAAAACACCAAAAACAAAACAAAACAAAACAACCAAACTGAAAACAGAAGTCCCCTCTCAGATGCCGCTTTATACCTCAATAATCTCAACAGAGGATATTTTTGCCACTCACACTTGGCAATGCCTAGACATTTTTGTTTGTCACTAAGGGAGTCTACTATAGGCACTTACTGGTGAGTAAAGACCAGGTTTGCTGCTAAGCATCCTAAAATACACAGGACTTACTCCACCCCTCTGGCAAACATTCAGACAAAAATGCCAACTGTGCTGTGGTTGAATAAACTGCTCTATTTGGCCATTCCTTTAAGTAGGCAAAGATCTAATCATTGCAAACCCCAAACCCAGGAAGTTTTAAGTAGCTTTTGCTGGGCCTCCACTGACACCCTGACAGCAGTTGTTCAGGAAATCACCACAATGATGCCATGGCTTAGAGCAGTGTTTCCCAAAGTGTGTAGGAAGTTTGGTGGGAATATGCACTGCACCATGCTTAGCTGTGCAAATAAGTGTTATTTATAACTTTTATTTATATTATATTATTAATAAATTTTTTGTTTATTATTATTTTGTGTATGTACCAAAAAAAATAAAAAATATATTTTGGTTGTTATTAAAATACATCCATTTTTTTTTTGACGAGGGGTACTCAGCGTTGTGAAAATTATAGAAGGGGTACACATATGTCAAAAGTTTGGGAAACACTGGCTTAGAGTAGTTAGGTACCTGTCCTCAACTGTAGCCCCTACTCACCCAGATCTTGATGCTGGGGCCAGTGGCAGCACAGAGCCAATAGCGATTGGGGCTGAAACACAGGGCGTTGATGATGTCCCCTCCATCAAGCGTATACAGATGCTTGCCTTCATTGAGGTCCCACAGCATGGCCTGGCCATCCTGGGAGAAAGCAAAGTTGAGTCAGGGTTATATGACCTCTTCCAGATGTTAAACCCAGCTGTCTGAAGATTATCTCAACCACCCCTAAACTTTCCCAACAAATGATTGAAGCAGCAATATTTACCTTTATACCTTTCCTTTAATGCACCACCTCTCACCAAAACTACCAAGAGTCTGTGATCTAAATCAAACAACTGTTTGTTAGATGAAATCCTAATGTCATCAATAGCTTCAAAAGAAACCAGATTTAGCTCAGTGGTAGAGCATTGTTCTGCCGACTGAAAGGTCGCGGGTTTGATTCCGGTAAAGGGCATGTACATTGGTTGCAGGCATATATCCCCGGTAGAGGGTGTGCAAGAGGCAGCTGGTCGATGTTACTCTCTCATCGCAGTTTCTAGCTCTCTATCTTTCTCCCTTCCTCTCTGTAAAATATCAATAAAAAAATATATTTTTTTAAAAAACTAGATTTATAGAAGACCCGTTTCTTTTGAACAGTATAGTATGCCTTCAAGATGTCACTTTCAGAAAGCAATCTTTGGAAATATTTTTTCTTAGATTACTATCTTATTGTCAAGTATTCTTTCTAAGACACTGTACCCATTGTATAGGAAACTCCTGACCCAAGTACCTTGCCTCCAGAAGCACAGAGGGATCCATCTGGAGAGACAGTCACAGTGTTCAGGTATCCTGTGTGGCCGATGTGATTGGTCTTCAGCTTGCAGTTTGCCAGGTTCCACACCTAAATTAGGGGTGGTGGTGGTCATAGATGAAGAACTTGGCTCTGGAACTGTCAGAGTCAGAAGAGCTTGAGCCAAACAGAAAGGGCCTTTAAAGCATTGCTGGATCTGGTGGCCATTTTTCATTCAATCAGTAACCAAAAAAAGTTCTCGCTATTTGTGGACAATTAGTATTAAAACAGGTAAGAAATGCTCTGTTGCCTCATAATGGACTTAGGGCCATCAATTGGCTACTTTAGATCAACTAGTAAGAAGAAAAGTAAACTAAGGGACAAATCTTTCAAAGTATATGACCATCTGGGAAAGAGGGGGAACACATTCCAACTGGCAGAGAACCTACACCCTGGCTCCAAGCTCACCTTGACCAGCTTGTCCCAGCCACAGGACACAATGATGGGATTGCTGCTGTTGGGCGAGAAACGGACACAAGACACCCACTCTGAGTGGCTCTCATCCTACAGAAGAAAATGAAATTAGGAAAAACCATCCACGAAACTCTTGACCCCACACCTCAATTATAACGACAATGTGTTTTAACACCCCCAAACCCAAACTTTCAAGATCAATGAAACTTTCATCAGATGAAGCCTGAGGTCACCACATAAGGTCTAGGTTCAGAGGGTGGAGGTGGGAGAGCACCTTAACACGTGTCTTCACTTTACCTGGACAGTATATTTGCATACACCCAGAGTATTCCATAACTTGATGGTTTTATCTCGGGAGCCAGAGACAATCTGCCGGTTGTCAGAGGAGAAGGCCACACTCAGCACGTCCTTGGTATGGCCTACAAATCGGCGCGTGGTGGTGCCCCTGCGAGGAAGGACTTGGTCACTGCCTAGACACGCTTTGCAAGCGTTCTTCCAATGAAGCTGCATTTCCTCATCAACCCTGGACATGGACCTGCACACAGCAGGTCCTTGGGAAAGAATACGCCAGAGGATTCCCTTCAGAATTGCAGGACATGTCCTCACTCCCACATGGGGTTGGCTGACAATGTCGCCTGTCATCACCAGAATCCTCTATTATATTCCCTGTTCAAACTCTTGCCGCCTCAATGGCAATATCTGGCAAGATTACTCAACCAGACCACTCCTCAGCACTTTTGTATAAAAAAAAGCCACAAGGAGAGAGAGCAAGCACCCCAAGTACCCCCTCTTAGGTGCTCTCTGGCCTTACAGTTCTCACAAGGGATGGGAAAGCCCATGGGAATCTACCTCCCCCCAGAGCTACGAGAGCAGCTACTTGCGTTGTGAGATCCCAGAGGCGAAGGGTTCCGTCCCAGGAGCCAGAGAGGGCAAACTGGCCATCTGAGGAGATGACCACGTCACTAACGAAATGGGAGTGACCCCGAAGAGCACGCTGTGGGATGCCGTAGTTGGTCTCATCCCTGGTCAGCTTCCACATGATGATGGTCTTGTCTACGGGTAAGTAAAACAGGAAAGGAAGCCCAGTGAGTAACCTCACAGGCCACTTGCTCACCTACTGGACAATTCAGGTTGCCTCAAGGTCCTCAGTGGGTCTGCAACCTAACAAAGGATAGGCAGGGAGGGAAACGGCAGGCCCTGAGCACATTACCAGCCAAGGCCAAGTGACTCACTATTCAAGGACCAAGTGGGGCTAAGCAATACCATGATTTAACTCAGGTGTGCCTAACTTCACCGGAGATTAGGGACGCTCTTTCCTGACCCATGCCTTTTCAACATCTATTTCAGTCTTATCTGAACACAGCAGCTCGGGTGTGGGAAGACTAGCTGAGGGAGGGCTGCCAGCAGTGTGCGGCCAGGCCGGTCAAATCGCTTCACTCGCTTCAGGGTGAATGCTTTCACCGAGACCTGTTCACGGAAGCTTTCCGTTTAAGCACCAGACACGATCAGGTCATCTTTCGGCTCTTTACGTGTGGGCGCAAACGGAAGAAACAAGAAGCTTCCGAACGCAGTCAGGTGCAGATGAGAAGAAAACCGAAGACAAAGGGCAGGCTTGGGCAGGCCGGGGACTAGTTCCGCGCGGCCCCCTCGGTGTCCACCCACTTCTCATTGGGCAGAGGGCCGGCGGCAGCTCAGAAACAGCCTCTGGTTTTCAGCACGAGCACTCAGATGGCATGTTGGTGTCATCACCGCCCCGCACGGCCCGCAGGCTCCCGAGCACTTAAACACACCGGCGGGGAGGCAGGCAAGAAATAAAAAAGCCCCCAATCCTGAAACCCTCCTGACAGCCATTTGTGACCTGTTTCCATGTCCGCATCCCGGCTGAGGCCTGGTCACAGGTCCGCACACCGCTTCCACCCAGTTTTCCCGGCCGCGTGCTACTGGCCCAACCATGCGACAGGTATAACCTCTTATCCTCCAATCCTCCGCCCCGCATCTCAGCTCGTACCTCGAGAGGCGGACAGTATCATGTCCGGGAACTGGGGAGTGGTAGCGATCTGGGTCACCCATCCATTGTGGCCCTTGAGGGTGCCACGAAGAGTCATCTGCTCAGTCATGGCGGTGGCGGGTGTGGGTGTCGCCGCAGCGACGAGGATGGAGCTGGATACTTCGGAGAGAGCAGCAACACAACCACCACCGCCGCAGCCCTGCGAGGAAAAGAGAGAACATCCCCCGCCGGAACCGGAAATACCCGCCCTCCTTCGCAAAATGGCGGCCCCCATGGTTCAGTTCCGCTCAAGATGGCGGCGCCACGTAGAGCATAGAGCGAGGTGAAATGACAACACACCATACAGCGTAATTTGGTAACGTATATAAATATTCTGAAACCAAGACCACCATGTTTCAAAATGCTTCTCGAGTGCTGATTGGGACGCGAAGTCTGAGGAGCCCGGAAGAGGGACGTGCGGGCAAATCCATGAGGACTGCAGAGACTTCCGGGTCTCTGCGCTTGGCGGCGCGAGCCTGTCCGCGTGGCCGCGGTAGGGTATCTTAATATCCAGGTCGCAGTTGTAACTGTGGCATATTTTTAATGCAAACGGTGCCCAGTATTAGTAAACCCTAGAAGATTTCCACGCGCAGTGGCAGCTCTTCCCTCGAGAGGTTTACGTACCGACGGTTTTGGGTGAGACACGCCGTGTCCCGGAGGAGTCAGTGTGTCCCCCCCCCCGCGGACTGAGGCAAGTACGAGTTCCAGAGCGGGACGCCGGGGCGAGGGAGAAACCGGTGTGCGGGCCGCTGGCCGCTCACCCCGCGCGGATCGCGGGGGCAGAAACGGAGCGGCTCAGAGAGGAAGGCCTCCGGGTTCTGATCCCCGGGGACTCGGTCGAAAGCCGGCTCCGGGCCTAACGACCTCCCGGAAAGGCCCGGAGGGACATGCCCTGGACAGGTAAGCAGTTTAGTAGGATCCCCTGGCTGCCTGCCTGCGGGCCTCCCTTTGAGCCGCTGGGCTTGCGGGTGCCTGTGTCTCCCACTGCTGCGCATCCCTGATACGAGGATGCTGTCAGCGCGCCCTCAAATGCTTATTTTTAAAATTCTCACCTGAGGATGTTTATTGGTTTTTAGAGAGGAAGAGGGGAGGAGGAGCAAGACAGGCAGGCAGGGAGAGAGGGAGATCCATATCAAGGTTGCCTCCCTTTACACGACAGACCCGGGATCTGAGGGGCTGACCGGGAATTGAACTCAGTCTTTAGGTGAATCGCCAGGCCAGGGCTTAAATGTTTTTTTAAAGGGCGGGGCACAGATTAGGATGATGGCAGCTATATTATAGGCAAAATAGAGAATTGTGCACAAGTACCTACTTTTCTGTGTATTGACTAAATTTAGTTTCAGTCCTGTGGAATGAGGTGGGAAGTTACAGTACCCACCTCACATGGTGGTGTGGAGAGTAAGTGAACTAAGGGAAGGCTGCCAGAAGAATGCCTGGCAGAGTAATGCACCCCTTACTTAGTGAGCACCTTGTGGGGACCAGGCCCTGTTTTAGGTCTTGGTGAGGTGGGACCCATTTTTGGGGGTTAGGTGGAGCTGGGGGGAAGGGATATTGTGGGCAGGGAGCAAAGACAAGGAGATGTGGGACAGATCCCAGTGGATTTAGGGAGAAATTAATGTTCCACTTGGAGGGAAGGTATATAGGAGGAAATGTGTCTGTTGGAAAGAGCTGGAATGTTGGAGAAGCTGAGACTGAAAATGAGATGGCGGTTGGGGGCCTCACAGCCTCAGGGAAGGACCTTGGCAACATGCTGGATGGCCTTGGGGAAGGAGGGCAGAAGTTAGGTGAGGGGCAGTGATAAAGCTGTCATGGGCTGTGGCTGCTCAGGCATGTGGAGAAGGGCCATGATCCCTCCCTTGAGAGCACCTGATCCTTTGGTGGTCTGCAGACTCCCCTCCTTTCTCAGGGCTCTGTCCTGATTGCACCTCCACAGCTTGATGATTCATCCAGATAGCCACCTAAACTCCAACCTTTAACTTTTCTAACACTGCACTACACCCCAACCCTAGTATCAGCTCGCTGCTTATGACTGGTCAGGCCAGGGACTCCATCTATCTGGGTGAGTAGATGCTCGCTGCGTAAGGGTTTCCCTGGCTGTTGGTCTTTACACGCAGAGGATTTCCTCTTTGCTCTTAAGAGCACTCGCTCCTCCACTTCCTACCTCCACTTCCCAAAGACATCAATAATCACATTATATTTTCCCCCCTTGAGAAAACTCATTTGGTGTTTGAACTTATCCCAGGGAGCCCCTGTGGAATCAGCACCCCTGAGGTAGGGCCAGGAGCCCAGGTTTGAAATGACCCTCCCAAGTCCCCTACTCATGCTCAAGGGTGGAACCTTTCTGCAACGTAAGGCCTCTTTCCAGAGGCAGGTAATTCTCAGGCTAGCCCAAACTATGGCCCGCGGCCCGTTCGGCTGTTCTATCCGGCCCGAGGAGCCGAAAGAGCGGAGGGTTCTCTTGCTCTCCCCTCCGCTCCTTCACCAGCAGCCCAAGATGAGAGTGCCAGCATGGTCAGGTTGCTTTTGTTCCGGCCCTCCGGTCCAGTTTAAGAACCCATTGTGGCCCTCCAGTAAAAAAGTTTGCCCACCCCTGGGCTAGCCCCTACTTCCTGCGTCTTTCCCGCATTGTTTCCGAGAGCTAAACAGTGACCACAATAGATGCCTTTCGCCTCCCTCAGGTCTTCGGGCCTCTTCCCGCATGGGTCCATTACTCTGTGAGATGGTTCTGGCAGTGTCCCCTCTTATGGTTCTCACGGGGGTCTTTGGACTTTGCCCGGGAGCACAGTCTAAGCTGGCGATGCCAGTGGAGGAGAGGGGGAAATGGAATATAGTGGACTTTGCGGACAATTAGAGCCTGCAGGATTTGGGCTCCCACTTTGCTGTTTTCCTCCAACCACTGCCCAGCCTCTCCTCCCTTAGAGATGCAGGCCACATGCCTCTGAGGGACAATCTTGAGCCAAGGGAGGTGTCTCCCCAACCCTGGACTCCACTTTGGGTAAAGCTAGGAGTGGAGACGGGTGGGACATCCTTTCCAACTCGGATTCAGCTGGAGTTAAACCCCATCCACACCTGCTTACCTCAGGGGCTCTGTGGCTCACTGCTAGGTATATACAGGGCCCCCATCTGGCCCAGCTCAAGGGCTCGCCTGGACTCCTCACTCCTCTCAACCCGGAATCTGGATTCACTCGTTGTCCTCAAAGAGAGCCGAGAGCAGAGCTCCTTCCATTGGGGTGATGTCCCTCAGCTGTGTGATGTATCTGAAAATCCACACAGGCCCAAGGTGCCTCCAACGAGTCTATCTCATCCAGAACATCTCTTCTATAGACTCTTAGAAGTGGAAGCCTGCTGGAGGACCTGCCTGGCCTTTGGGGAAAATTCCAACTGTATTCAGAGCCTTCCCCACTCCTAAACACTCTTTTAGCCAGACCTCTTTTGGGCTGGGCTCAGCCCCACCAATCCTACCTGGGAATTCAACTGGGTCTCCCCCACTTCTTGTTAGAACCCCTGGGCTTCCCCCTCTCTCATGTCCCTATAGGCATTTTCTCCATTCCACACAAGGTAAGAATCCCAAGAGGAGATCAGGGAAGTTCTTCTAAGGAAATCTGTCTCAACTTTCCTTTTCTGGAGGGAAGCCCACAAGACCTGCATAACTGGAAAGAGCCCCTTGGACTTTTTGCCAGAGGCCCATGATTCCTTCTCCAAGGAGCAGAGACCTTCATTTCCTTTCTGCCAGCATTCAGGTGAAATAGGTTTTTTCTTGAATGCTCAGGTGAGTGCTGTTGTAGGTGATAGTTGCGAAGCTGAGGGAAACGAAGGCCCACCATATCCCACCTCACTTTTCTTAGTTAAATCTAAGCTTCTTTAAGGTCTCAGCTCAGGTTGCCATGTCAGGAAAGAGCTCTGTGACTTCATTTCTCAGTCAGGCTCCTTTGTTTCATCCCCTCATAGTGTGCTGGGCCTTCATAACACTTAGCTCAATTTGCTGTTGAATCAATTTGCTAGGGGATCCCACAGTCCCTCTCCCAGGGAAGACTCAAAAGAATGTCCTAGGACCTGCTTCTAGGGACTGGTCTGTTTCTGCCCACATGTTGCATTCCCAGCACTAGCTAAAGAGTTTGGCATGTGGAAGAGTCTAATCTTGGTGGCCATCCTCAGACTTAAAGGGCAAGTGACTAATGTGAGGGAGGATGTTCAGGAAACAGGATCTGTACAGGGAAGAGGCATACAAGTGGTATGCACGCAAGCTTGGGAGAGATGGTTGAAGAGGAAAGGGAGAAGAAAATGAAAACAGGTGGTGCTAAGGAAATTGGGAATTTGTCCCGAAATCAAAGGACTTCTTTTTAGGATTCTCATCTCTCTCCTGCCTAGACTTAAATTTGCTAAAAGTATTGGTTGTCACAGTGTAGGCTAAGTTGAAATAAGACTAGAAAGGAGGAGTTTCAAAGCTGGACAGGAGAGTCTCTAGGAGGATCATGAGACCTATGAAGGGAGGGACTGATGACTTACCAGGAGTTGAATCTCTCTTCTCCCTATGCTACCTTCACTCCAGAGTTTAGTATTGGAATGTATATAAAAATTATTTAATGACTAAGGCCTAAGAATTAGCTTAAAAAGATTACTAACAAGGAAACATGGGGGTATAATTAAAGGTTCTGTCCATTCCTCCTAGTAAGAAGTGGGGATGTGGCATTCAATCAGTACTGGGAACAGTACTTACAAGAAATCACATGCCTTTTTTCCCCTCTTTTAAAAAATATATTGATTTTTTACAGAGAGGAAGAGAGAGAGATAGAGAATTAGAAACATCGATGAGAGAGGATCATCGACCAGCTGCCTTCTGCACACCCCCTACTGGGGATGTGCCCGCAACCAAGGTGCATGCCCTTGACTGGAATCGAACGTAGGACCCTTCAGTCCACAGGCCAAGGCTCTATCCACTGAGCCAAACCGGTTTCGGCCTTTTTCCCCCCCCTCTTTATAAAGACTCGGTGTTCATCTTAGGCAGAAATCTGAGATCTAACAGTCCCTCAGGAAGCAGGTCCTAGGGCATTCTTTTGAGTCTTCCCTGGGAGAGGGACTGTGGGATCCCCTAGGCCTTGGGTGCTTTACCTGATGTGCAGAGTCAAAAGCTGTGGAAGTAGGTCTTGTCCAGGTAGGACTATCCTAGCTAATAAAATAATATGCAAATTAGACGTCACTCCTCTACAAAATGGCGGTGCCCATAGCTACAAGATGGCGGTGCCCAGTGCTCTCAGCCCTGCCAGAGTCCCTCAGTCAAGCCCCTCCAGAGTCCCACAGTCTGGCTGGGAGGCACTCACACCCCCACAAACAGATCCCACCACCAGTTGAGGCAGCCCTGGGTGTGCGGCTGGGAGGTGGCCAGACGCACACACAGATCCCCTCCACCAGCGGCCAGGGTGTGTGCCTGGGGTGTCCAGCCAGGGGTCATGCGCCCATTCCAGTAGCAGATCAAGCCTGGCTGCTCTGCGACCTCTGGAGTGTCTGGGGCTGAGCAGTGAGGCTGGATTGTTTGGGTCTATGGGCCCCGCCAGGGGTCCTGGAGACCAAGTGGATGGGCGGGATCCGCTTTCTCCAGTGATAGATCCAGCCTCACTGCTCCCAGCCTCTGGCATGTCTGGGCCTGTCAGCCCCTCCACGAGACTGGATGTTGCATTTAGGGGACACACAAGCGGACAGGGAGTTGACTCTTCTGGCACAGGGGGACTTGATGCTGTGTCTCAGTTTGTGCTGGCCCAGACTCTGACAGCAGGGAGGAGGAATCCCACCCTTACAGAATCAGCCATTGGTCAGACAGCTTAGTGGTCTGACAGCCATCTGACAGCAGGGAGGAGGAAGTCCCACCCTTAGAGAATTGACCATTGGTCAGACAGCTCCCTGCCACCTGACAGCCAGGACTCTCATTTCACCTGACAGCAAGGAGATGGGACTATGTCTAAATATCTACTATTGATACAAGGTAGCTCTGCAGCTGAAAGAAGCCAGCAGGGGAAGGCAGTTGGGTGACCAGGCCAGCATAGGAGGGAGGTTGGGGGCAAACAGGCTGGCAGGGGAGCAGTTAAGACATCAATCAGGCTGGCATGGGAGTGGTTATGAAGTGATTAGACTGGCTGGCAGAAGCAGTTAGGAGCAATCAGGAAGGCAGGCAGGTGAGCAGTTGGGAGTCAGCAGTCCTGGATTGTGAGAGGGATGTCCGACTGCTGGTTTAGGCCTGATCCCACTGGGATTGGGTCTAAACGGGAAGTCGGACATCCTTCAAGGAGTCCCAGATTGGAGAGGATGCAGGCTGGGCTGAGGGACACCCCCCTTTCACCCGGCTCCTTGCATGAATGTCATGCACCAGGCCTCTAGTAAGAAATGAAGGGAGATCCAAGATGGCGGCCTAGGCAGTCTCCTAAGCTGCCGCCTCATCAACAATTTAATTAAAAAAACAACTAAAATCAAAAAGGACTTCACCAAAACCTCAGGAAAGCTGGCGGAGTGGAATAGCTACAACTAGAAAGAAAGAGAGAGGCTCACGGATCGGACTGGGAGCCGAAAAGCACTGAGGTAGGAGACGCTCGCGCACGCGGCCGCCGAATACCTGCCTGGCGGTGGGAGGGGAGGAATCCCCGATTGCACGGAACCCTTTCCGACTGCACTGAACCCAGCCCCGGCTGAAATTCCGTGGTCCCAGGCTCATACGGGTGGAGTCTGGACTGCAGAGAAAGACACCCAGAGACTCAGAGACTCAGAGACTGGGAGACCGGGGACCTGAGCCGCAGCTGGCAGGGTCTACAGACTCGCGCGCGCGAGCAAGTACGCGCTGAGGTCTGACCGCCGCCCCTCCCCCTCCGTAGCGGAAGGAGTCAGAAGCTCCAGGTCTGACCGCGGAGGCTGCCGCTGCCTCGCTGTACAAGGTGGCGGCCTCTCTGTAGTGGAAGGAGTCAGAAGCTCCAGACTACAGAGACCAGCCCAAGTCCGGGCGAGCCCCTGGGGCACCCACGCTCTTGCTTGGGGAAACTGGGCCGGTCAGGCGGAAACTCAGGCGAGCGCACAAGGGCAGGGCAGAAGCCAAGACTGTCAGTTCAGCCCTGAGACTCCGCCCCATCCAAGCTGAGCAGAGGCTTCTGCAGTTTTTCAAGTCTGATCCTATAAGACTGTCTCCAATACAGAAGTTATCCCAGAGTAGACACAGCTGATACCCACATCCAATTGGCCTGAAGGTCAATTCACAACAATAGAGACTTAGCTACAACAAGGCTGTGCACACAGTCCACAAAGGGGATCACCAAGAGTGTCTACCTCAGGTAACTGAGGAGGCTGACCCACTGTGCTATATAGGACACCAAACACACAAAGCCATCCTACCAACTCTGAAAAATAGTGATAATGCCGAGACAAGGAAATAGATCTCAAACAAAAGAGATGGAGGATATAGAGTTCAGAACTACGGTTCTAAGGTTATGCAACAATATCCTAGAAAAGCTCGATAAACTTCATGAGACCCAACTAAAAAGTATAGATAAACTGACTAAATTGGAAAATATTATGCAGAGATCCAACAGCAGAATGGAAGAACACAAGAATCAGGTCAAAGAGCCAAAAGACACTCCGCTGGAGAAGGAAAAAGAAAAGAGGATCCAGAAAGTTGAAGATAGTGTAAGGAGCCTCTGGGACAACTGCAAGCGCACCAACATCAGAATTATGGGGGTGCCAGAAGAAGAGGGAGTGCAAAATACTGAAAACATATTTGAAGAAATAATATCAGAAAACTTCCCTCACCTGGTGAAAGAAATAGACTTACAAGTACAGGAAGCCTACAGAACCCCAAACAAGAGGAATCCAAAGAAAAATTCTTCTCGACACATCATCATCAATATGCCAAGGGTAAAAGACAAAAAGAGGATCTTACAAGCAGCAAGAGAAAAGCAGTTGGTTACCTATAAGGGAGCACCCATACGACTATCAGCTGATTTCTCAACAGAAACCATGCAGGCCAGAAGGGAGTGGCAAGAAATATTCAAAGTGATGAATAGGGAGAACCTACAACCAAGATTACTGTATCCAGCAAAGTTATCATTCAGAATTGAAGGGCAGATAAAGAGCTTCACAGATAAGAAAAAGCTAAAGGAGTTCATCACCACCAAACCAGTATTATATGAAATGCTGAAAGGTATTACTTAAGAAGAGGAAGAAGGTCAAGTGAATTAAAAATCTCAGGAATAGAATAAACTGGTGAATATAATAGAATTAGGGGCAAAGAAAGGGAGTGGATAGATAATTATCAGGGTGAAAGGGGTGTGGGGTGCAGAGACTGGATTAAAATTGTATAACCTATGGATGAGGACAATAGTGGGGGGAGGGGGTAAGGGCAGAGGGTGGGGTGGGAATCAGGTGGAAGGGAGCTATGGGGGAGAAAAAGGAGAAACAATTGTAATAATCTGAGCAATAAAGATTTATTTAAAAAAAAAAAAAAAAAAAAAAAAAAAAAAAAAAAAGAAATGAAGGGAGAAGGCAAGCTTTTGGCTTTATTAAAGGATTTAAAGCAGCAGTCGGTGGTAGGGGAGAAATAAAAGTTGTGACCCAAGGTGCCTATTCTGAGTTTATTATCATCAAGGGAATTTCATATGAACCAGGGTCAGGAGAATGTATTGAGATGGAACCTTGAAGCTGGTTAGCTTACCACAAGATAAGAGGGCTGAAGAGGAGACAGTATTTCGTCCTCACACTTGGTCTGCTGAGAAATTCCATCCTTTGCTGTAGGGGGAGAGGGAATTCTGGGTGCCTAGGAAATGGCAGATTATAAAGGGTTATGTGACCTCCAGGGAGCCTCTTCCAGGCCACATGGATCCCCCTTTGTATTTCTGGGCCCATCTTGGTGCCAAATAGAATTGTCAACCAGAAGCCTCACACCAACTCTGGATCCAAGTACATTAGGATGAAGAAGTTAGGAAGGCCTAAGTTTGAACATCAGATAGCTATGGAGGAAGGAGAATTCCTATGTTTAATATATTTTTATTGATTTCAGAGAGGAAGTGAGAGGGCGAGAGAGAAACATCAGTGATGAGAGAAAATCATTGATTGGCTGCCTCATACATGTCTCCAACTTGGGATTGAGCCCGAAACCTGGGCCTGTGCTCTAATCAGGAATCAAACTATGACCTCCTGGTTCATAGGTGGATGCTCAACCACTGAGCCATGCAGGCTATGCAAGTCTTCCTGTTCTTTAATACAAATCTCTGAGCTATCCATTTTCCCCCTTTGGGATGGGGAGAAAAGTACTAACTTAGAGGCCATTTCCTTCCTCTTTGCAGGTCTCCTGATAACAGGAGCCTTATTGCTTCTCCTGTATTTCTCACATGCAGAAATGAGCCATTTCTCCAAGCATAGAATTCTCATACTGTACCTCTGAGGAACTCTCTGGTTTGTGGGCCAAAACTGTCATTAAAAATGTAATATATCACCACCATTATTTCTCATGGTCTCCTTTTTAGCTCTGTTCTTCCTACATCTCTCAATTTTCTCATTAATACTGTCAACAGAAACTGCTTTCCCTTCTAGGATTCCAAGACCTCCTCACTATCCTCGGTCAGGATTTGCTGTGAAATGAGAAAGGGAAGAATTCACTTAGTACCTGCTTAATATTAGGTTTTGCCCCACATCATGTACCAAATAAAACCTCATTTATACTTTTCCTGTTTTGAGGACCCAGTCTCCCAGCTTTTCTTGTGAAGGGGTTATTATAAATTTTGTTTTTAAAAGCTAATTTCTATTAAAACCCTGTCACATCCCCTATAAGTGAAACTGGCTCAAGGCCGTTTTGTTTACATTTTTAAAAAATACAGCCGAAACCGGTTTGGCTCAGTGGTAGAGCGTCGGTCTGTGGACTGAAAGGTCCCGGGTTCGATTCCGGTCAAGGGCATGTACATTGGTTGCGGGCATGTCCCCGGTGAGGGGTGTGCAGGAGGCAGCTGGTCGATGTTTCTCTCTCATCAACGTTTCTAGCTCTCTATCTCTCCCCCTTCCTCTGTAAAATATCAATAAAATATATTTTTTAAAAAATACAAAAAAGCCCTAACCTGTTTGGCTCAGTGGATAGAGCGTTGGCCTGTGAACTGAAAGGTCCAGTCAAGGACATGTACTTTGGTTGCAGGCACATCCCCAGTAGGAGGTGTGCAGGAGGCAGCTGATTGTTGTTTCTCTCTCATCAATGTTTCTAACTATCCTCCCTCTCTTTAAAAAATCAATACATTATATATATAATATTTTATTTTTTACAGAAAAGGGAGAAGGATAGAGAGTTAGAAACATCAACGAGAGAAACACCAATCAGCTGCCTTCTGCACATCCCCCACCGAGGGTGTGCCTGCAACCAAGGCACATGCCCTTGACCAGAATCGAACCTGGAACCCTTCAGTCCGCAGGCCGACACTCTATCCACTGAACCAAACTGGTTTTGGCTAAAATATTTTTAAAAATACAAGAAAGCCTTTTAAATATGTTCTCCTTATATGCCTTAAAATATCATCTTACAGCTTTTCTCTCCTGATTGGGTAAAGAAATTGCACTTGTTTTTTTGTGTGGCTTATTTCCATCTTTCCTCTGGACTTGCTGTTACTCTTTAGGGTCCTAGGAAGGAGACTTCAACATACTTTAGCCATCAGCCAAGTATAACTATTTCAAATTGATTAAAATTAAACACAATTGAAAATTCAGTTCCTGAGTTGCACTAACCACATTTCAACAGCTCAAGTTATATGTAGCTAGTGGTACTTGCTGTATCGGACAGTACAGATTTAGAACACATCCATCAGTGTACAAAATCCTATTAGATCTAGTATAGGACTAGTAAGCCTGCCTCACCTCTTTGTAATTCTGTATAATAAAGAGCTAGCTGAAACCGGTTTAGCTCAGTGGATAGAGTGTCAGCCTGCGGACTGAAGGGTCCCAGGTTCGATTCCTGTCAGGGGCATGTACCTTGGCTGCAGGCACATCCCCGGTAGGGGGTGTGCAAGAGGCAGCTGGTTGATGTTTCTCTCTCGTTGACGTTTCTAGTTCTCTATCCCTCTTCCTTCCTCTGTAAAAAATCAATAAAATATATTTTAAAAAAATAAAGAGCTAGTATGCAAATGGTTGTCATGCTATCATAGCTCAGACACTCAACACTGGGAAGAGAGGAATGGGGACCAGCCAGGCATAAATGAGCTTGTGAGAGAGGAATGGGGTCTAGCCAGGCACAAATGAGCTGGCAAGAGAGGAATGGGGCCAGCCAAAAAGGGACAAGTTGCCTGCCCTGCAATCCTGGGCGCCAGCATCTGTGGCTTTGGCCCACGAGAGGGGCACGCTGCCCATTCTGTGGCTGTGCCCCAGGCAAAGCTGCCTTCCCACAGTCCCCTACTGATGCAGCCAGCCCGGGTGAAGCCAGCCTGAGTCCTGTGTGCCTGCAGCTGGCCAGAGGGAGGGAATCCTGGGTGCGGGGTGAGGCAAAGGCAGTTAGGGGCGATCAGGCCAGCAGGGGAGCAGTTAGGGCAATTGGGCCAGTAGGGGAGTAGTTAGAGCCTATTGGCAGGCAGCCAGCAGAGGTGGTTAGGGCTGATCAGGCAGGCAGGTAGGTGAGTGATTAGGAGCCAGTGGTCCCGGATTGCAGAAGGCAATCAGACATCTCTGGAGGGGTCCTGGATTGCAGGCCGGGTTGAGGGACAGCCCTCCTCCGTGCCCCCAATCCCCCCGCCCCATGCATGAATTTGGTCACTGGGCCTTTAGTCTTATTTTATTAGTCAATACATATTTATAATAACTTCACTGTTATAATAACTTTCAGAGGGAGTCAGGGATTGGGGTGGGAAATAGCAAGGAAATTATAGAGCCTATAAAAGTTTCAGGAGGCATGGCATAGTGGCCAGAGGTTGATGGCCAATGGCAGGGGAGTTTTAGCTTTAAAAAATATATATATTTTATTGTTTTTTGTTGTTGTTGTTGTTGTTGTTTTTTACAGAGGGAGAGGGATAGATTAGAAACATCAATGAGAGAGAAACAGATCAGCTGCCTCCTGCACACTCCCTTACTAGGTATGTGCCCGCAAGCATGGTACATACCCTGGGACCCTTGAGTCTGCAGGCTGATGCTCTATCCACTGAGCCAAACCAGTTAGGGTGGAGTCTTAGCTTTTAAGGAAGTACTTCAGGGGCAGATATTCATATGTACCAATGCAGGGCCACCCACACTCTGACAAGAGTAGACAGTCTCTGGTTTCCTGTATTAGTTTTGCATAATACTTAAACAAAAGACTGCCCTTGCGGTCTTGCTGAAACAGTAAATAAAGTGATTGCTTTTTACTAATTATTTCTAGATCTTGATTTCATATACTGTTCTGTCACTGTCACGTTCTCCCAAATGTCAGTGACATAGGCAGCACTAATGTTTATAAAAGGCTTGCTGACCCTGCCATCTGCAAGCCCAGAGCTGGGAGAAGTCTGGGTACTATCAATTAACCTACTGATGTTAACACTACATTTAGTAACGGTCCAGCTAGGTAAGGCTATTCTTCCACTGAACACTTGGAACAACTATGCCAGACACTGGCTATAGGGCCTGAGTGAAGCTAGTCTGTGGTTATGACCAGTTTCCCTGCATCTACAATGGTAGTTATCAACTAGGGATGATTGTGTAGCCTTCCTCCCTAACATCTCATCCTGCAATGTTTGGAGACACCTGTTGTCACAACTGATGTAGGGTGCTACTTACATCTAGTAGGTAGAGTCCAGAAATTTTTAAGTATCCTACAATGCACAACCCTCTCCCCACCACCAAAAAATTAGCTCACTCAAAATGTGTCAACAGTGCTGAGGTTGAGAAGCCCTGGTCTAGACCATAACATGAACCAGTTCCTCATGCCAAGACCAATTATAAGGTTCAGGCTCAGCAGGATAGTAAGTAAGGCTAGCAAGTATCTGATAAATTGGGAAGGAAAACAATTAGAAGTTAATGGAACATTAGCTAGTATAATGAGTGTTTTTAACTGCACCAGAAAGCTAAGATCATAGTGCAATTGAAGTTGAGGATTTCAGATATGTAGCAAGTCTGTGAAAATGAGGTCCCAGGTACAGCCACAGGAGTAGAGAAAAGCAAGTTTAAACAGTCTGAATTGTCAGTAGCTAAACCTAGTAGGGAAGACATGCAATAAACAGATGAGCATCTGGTGGCTATAGATACACCAGTTTTTCTCCAACATTTTTCTAACCCACCCCTTACTCATATCTAAAAATCTTACATTTTCCTTCCAGTGATATTTAAATTTTCAAAATTAAGTATCACAACTAAAATCAATTAAAAAATGGTAATCTTGGAAGGCAAAACTTTATTCAGATGATGTGATAACCATGTTACAGTTATAATTTAACTTTTTTTCCCTGGGCAGTGTAGAAGATGCAACAAAACGCAAGCTGTTTAACAATATTCTTTCACTGTTTTCTCCCCACAGCTAGATATAGCAAAAAAAGAAAAAAAGAAGCTTTTACCATACAAGGAAAAAATGGAATGAAGTATTCTATCTGTTTAGTCATTTGACATCTAAATTTCTTTAGAGTATCTGGAAGTTGGCTGAGTTCCACAAAATCCTTCCGAAGTTCTTCCAGTGAAAACTAAACATCAGTGTGAAACACATTCTTCCCAAAAGCTACCAAAGAATACATCAACCCAAAATAGTTATGTATATTTCACTTTTATTCTTGAAATAACATTCATGAATCTGGTCCTCAAAAGACTGACCAAGAAAATTAGACATTATTAGCATGAGTTTGCTATCTGTAGCTGGATTTTTGGCAAATTTTGCTTAAAGTTTTAATAATGAGCAGTACTGGTGTTTGCTCCTGGACATTTCAGGGTCAGTGTATTTTAAACTTCAATGTGTTACAATGTGAAAGTTTTTTTTTTTTTTTTAAATATATTTTATTGATTTTCCACAGAGAGGAAGGGAGAGAGATAGAAAGCTAGAAACGTCGATGAGAGAGAAACATCAACCAGCCACCTCCTGCGCACCCCCTACTGGGGATGTGCCCGCAACCAATGTACATGCCCTTGACTGGAATCGAACCTGGGACCTTTCAGTCCGCAGACCGACGCTCTACCACTGAGCCAAACCGGTTTCGGCACAATGTGAAAGTTTTAATTTTTAAAGTATAGGTTCTTGTTGTTGGTGTTCTAAAATCAGGGCTGTCATTGGTGTTCCAAATTCTGTTGTTCTGACCATAAATTCAGCTGAATTCAATTCTTTTTTTAAAAAAATATATTTTTATTGATATTTTACAGAGAAGAAGGGAGAGAGATAGAGAGCTAGAAACGTCGATGAGAGAGAAACATCGACCAGCCGCCTCTAGCACCCCACCCCCCACCCCCCCACCGGGGATGTGCCGGCAACCAATGTACATGCCCTTGACCGGAATCGAACCCGGGACCCTTCAGTCCGAAGACCGACGCTCTACCACTAAGCCAAACCGGTTTCGGCTGAATTCAATTCTTTAACAACCAAGGAACCTCAGTATATAACAGAAAACACTCTGAACAGTATTCAGATCTTCAAAACCCAAGGCAAACTGGGATCAAATGTAACGTTTTTCAAACAATGATGCTGACAGCAAGGCTGAAGATTTCCTGTAGATTGTGGGCAGATAGATGGAAGTCTATGGTTGGCATTGACTATTACAGAACATCTTGAATGCCAATTTTCTTCAATTTTTGCCGTCCAAAACGAAACAAATAGATCTAAAACATGCCATTGCTGTAGCACCATCAATAAATATAATTTTCAATAAATTCAGTTTATTTGATACAGTTTCAAAAAAATTGTCTTTAGTGGTCAAGTATGGGGCTTATGAAAACAGCACATCCATGGTTTTTAAAGCCTAACTGTGATAATAAGCAAAGCACAATTTCCTTTGTTAGTAGATTCATCTCAACTAATAGCAAAGAAAAATGAGATGATGTTTTTTAAAACCTGAAGAGTGATATGCTCAGTCATCAATTTGTTGTTAAAACTGCAGAAGTAAATGAAGAAATCCTGGGATTCCTCAATTTCCTCTTAAAGTTGTGACAGTACTTGGAATGTAAGGTTTCACAAATTACTCCTTTGCAATTAAAAGGGCTATTTAATATTAAGTTTTCATGGCCTTTGAAGATTCCTGTTAATATTCCAATACAGTTCAATCTTAAAGCTGCAGAGAATTGTGCTTTGCAGAACACTGTTTTAATGGCATAAATTTGACAGTGTTTGGCATGGTGTCACTGCCCAACACTCATATAACTCAACTGGAGAAGTTGATCCTATCTTCTACATCATAATGCGAATATATGCTTGATAAAAACCTCAAAAAAATTGGCTGCCATCTTTAGCTATGTCAAAGGAAAATACATAAACAAGGAGTACTGATGATGGAAGCATCTGGTCCCTCTTGCTGAGCGATGAATGACTTTATAAATGGCAGCTGGGTGGCAGGGCAATACAGACATCCAGCTGTGCCTGAGCCCCCATAGGTGAAATTCTTGGTTCATTTTCTTTTTATACACCCATCTGCTGCCTAAAACCTGACACCATTTAATGGTGCCCTTGGTCAAATCTAAATGATCTTACTTTCATAATCCACTGATTCTAGCTTGAAGAGTCAAGACGAACCCTTAACTCATGGGATGGACAAAAAGGAAGATGTAAATAAGTTTTCAGAGCTAAAAAGCCTCTTTTTATACAAAAGTAAACCTTAAACTTTAAAAGAACATTACTTTGGAGGGTGGGGTGGGAGGAGATTAACCAAAGCATTTATATGCATATATGCATAACCCATGGACATAGACAATAGTGGGGTGAAGGTGGAGGGGGCACATGCAGGGGAGGAGGGGGATCATGGGAAAGGGGTAGAGGTAACTGTAATACTTTGAACAATAGGATAGAATTTTTTTTTTAAAGAACATTGACCTCAAAACAATATAACTATCCTGGATATGCAGTAGTATAAATCAGTGGTCAGCAAACTGCGGCTGACAAGCCACATGCTGCTCTTTGGCTCCTTGAGTGTGGCTCTTCCACAAAATACCTCATGAGGGTGTGCATGTACAGTACAATTGAAACTTAGTGGCCCTTGCGCAGAAGTCAGGGCATATACCCGGGTTGTGGGCTTGATCCCCAGTAAGGGGCATGCAGGAGGCAGCCAATTGATGATTTTTCTCTCATCATTGATGTTTCTATCTATCCCTCATCCTTCCTCTATCTCTAAAAATCATTAAAAACATTTAAAAAAAAGAGTAAAGGTTTTATTTTAAATATTTTATATTTCAAAAGGGATTATCCTCAATTTCTTTAACTGAATTTGTTTATAAATAATGTTCAGGTTTCATATGTGTTACTGACCTTCCCAGTTGAAGAGACCACCTCTTTTCTCTTGTTTAAACTGGCTTTTAATTAAAATTCCAGTTTCAAATCCTTTCCAGAAAAATTCTAACAGGAATGTAAGGCTACCTCTTTTCCTCAGCTTCAGTGTACTAAAACCCAGATGTATAGAACATAGTTTTGTTTGTAGGCAAATTTAATTATTACCCTGGTGGAAAGTGGGTGCTTGGGTTTGTCCTTAGTCATTTTAATATGGAATTAGTGATTTGTAAAGATTTATCTTAACTGTGCACTTACCAATAGCTACTGTAAAATGAGTGTGGGGGGGTAATGTCTAATATATGATGTTCTGCTTATGTTTTGATTGCAACTTAGAGTAAGCAATATCTGTTACTCGACCAAGTATACACATGTGTATATATAATTGATAAGTTTTATAAAACAACTAGAAGCCTGGTGCACGAATTCATGCACAGGTGGGGTCTCTTGGCCTGGCTGGGGATTGGGACCCTATTAGGGCTGTCCCACCCAGTTCCAGGCTGGCCAGCCAGGAGTGGGAGGGATGTGGGGGAGGGACCCAGGGAGGCTGGCTGAGGGAACACACTGACCACCAGGTGGGGCAGCTCCTGTGTTGAGTGTCGCCACCTGGTGGTCAGTGCATATCATAGCGACTTGATGAAAAGGCTTTTATAGATACCCTTCCTTTGCTCCATGCATTCTGATATTTTCTATTTAGTTCTTAAATAATGCTGGGCATGACTTATTTAAGACCTATTAATTGGCGAAAACCCAGTTTGAAAATCACTGCTGTAGGAGAACATGAGGAAATACATTTTATAAATTGTAAAGCACTACTGAGATGTGAGCAGCTGCTACTAAATATCCTCCAGGTTAAGACTTTTATGGGCCTGAAGACAACCTCTTCTTCCTTGGTACTGCAAGGGGCCACATCACCTAGGTTTTGGTAAGGAAGATAGTATTCACACTGACTTGTCATTGAGTCAGCTTTCTAATACTCAGATGAGAACTAGAAAGCAAGGCATTAACCAAGTCAAAATCCAAAGAAGGGAAGACAAAGAGGAAAGTAAAATATAAAAGTAAACAGTGCCTTATATATATATGAGAGAGGAAGGGAGCGGGGAGAGAGAATTATCAATTGCCTGCCTCCTGCATGCACCCTGGCTGGGGATTGAGCCTACAACCTTGGCATATGCCCTGACCCGTAATTGAACTGGTGACCTTTCTGTGCACCGGACGACACCCGACCAACTGAGCCACACTGGCCAGGGCACACGTGATCTCTTAATTGTAACAAGCTTAGGGAAAAAGTAATGCTAATAGGTTGAAACCTGCATAAGATGAGATAGGTCATCTGATCCTAAATCCTTCACTCTACATCATACTAGGGAAGCAAAGTGATCAGGACATGGCCAGTTGGTAGTGGGACATGGCCAGCTGCTCTGCTTAGAAGTCTTATTATCTTCAAGTATTACAGCTTTCCATAGTACATAACTCTTTCCATTAAGAGCCCTGGAATCTTAGGGATAAATTCAGAACTCACATCAGACAGAGATTAAGTACTGGAATCTGTTATCTCTATCCCTTATACCCAGGTTGACTGAAAGGGAATGACAACAATGGTCAGCTTCTGTCATGTTTTTGCTTAGCTTCCTCTGGGGAAGAGAGCCTCAGCCTTTGTCCACGTGTGTTCGTGTGTTCATCTTTCTCCTCTGTAACATCCCCCCTCCCCCTCTAACCAAAAAAGATTAAACAAGTACCCATCCCTCCCAACTCCTGTCCAAACTTCCATATTCCCTAATTTAAGCCTCTCACCGTGTACTCCTGCACCACCTCCTCCAAAGGCACCACGCTGTGCTGCTTGTGGCTCTTGGATTCTCGGCACACCACACAGATGGCCTCGTTGTCCACCTCACAGAAGAGCTTCAGGGCTTTTTGGTGTTTGGAGCAGATACCCTTGTCATCCCCCAGGCTCCCTGAATACTGAGTGGGGCACATATGGCGAATCACCTGGACCATGTTGGCCAGCTGCAAGTTGGGGCGAAAGCTGCGACTTGTAAAGCTCTTTCGGCATTGGGGGCAGGTGAACTGCCGTGGAGGGGCCGGAGGGACTGGGGGAGGAGGCTGGTGGGTGCCAGGATACAGTTCTTCCTCATCGGATTCTCCCAGTACCTCCTCTTCTTCGTAGATGTCAATTCCCAGGTCTTCCAGGTAATAGTCCCCGTCTTCCTCCTCTTCTGGGTCCCACACGTAGTCCATGTTGTCCCAGTTCCTTATGCCACTCTCTCCGACCCAGGGTTCGTCTTCCTCTGGGTCCTGGAACAATTCGTCAGCACTCTCCTGGTACAAAACCTCTCGAATGGAGTTGTCCCATCCACCGATGGCCCCCACGACCCGGCCGTCATCCTCCCACCCACCTTCCGCTTCGTCCCTGCCCTCGTCTTCCTTGCCCCACAGCTGGGTCACACACCCTCGGCAGAAGTTGTGGCCACAGCCGATGGACACGGGGTCCGTGAAGTAATCCAGGCAGATGGCGCACACCGCCTCCTCCTGCAGGGTCTGCACGGGGTTGGGAGTAGTGGGATGGTCGGCCATCTCAGTGCGCTGTCTGCAGGTGTCTGAGACCAACTCCTCCTCTTCCCCCTCAGGCCGCAGAGAAGCCTTGCTTCCTCTCAGGCTCTTCCCAACTCGAGGCCTGAAGGCCCCGGCCCAGGTTCACGGCCGCGCTCCGCGGGCAGCGGGGTTGACTGGGCCCCGCTCCCCTTCGAGGCTCAGCGAGCAAACGCTGCTGCCAGCACGCTTTTCCCTCCCTCAGAGTCTGCCCAATCGACTTCTGCCTCAGCGGCCGCGCTCCTCACCTAACGGCTCCCGGCGACCGGAAGTGACCGGAGGAGGGCGCTCTAACCCACGCAGAGGGCGGTCTGGGCCGACGGCGGACCTCATCTCTATGGTGCGCTTGGCCCCGCCGCCGGGAGCCTGGGAGGCGGCGGGAGGGCACTGCTTGCGGGGAACGCGTGGAGGCCGAGGAGCAACCTGAGCTATTGAGCAGCGTGAGATGCGGTCGCACCACGCAGACACAGGGTCCCGCAGCCGCTCGGGAGAGCCGGCACCGAGACGGACGTAAAGCACGCTGCGTGCGCTACCAGCTCAAGTGCCCGTGCGCCTCGGCGCTGCCAGCCGGAGTCCCTCCCGGCCGGACTCCCGCTTCGCAGCCGCCGCGCTCGGGATGTGGGCCAGAGGAGAGCTGGCGGTAGCGTGGAGTGGCCTCAAGGTCAAAGTATCTGTCTTTGGGATTTGTGTGCCTTCACCCTAACTTTTCAAACCAGTGCGCCCTTTCTTCCTGTCTGCAGAGCCTCTGCCTCCCAGCCCTGACTTCTCCCACGACCTTCACTCTGTGTTCATCTCCACTGTCCTGCGACCCCTGGTACCTCAGACTCAAGATGCCCTCACCAATTTCTGTATACCCTTTCCCTCCTACCATTCTTCATCCTTCCATTTGCCATCCACTCGCCCATCCATGCATTTTTCATTCTTCCATCTAGCCATCCAATCATTTTATGCATGCTTAGCCCATTCATTTATCCATCTACTTTGATCTATCCTCGTTATAGGAACAACAATAACAAAAAAAAAAACACCCAAAAACAAATAAGACATAATTAGCTTCCTCAAGGAGTACAGAGTTATAGACGTGTGGTTACTGTTCATTGAAGGTTCTTTAAGGTTTTTAAAACTCTTTACTTGACCCTCAGTAAAAAGTATATTGCATATATTGATCCAGTGCTCACTTGCACATCTGTAACAGAAACAAAGTTTCTGGAAATTATTCTTATGGCATTCAAGGCAATTTGATGTGTTCTACTTTATTTCAGTAAATGCTGTTCAAGATTCACCGAAGTGATTCCACCCCTCAGTACTTGGTCACTGTTTGGTTTGAGGAACATCACCTGCCCTAATGGAACCTTCAACACACCCTGGAACCCCCATACCCCCCTCTGGACCCGAACTTGAACTGATTAAGTGTCACAACGCAAGGATGGTTGTAACTGTGCTGTCCATGTACACGTAGTTTTCTATCCTAGTGGGGAACACAAATCCAGTGCTCCCTACATATCTGCTGAGTACATAAATGAATCAAGTCCCACTGATTTTTATCTTCTCAGACTTAGGCCTTCTTCTTCCCTGTTTTTGCCATTCTAGATCTGACCCCATCATCTCCCAATGCTCAAAGTTTCCTAAAGAATTCCTTGCCCTCAATTCAGTCCATCCTGCAACTGCCAGAACCATTCATCTGGAATGGGAGTCTGATATACTCACACCAGGCTGTCTGTGGACATGTGGTTCTCTCTCTCATCTAAGGCTGTTGTCTCAGGGCTTTATCCAGATGTAATTCCTCATTATCCTGCAGGTCTCTGACAGGCATAATCTCCTGAGGGAGATTCTTCCCCAAGGCTGACACCAGGCTGTGTTAGGATACAGCTCTGTCACTTACTTTGTGTGGCCTTGGATTAGTATTTTTAAATTTTATTACAGTTGATATTCAATTTTACTTTATATTAGTTTCAGGTGTACAAAATAGTGGTTAGACAATTATATAATTTGCAAAGTGATTCCCTGATAATTCAAGTACCCGCTTGGATTAGTTTCTCAACATCTTTGTGCAGCAGTTTCCTATCTGCAAAATAAAGACATGGGTTGTTGTGAAGTCAAGGGTTGTTGTGAAGTTAGGTTAATTGACATCTGTAAAGTGATTGGAACAGTGCCCATTTAGTTATCTTTATACTAGAGGCCTGGTGCATGACATCTGTTGCACTGGCGGGGTGAGGGGTGCCTTAGCTCAGTCTGTGCCCTCTTGTAGGCCGGGACCCCCGAGGGTGGGAGAAAGCAAAGCAGGGGGGAAAACCCTGATATTGGATAAAAAATAAAATGAATGGTTACATACTTAGGTGGGAGCAGGAACAATTAACATGATAATGAAGGAATTAGTTCATCCTATATAATAGAAGACTAATATACAAATTATTCCCTTGACCAGGAGTTCAACTGGGAGTTTAAGTGGGAGTTAGACCAGGGTGGGGTTGATACCCCCTTCCTCCTCCGCCCCCCCTCCCCCATCCCACCCTTGATCTGCACCGCCACCCTGATCAGGGGCAGATCAGCTAAACCCCACCCGTACACGAATTCATGCACTGGGCCTCTAGTTACTGTATAAAATGTCACTGATTTCTGAATATTAACTTTTTTTCTTTCTTCTTTGCCACATTCGTTTATTAGATCTAGCAGTTTTTTGTTGTAGTTTTAGGGTTTTCTATGTACAATATCATGTCCTCTGCAAATAATGATGGTTTACTTCCTGCTTTCCAATTTGGATGCCTTTTATTTCTTCTTGTCTGATTGTTGTGGCTAGGACTTCCAGCATTATATAGTCCTTGGTTATAACGTTTTGGTTTAGGTAGCCTTCACTTGGTCAGATTGATTGCTCTGTAATTTAGCTGTAAATCCGATTTGGAGCTGGGAGCAGGCGGGAGCAGCCGTCACCTACTCTGCAGCCATCTTGAAATCTCTGTTCTCATTTTCTTTTGCTTCAAGGTATCTTTTAATTTCTTCCTTGTTAACCCATTCATTGTTAACCCATTCATTGTTTAGTAACATTTAGCCTCCATGTCTTTGATTTTCAGCTTCCTTTTGTGATTGATTTCTAGTTTCATGGTATATAGTTAGAGAAGATGTTTGACATTATTTCATTCTTTTTAAATTTATTGAAACTTGTGTTGTAACACATGGTCTATCCTAGTGTGGGCAAAAGGGGCCACATGCTGACCTGACAAGCTCAGGGGAGGCCTGCGTGGCGATCTTGCAAACTCAGAGACCTAAAATAACCACAAGAGATGGTCTGAAATTAACTTTAACAAAAGCAGTGATGGTGGGCAGTTATGTCCTAACCTGGTATCTTTACTGACAAGGTCAACCTTTACCTTAACTGAGCCCATCTGTCTTTTTCGTCTGTGCTAACATACCCTTGAAATGTCTGGATAACTTGTAACTTCCCTTTTTCTGGACCCCCTGGGGCACAACATAATATGCCTGGGCACTAGGACAGGTACCAAAAATTCCTTCATTATCATATTAATTATTCCTCTTCCCACCCACTGTATTTTTCGCACCATAAGACGCACCCGACCATAAGACGCACCTGGTTTTTAGAGGAGAAAAATAGGAAAAAAAATATTCTGAACCAAATAGTGTAATAAAATATTTAATAAAGTATAACAGAATAATATTTGAACCATATAAACTGAACAGCAGTCAACAGTGGCATTGAGAACCATTATCACTGTCATTAACACATAAAGACAAAGGTTTGAGTACTCTAGTCTTCTGAAAACCCCAAGAACTCTTCTTCGCTAGAGTCAGAATTCATGAAGCTCATTTGGTCACAATCACTGACATCACTTTCTTCGCTGTCTTCATATAAAATACCCGCTGCCGCTCTGCAACTCGGACCATAAGACGCAGGCACTTCTTCTATCCGGACCATAAGACGCAGGCACTTTTCCTCCCACTATTTGGTGAAGAAAAAGTGCGTCTTATGGTCCGAAAAATACGGTAAGTATGTGCCTATCATTTTACTTTTTATCTAATCCCAGGGGTTTCCCTGCTTTGCTTTCTCATGCCTCTCTAGTCTATCACCAATGGATTTCATGTAACCCATATACACCCCTTCCTTTGATTGCAATGTATAAATATAGATGTAACCCACCATTCTCCGGAGCATTATCTCAATCCATTGAGGTTCTGCTTCCTGGAAATTGTCAACAGTTTGGCTTAAATAAACTCACAAAAATTCTTTACACGTTTCAATGTTTTCATGTTTACTCTAGAAAATAGTACATGGGCACTTGAATATATATATTCTGCTGCTTTTGGGTGAAATGTTCTGAAGATATCCATTTGATATAGTGTGTTATTTAAAATATATATATATTTTATTAATTTTTACAGAGAAGAAGGGAGAGGGATAGAAAATTAGAAACATCAATCAGCTGCCTCCTGTACACCCCCTATTGGGGATGTGCCCGCAACCAAGGTACATGCCCTTGACCGGAATCGAACCCAGGACCCTTCAGTCTGCAGGCTAATGCTCTATCCACTGAGCCAAACCAGTTAGGGCTAAAATGTGTCATTTAAGGCCACCATTTCCTTGTCCATTTTCTGTCTGAAAAATCTATCCATTTATTTCAATGGAGTGTTAAAATCCCCTATTGTGACTGTATTACTGTAGCCTCTCCCTTTATGTCCATCAAGATTTGCTTTATATATCTTGCTACATTGGGTGAATAAATATTTACAAAAATTACATTCTCTTGTTGAATTGCTCCCTTTATCAGTATGTGGTGTCTTCATCTCTTACTATAGCCTTTGCTTAAAAAAAAAAAATATATATATATATATATATATATATATATATATATATATATATATTTTTTTTTTTAAATTGATTTTTCACAGAGAGGAAGAGAGAGGGATAGAGAGTTAGAAACATCGATGAGAGAGAATCATTGATCAGCCGCCTCCTGCACACCCCCCACCGGGGATGTGCCCACAACCAAGGTACATGCCCTTGACCGGAATCGAACCTGGGACCCTTCAGTCTGCAAGCCAACGCTCTATTCATTGAGCCAAACCAGTTTCGGCTATAGCCTTTGTTTTAAAGTCTATTTCATCAGATATAAGTATTGCTACCCCAGATTTTTTTTTTATATCTGTTTATATGAAATATATTTTCCCAGCCCTTTACTTGTAGTCCATCTGTATTTTTCATTTTGAGGTGGGTGTTTTGCAGCTGTGCCACCCACTGCTGCTCGTAGCTTTCCTCTGTTCATAGCTCGCTGCCCCACCCTCCTGGCTGATTGGTTGTTATGTGATCAGGTCCCAACTAATTTGCATATTACCCTATTACAAGTCTAGATTATTGTCTATATTCTCTATGCTTTACTTTATATCCTTGTGACTATTTTGTAACTGCCAATCTGTAATTCTTCATCTTTTCACTCCTTTTACCCAGTTTCCCAGGAGGCAGCTGATCGATGTTTCTCTCTCATCGATGTTTCTAACTCTCTATTCCTCTCCCCTCCTCTCTGTGAAAAAAAAAATCAATCAAATATATTTAAAAATATATTAAAAGAAAAAAAGAAATGCTGTAGTGCACCCCCAGATACCTCCCCAGACCAGGCCAGGCACATACCACCAGTCCTCAGAAGCACATAAACATAGGGAGCTCAGAAGTGGTGTATTCTGGCCACCAGGGGTTTTAGGGAGACCTCAGCTCTGCTATGCCCTGACTCATTGATCTCAATGGGCTTTCTCTTCAGTCACCTGCCTCGCTGTTGAAGATGCTGAGTGCCAGACACCTCATCTCTTGATCGGGCTGGGGGCTGGATGGAACACCAGGGAGCCTGGGTAGTTCCTCCTGAATCGTCTCCCCCGGTGCATAGGAGGGAAGAGCAGGGAGGCTGTGTGCTTATGAACTACTGGAGAGCCACTAGAGAGCCCCTCCTCAGCTCCATCAGACTCAGGGCCAGGCAGGGGCCAGGCTACCCCCTTGGGCACCTGCAGGTCACCCCTCCGTCCCCACCGCCAGCAGAAGAGGGATTTCAGCATAGCCTCACTCCCTTAACTCAGCCCAGCAGTAAAGAGATGGCTCTGGCTCCCTGGTCACTGCAGCAAGAAAGCCTGGAGGGGCCTGAGTGAGGGTCAGCCTTTGTCTTGAGCCCTGCCAGGCTGGCTCCCTCCTCCTGCTGTTTGCCTTGAGGTGAGGCTGTGTGTCTCCATTCTGATCTTACTATTGCATTATGGGGCAGTTCAGGGGCAAGGAGAGGCTAAAAAGATATCCACAAGACAGCCTGTGCCCTCAGCCACTCTTCTGCTTCCACCCCGTGAGCTCCCAGAAGTTAGAAGTGAAAAGAAGGTGAGCCCAAGGAAGGGGCCTTCCTGCCAGCATTGTCGCTGACCACGAGGCCGGCCCCGGGCCACCGGGCATGCCCTGCGTTAGTCACGGGGCCATCCTGCAGACCCGGGTGTGTGCGCTTTGAGACCTCAGAGCAGAGATGTCCAGAGAGGCTTCCCCGGGGTGACTTGAATTCTGGAGCGTGACCTCAGACGGGCAGGCGTGGCTGGACAGCGAGGGTAAATGGGGGGAGTGCGGGTGCACTGAAGGTGGCTTATAAGAAAGCCTTGCCATTTGCTGGGTAGGAATTCTAATACTCTTCATTGAGTACCCACACTTCATTATCATTCACTAATGAATTCATCAATTCAGCACATAATCCCAAAGCATGACTCCAGCCGGGCCACAGAGCAGCAGAGAAGTCTGCTCTGAATGTGGGAGCCTGACAAAGTCCAGGTTTGGAACCAGACTCCAGGGTGGTCAGCAGGTGAGATTTGTGCCAATGGTGTGGTTTGAGGGATGGGTGCTCAGGGTCCTATAACTCTGCAGCCCCAGAGGGAGTATCCAGGGGCCTGGACACAGAGTGGCAGACTGTTCAGCTTCTCCACGTAGGAGTTTGGGTTCCCAGTGTCTCCCCAGGAACTGGAGTTCAGAGTAATTGGGACTTGTCTCCCTTCGGGTTGAAAACCTTATTGCCAGCCGCCAGCCTAATTCATGTACTTCCATACCTCAGCTTTTCAGTGCTTGTGCACGTCTCAATGCTCTTTTCTTTTTCCTTCTAGTTGTAGAACTTCCACTCAGCCAGCTTTTTGGGTTCTGGGTTAGTTAAACGTTTTGTCTTTTAGTTGTAGTTTTGAAGTTGTGCGAGGCAGCAGTTTAGGTGTTTACCTATGCCGCCATCTTGGCTTTTCTCCCCTTTAGTTTCATTTTATGGTTCTATGGGCAAGGCCCTGAACTGGCCTCTCAGAGAAATAGGATTTTAAAAAGTTGAAGTAGACCACCCCGTCTCAGCCTCCACGTCTCTGTCTATAAGGGTCATCCATCACAGGCCTGAGTGAGAGCTGAGCGGTAGCAAAAGTCCAGGGGGATGGCCAGCCAGTGTGGCTCAGTGGCTGAGCATCGACCCCTGGATCAAGAGGTCACTGGTTCTCGTCCAGGTCAGGGTACATGCCTGGGTCGTGAGCTTGATTCCCAGTTAGAGGTGTGTAGGAGGCAGCCAGTCATAGTTCTATCTATCTCTCCCCCGTCCTCTCTCTCTAAAAATTACTAAAAACATTTGTTTTAGAAGGAAAAAAAAGTTGAAGTGATGCCTATTTGCCAAGGACCTTGCCATCCACTTCCAGAGGAGACACCCCTGAAGGTCAGGATGACCTTGCTCCTGGTAGCAGGAAGTCTGCTAGGTTCTGTCTAGGGCAGCCGTGGGCAAACTACGGCCTGCGGGCCGGATCTGGCCCGTTCGGCTGTTCTATCCGGCCCGCGGAGCCGAAAGAGAGGAGGGTTCTCTTGCTCTCCCCTCCGCTCCTTCACCAGCAGCCCAAGATGAGAGTGCCAGCATGGTCAGGTTGCTTTTGTTCCGGCCCTCCGGTCCAGTTTAAGAACCCATTGTGGCCTTCGAGTCAAAAAGTTTGCCCACCCCTGGTCTAGGGTGTGAAGTTAGGGGTGGGGGCTGCTCCAGCAAGAGGCTGAAGAAAGTGGAGGAAGAGTCCCCCCAGGCCAGGGGCCAGTGTAGCAGGTCCCCTCTGTGGATGAACAAGGGGTTCTATGGAAAGTAGCCTCACGGGGTGATCTGATCATAAATTCCTAACTGGGTGCTCATGAGGGTAGGCATGCCCCAGGCCTATAACTTCTGTAGTAAACGAGTTGTCTTTACCTTAAGCCAGCTCTGTCCATTGTTCTTGTGCCTCTAGTTAGCTCACCTCTGAGATGCCAGAATACTACCCTTTGGGAAGCATATAATCTTGTTAATTATCCTGTAATCCACTCCCCTCCAGTCATCTCCTTAGCTCCTTCCTTTAAAAAATAAATAAATAAATAAATAAATATATATATATATATATATATATATATATATATATATATATTAATTGACAATATGGATATAGGTTTACTCCTGGGCTTTCTACTCTGTTTCATTGGTCTATATGTCTGCTTTTATGTATCTGGTAGAATGATACCTCCCACTTTGTTCTTCACTCTCAAGATTGCTTTGCCTATTTAGGGTCTTCTGCAGTTTCATGTAAGTTTTAGGATTATTTGTTCTAGTCTTTTAAAAATGCCATTGGTGCCGAAACCGGTTTGGCTCAGTGGATAGAGCATTGGCCTGCGGACTGAAAGGTCCCAGGTTTGATTCCGGTCAAGGGCATGTACCTTGGTTGCAGGCACATCCCCAGTGGGGGATGTGCAGGAGGCAGCTGACCAATGTTTCTCTCCCATCGATATTTCTAACTTTCTATCCTTCTCTCTTCCTCTCTGTAAAAAAAAAAAAATCAATTAAACATATTAAAAACAAACAAACAAAAAGTACAGATAGCCTCATTTAAGGCCAGGTTTTGATGCCACAGTTCGGAAGAAACCTCTGGTTTGTGGCGGTGTTTTGGAATCAGAATTACAGACAAGGGGTTGTAGATCTTTACAGAATGGCATGTCATGGCTCTGGCATGAGCCAGCGGCAGGACCCTGTCTCCTCACCTGGGCACAGGCATGCCACGGGGATTGAACAGCTTAGTCCGTGTAAAAGTACTTATGAGACAGGTCAGTAAGAAATGAGGAAAATGGAATGAGGAAATGGAGACAGATAGTTGAACAAATGGCCAGAAAGGCTGAGCAGTGAACAGCCAGCTAATAGAGCACAAGGCCCTCCCCTCCCCAACGGAAGGTGCCAAAGAGCAGGTGGTTTAAGTCACCACAGCCAGGGAGGTAAATAACAAAAAACCATTAGAGCCAGACCACTCCAAGGTGAAGGTAAACCAACGACCCCAAACTCTACACCATCACAGAATGAAAACTGATGCTGTAAGTCAGAGGGGGGCCGAAGGCCATGACACTTCCTGCATGGACCACATTGGGAACAAGATCCCTTTCCAACCTGAAGGCCGAGTCAGCATTTGGTGCCCCTCCCCCTTGGAAACACAGAATCCTAATAACTAACTGACCACACACATCACCAACACATCAGTCACCCTGATGCACACACATACCGCTCCCACACACCCTTACCCTCATCCCCATGGTCACAGGATGCCTAAGGCTAAGTTGAGATTTATACTTAATATGAAGTCATTCTGCAAACTGTCAAGTGTAAAAGATCTGAGGAATTACTACATTAAAAAAATATATGTGTGTCTTTATTGATTTTAAAAAATATATATTTTATTGATTTTTTACAGAGAGGAAGGGAGAGAGATAGAGAGCTAGAAACATCGATCAGCTGCTTCCTGCACACCCCCCACCAGGGATGTGCCCACAACCAATGTACATGCCCTTGACCAGAATCGGACCCAGGACCTTCCAGTCCACAGACCGACGCTCTACCACTGAGCCAAACCGGTTTTGGCTGTCTTTATTGATTTTTTAGAGAGAGAAGAGGGAGATAGAAACATTGACCAGCTGCCTCCTGCACGCCCCCTGCTGGGGATTGAGCTGGCAACTCAGGCATGTGCCCTGACCAGGAATTGAATTGGTGACCTCTTGGTTCATAGGTCAACCACTGAGCTATGCCAGCGGGGCAGGAATTATTACATTTTTTAAAGGACTTCAGGAAGATGACAAAACCGTATTAGTGGCACAGACCACTTGTAATGAGGGTGAGGAGGGCTCAGTTTTGGGGAGTGTGGTCAGATCACATCTGCCCTCAGTGCAAGGCGCTTCCAGGCCCTGATGGCCCCACAGAACACTTTCTTGGTCTGCCAACTTCTGTCAGTAGAGGAACTGAGCACCCCTGTTCCCACTGGGCTCTGGGGATTATGGGGGTCCCTCTCCACCTGCAGGGAGAAAGGAGGAAGGTGACCCCACCCACTCCTGGTTCCCACCAAACCAGGTGGTGACTCCCAGGAGTGCCCTTACCCCTCCCTCTCTGCCCGGCTTCAGGGTTAGGGGGGAGCGGGCTGAGGCTAGGCTGCAGGAGAGATCCCCGGTCCTAGTGCCTGGCCCCCATCTTTGGTTCTAAGGCCCCACAATCATGCTGGGAGCACCTAGGGCTTCCTCTCCAGAGCCCGCCCATCCCACAGTCACCTGGGGCTTGTTTGTAGGATTCCGTGTTCCTGGCTGTGGGGAAAAGAAGACAAAGCAAGAGGTGAGGTGAGGTGAGTGGGGGCCTGGGTCTCCCTCCCTTCTCCCTCTCCCCTCTAGTCTAGGCCCTTCCAAGCTCGGGCCCAGCAGTCTCCCCTGGCTAGGGGGTCCTTGGGGCCCTAGAACGGTGTGCGGCTGTGGACAGGGGGAAGGCTCAGTAGTAGCTGCTGCTCACCAGAAGGGAAAGTTGCAGCTGAAGGGATGGAAGCAGAGTATCCCCGAGAGGCTGGACCAGCCCGAGGGCCTCCCACCTTGATTCTACCCCACCTACCTCGAAGGCACGTTGTCCTGGTCAAGATCACAACTCCAACCACCAGCACCAGCAGGATAGCGCAGGTAACTATGGCAACGAGTGCTTGACGAGGGGGCGGCTCTGAGGCAGGTGGAGAAAAGCAGGCATCCCAGGACGATGGGACGATCTCTGACGGCTCTGGGACTCTCCCTGCCCTCATGCGCCTCCCCCCCCCCCCCCCCCCCCAGCCAAAGCCCAGCTCCTCACCCCAAGCCACGGTGAGCGTGTGGTTTAGGCTGGAGTGCTGCACGCGGCAGCTGTAGCCGGCCTCCTCCCCGGCCTGCACCCACACGGCAGCCCATGTCTGGTAGGTGCCGTCCCCGCTGGGGCGCGTCTCCACGTGCTCAGTCTCCGGGGCCAGCTCCTCCTCCCCCAGCCACCAGCTCAGTGAGATGTCCTGTGGGTAGAAGCCCCGGGCCCAGCACCTCAGTGTGGTACCCCTGCCTTGGATCACGTGCCTCGTCACCTGCACCGTGGGTGGCTCTGCAGAGAGAGGTAGAGGGAGGAAGGCTGTCTTGATCCCAGGCCCCTCCAGCATCTTCCACGGTGAAGGGCAGGGAGATGAGGATAGGACTCTTTCCAGGGGCACCCAACCAATGTTGGAGGCAGGGACAAGCTTTTGTCAACCATTCCAAAGGGGCCCTGTCCTGGAGATTCCCATGGCAGGGATGTGACTTCCTGCCTTCACCTCCAAAGGAGTCCTGGGTGGGGCCATTGGGTCCTTCATATATATTTTAAAACAGATTTTTATTCAGATGAAGGGAGAGGGAGATAGAAACATCAATGATGAGAGAGAATCATTTGTCGGCTGCCTCCTGCTGGGGATGGAGCCTGCAACCCAAGCATATGCCCTGACCTGGAATTCCTAGATCATAGTTTGGTGCTCAACCACTGAGCCACACCGGCAGGGCTATTGGGTCCTATATTGACACCACCCACTTCATGCCACCGAGACCCTAGGGTTTTCTTAGAGTTTATATACTCCCCCATGTCCTCCTGCACACAGCAGGGGCCGAATAAGAGGTTGTTAAATGATGCCCCTTCCCTCACCTTAGAACAAGCATAATTGTGAGTATGGGCTCTAGAGCAGGACAGCCTGGCTGTCCACAACCCTCTGCCTCACAGGCCCTAATGGGGATCCATCGTTTCTTCCTCTCAGAGTTGTTCTGAATGACACAATCCAGGTGCCACAGTTCATTTTATCTACACTAATAAAAGAATAAGATGCAAATTGACTGTATCTTTGAAAACGCCCACCAGCTAATCAGGAGGGAGTATGCAAATCAACCCAACAAAGATGGCGAGTTAATTTGCATACACAGGCGCTGAGTGGGTGGGACTCTTGTGTTGTCAATATAGCTGGCAGCCAGGGGAAGGAAGGCCCATTCCTGCACGAATCATTGTGCATCAGGCCTCTAGTGTGTCAATATGAATGGGCCATCAGGATGCCCAGACATTTGGTAAGACAGTTTTCTGGGGTGTTGAGGGCCCTTCTGGGTGAGAATCACACTGGATTCTGTGGACTCAGTAAAGCAGATGGTCCTCCCCAATGTGGGTGGGCCTCATCCAATGCCCTGAAGAGCCGCACGGGACAGAGGCTGGGAGAGGGAACTCCTGCCTGGCTGCTTGAGCCAGGACACTAGTCTTTCCTGTAGTCACTCTCCGTGGGTCAAGCCTGTCAGCATTTGGCCAGAACGGTGCCATTGGGTTCTCCCCTGTCTCCCCTACCTCCCCCCACCTTGTCAACTACAGATCTTGAAACTTGTGAGCCTCCATGACCACATGAGTCAATTCCTTATATTACTCCTCTTGCTCTTTATAACTACAAACCTGTTGGTTCTGTTTTTGTTTCTGTGGGTAATCTGCCTAACCTACCAGGAGGAGGAGGTAGAACCTGGTGCTGAATGGAGTCCAATACCACTCATTTAATAGCAACATGGTGCAGCAGGGACGCATGGGCGAGTACCGCCACCCTATTACACTGATGAGGAAACTGAGGCACAAGCCCAGCAGCAAGTCCCGGAGCAGCTATGGGTCTGGAGGCTGGGCTCAAGTGCCCAAGCTCTAAGCCATGTGCTCTCTCTCATATACAAGCCTTCTCCTGACGTTACTTGTCCTAACCTCCCTTTGAGGCCTGTCTTCTCCATTACCTCAGCCTATTCGCATCCCACCACTCGGTGAGCTGATGTCCATGGAGTGCTGAGCCCCAGCCCCAGCAGCCTGCGGCCTCTACCCTCGCACCCCACTTCCTTAATATCCACCTCAGCCCTTTATCTCCTGCCCTTCCAGCCAGGGTCAGGAGTCTGGGGGCACCAGGTCTGGGGAGCATGCTTAGCACAAGGCTGTGTGGAAGGAGGGGGTGAAGCGTCCCCAGCAGTCCTCCCGGTCCTGGGGGTAGTGATGGATGCTATCCTCGGAGCCTGGGGTTGTTTCCCAAGGAGCAGAACCATAGGAAACCCCAAAAGGACTTTATGAGCCCCCCAAGTTTAATCCATTCTCCACAGATGAAGAAATGAGTCTGAGTTAGGGGGGCTATTCCCCACGACCACCCTTGGACAGGAGATTCCAGAACTCCTCCCTGTCCAGCTCCCCTGGAGTGAGGGCCTGAGCCGGTCCTCCCTGCTCTGGTGACTGCCATCTTCCTGGGCCCCGACAGATGTCCCCCTCCCGCCCCACCCCTCAGGCTTCTTTGTCAAGGGACAGCTCTGGAGAATGGGAGCGTGGCCCCTCTGCTTGCCTCAGGCTGGGCCTTACCTCTGTGGGTGAGGCTCTGGCCGCCCAGCTCCAGGTACCTGCGCAGGGAGGCGAGGCAGAGGCCTTCCAGGTAGGCCTTGTCATACTCGGCGTAGCAGCGCTCCGACTCCCACCAACGCTTGGTGCGCACGGCCATGGGCTCGGCCGACACCCAGCTCAGAGTCTCCAGGTCCAGCGACAGGTGGTCCTTCCCATCAAAGCCGAACTGCCAGAAGCTGCTGGAGCGGCCGTCCTCCTGGATTTCACAGCCGAACATGCGCTGAGCGCTATGCGTGCCTGGATGCGAGGGCAGGAGCCACGGTTAGCTGGGTGGTGGGTGAGGGCTGAGTCATTGTTCTGTCATCCACTCCCCTCCATGCCATCTTCCTTAGTTCTTTCCTTAATGCTAAGGGGCCTCCTGAGTGCTGGGGGCGGGGCAGGGCCCCCGGGCAATTTGGATGAGCAGCTCTGGCTAAGAAGACTATTGGGCCTTTCATGTGGGAAAAACACTCAAGTTCATAACTAGTCACACTGATATTTTCTGTGCTAGCCAGAAGGAAAAGACTTGGTTCTTATGGGTGTAAGATGCCCTCGCCATTAGAAGGGGGGAAATCCGGGGACCTGGCTAGTCACTCTCCCACTGAGGGCTGGCCTTGCTTCTGGGGGCCTTGGGCTGAGCTCACCCTTCCTAGTCTCGGTCCTTTACACCTGCCTTCGGGGCCTTTGCATCCTGTGGGGTCCGGGCCCAGGCGGGAGGGTGCATATGAAGAAGTTGTGCTCCACGTGGCACTTCCACAGCCCTGGCCCTGGGTGGGAGCTCGCTGCTGTGGAGTGAGGAGGCTGAGGGTGGGAGAAATGCTCCCGTCCTTTGCTGACACTGGGCAGATCAGGGGTCCTCCTCCGGATCTGTCTCCTACCCTGTGCTGTCTGCCCAGTTCAAGTTCATCTGGCCTTCTTCCCCTCCCTATGGTGCCTGGCTATGGACACGATTTGAAACATTTGGGATGGGTGAGGCAGGGAAAGGCTGCCCTTTCTGCTGAGGCCTGAAACCCTAGCTAGCTGAGGGGGAGACATGTGGGCTCCCAGCTCCTGTGGGTGCTTCCTAGCCTGGCCTGTGGGCCAGAGCTGACATAACAGCTGATTCTGCAGGCCCTAGAGCCCCTGCTTGGCTGTGGGGGCAGCAGCCTCAGGAGCCTGCCCTCGTGGAAGGAGGGCGGCTGGGGCAGGGGCCGTCACGCACCGCCACTCTGGTTGTAGTAGCCCATCACCGTCCACATCTCCACCTGCTGCACCTCTGCCCAGGCCTTCTGCTTCTGGGTCTCCATCTCCCAGTAGTGGGCGTCCACGGGCGCTATCCACGGGGCCTGGGGCTCGGCCCTGCCCACACGACTGTCATACCGTATGAAGGGCTGGTCGTTCACGTAGCCCACAGCCAGGAACTGGGGGAGGCCGGGGCCCGGCTCCGACAGGGCCAGGTAGTGGTAGCGGAGGGAGTGCGTCCCTGTGGAAACACACACTGCCTCAGACTCACACTATCAGGTTGCACAAGGGTCGGGTCAGAACCTACCCAGAGAATTCCCTATCTTGAGCAAGAGCAAGAACTGGCCAATTCAGTTACAAAAACAGGGCATCTGAGTGGTCTAAACAATCTAACATTGAGGCCAAGGTTCATGTGCTGATCTGGTGACTTTACTCTACCACAGTTTGTGGTTCCTCTCTCAGGGCCTACTCACTCAGACCTTACTCATCTCAAGCAAGCGTGAGTATCCAATTTCTAATCTCACAGTTAAAAAGGCTGTGAGCCGAAACCAGTTTGGCTCAGTGGGTAGAGTGTCGGTCTGCGGACTGAAAAGTCCCAGGTTCGACTCCGGTCAAGGGCATGTACCTTGGTTACGGGCACATCCCCAGTAGGGGGTGTGCAAAAGGCAGCTGATTGATGACTCTCATTGATGTTTCTAACTTTCTATCTCTCTCCCTTCCTCGCTGTAAAAAATCAATAAAATATATTTTTAAAAAAAGGTTGTGATTTTTAAAAAGTTGTTTGTTTAGAAGCTTAACTTATGTAGAACTGTTCGTTCCCCAGAGAAGCCGATAAGGGTTGACATCATTCTTGGCTCAAACCTGGGCTGTGGAGCTGGTGGCACCTGGACTTCACCCCACCAGTCCTCTCCCCCTCCTCCGCCCCCCCCCCCCCCCAGCAGACATTGCTAGTTGATCTCTTTAAGTCCAAATGCTGCCTCAGCTTGCTCCTTCCATGTCTGCAGAAGCACCAACTGATCCATTTGACTTGGTGCTGGAGATGGAATCAGTTTGGCAGCCAGCCCCAATGTTACCGTTGTCACTCGCTAGCTGGAGCGAAGGGGAGGCCAGACATTACATGAATGCAAGATAAGCAAGATGAATGAATAAAAATGCACAGCAGGCTGGGCAGCAGTAAGTGCTAAAGGGAAAAGAGTACGGATATGTGAAATGTTAAGTGAGGGGCTTAAAGTCTGAGATGGGACGGTGCGGAATGGCCTTCCCAAAAGGGGAACTTTTGAGTGAAAACTTGATGGAGCCAGCCATGCAAACATCTGGGCGAGAGCATTCCAGAAGAGGGAACACCAGTGCCACGGTCCTGAGGCAGGAGGGTGTTTGGAGACTGCTGTAATAGCAGGGAATAAAATGGCTGTGTGACTCAGGGCCGCAGCAGGGACGAGAAGGGGCTGAGTGCTGACTGCTCAGGCTTGGCCAGGAGTCTAGAATGGCCTGATCCAGCCCTCTCCTAGCCCTCCGCACCATGTGAGTGATGGCTCCTGGCCTTGGCTCCTTCTCCACCCTGGGTTACTTCACCCACAGCTTACTCCTGGCATTGGGTGCCCATCCCAGGAAGAAGGGCCACAAGCTCTTTATCATAGCTGACTCCCAGGTACTGCCCTGCGTGTACCCAGTGAGGAGCCTGGCATCCCTCCTGCCCTGAAAACCCCACCACTGTCTGCTCTACCTGCCAGATGGCCCTGGGGCCAGCCTGCTCTCTGGGGGGCTTCACACACTGACTGCACCTCTCTTTTTCCCCAGGAAGACGGACTGAGCTGTGGCTAGGCTCCCACTTGCTCTCCAGACCCAGGAGGAATCATCACGCCTCGGGCTCCAGTACAGAGTGTGGCAAAATCAGCTGAGGGAGCAATCATCAGGCCACCCCCTGGCTCTGGAGGTACCAGGAGCCACCCCTGCCAGGCTGGGGTCAGTGCCAGGCACTGCGGGGCCACAGCAGGAGGAAGTGAGGGCCACATGACAGCTGCTTAGGGAAAGCTGCTTCTGCTGTGACACGGCCTAAGGGAGTGGCCACATGCCCATTGCTACCTCAGGGCCTGTCTGTGTCATCAGCCCCCACAGTCCCTTCCAAGTCACTGGGCTGTGGTCAGTGCATCAGTGGGCAGTCCTCACCCCGTAAACAGTCTCTTCCTCTGACTGTGGTGCAGAGCAAGAGGCCTGGCCCCTCCCCTGCCCCCCGCAGGAGACTTTTTGCCGCTGCTTCATAATCCACGGGTACTGGCACTCGGGCTGTGTGGCATGAGGGAGCTACGTCACAGCTCCGGCCTGCTCTCCTCTGTCAGTGAGAACCTCCGCACGGGGCGCTCACTGAGGCGGCAAAGAGGCTCAGCAGTGGCAGGAAAAGGCCCAGACTCATTTCCCAGTCCCCCTGCTGTCTGCAGGGGAGAGGAGGCCTTGAAGGAAAGAGCTGGGTGGGGAAGCTTCCTGAAAAGCCAGCCCTCTGGAGACCAGGTCCCTGCCCCCAGGCACCCTTGGGAGGCTCTGGCCTCTGTTTCCTCTCCTCCACCCTGGCAGAGTCCCCCCTCCCTCTGCCAGTCCCCCCAGACTCCCAGACTTCGGATGTGCCTTCCTGCAGGTTGGGGGCTCCTGGCCTCCGCTACCCGGCCCCTCCAGCAGGCGGTGGGCAGGGCCTTACCTCTAGGCCATGGCTTGTTTTCTAACTTCAGGCCAGCCAGCTCTGCCATCACGGCCTTCGCTAAGGAAGCCGGGCCATCAGCCACCAGCGGCAGTCCCCAGGGGCTCTCTGCAAGGGGGAATGGAAAAGGGAAGCGTTATATCCTCGTGTCTGCTGGGAGAGAAGGTATGGAACGGCAACGAGAGAGGCCCATTGGAAGGGGAGAGGGGCGTGGGGCCCGGCCTCGGAATCACCAGAAACTTCTCCAGCACACAGGTGCAAAGCCAATAAGGCGAGTCACAGGTCTCAGGGCCAGGAGTGCTTTCTGAGCTCTGTAAGTATTTTAAAAAATATATATATTTTATAGAGAGGAAAGGAGAGAGACAGAGAGCTAGAAACGTCAATGAAAGAGAAACATCGACCAGCTGCTTCTTGCACACCCCCTACTGGGGATGTGCCCGCAACCAATGTACATGCCCTTGATCGGAATCGAACCCGGGACCTTTACAGTCTGCAGACTGACACTCTACCACTGAGCCAAACTGGTTTTGGCAGCTCTGTAAGTATTGATTCATGGTGTTTTCACAGGCATTTCCTGTAAGGTAGTCCCTGACTGCTCCCACTTAGAGAGGAGGGAGGCCAGGGCTGGGCTGCCCCCTGGTCTGCCCAGCACCGCCCAGCAGCTCTGGTAATCCTGTCACTGACGTGGATTTAGTTGTTCTGGGGCAGGGGAACTGGACATTGCAGGTGTGCAAGCTCCCAGGTGACTCTCATATGCTGCCAGGTGGCCAGCCCAGACCTCCTGGCCGGCATGATCACTGCCCAGCTCTGCCAGCCCTGGCCTCCTTGCACTGGACAAGCATCTACTGAGCACCTACCACAAGCCAGGCACTGAGCCAGGTGTGTGTGTGTGTGTGTGTGTGTGTGTGTGTGTATGTGTGTGTGGAGGGGGACAGAGATGACCTGAGGCAGACATGGCCCCAAGGGAGATCAGGTTTAGCAGGAAGGGGGACAACTGAACACTTAAACCAGATTCAGTAAGGCTGGTGGGAGCTGAGGTGTGTGGGGTGCAGGAGGTGCCAGGTGCTGGTAACACTCTGGGGACAGGAGGGTGCTGGGTCAGGAGTCTTGTAGACTGAACCCAAAGGAAACCTCACCAGCTGTGTTTCCAGGCAGTGGGGGAGGTGAGCAGAGAATAGCATTCTAGGCTAGGGAGTCGTCGGGTGATTTCCCTGGCCCAGCTGAAGCAGCGTCACCTGGGAACTTGTTAGAAATGCACATTCTTAGGCCCCTGCCAACTGAATTAGAAACGGGGTGGGACCAGCTTTCTGTAGTTCACAAGCCCTCTGGGTGTCTAAAGTTTGCTCTTGGCAAAAAGAACTAGCAAAGTATGAATTCCTGGAGGAAGACTGGTGTATTCCAGGAAAACCAAGGCTAAGGGCAGACTGCAAATTTAAGAGATGAGTCTGGGAACCTGTCTGCTGTGGCTCAGTGGTTAAGCATCGACCTATGAACCAGGAGGTCATGGTTCTATTCCCAGTCAGGGCACATACTCAGGTTGCAGGCTCCTTCCTCAGTAGGGGGCGTGCAGAAGGCAACCGATAGAAGATTCTCATTATTGATGTTTCTATCTTTCTCCCTCTCCCTTTCTCTCTCTGAAATCAATAAAAACATACTTACAAAAAAAGGGAGATGAGTCTGGGGAGGAGAGAAAGGGCTAGATTGCCTCTCTATGCCTAGTTTCCCCTTTAGAATGTGGGGATAATAGGATGGTTGTGAGGGCACCCTAAGTTAATATTGCCAAGTGCCTGGAATAGTGCCTGGTGTGAGGGGTGCTGTTCAGAGCATTTGTCAAATCAGTCCCCGGGAAAGGCCACGTTGGTGCAGGTCCTAAGGCTGGAATCCGGGGGCAGGGACTGGTCCGGAGAAAGGACGTGGCAGAGGTCGGCATGGAGGGGGCCCTGAATCCCTGGGCGTAGCTGAGCCTTCCATGGAGGGAAGGGCTGGGGAAGCAGAGTGAGAAGGGCCTGCAGAACCATCTGAGGAGTGGGGGAAGGGGAGCGGGAGACCAGAGGAGTCTCAGGAGGCCTGTGACGTCCCATGGGAGCATGCCTCAGAGCCCGCGCCAGCCTCTGAGGTCCCTGCCCGGCCTGCCCTTCACGCTGCTCCCAGCTCAGCACCAGCAGCACGCCCAGCGGGTGCTCAGGCAGACACCCCAGAGCAATCCCCTCATCCTGCTCTCTCCTCCCAGCCCTAACTCCAGTTTTGCCTTAGTACCCAGCTTTGTAACTATCTATCTTAATAATTCTATCTCTAGTTGTCTTGTCCCAAAGGCTATTGATGAATTCTGCCGTCTAGCCTTTCTCACCTGGTCAGGACGCCCTGCCAGAGGCAGCATGAACTCCAGAGCCAGCCTTCTGGGTCCAACCCCTAACCAGCTAATTAACTGCCAACCTCGCAGAGCCAGTTAACCCTGAGGAGCCTAGTTTTCCTGTTTGCTCTGGAGATAGATATACCTGAATCTGTAGTGTGCTGGAGGCATGCACACTCACCTCTGTCCCTTCCACTCCTCACCTCCTCGAGGGAGGACCGGCAGCCAGGAACACTGAGGGTGCCTGCTGGATCCTCTGGCTTTGTCCCCTCCATGTGCCATCTCTCTTTTACAGTTTGGCACACACCTGGGTTTATCCTGCCACTCTCGCCTCTTTGCTTGGGGTCCCATCCCCCTGGGCCAGCCTTGACCCTTCCCCCGACAAGGCTATAGGGGCTATATGCATACACCCATGACCCTCTCTGCCTTGCACAACTGGGACCACTCGTGTGCCCCTTTATGCCAGGGAGGGGCTGTAAGAGGCTCTTACCCTGGGGTCCACAGACCCCTATGTGAACCTAAAAACTTGAGTTTGAGAGCCTCAATTTGGAGGGAAGATATAACCTGCTTATTTTCACAGACTTCTAGCTGACATTTGGCCTTTCCTCTCATGATGATGAAGGCAACGTGTGCAGCAGGATTCCTTTGTAATCCTGTGTGTTTCCTTTTATGTATTAAGAACATTCTGAGCTTAACCGTTTGGCTCAGTGGATAGAGCATGGGCCTGTGGACTGAAGGGTCCCAGGGTCCCAGGTTCCTTTCTGGTCAGGAGCATGTACTTTGATTGTGGACACATGCCCAGTAGGGGGTATGCAGGAGGCAGCTGATTGATGTTTCTCTCCCATCATGTTTCTAACTCTCTATCCTTCTCCCCTCCTCTCTGTAAAAAATCAATAAAATATATTTTAAAAATCAATAAAATGCAGTTTTTAAAATAAAGAGAACATTCTTAGGCAGTATCTGAGCCTTAGATTCTAAGGCTCAGAAAAGGTCTAACAACTCCAGGGCCGAGTGCTGTCACCTAGTGGCCTCTGTGGCCTTATTTGAAGCCTGTAGATTGTAAACTGAAGACGCTCTGGAAAGTTGCAATGGCTTCTTGTAAGTGAAGCTCTTATAACAATGTTCGCACACAGGACCCCAGCTAGAGTGACTGCCACGACGGGGACACTTGTCGACCTCGAATAAGCACTGCGCAGCCCGCGGCCGGCCGTGGGGAATTCGGGATGGGCGCGGCCCGGCCAGCTCTGCGCACCAAAGTGAAACAGAAAGAATGGAAATTCCGAGCCAGGCTACTTGCTCCTTTCTCTTCACCCTCCACTTCCGCCAGGGCAACCGGAGAGAGCCTCCCCAAGGGGCCAGGGAGACCCTCCTCTCCCCTCCCCGCGATGGACCGAGCACGGCCGAGCTCGGCGGGGCCGTGTGGGCTCAGATCCCCGCGCAGGGAGCTTGCCTAGGGCTATCCTGGAGGAGCCGAGCGCGAGCGCAGCGGCGTCCTGCGGAGGGACCACCTTCAGGAAGCTGTGGCCTCGGCGGGGTGCCGGACGGAGGGGGGCCACTGCCAATGTCCCCACGGTCCCCACCCGCTGGCCGCTCACCCCGATCCGGGGCCACAGTTGGAGGCGGCCAAACAGAAGGCCTGAAGAAGGCTTTAAAGCAAACCCCAAACCTGTCACCCGGCCACCGGCTTGCCCGTAAGTTCCGGACCCCCGTTCCCCCCCCCCCCCCCCCCCCGCAGATTCTGGGCCCGCTCTCCAACTCACCCACCCCGCCCCCAACCTGGAGGCGGCCTCCGCAGTCTCAGCCCGCGCCTCCTGCGCCTTCCTCCACGCCCACCTGCACTCGGGGGGGTTGGCCTGGGAGTGGCCCCCCGCCCCTCCGCGCCCACTCACCGGCCGCGCTCCCCCGCACCAGGTCCCACAGCAGCAGGAGCAGCAGCCGGGGCGCGCACGCCGGGCTCCGCGGGCTCGGGGCCGCCAGCCTCGCGCGCAGCTCCAGGGCGCTGGCCCGCCGACACAGCTTTCGGCTGAGGGGGCGGTGGTCTCGCGTCAGCGCTGGAAGCCTTCGGACTGCGAACCCTCCTTAGTGGGGTTTTTCAACGCTTAGCTTCCTCAGAGGCGCCAGCTGGGAGGTGCTGCGTGTCCCAGCCCGCCCGCCCGCCCCGCCCTGCTCTGGCCCCGCCCCCTCCCCACCTCGCCCCGCCCCGCTCTGGCTCCGCCCCTCCACACCCCGCCCCGCCCTGCTCTGGCCCCGCCCCGCCCCACATCGCCCCGCCCTGCTCTGCCCCGCCCCTCCACACCTCGCCCCGCCCTGCTCTGGCTCCGCCTCGCCCCCGCCCTGCTCTGGCCCCGCCTCGCCCCTGCCCCAATCCGGCCCGCCCTCGCTCAGGCCTCTCTCTGGCGGATTCTCTGCAGGCACCCTCTGCTGGTCCTCAGAAGGAGAAAATCAAGTGTGAAAGAAAAGCAATCATGTTGGTAATCATGAAGTACTAGAGGCCCGGTGTACAAAATTCGTACACGGGTTGGGGGGTGTCCCTCAGCCCAGCCTGCACCCTCTCCAATCTGGGACCCCTCTAGGGATGCCCAGTGGGATCGGGCCTAAATGGGCAGTTGGACATCCCTCTCACAATCCAGGATTGCTGGCTCCCAACTGCTCACCTGCCTGCCTTCCTGATTGCCCTGACCGATTCTGCCTGCCAGCCTGATCACCCCTAACCACTCCCCTGTCAGCCTGATTGATGCCTAACTGCTCCCCTGCCAGCCTGTTTGCCCCCAACTGCCCTTCCCTGCAGGCCTGGTCACCCCCAACTTCCCTCCTCTGCTGGCCTGGTCATCCCTAACTGCCCTCCCCTGCAGGCTTGATGGCTCCAATTGCCCTCCCTTGCAGACCTGGTCCCTCCCAACTGCCCTCCTCTGTTGGCCATCTTGTTGCGGCCATATTGTTGAGGCCATATTGTTCCACATGAGGGCAGGATCTTTGACCACACGGGGGCAGCCATCTTGTGTGTTGGAGTGATGGTCAATTTGCATATCACTCTTTTATTAGATAGGACATCTTGTGTGTTGGAGTTATGCCAAGTTGCATAACTTGGCATAAGTTTATGCCAACTTGGCATTACTCTTTTATTAATAAGATAGAGGCCTGGTGCATGGGTGGGGGCCAGCTGGTTTGCCCTGAAGGGTGTCCCGGATCAGGGTGAGGGTTCCCTTGGGGCATGGGGCAGCCTGAGCGAGGGGCCTGTGGTGGTTTGCAGGCCAGCCATGCCTCCGTGAAACCCAAGCAGAGGCCCTGGTATATGGGATTTATTTATCTTCTACAGTAGACACCAGTCGGGGCAGCCCTAGAGACCAGTTTATGGTAAATTAATTTTCATTCTGAGACAGAGCCTGGGCCTTATTTTTTTGGGGGGGATGTCTTATATTTCACTCAGAAGGAAACCTGTAAGTAGGTCTTATTTTTGGAGGATGTTTTATTTTCGGGGAAACATGGTATAATTGAAACTTGGTAGCCTTAAGCGGATGCCAAAGCAGGCCAGGGCTGCAGAAGCTTGGCTTCCTCCATCATCGGGGGCAGCCCTAGCCTCCTGCTCTCTCCAACTCTGTGGTTGCCGCCATTTTTGTTTGGATTTATTTATCTTCTATAATTGAAACTTTGTAGCCTGGAGTGAAGGCCTAGGCCGGCCAGGGTGTGTGGAAAGCTTGGCTTCCTTCATCACTGGGGAAACCCAAGCCTCCCTCCTGTTCTCTCTGTGGCCACAGTCATCTTGGTTGGGTTAATTTGCACACTCTTAATTGGCTGATGGGCATGGCTTGTGAGGTGTAATGGAGTGATGGTTGATTTGCATATTACACTTTTATTAGATAGGATAGCTTATATGCTTTTCACTACCTCATGAAACCATATGCAGCGGTGGAGCCAGATGATGTTACTGTCATTTGGGAAGTAGGGCAGGTGTCTGCCACAACTGTCATGTGATTCAAAAACACCTGTGGTTTCTGTTGGGGACAAGGCAAGGGTCCTGCTAATTCTACTGCACTTTGCTTACCTCCATTCATGTCAGGGATAATGGCTACATTATAGCTAGCGCTTAGTAAAACTCAAGGTTATTTTCCCCATCCAGGTTTACAGCCCCCCTACCCCCCCGAATTCTGACCAGGGAGCCCCATGTTCAAGACAATGGTTTTCAGCTGGGCAATTTCTCTTATTTGAAAATTCATGGGGGAAGTCTTGTCCCAAGTGCTTGACGGTGTTCTAGGGACATTGGCCAAAGTCCTCCCCACCCCTGGTCCCATTCTCCCTGATCTCCAGCCCAGACATCCACTGGGATTCTCCCCCAGTGCTCCCCATGAGGAACCAAAAGCTAAATCCTTCTATAGTTTTTCACCTGAGACCTTAGTTCTAATGGGAGCTTTTAATTCTCATCTTTCACTATCTCTCTCAGGTGTCACCTGCCAAAAATAGGCTCCCTGGCTAAGGTCTTCACTGCTCTGGCCTGAGGCCTTTCCAAGGAGGAGGAAGTATGAAAAATGGCAAACAGGACATGTTTGTCCTGAGTGATGTCCCCTGGCTCCAGGGAGCATAGTGTCCTCCTGTGTGGGAGTGCTGGCTGCTATTGCCCATGAGCAGCAGGAAATGATAGTGCTCTGGGCTGGAGTCCTTGCCCTCTCTCCCAACATACACCTCCCAGGGTCTGCTTAGACCACCTGAGAAGGATGAGGCAAGAGAAGAAATACTAAAGATGGTCCAGGTCCACAGGCAGGAGGGATGCTCAAGGTGGGTGGAAGAAGAGAGAGGTGTGTAAGTGGACAAGGGCTCCTGGCTACAGAGGATTGGAAGCCACTGGCTTTGCTCATGCCGAGAAAGCCAGTCCCAGCAAAGAACATGGCTGGGACAGGCAACCCTGGTGGGAAAGACAACCTTTCAAAGCTTGCAGCCTCTTAGCAGAGCCAGCTCCATATTGAAGGGCAAGGCTGAGGTTAGTGCTCCCTGGCTGGAGAAATCTTATCCTATCCCGACCTCACCTCAGTGCTGCCTCTTCACACTTGTGTCTGCAGAGAGGGCAGCAGGAGACAGGAGGCACAGAGGACTCAGAATCTCTGTGGAAGCCCTCCTCCACTGTCCCCAAGCCAGGAAATTTTCCTGTGACCGCAAACCATGCTTCTACCTGGCTGTCCTTGTGATGCAGCCCATATGGCTTCCCAAAGTGGTGGCACAGGATGGGCAACTGGAAGATGAGAGGAGATCAGAGGAGAGGATAATGAGGGAGAAGCTGTGTCCAGCTCTTACTAGGGGATGATCACAGGGCACTGGATGGAGAGGACCTGCTGACTGTGGGACTGCCCCTCCCCTCTTTCAGCAAGGCCCACCTTCTCATACATTGCAAAATCCCCCCCTCTTCCCTCTCCCTGGGCAATAGGCAGATGAGGACAGGACAAAAGGATTAGAAGGACAGGAGGATGAGGAAAACAGCAAGATTCAAACAGCACAGCAGGAGAGGAAGACAGGAAGCCAAGAGGAGAGGAAAACAGGAGGATAGGAGGAGAGGAGAACAGGAGGACAAGGAGGAGAGGAGAGCAGGAGAACAAGGAGGAGAGGAGAACAGGAGGACAAGGAGGAGAGGAGAGCATATTGATTTTCCATATTGATGTTCTATCCACAAAAAATCAATATGGAAATTTCAACCTTAAATGACACACTAAATCAGATTTCTAGTACTCTTTTTATTTTTTTATTATCATTTGCTTTTTCTTATTATTCTTGTTCTCTTTCCAAAGAGAACCACAAAAGAATTACTTTTTCCCACCCGTTGCTCTTGAGTTCTTTTGTATGTTTTCATTTATTTCCTGTTTTGCTTTGTTTTGTCAGCACCTGTGCAACAGCTTGCACATTGTGGTCAGGGTGAGCCTCACAGTTAGGCTGCTTGAGAGGAGATCCCACACATAAATGGGACAACAACAATCAAGACCCAATTACAACAGGAGAACCCAAATAACCCACAAAATGACACTCCTAGAGCATCTAGCTCAGGAATTCAAGGATACCATACCACTGAGCCCTAAAGGAAATTTACTACTAAAGGTCACCACATGAAGACTGGGAGTTACAGCAGTTATATCTAATACATAGCAACAAATGCAAAAAGATAACTAAAATGGGGAGACAAAGAACACCCAAATGAATGAAAAGAAGAAATATCCAGAAAAAAGAAATAAATTATATGGAACTAAACAATTTAACAGTCATAGAATTCAGAATAATGGTTCCAAGGATGTTTAAGGAACTTAAATACAACTACACAGAACTTAGAACTACATCAGCATGACAAAGTACATAAATAACAACCAGTTGGAAATGAATACTATAGCTGACATCAACAATACATTGGAGCCTGGCCAGCATGGCTTAGTGGTTGATTTGACCTATGAAACAGGAGGTCACACTTTGATTCCCAGGCAGGGCACATGCCTAGGTTATGGGCTTAGTTCCCAGTAGGGGGGCATGTTTCCAGTGACTTTACTATAGGAATGGCCTGTCTTGGCTCATGCTTCTGATTTTCCCAAAATCTCTCAAGTAAGCAGCATCTGGCCTCAGCAAGCCCTGCACCTCTCCCTAAGTGGCCCCAGCAGCCAGCCGTGGTTCACAGCATGGCCTTGCCTGGGAACCAATAATCCAGCACAGGTAGCAGCCATCTGCAAATAGCTTTGTAGCTCATACTGGGTGGCCCCAGGCAGAACACAGGCAATGTCTGACCTTGTCCTGTACTTCCTGAGAGGCCCCAGAGCCAGCGCACACAGTAGTCAGCTTAGATCACATTGAAGTACAACCACACAACCACCTCCACAAGCGACACACTCAAGGGACACACTCAGTGGACACCAGAGTCCTGCTAATGTAAGTACTGTTCTATGGGGTGGGTCACTGCATAGCTGCTGCTCCACTGTGCTCAGAGATTGGTGTCAGTAGCCACAGCCAGTTTTTCCAACTGACTGGTCAGGTGGTAAATCTCTCCCATTTACATGCCAACAGCAAACAAAGCTCAACTACAAGAAGAGGGTGTACACAGCCCACATGGGGTGCACACCTCAAGTGAACAGCTTGGCTCATTGGGGAGATTGAACCACTGGACCCTACAGGTCTCTTAGTACATTAGGCCACTCTACCAAGCCAGGGAGATATAGCAGCTCTACCTAATACAGACAGTCTTCGGGTTACATCAGACTCAATGTATGTCTTTTCGTGGTTATGTCGCCATCTCCCCCCCCCCCCCTTTTTTTTTAAAGTTCCACCATTTCAATGTATGACCTTATGTGCTTTATGTTTTTTTTTAAATTTAACACAAAGGTAATGAATTGTTATCTTTTTTTCTTTTCTTTATTTTTTTTACTGTTTCACTTTGTTATTGCTGTGTATGTGCTCCATGTGAGTGATGTAGGTGCCCAGCAACCTGGGTATTTGCTCTAACTCAGAAATGAACCATGACCAGGGGGCCGTGGGCCCTGGGTGAGCCGTGTGTCTCAGGGGGCTGTGTGCCCTGGGTGAGCCGTCTGCCCCAGGGGGGCCGGGTGTCCCGGGAGAGCCGTGTGCCCCAGGGGAGACATGTACCCCAGGAGAGCCGTGTGCCCCTGGGAAGCAGTGGGACCCGGGGGGAGGGGCAGTGTGAACCAGAGGAGGAGCGGATTCTATTCGTGTGGTCCTGAGATGGTCACCATAAAACAATCAGACTGCCAAATGAGGAGCGGATTCTATTCATGTGGTCATGAGATAGTCACCATAAAGCAAGCAGATTGTCAAATGACAGTGGGGAGGGGAAGGAAACCTGGGGGGAGATAAGAGAACAACCAAAGGACCGGTATGCATGCATATAAGTACAACCAATGAACACAGAACTCTGGGGAGGGAGGGCATGAATGGGAGGTGGGGGGGGGGCAATGGTAAGCTATGTACACAAATAATACCTTAATAAACTAAAATAAAATTAAAAAAAAAGAAAAAAAAGAATTGAAACGTGACCTCCTGGTTCATAGGTTGATGCTCAACCACTACACCAGCTGGGCCCATTTTTTTGTTGTTGTTAATCCTCAGCCAGGGATATTTTTTCCATTGACTTTTAGAGAGAATGGAAGGGATGGAGTGGAAGAGATGGGGGATGGAAGTGGAAAGAGAGAAACATTGCTGTGAGACACTTGATTGGTTGCCTCCTGCATGTGCTCTGACTGGGGCCAAGCATTGAAGCTGCAACTCAGGTACTTGCCTTTGATCCAGAATTGAACCCAAGACCCTTGGGTGCACGGCTGATGCTCTAACCACTATGGTCCCAGGGACCTATTTTTATCTGCTACACATGGGTGTGGGACCAACCTGTTCCTGTCTCTGCCCCTCCTATCAGTCTGGATGCGACTGTGTATTTAATTTCCTAATTGTAGGACTTCCATTCAGCCAGATTTCAGGTGGTTCTGAATGATGGTTGTTCTGTGGTTTAGTTGTAATTTTGATGTGATTGTGGGAAGACGTGAGTAGCACATTTACCTACACCTCCATCTTGCCTGGAAGTCCTCTCCTTTTTCTGAAGCATGACTTATTATAAACTAGAGGCCCAGTGCACAACATTCCTACACTTGGCGGGAGGGGGTGTCCCCTAAGCCCGGCTTGTGTCCATTAGCAGTCCAGGAGCCCTTGGGGGATGTCTGACTGATGGCTTAGGCCTGCTCCCCTGGAGTGTGTCACTTGTGGAAGTGGTTGGGTGGTGGTACATCCCATGTGGACTGTGTGAACCCGCATTCAGAAATCCTTAGTGCTGCCATGGAGGCAGGAGAGGCTCCCACCACTGCTGTTACCCTTGCCAGCCGTCAGCCAGGCTTGTGGCTGAGCGGCACTTCCCCTGTGGGAGTGCACTGACCACCAGGGGGAAGCTCGTGTGTTGAGTATCTGCTCCCTGGTGGTCAGTGCGTGTCATAGTGACTGGTTGTTCTGATGTTTGGTCAATTTGCATATTACCCTTTTATTATAAAGGACTTCAACTAGGAGGTACAATCTCTCAGGGGTTTCATAGTTTAAAACACTGCCATCACATCATGTAACTACATTAAAAAAACAAAACAAAAACCCAAACAGTGCTATAAATGAAACTGCCTGGCTTAGATCATATAGATTTCTTCACAGTCTTTATGGTATCTGTATACACACAAAGAAATCTTTTTCCTTTGTTCCAATTAAAGAAAGAACCCACAAGAAAATAAAACATGCAGTCAACTTAAAAGTTAAGTTGAAAGAATGTTAAGTCTCTTTACAGGCCAAGTGAATCAGATCTTATTTATTTTTCTAGGACATTTGGGAGCCATTCTTTGATGACTGAATTTGCAAGGTCTGTTGGAAGTGGAAATACGGAAGCTAAGGAAACCAATGAGAATTAGAAAACATTGAGCTAGCAAAAGCAGTGTCTGCTGGAATGGAGAAGAGAAGAATAAATTCAAGAGATGTTTCTAGGACAGAATGAGGAAAAGTTAGTGATTGCTTTGGGGTGTAGGGTGGAATATTGGGAAGGAAGGTATGGGTAGCCTTTAAATCAAAAGCCTTCTTGAAATCAGCTAGCAACAGCTGAAATGAAGATCTTAAATTGTGATCTCAGTGAATGAAGCCCCACAAGCTCTATTTCCCTCAACCCTTTCTATTTGCCAGCAGCAACAATTGCTTCCATCAAAACTACTCTTCTCCAGTCACCTCCATTGAGGCTTATGTGCATCCTCGAGTAAGCTCACCTCCATAAATTCTCTCCGTCACCTCAGTGAGCCTTTATCATGACTTCCAGATTTTTTAGTTTCTACTCTCTGAGCTGCCCCTCACCATGTTTCTACGTTACTCAGAAGGAAAGGAAACCACCTAGTGTTCTCTGTTTCCTGAAGGCCAGAGACTGGGCAATTAATTACCTGATCAGTACTTGTTTGACCTTAGTTCCAGGACTTTGGTGGCTCAAGGCTGAGAGGAAGCATGGGAGGGGGTGGGGGACAGGGAAGATGACCAGCGGGGTTTGGGTGCAAAGTGGGGTACCAGTCTTCAGACTGGTGGGGTCGAGCAAAGGAACCACCTGTGGAGGGCTGAGAGGTAAGAGCACAATTGTAGGGGTGAGGAAAGCAGGTCCCTGGTGGAGATGGTGTTGAGTAGGTGTAGGGGCAAGCAGGGGACTCTGGCAAGAAACCAGAGAAGGAAGCAGGAGACAGATGGACCAGCGGCTGAAGCAGTGACCGCTCTTGCTTCCTCTGCTTAGCTCTGCGGTTCTGGAACCAGACCTGAGGAGGGGGGAGAAGAGTCATGTCAGAGCCCTCTTCTCAGTTAGGTGGCACTGTTATAGGCGACCCCTGCCCCAATGGCAGTAGGTATAGGTACAGGGCATGAATGTCTCCCTCATCACCACAGGAAGCGATGCTCTCCAGGAGCCATGTCTGCTCCAGACCTCCTGACAAAGTGAAATGCATACTGTTATCCCCAACTTGTACCTCTATTTGCCCCACTGTAACTTTGGGTAAGAGGTGTTAACGTACAACAAGAAGGAGATAAAAATGACACAATGGCATTTCTCCCTCCCCAGAGAATAGGACATTTCGCCAAGGGTCATCAGACATTCAGACAATGGACAAGTTTAATTGTAGACAGGGTTGGATTTAGGGTTGGATTTCTGCTTAAGATTGATGAACTCCATGGTTAGAATTGAGGGAGCCTCAGTCTGGTTGAGTTTTGAGGCCATGGTTAGGGACAAGTTTATATGTCTATATGTAGGTGTAGAGTTAGGATTGATTTCTGTTGGAATTCAATCACTGCTAAGGGTGGAGGTAGGTGCTGAAATGCAAGTTAGATTAGCACTAGGGTTCACTCAGGGGCACTCCCGGTGCAGAGCAGGTTCTGGTGACTGTAGGATGAGGCTATATTTTGGTGGATTTTAGGTTAGGGTCATAATGCTTGTGAAAATGTGTGTCCCAGCACTTCTGCCCAGGATCCATCACCTGGATTCTGGCCTCATTGAGACCGGTGTCCCGGGCCAGGTCCTCTCGGGCCCAAATGTCAGGGTACTGGTTCCTCCCAAAGGCTGACTCCAGCTGCTCCAACTGCGCTGGGCTGAAGGTGGTGCGGTGGCGGCGCCGGGAGTGCAGGTGGCCTCTCTGTCTTTGCGGGGAAAGCCTCGGTGTCCCCACTCCCACATCAGAGAGGCTCCTGTGGGGCTGGGCGTTCATGTCTGAGGATGGAGGGAGGGAGAGATTGCTGCCCAGTGGACCCACCACCCATTCCCAACACGGATGCCGTTCCCCCCCAAGTCTGCTCAGCGCCTCTATGCTGTCCACATGCACACTCCCCCGGACAGAAACCCTGCAGCTTTCTTAAGGAGCTGGACCCAGCTCAGCCTCTGCCCTGATTCACCTCGAGTCTCCTAAGCCAGGCTGCCTCTCCGTGTGGGATCCACTCTTCAGATTCACTCCTCCTCCTGGTCATTCAGCTCTGGCGGCCTGGCCTCTGCAGAGCATGCCCCCACCTCATCCCAGTCTCCCAGGCCCACCCCCTGCAACACGCCATCTGTGAGCTTCACGGTTCTGAGCGCACAAGCCGCCCTCCTGAGTCTCATCCTGTGGCTGTCCTATTTGCTCTGACACCCAACAAACTGTCCAGGTCTCGAGACCCCATCACTGGTCCCTGTCTTAGGGCTCATGTTCAGCGAACCCTTTTTATGCTGCTCCTATTCTCCCACACCCCTCACGGGGAAGACAAAACGCTTCCCCCTCTTCCGCTCAGACACACCCTCCCCTCTGTACATTTCATCTTCTCCCTTATTCCGGCCCTGGCTGGGCCACTAGGCTGTAGGAACCTGAGCTCGTGGGAAAGGCTTGTCTGTCCTTCCCACAGGCTCCCTAAGCCCCCACACTAATTAGTCTGAGAGCCAGCGGGGAAGAGAGAACGGAGAGAAAAGAAACACCTGGAAGGCACTCACTGAGAAAGGGAGGTGTCTGGAGCCACGGCACCCGTCCCCATGGGGACTCGGGGGCATGGCCCCACCCAGTGCTCACCTTGAGCCCCTGGTCCCCGCTCCCCTCAGATCCCAGGCCCTGGCCCTTCCAGCTCCCTCCTTCGGAGAAGGCAGTGCAATGGCAAGCTGAGGTCAGGAGCGAGGAGACAGGTCCAGCTTCCCCTCTGCCCACACCAGGTCAGCCGTTCGGCAGCTCGTGCACGCAGGGCCTCGGTCCTCCAGTCTGTAAACCGAAGGCGCTGCCCAGGCTTTTCAGGTTCCCATGGCTTTAACATTGTAGGGTTGGGTTTTATTTCTTCTCTTCACCTTCCCTGTGTCAAACCATTGCCCTGTGGAGCCCAGGCATGGAGTCCCCACTCCTACCGCCTCAGCAGGAGCCCCCCAGAGGTTCACTCACCCACCGAGGAGGTCTGAGTCCTGGAGGCTGGGCAGCTCTCCAGCCAGAGGCTGCTGCAAACTCGCCCCTTCCTTGGCTTACCCTGCTCACTCCTCCCTTCCACTTCCATGCCTAACAGCACCCTGGACCTGTGTCCTGTGTCCCCAGTCTCTAATTCCGGGCAGTCTTTCTTCCTGTTGTCCCCCTCTGTGTCTCTTACCTCACGCTGTGTCCCTCTGTTTATACCTCTCTCGAGTCTCTCTCTCTCTCTGTAGCTATAGATAGATACCGTTGTTTCCCCCCACTGTCTCCTTTTTTTTTCTATTTCCCCAGTTCTTTGCTTGAGCTTCACCTCTTTCTCTGTCTTGCCCTCACCCTGTTTCTTGCCTCTATAACCCTCCCCTGCCCTTTCACTCCTGCACACCGTTCTTCCTTTGCTCTCAGCTGCCTCCTTGCCCAGCCTGCAATCCCACACCACCTCTTTCTCCCCGAGTCTTGAAGGAATGACCTCCTCCTGGCCCTGTGGGCCCATCCAATCACTGCCTGGTCACCAAAGCCCCTTCAGCAGGGGAGGATCACAAGCCGGATGAGGGAAGGTGCTCTGCTGGAGGGTCCAGGGACTGGGGCCAAGAGCTCCTGTTCCCAGAGGACAACATTCTTTTGTCCTATTAAATCCCCTCCTGGGAGGGGAGGGGAAGGAGGAGAAAATGCATTCCTCCTAAGACCCTTCCTCAGAGCCCCACCTGGGGGAAGGGGCCAAGGGGGCTGGGAGCAGGGCCGGCCTGGCATCTCAGCCTGTGGGTGCTACCCAAAGGCCTGTTTCCAGACAACTAAGAAACCAAGAGATACAAGTGCATTCTGGCCCCTCCAAGATTCCCAGTTCTCAGAATACACCAGATACCCCCGAGCACACATTAGCTGAGTCTCTAGGACACCACAGTTCTCAGTGCTCTCTGCTTCCTCCTGCACATGTCACTGCCTTCACCCAGAGCCCCGGACTCCTCGACCTTCCAAGGTTGCCTAGACTTTCAGAAAACTCTGACCCAGAAAAGCATCTGAATTCCAGGTGCATCTTGAACCCCTTGGTTGTCCTTCCCCTGGGCCTCAGGGCTCTACAGGAGACTGGGATTCCCATGACATTCTGACATTTGGATTGTTCAAGGAAACCTGGATACACCCAGAATCCCCGAGCAGCCAGCATGCCCTGACACCCACAGTACTCTGGTCTTGAGGCTACACAGACCCAGGAAGTACATTCTGACATCCCAGGTCATCCTGATTCTTTAAAGACAACCTGATATCCCAAGAATCTAGGCCGGTCTTCTAGGTCACACTGAAACCCAAAACATTCCATCTCTACTAGGAGAGCCCTTGTCCCCACTATGAAACTCTGAGCTCTCAGGACACACTAACCCCCTTAGAACACACAGCACCCATACAACAGTCTGATTCTCAAGGTCATGCTAATCCTTCACACACATCCTTTAAAAGCACCCTGACAAGACAGAAAATCATCACAATCCTCTAGGTTCTTAAGATTTATAATATGGTCCATGAATCAAAAGCATCAGAAATGTATCAAAGCTTGTTAAAAATTTAGAATCTTAGTCCCACCACAGTCCTACTGAACCAGAATCTGAATTGCAACAGGATCCCCAGGAGAACAGAATGTACATTTGTCTTCATCAACTCAGGCTGCCCCAAACAAACAAACAAACAAACAAACAGTCCCACAAACAACACCCCTCCCCCCCAATAAAACACACACCCAAACACACAAACAGACAAAACCAAAGGTTGGTGGCTTAAACTATAGACATTTATTTCTCACAGTCCTGGAGGCCAGGGAAGTCTACTATCAAGGCGCCCGCCGATTCAGATCCTGGAGAGAGCTCTCTTGCAGGTTGCAGCCAGCCAGCGTCTCCATATTGCAGAGTGAGCCAGCTCTGGTGTCTCTTCCTCTGCTTGCAAAGACACAAAGCCATTGTGGGAGCCACACACTCACCATGTCCTCTAAACCCAACCACCTCCCCAAGGCTCCACCTCCAAATACCACCACACTGGGGTTAGAGTTTCAACTTATGAACTGGAAGGAGGCACATTCAGTCATATAACATTAAAGTCAAGAAACACTGACCCAAGCCACCAGCCCCTCTCCCTCTACCCCACGATATACGGTGACCTTCTAGAACAACCTGAGCTCCATGACAGCTACGGCCTTCTGAGAACCAGTAACATGTAGTCAACTTGGACCCACAAGCAAGCACTGAAATCCAATGTACCCTGATGACTCAAGATCCCCTAACACTACATGAGAACTCTGCCCAGCCAGCCAGGACATTTTGATATTACAAAGAAATGTTGATCCACTAATCCACTAATCTTGTTTTCAGAGGATACTGAGACACCATAACTTTGACTTGACATCCTAGAATGTCATAATCCCTCAGGAGGCTGGGAGATTTAGAGGCATTTGGTTTTCTAGAGCACCCTGATCCCCCAACCTTGACCTTCAAGGAACCCTGATCAGGAACCTCTTGTCTTATAAGAAGCAGAGTGATGTGATAGGAAAAAGAGCATCGGTTCTGGAAGCAGCCTGCCACCGGTTCAAATCCTCCCTATAACTTCTACTAGCTATGTGCTTCTGACCTCATTACTTCACATCTTCGTGCCACAGCTTTATCATGTGGGGTAATTAACACATCTCTCTTTATTTGAGAGGTCGTTATGTTGCATAAAGTCATTACAAACACTGGATTAGTGAATACTGAACCATGCTCCTATGGGGAATAGGTTCCTGTTAGCCTCTGGACACAATATTTTTGTCAACTGGTCAATACATAACCTTTCACATGTGTGTTCCTGTTTAAAGATACTTTACTTAACACATTTTGTTAATTAATTAACATCGAACTCTTGGCCAACAGTCCTATAACTCATGGTGAACAAAGCTCATCTAAATTCATGTATTTTCTCCATAAAGCATGTCACAGCCTTCTTGTACTTAAGAACATCAGACAGGCCGAAACTGGTTTGGCTCAGTGGTAGAGCATCGGTCTGCAGACTGAAAGGTCCCAGGTTTGATTCCGGTCAAGGGCATGTACATTGGTTGCGGGCACATCCCTGGTAGGAGGTGTGCAAGAGGCAGCTGGTCGATGTTTCTCTCTCATTGATGTTTCTAGCTCTCTATCTCTCTCCCTTCCTCTCTGTAAAAATTCAGTTAAAAAAGTATTTAAAAAAAAAGAACACCAGACGGCACTTCAGCTTTGATGCATTTAAAAAATATATTTTATTGATTTTTTACAGAGAGGAAGGGAGAGATATAGAAACTTAGAAACATGGATGAGAAAGAAACATCGACCAGCTGCCTCCTGCACACCCCTACTGGGGATGTGCCCACAACCAAGGTACATGCCCTTGACCGGAATCAAACCTGGGACCTTTCAGTCCGCAGGCTGACGTTCTATCCATTGAGCCAAACCGTTTTTGGCATTTGATGCATTTTAAGCAGCAAAATTACCCTCAAAAGCACAAAAATGTGAAAAATAATGACACTAAATAGACTGCAAAAGACACCTGTATACAGTATGAAAGCTGAGATAAAAAGGTAGAGCAGTTGCTTTGTTTGACCTCACCTAGGAATGTGAGACTCAAATTTTTCACCCCTCCATGCATTCACATGACTACATATAACCACAGACCTGCCAAAGAACACTGCAAAAGATTATTTCTTTTTCTTTCTTTCTTTCTTTCTTTCTTTCTTTCTTTCTTTCTTTCTTTCTTTCTTGATTAAGGTATCACATATTTGTCCTCATCCCCCCATTCCCATCCCTCACCGCTCCCCATGCATGCCCCACCTCCCTGTTGTCCTTGACCACTGGTTAGGCTCATATGTATGCACACAAGTCTTTTGGTTGATTTCTCCCCTTTCTCTCCACCTTCTCCTATACTCCCTCTGAGGTACAACAGTCTGATCCATGGCCCCTTGTCTCTGGGTCTGTTCTTGTTCATCAGTCTATGATCATCATTTCCCCTAGATGAGTGAGATCATGTCCTATATACTTATAAGAATTGAAAATGAGATAAGCAATAATGGTTATGCTGAAAGGCATGTGAATCAGTCTGGGCCAACAGTTCTTTTGAGACCCAATTTCAATGTCAAATGGTTCCTTATGTGTACATGTCAGCAATGATATTTCAGTTCTGGATGGTGGACAACCGGTGGTAATGCAGGTCTGACCCTCTCTGGTTTGGTCCTGGGCAACTTGCAGTGATACACAGCTGCTGACTGCTAGTATGGCAAGGCATCATCAGCGTCTTCCATCTCTGGACTGCTTCTCTTCTGTCTTCATGGTTGGAGTAGTCCTGTCAATTCCTCTCTGTTGCCAAAATCCACATGATCTCAGAGTTGTTTTCTGAAAATATACAAACATATTCTCAACCCAAAAGTTAATAAAGGAATATTTTCTATAAATTTGACTTGGGATCCTTTTTCATTTTTTGCCCAAATGATTTTCCTCTGGCTTGTTTTGACACCATGTGTGTTTTTCATGGGTGTCTTGCTGTTAGCATTACAATTAATTTTCTAAAGTACAAATTTTCTAGATGTAATTTAGTTACAGGATATTTTTCCTTACATGACATTCTTCTACTATCCCCCTTTTTTGGTTTAAATATTAGGAGGCTTTTGAAAATTTTATAATGTAGTCTTGATAGCTTTTAAATTTTAATTTTTTGCACTATAATATGACTGCTTTAGGTTCATTTCCTATTGTGAGATTTTATCCTGAGATGAACTACCAATAAAAATTTTAGTTAACACTTTAGGAACAGCTTTTTATTCAGTGCAATTAATTTTTCTAGAATATTCACTTATTTCAATTAGCCAATTTCAATTAGCCTGAAAACTTGTCTACTATTTTACTGTCAGATTTATTACTCTAAAACAATCTTACTTTACAGTGTAAATATTATTTGCCTTCTTGAGTAGGCCCTGAGCATTCCTGATGGTAGGCTGGATTTAGATATCAAAAACCACTTACCCACATCATGGGTATAAGACAACTCAAACAAGTCTTGTTGTAGTGAGAGGGCAGCTGCTGTCAGCCAACTCTCTGTCTTTTACCTGTGCTCTGATTTGAATGTGTATCGAAAGTTAAGCAGCCATGGGGGCAGGAGACTACCTCAGCAGGGGTGAGGGTTCAGGCCCCTGAAAAGTTAGGAGGGTGAGGGTCTGTGCCCCACCTCAATTGACCCCCAAGTTCTCTCCTAATGGCCCCTTTTCGACTGTGCCTATCTTAGATTGTTCCTTCCTTGAGAAATCTTACCCATCTCTGGCTAACCAGCCATCCTCTGGGGCCAAGCAGGGTGATGTGAGGTTCAGTTGTCTCCTTGGTATCCTATGCCCCCGTGGTCTCCATGTCCAGCTCCTGCCTTAGGATCCCCTTGCCTGCTGGCGGGGCCCCAGCACTGATCACATGTCTTGGGGAACCCGGGTTTCTTCTCCAGGGAGGGCCCAGCTCGCCCCACTGGGTGAGAGACAGATCATGGTACCAGTCATCACAAGGCTTCAACCTCGACATGAACAGGAAAGCTCAGGCAGCAGCTGTGGGCAATTGGATTGTGAGAAGAGGGTCCCTCTTGGCCAAAAGGGAAAGAGGGGCCAATATTGAATGCTCAGGTACCTTCCCAGGAGGCCCTTTACACAATGGAATGGATTAAATCCTTTCATGTCCTTTTTAAATTGCTTCCAGATATTCAAAGAGTTAATTTGTAAGTTTCCTTGGGATAACTAACTGTATATTATGCTGTTGTAATTCTAGAATATCAAGAGATGTGTTACCTTTGTCTCCAAGCACCAAAAAGATGTTTTTATTTTTTATTTTTATTGATCCCCAAGGGTTTGAGGTAATATTATAAGGAATTGGGGTAACACAAATCTGAGAAAAATTTTTAATGACATTGTAGAATAATATCATGTAAGTATATTCTTTATTCTAGGCCATGGCAATACCATTTCATACTGGCTGTCCATTTCTTTTTCTATAGACCAGATCTTAGTTACATTTTCTGTACCTCTCCCAGGGGCTAGTTGTAATAGCAGTGATATCCTTCCTCCAGCAAGTTTTGACTTGAGTATCGTAAAATCAGCATGATGGCCTAAATTCATAAGGACTTCCCAACACTCTAGGACATCCAGATCTATAGAGATTTTGGAAACTATGAGGAATTTCTTGACCTAAAGGATCTAGACACTCAAGGACATCCTGCCCTTCAGGCCATTCAGAACCCTTGGTTGGGTCTAATCTTACAAAGGGCATGCTGCCACCGGAAAACCACTCAACCCCCGACCCAACCCAGGAGATACTTTGATCATACAGACCTGACCCTGTTGGCCAGGTAAAGACATAGTCTGATCTCCCAGGGCACCCTGACTATCTGATGCATCCTGGCACAACAGGACATCTGATGCCAGGACACTTTAATCCTTTAGTGTCCACTGACTCTTTCAGCCCTAGACTTCTCAACAGGTACCATAATCATTGACACTTCCTCCTACTCCCAACACCAAGACAACTCAGAACAGCTTTGACCCACCAGGACCTTCTGAATCCAAAAGATGATTTTTCTAACCCTCAAAAAAAAATCTGGCCTCTCAAGGAAACCATTCCATATAAGAGATGTACTCCATAACATTCCCTGAACTGCTGAAGTATCTTTTAAAATATATATATATATATAGTTTATTGATCTTTTACAGAGAGAAAGGGAGAGGGATAGAGAGTTAGAAACATCAATCAGCTGCCTCCTGCACCCCCCCCCCCCACTGGGGATGTGCTCACAACCAAGGCACATGCCCTTGACCGGAATTGAACCCGGGACCCTTTAGTCCGCAGGCTGACACTCTACCCACTGAGCCAAACCAGTTAGGGCTAAAGTATCTCTTTTTAAAAATAAAAATATTTTATTGATTTTTTTACAGAAAGGAAGGGAGAGAGAGAGATAGAGAGTTAGAAACAATGATGAGAGAGAAACATCAATCAGCTGCTACCTGCACACCTCCCCTGGGGATGTGCTCACAACCAAGGTACATGCCCTTGACTGGAATCGAACCTGGGACCCTTCAATTGGCAGGCTGACATTCTATCCACTGAGATAAATCAGTTTCAGCTGAACTGCTAAAGTATCTTGATTCCCTGGATACTGTCATCAGTCCTGTCTAGCATTCTCTGCTCCGCCAAGACCCTCTGATTCCCGACAAGAACACCTTGACACTAAACTCCATGGCAGATCTATTCAAGTCTATTCAAACTCTCAAGAGCCAACAGCTCTCCAGAAAACTTTGACCTACTTAGAATGCCTGATTTCACACATTCAGATACCAACAGGGTAGGCTGATCTACCTGAAAAACCTGCCAGCTCTGTACTCCCAGAATTTCCAGGACTCTGAATCACATAGTCATTTCAACCTCCAAGACATCCTGATTCTTTGAAAACAGTTTCACCTTCAAGGACACTCTAACCTCAAAGTTAGTGATGTTATAAGGACACTGCAAGAATGTTCTGACATGATAAAAATCCTGAGGCTCAGAGCTCTCTGCCTCCCATGACATTCTTTCTCTCTAATACCCCTGTCTTCCCAAGACTCTCCAAGTCTCCCAGACTCTGTGACTTTTATCTTTCAAACATTTGGCCCTATATGATATCCTGGAATCCTCTAAACAATCCCCTTTTGCTTCCCCAGGGTACTCTGATCATTTAGAATGTCATAATCCAAGAAAACATTTGGAGACTACACAGGTATGCTTACTAGCCTGAGACCAGGTGAACCCATACGACAGTACTCTGTTTTTAAAAAAAATATATTTTATTGATTTTTTACAGAGAGGAAGGTAGAGGGACAGAGAGTTAGAAACATTGATGAGAGAGAAACATCGACCAGCTGCCTCTTGCACACACCCTACTGGGGATGTGCCCGCAACCAATGTACATGCCCTTCACCGGAATCAAACCCGGGACCTTTCAGTCTGCAGACCGACGCTCTATCCACTGAGCCAAACCAGTTTCTGCAGGACAGTACTCTGATTATATAAGGACTCCCTGAGTTCCTAGAGAACTTATTCCCTATAAGGACATATAAATTACCTTGATAATATAAAGACTAGTTTACTCTTAGCATATGACCCATCTGTCTTCTAGATTATTCAATCTTTCAGGAATATTGTAATTTCACAAGACACTCTTACTCCCATGGCATTCTAGAAAAAATAATGACAGAAAACTTCCCTAATTTGGTAAAGGAACTAGACATACAAATCTACGAAACACAGAGAGTCCCAAAATAGATGAACTCAAGGAGGCTCACACCAAGACTCATTATAATTAAAATGCAAAAGGTTAGAGACACAGAGAGAATCTAAAAACAGAAAGAGAAAAGTAGTTAGTTACTTACAAGGATGCCCCTATAAGAGTGTCAGCTGATTTGTCAACAGAAAATTTGTAGGCCAGAAGAGATTGTCATGAAATATTAAAAGCAATAAAAAGCAAGGGCCTACAACCCATCAAGGCTATCATTTAGAGTAGGAAAAAAAGATAAAGAGTTTTTCAGACAAGAAAAAGCTAAAGAAGATCATCACCACCAAACCAGTATTGCAAGAAATGTTAGAGTGACCCCTTTAAGAAGATTAAAGAAAAAAAATAAAATAAAAAATATGGATAAGAAAATATGGCCAAGAAAAAATACACTACTGACAAAAGCTAACATATCACAAAAGCAGTGGATCAACCAACTATAAAATTAGTACAAAGTTAAAAGACAAAAGTAGAAATATCATGTAATTATAAAAGCAAATTAAAGGATACGCACAAACACACACCCAAAGGAGCAAAAAATAATGACAATGACTTAAACATGGAGGGGGTGAGAAAAATGGTAGTGAATATAGAATGTGCTCAAACTTAAGCAATCACCAACTTAAAATATAAGTTGAAGCACATGATAAACACAGTTTGAAGCAAATGATAACCAGAAACCAAAAATCTACAAGTGATATGCCAGAAATAAAGAGAAAGGAATACAAACACAACACTACAGAAAGTCATCAGCATGCAAGAGAGCAAGAGAATAAGAAAGGAAAAGAGAACTACACAATAAGGAGAAAATAATGAATAAAATGGTAATAACTAGATACCTGTGAATAATTAAATGTCAATATATTAAATGCTCCAATGAAAATACATAGGGTAGCTTAATGAGTAAAAAAACAAGGCCCTTATATGTTACCTACAGGAGACCCCCTTCAGATCAAAAGATATACAAAGACATAAATAGATGGAAAAGATACTTCATGCAAATGGAAATGGGGGGGGGGGAAAGCTGAGGTAACAGAACTCATATCAAGCAAAATAGACTTGAAAATGAAAGCTATAAAAAAGGAAAAGAAGGGCATTTTATAATAATAAAGGGATCATTCCAACTAGGAGAAATAATGTCAAAAAACTTCCCTTACCTGGTGAAATAGACTTACAAGTCCAGGAAACACAAAGAACCCCAAACAAAAGGAATCTAAAGAGGACCACACCAAGATAATTAAAATGCCAAGAGCAGGCCATCTTGACGGGAAGAGGTTTGTGTCAGAGGCCTAAATATCCACAGCTGCAAAGACCACCAAACAGCTGTGAGCCCCCAAACGCTGACCACAATCAGCGCGAACACTTGGACTAAAAAGAGTGCTCCACCCCAAGGTGAAAAGTCAGATTTTGCGGAGATCCGGTGAGTCCCCCACGGCGCAGTAGCGCTCGCGCACCAGCTTGCGTGCACCAGGCACACAGAGGCTGCAGGTCTGGGTCTAGGTTTACAAGAAACCCCAGGGTTTTGGGCTGGAGGCACCCCTGACTGTGGACAGGGCTCCTAAGTGGGGGGATATCTAAGGAGCAGCACATTTGGATCTGACTTCGAGAGAGTTACAGGGGAGTGCCGTCGGCTTGTCCTGCCCAACCCCCACCCCTCCATAGATCAGGGACACGGAGAGGGGAAAAAAGCTAGAAAGGCTTCAGAACCTGGAAGTCTGCCACCAAGAAACACTGCCACCCAGAGGCTAAAGTACATATGGACTTTAGAACTGCTTAAAAATCAGGACCTGATTAGAACATGGAAGAATCACAGGGAACTGCAATTACCGCCCAGACTGGGAAGAACAAGAACAACAGAGGAAGTGAATGACTTTCATTACTGCAATTTTTATTTAATTTTTGATTTTTATTTTCTAATTGTTTAATTTTTTTGTTTTTTAATTTACATTAGTTGCAAAGTTTACTCAAGAAGTTAGTTTTTTCATCTTCCCTCACTTGATTTTACCTTTTTAATTAATTCATTTTTATATGTAATCAATATTATTACTGCTACTATTTTACCTTTTTATCTTATTTTCTTTTGTTTATTTTTATTATTATCTTTTAAGTGCCATATTATATACCATTTTTTTCTTTTCTCTCCCCCCCCCCCCTTTGGGATTACTATTCAACAGACTATTTATATCTTTCCTTCTCCAACACTCTATTCTAACTCAACCCTACCTTTATGCCATCACTTTCTTCCTAACCCTTCCCTTTGGTGTCCTGCTTATCTTAACCCTTTACTGCTCTATATTTTCCCTATTTTTTCTGTTTACCCCCCCTCCTAAAATTTCACCCTTCTTGCGTATATCTAACTCCCAACCCCCTACTCCAAGCCCATTCACACCTACCTTGTCACTGTCCTAAAAAAAAAATCCTTCTCTCTACCCCTTTGTAGTTGTATGCTAAATGCTAACTATATCAAAGTTTTATGCTTTTTTGTAAGATTGGTTTGCTTATTCTGTTTATTTGATTGTATGATTTTGTTAGCTGCCTTCTAGTCACCTTTATTGGAGGATATTAATATTGCAAACACATTTCCGTTCAGTGCCTTGTGTGTTGTACCTGGTTGTGTTGTATTTTGTACCTTTAAATCTAAGCAGGAGAGAGAGAACTATATAACTAGACATCCTAAAATAGAAAGATCATGGGGAGGCTAAGAAACAACCTGCCTATGAAAGAAAAGAAGGCATCACCAGAAAAGGAAGTAAATGAGTTAGAGGCAAGCAACCTACCAGAGCAAGAATTCAGAGTAATGATCATGAGATGGCTAAAAAGAATGGAAGACAAATTTGACAATATGAGTAAGACCCAAGAGGAAATGAAGAAGAACCAAGAGGATCTGAAGAAGAACCAAGAGGAAACGAAGGTGAACCAAGAAGAAATGAAAAATGACATCACTACTATGAAGAACTCAATAGAAAGCATCAAGAGTAGACTAGAAGAAGCAGAGGACCGCATCAGTGAGCTAGAAGACAAGATGGAAAAAAATACCCAATTAGAGCAGCTGCTAGAAAAAAAAATAAAAAAACAGGAGGAGAGCCCATGGGAGCTTTGGGACAATACAAAACAAAACAATATTAGAATAATAGGGGTCCCAGAAGGAAAGGAAACTGAGCAAGATATGAAAAAAGTATTTCAAGAAATAATGACACAAAACTTTTCTGAGATAGAGAAGAAAAAACCCACACAAATTCAAGATGCTCGCAGAGTCCCAAACAAAATGAATCCCCAAAGACCAACACATAGGCACATTATAATTAAATTGGTAAAAACCATCAATAAAACCAGAATCTTAAAAGCAGCCAGAGAGAGACAGAAAGTTACATATAAAGGAACCCCCATCAGACTAGCAACTGATTTCTCAACAGAAACTCATCAGGCCAGAAGGGAATGGGATGACATATACAAAGTCATGCAAAAGAAGGGTCTGAATCCAAGAATACTGTACCCAAAATTGAAGGTATAATCAGGAGCTTCACAGACAAAAACAGACTAAAGGAGTTTATCTCCAACAAACCAGCAATGCCAGAAATGCTAAAGGGTCTACTATAAAAATAAAGAAATAGGAAGCGAAGAAGGAACACAGGGAGATAGAATAAAAATGGCATCAAATACCTACCTATCAATAATTACTTTAAATGTAAATGGTTTAAATGCTCCAATCAAAAGACATAGGGTAACAGATTGGATAAGAAAGCAAAACCCATACATATGCTGTCTACAAGAAACCCATCTCAGAAAAAAAGATGCCCACAGACTGAAGGTGAAGGGATAGAAAAAGGTTTTCCAGGCGAACGGAAATGAAAAAAAAAAAAAAAAAGCTGGAGTAGCAATACTTATATCTGACAAATTAGATCTCAAAGTGAAGGACATAACAAGAGACAATGAAGGCCACTTCATAATACTAAGGGGAGCAATCCAACAAGAAGAAATAACCCTGGTAAACATATGCACCCAATACAGGAGCACCCAAATACATAAAAAAACTGCTGGAAGACATTAAGGGAGAGATTAATAGCAATACAATCATAGTAGGAGATTTTAATACCCCACTGTCACCTTTGGACAAATCATCTAAACAAAAAATCAGCAAAGAAACATCAACGCTAAATGACACATTAGACAAGATGGAATTAATTGACATCTTCAGAACATTGCACCCCAAAGCCACAGAATACACATTCTTCTCAAGTGCATATGGGTCATTTTCAAAGATAAACCATATGTTGGGACATAGGCAAAGTTTCTTCAAATTCAAGAAGATAGAAATCATATCAAGCATCTTCTCAGATCATAGTGGCATAAAATTGGAAATCAACTACAATAAAAATAATCCAAGGAAATCAAACACATGGAAAATGAATAGCATGCTATTGAACAAGAACTGGGTTACCAGGGAAATCGAGGAAGAAATTAAAAACATCATGGCAACAAATGACAATGAAAACACAATAATCCAAAATCTATGGGACACAGCAAAAGCAATCTTGAGAGGGAAGTTCATATCTCTGCAAGCCTATTGTAAAAGACAAGAAAAAATGGTAACAAATTATCTAACTCTACAACTCAAAGAGTTAGAAAAAGAGCAATAAGAAAAGCCCAGTGTAAGCAGAAGGAAGGAAATAACAAAAATCAGAGCGGAGATAGATGACATAGAGACCCAAGAAACAATACATAAGATCAACAAAACCAAGAGATGGTTCTTTGAAAGAATAAACAAGATTGATGAACTTCTATCCAGGCTAACCAAGAAAAAAGAGAGAGGACCCAAATAAACAAAATCAGAAATGAAAGAGGTGAAATAACAACAGACCCCGCCGAAATACAAAGGATTGTTACAAAATACTATGAAGAACTCTATTCCAACAAACTGGACAACCTGGAGGAAATGGACATATTCCTAAAAAAATATAACCTGCCAAAACTCAATCAGGAAGAATCTAAAAATCTCAATAGACCAGTGACTTTGGAAGAAATTGAAACAGTCATCAAAAAGCTTCCAGCAAACAAAAGCCCAGGGCCAGATGGCTTTACAGGAGAATTTTACCAAACATTCAAGGAAGAACTAAAACCTATCCTCCTCAGACTATTCCAAAAAATTCAAGAGGAAGGAACACTTCCAAACTCCTTCTATGAAGCCAGCATCAGCCTAATACCAAAACCAGATAAAGATAACACAATGAAAGAGAATTACAGGCCAATATCCCTCATGAACATAGATGCCAAAATCCTCAACAAAATTCTAGCAAATTGGCTCCAACAGAACATCAGAAAGATCATATACCATGACCAAGTAGGATTTATTCCCGGAATGCAAGGATGGTACAATATCCGAAAATCAATAAACGTGATACATCACATAAACAAACATCACATAAACAAACCCACAGCAAACATCATACTCAATGGGGAAAAACTAAAACCATTCCTTCTAAGAACAGGAAAAAGACAGGGATGCCCACTCTCACCACTTCTGTTTGACATAGTACTGGAAGTACTAGCCATTGCAATTAGAGAAGAAGAGGAAATAAAAGGCATCCAAATTGGAAAAGAAGAAGTGAAGTTGTCCCTATTTGCAGATAACATGATATTGTACATAAAAAATCCAAAAGACTCTATAAAAAAACTAATAGACTTAATAAACGAATTTGGCCATGTAGCAGGATACAAAATCAATGCCAAGAAATCTATTGCATTTCTATACACCAATAGTGAACTCATAGAAACAGAGACTAAAAAAGCAATCCCATTTACCATCGCACCAAAAAAAATTAAGATACCTAGGAATAAACTTAACTAAGGAGGTAAAAGACCTATATGCAGAAAACTACACGACACTGAAAAAAGAGATAGAGGAAGATGTAAACAGATGGAAGAACATACCATGTTCATGGATTGGTAGAATCAACATCATCAAAATGTCCATACTTCCCAAAGCAATTTATAAGTTCAATGCACTCCCTATTAAAATACCAACGACATACTTCTCAGACCTAGAAAGGACTCTCCAAAAGTTCATTTGGAATAATAAAAGACCCCGAATAGCCGCAGCAATCTTGAGAAAGAAGGGTAAAGTAGGAGGGATCTCAATACCAGACTACAAGCTGTATTACAAAGCTATTGTTCTCAAAACAGCCTGGTACTGGCACAAGAACAGACATATAGATCAATGGAATAGATTAGAGAATCCAAATATCAACCCAAATCAATATGCTCAATTAATATTTGACAAAGGAGGCACAAGCATACAATGGAGTCAAGACAGTCTCTTCAATAAATGGTGTTGGGAAAATTGGACAGATACATGCAAAAGAATGAAACTAGATCACCAACTTACACCATACACAAAAATAAACTCAAAATGGATACATGACTTAAACATAAGACAAGAAACCATAAAAATACTAGAGACATCCACAGGCAGCAAAATCTCAGACATATGCCTAAAGAACTTCTTCACTGATACTAACCCTAGGGCAATGGAAGCTAAAGAGAAAATGAACAAATGGGACTACATCAAAATAAAAAGCTTTATTACTGCAAAAGAAACCATCAACACAACAAGAAGAAGTTCCACGGTATGGGAGAACATATCTGCAAATGTTATCACTGATAAAGGTTTAATTTCCAACATCTACAGACAGCTTATACAACTCAATAAAAGGAAAATGAATGAGCCAATTAAAAAATGGGCAATGGACCTAAATAGAATCCTCCCAAAAGAAGACAGAAGGAAGGCCAAGAGGCACATGAAAACATGCTCCAAGTCACTAATTATCCGAGAGATGCAGGTCAAAACAACAATGCGGTACCATCTCACACCTGTCAGAATGGCCAACATCAACAAAACAACAAACAACAAATGTTGGCGAGGTTGTGGAGAAAAAGGAACCCTCCTGCACTGCTGGTGGGATTGCAGGGTGGTGCAACCACTGTGGAGAACAGTATGGAGCTTCCTCAAAAAACTGAAAATGGAACTCCCATTTGACCCAGTAATCCCACTAATAGTAATATACCCTAAGAAACTAGAAAGACCAATCATAAAGGATATATGCACCCCTATGTTCATAGCAGCACAATTTACAATAGCTAGGACTTGGAAACAGCCTAGGTGTGGGGGGGGGGGAGGGTAGGGAGATCTGGGGGAGATAAGAGATCAACCGGAGGACTGGTATGCTTGCATATAAGAACAACCAATGGACACAAAACTCTGGGGAGGGAGGGCATCTATGGGGGGGGGGGGCAATGATAAGCTATGTACACAGATAATACCTTAATAAAAAATATTTTAAAAAAATGGGCAATGGACCTAAATAGAATCCTCTCGAAAGAAGACAGAAGGAAGGCCAAGAGGCACATGAAAACATGCTCAAAGTCACTAATCATCCGAGAGATGCAAATCAAAACAACAATGCAATACCATCTCACACCTGTCAGAATGGCCAACATCAACAAAACAACAAACGACAAGTGTTTGGGAGGTTGTGGGGAAAAAGGAACCCTCATGCACTGCTGGTGGGATTGCAGGTTGGTGCAACCACTGTGGAGAACAGTATGGAGCTTCCTCAAAAAACTGAAAATGGAACTCCCATTTGACCCAGTATTCCCACTACTAGGAATATACCCCAAGAAACTAGAAATAGCAATCAGAAAGGATATATGCACCCCTATGTTCATAGCAGCACAATTTACAATAGCTAGGATTTGGAAACAGCCTAGGTGCCCGTGAGCAGATGAATGGATCAGAAAACTATGGTACATCTACACAATGGAATACTATGCTGCCATAAAAAGGAAGGAATTCTCATCATTTGCAGCAACCTGAATGGAATTGGAGAACATCATGCTGAGTGAAATAAGCCTGAAGATCAATAAAAATGCAAACACAACCATACCAAATCTATGGGGCACAACTAAAGCAGATATAAAAGGAAGTTCATGGCACTATAGGCTTACTTTGAGAAATAAGAATAATATAAAATAAACAGTTTAACCATACACCTCAAGGAACTAGAAAAAGAAAAACAAAGCTCAAAGTGAGCAGAAGGAAGGGAATAATAGAGACCAGGCTGGAAATAAATGAAATAGAGTCTAAAATAGAATTAAAAAGATAATGAAACCAAGAACTGGTTCACTGAAAAAATAAAATTGATAAAAAAATTAATCAGACTCATCAAGAAAAAAAAAGAGAGATAGAAGACAGTAATAAAAAAAATGAAATAGAAGTAAAAACTGATACCACAAAAATACAAAAAAATTATAAGAAAATACTATGAACAATTATGTGCCAACAAATTGGACAACCTGGAAAGAATGTAGAAATTCCTAGAAACATACAATCTTAGAAGACTGAATAAAAAAGAAACAGAAAATCTGAGCAAATCAATAACTGACAATGAAGTTGCATCAGTAATAAAAAATAATGAAACAAACAAAAGTCCTGACCACATGACTTCACTGGTGAATATTACCAAATATCCAATGAAGAATTAACACTTAGCCTTATAAATTTTCCAAAAAGCTGAATAGGAGAGAAGGCTCTGATTTTATTAGTTCAGCATTACCTGATACTAATACCACATAAAGACATTACAAAAAAGAAAATTACCGGAGGACTGAGAAGGTGGGGCAGTTCTGTACCGTGCTGCCTTCCACTGGTTAAGACCTCCAAGAGCAAAGGCCTACTGAGGTGAGGATGCCCCTACTGTCACCTGTAGAGGGGCAGCACTGAGCTGGCCAATATTTGTGGTGCTGCTTCTCCTGGATCAGGGGAAGCGTTTCACTAAGTCTGAAAGACTAAGACATCGAGGGGACTCTCCGCCACCGCCCACGACCGGCTTGGCCCTTCCTTAGCGCGCGCCAGCGGGACTCTCCGCCACCACCCGCGACCAGCTCGGCCCTGCCTTTGCGCCACACCCGTGGATCCCGCGGCCTCCACCGCTGCCACCGCCCTCGGCCTGCTCTGCCAGGCCTTCATGCGCGCTGTGCTGGCGCTGTGCCTTCTGTTGGCAGACCCGGAGAATCCTCTCTCCGCTGCCGCATGGCCAGGCCAAAGCATCAGACACTGCCATGTGGATTTTAAAACTACAGGGGAAATTGAGCCACAGGAGCTACCATCGCTGCTGCACCCACCGCCGCCCCCAAGAATGGGAATCCACCGAAATCAGAGCTCACTACGCCCTGGGCTCACAGAGAGTGTGGCTTCAGAAATTAGCCTCTGCATCCACAGCAGCTCCACATCCACACCAAAGAGGACACCATTGAGGGCGGACTCTCCCCATGCAGCCATCACAGCCCGCCCACAATCTTCCCAGCACACCCACAATGCTGGGAGGGAGATGGAGCGTGCTGGTGAGGAAATGGCACGGCGCCTTCCATTAGCTGCCCAGGCAAGCCCTTCCTCCTATGCCGCATGGCCGAGCCGAAGCTCTTGCCACCACTGCCATGTGAACTTTAAAACTACAGTGGTAATTGAACCACAGGAGTGACCGTCACTGCTGCACCTGGCACCACCACCCGCCACTGCCGCCGTGAATAAAGGAAATCCACTGAGAACAGAGCTCACCAAGCCTTGGGCTCAGGGAGTGGGCAACCTCAGAACTTAGCCTCCATGTCTGCAGCTGCTCCGCTCCCACACCGAACGAGACACCTTTGAAGGTGGTCCCCCCGCCTGCAACCATCTCAGCCCAACTGCAGCTGTCCCAGCCTGCCCCCATGTTAGCAAGGAGCTAGCAAGGCGCCTCCAATATGCGACCCCAACACCCTAGAGGGGCCGTGTGCCCCGGGTGAGCCGAGTGTCCCAGGGGGCCGAGTGCCCCGGGTGAGCCGAGTGTCCCAGGGGGCCGTGTGCCCCGGGTGAGCCGAGTGTCCCAGGGGGCCGTGTGCCCCGGGTGAGCCGAGTGTCCCAGGGGGCCGTGTGCCCCGGGTGAGCCGAGTGTCCCAGGGGGCCGTGTGCCCCGGGTGAGCCGAGTGTCCCAGGGGGCCGTGTGCCCCGGGTGAGCCGAGTGTCCCAGGGGGCCGAGTGCCCCGGGTGAGCCGAGTGTCCCAGGGGGGCGTGTGCCCCTGGTGAGCCGAGTGTCCCAGGGGGGCGTGTGCCCCTGGTGAGCCATGTGTACCATGGGGCCGAGTACCCTGGGCGAGCCGTGTGTCCCAGGGGAAGCAGTGGGACCCAGGGGAAGGGGCGGTGAAAACCAGAGGAGCAGCAGACTCTATTCATATGGTCCTGAGATAGTCACCATAAAACAATCAGACTGCCAAATGAGGAGCGGACTCTATTCATGGGGTCCTGAGATGGTCACCATAAAACAAGCAGATTGTCATATGACAGCAGGGAGGGGAAGGAGACCTGGGGGGAGATAGGAGAACAACCGAGGGACTGGTATGCATGAACATAAATACAACCAATGAACACAGAACTCTGGGGAGGGAGGGCATAAAGGGGAGGTAAGGTGGCAATGGTAAGCTATGTACACAGATAATACCTTAATAAAATAAAATTAAAAAAAAAGAAAATTTTAGGCCAATATTCCTGATGAATATAGATGTAAATTCCTTCAACAAAATATTGGCAAACTGAACTCAGCATCACATTAAAAATGTCACACACCATGTGCTCGCTTCGGCAGCACATATACTAAAATTGGAACGATACAGAGAAGATTAGCATGGCCCCTGCGCAAGGATGACACGCAAATTCGTGAAGCGTTCCATATTTTTTTTTTAAAAAGGTCACACACCATGATGAAATGGGATTTATTCATGGGATGCAAGGTTGGTATAATATCTGCAAATCAATTAATGTGAAATACCACATTAAAAAAAAGCAAGGATAAAAATCATATAATCACCTCAATACATGCAGAAAAATAATTTGACCAAATCCAGCATTCATTTAATATAAAAACTCAGTAAAGTGGTAATAGAGGAGCATACTTCAAAATACTCAATGGTGAAAGGCTAACAGTGGTTTCCTTAAGATTAGGAATGTGGCTGAAACCGGTTTGGCTCAGTGGATGGAGCATCGGCCTGAGGACTGAGGGGTCCCGGGTTCAGTTCCGGTCAAGGGCATGTGTCTTGGTGGCTGGCGCATCCCCAGTGGGGAGTGTGCGAGGGGTGGCTGGTTAATGATTCTCTCTCATCAATCTTTCTGGCTTTCTATCCTTATCTCTTCCTCTCTGTGAAAAATCAATAAAATATATATTTTTAAAAAGATTAGGAATATGACAAGGATGTTCATTTCACCACTTTTATTCAACTTAGTATTGGAAGTCCTAGCCATAACAATCAAACAAGAAAAACAAATAAAATGCATTCAAAATTAGAAAGAAAAAAGGCATTATTTACAGATGATATACTATATATAGAGAACCCTAAAGATTCCACCCCAAAACTATTAAAACTGATAAATGAACTCAGTAACATAGCAGGATATACAATCAGTGTTCAGAAATTGGTTGCATTTTTATACATCAATAATTAACTTCTGAAAGAAATTAAGAAAACAATTTTATTTTTGATCAGAAGATAAAAGTAAATAAATTAATTTAACCAAGGAGGTAAAAAACTTGTATTCAGAAAACTATATGACATTGAAGAAATAAACTGAAAAAGATACAAATAAATGAAAGCATATACCATGCTCATAGATAGGGAGAATTATAATTTTAAAGTGTCCATATTGCCCAAAGCTTTCTATAGATTTAATGCAATTTCTATCAAAATACCCATGGCATTTTATTTTATTTATTTATTTAAAAATATATTTTATTGATTTTTCTCAGAGAAGAAGAGAGAGAGGGATAGAGAGTTAGGAACAACGATGAGAGAGAATCATCGATCAGCTGCCTCTTGCACACCCCCCACTGGGGATGTGCTTGCAACCAAGGTACATGCCCTTGACCAGAATCGAACCTGGGACCCTTCAGTCCGCAGGCTAATGCTCTATCCACTGAGCCAAACCGGTTTCAGCACCAGTGGCATTTAAAAAAGACTAGAACAAATAATCCTAAAACTTACATGAAACTGCAGAAAACCCTAAATAGGCAAAGCAATCATGAGAGTGAAGAACAAAGTGGGAGGTATCATTCTACCAGATATATAAAAGCAGACACATAGACCAATGAAACAGAGTAGAAAGCCCAGTAGTAAACCTATATCCATATTGTCAATTTTTAAAAAATTTTCCCCCAATTTTTTTTAAATCTTTATTTTGATATTATTACCAATGTTCCTCATCCCCCCCCCCCACAATTGCTCCCCTACACCAAGTTTCCATTCAATTCTCTGCCCTTTCCCCATCCCCCATTGTCCTCATCCATAGATGCAGTTTATGTTCAGTCTCTTCCCGCCCCGTTCCATTCCCCATTTCCCCGAGAATCATCAGTCCACTCCCCTTCCATACCTCTGATTCTATTATATTCACCAGTTAATATTGTTCATCATGATTTTTACTTCCCTTGGTTTTTACACTCACTTGTTGATAGTTGATAGTTGGTGTTTTTTCATAATTTTTATCTTTATTTTCTTCCTCTTCCTAAAGAACCCCTTTTAGCAATTCATATAATTCTGGCTTGATAGTGATGAATTCCTTTAGCTTAAATTTATTTGTGAAGCTCTTTATCTGGCCTTCGATTCTGAGTGATAGCTTTGCTGGGTAGAGTATTTTTGGCTGTAGGTTCTTGTTATTCATTACCTTGAATATTTCTTGCCATTCCCGTCTGGCCTGCATGGTTTCTGTTGAGAAATCAGCTGACAGTCGTATGGGTGCCCCTTTATAGGTAACTACCTGCTTTTGTCTTGCTGCTTTTAATATTCTCTCTTTGTCTTTAGCTCTTGGAATTTTAATTATGATGTGTCTTGGTGTGGTCCTCTTTGGATTCCTTTTGTTTGGGGTTCTGTGTGCTTCCTGTACGTGTAAGTCTATTTCTTTCCCCAGATGGGGGAAGTTTTCTGTCACTATTTCTTTCAATATGTTTTCGGTATCTTGCTCTCTGTCATCTTCTGGGATGCCCATAATTCTGATGTTGGTTCACTTGAAGTTGTCCCAGAGGTTTCTCACACCATCTTCAACTTTCTGGATTCTCTTGTCTTCTTGCTTCTGCAGAGGAGTGTCCTCTGGCTCTTTGTGTTCCAAATCTTGGACTTGATTCTTGCAATCTTCCAATCTGTTTTTAGGACTCTGTATAATATTTTTTATTTCAGAGAATGTATTCTTTATTTCTAGTTGATCCCTTTTCATATCCTCATAGGTCTCATTTATTTTATCCGCCTTTTCTAAGAGATTGTTGAACAACCTTATAAGCGTGGCTTTGAACTCTATATCCAGTCGCTTTTTGTCCTCCATTTCTTTCGTTTGTGGTCTGTTTCCTCGTTTCGGCATTTTCGCTGCTTCCCTGAGTTGGTAGGTTGGGAGAATCAGCTGTGTCTATGCCAGGAGACAGCCTTATTCCACTAGACTTGGAAACCTGCAAAAGCCTCTCTGAGTTCAGCTTGGAAGGGGCAGAGTTTCTGGGTGGAGCCTACAGCCTTGGCTTCCGGTTAGCCCCGCCCTCTGAGGTTCCTGAGTCTCAGTGTTCCTCAGTGTCCTTTGGTACTCGCTGCAAGCACCTCTGAGAAAGGCAACCTAGAGCCTCACCTGCTACCAGACAGTATAGTCTTTCCCCCAACAGGCCCACAACTGGGGTTCAGAGCAGTTGGAAGTGGGGTTAAGCACAGTCCGGAGCTTATGTCTCCTTCCTGCTAGGGCGATCTCGTGGCCCAAACAACAGTCTGTCCTCTGTGCGCGCAATGTGCGCGACTCAGGGGCGCTGCTTTCCGCTCCCCTGAGCTTCTGTCTTACAGCCCAGATTCCCTCTGTATGAGGGTGGAGCCCGAGGGTCTTGCCCAGGACTGGGGTTCAGTGCAGCCAGAACTGGGGCTCAGTACATTCCTGAGCTTTTGAGTCCTTCCTGCTGGGGCAATTCAGTGGCTCAACGAACAGTCCCTCCTCTGCGCGCAAAAGTGCGAAACTCAGGGGCTCTGCTTTTCGCCGCTCCGCTTAGCTTCCGCCTTACAGCCAGATTCCCTCAGTATGAGCCTGGACCCCAGGGTCTCGCCCAGAACTGGGGTTCAGTGCAGTCCGAGTTGGGGTTCAACACAGTCCGGAGCTTTTATCTCCTTCCCGCTAGGGAACGCCAGCCAGGCACTCAGCCGCCCCTCCTCTCCGGCTCTGTCATCTCCCCGCGCACAGACCGTGCCTCTGTACCTTAGGCTTTTACAGCTCCTCTGGTTTTCCTTCTGGTTTTCTCTTTCCTTCTAGTTGTAGAATTCCCAGTCAGTCAACTTTCCTGTAGTTCTGGATAGTGTCTACTCTATATTTTAGTTGTATTTTTTGAAATTGTTGAGTGCGGCTGCAGTTAGGTGTTTACCTCTGCCGCCATCTTGTTGTGAGTCTCCCCAATTTTTTAAATTAAGGTATTTTATGTGTACATATCTTACCATTGCCCCCCCCTCCCATTCATGCCCTCCCCCCCCAGAGTTCTGTGTTCATTGGTTGTATTCATGCATACCAGTCCTTCGGTTGTTCTCTTATCTCCCCCCAGGTCTCCTTCCCCTCCCTGCTGTCATTTGACAATCTGCTTGTTTTATGGTGACTATCTCAGGATCACATGAATAGAATCTGCTCCTCATTTGGCAGTCTGCTTGTTTTATGGTGGCTATCTCAGGACCACATGAACAGAGTCCGCTCCTCCTCTGGTTCTCACTGCCCCTCCCCATGGGTCCCACTGCTTCCCCTGGGACACACGGCTCACCCGAGGCACACGGCTCCCTGGGACACATGGCTCACCCGGGGCATACGGCCCCCTGGGACACACGGTTCACCCGGGGCACAGGGCCCCCTGGGACACACGGCTCACCCGGGGCATACGGCCCCCTGGGAAACATGGCTAACCCGGGGCACATGGCCCTCTGGGACACATGGCTCACCTGGGGCACACGGCCCCCTGGACATATGGCTCACCCAGGGCAAACGACCCCTCTTGGGCGCTGGGGTCGCGTATTGTAGGGGCCACGCTAGCTCCTTGCTAGCACGGCAGGCAGGCCGGGACAGTTGCAGGCGGGCTGAGATGGCTGCAGGCGGGTAGACCGCCCTCAAAGGTGTCTCGTTCGGTGCGGAAGCGGAGCAGCTGCGAACGCGGAGGCTAAGTTCTGAGGCCGCCCACTCTCTGAGCTCAGGGCGTAGTGAGCTCTGTTCTCGGTGCTTTTCCTTTATTTGTGGCGGCGGTGGCGGGTGGCGGTGGCGGGTGTGGCAGCAACAGTCGCTCCTGTGGTTCAATTTTCACTGTAGTTTTAAAGTTCACATGGTGGCAGTGGCTGGAGCTTCGGCTTGGCCATGCGGCTGCTGAGGGAGGACTCGCTGCGGCCGCTAACGGAAGGTGCCGTGCTGGCTCCTCACCAGCATGGCGGGTGTGCTGGGAATATTGTGGGTGGGCTGAGATGGCTGTGGGCGGAGAGTTCCCCCTCAATGGTGTCTCCTTTGGTGTGGAAGCGGAGCTGCTGTGGACGCAGAGGCTAAGTTCTGAAGCCACACTCTCTCTGAGCCCGGGGCGTAGTGAGCTCTGATTTCGGTGGATTCCCACTCGCGGGGGCAGCGGCAGGTACGACAGCGACGGTAGCTCCTGTGTCTCAATTTCCCCTGTAGTATTAAAATCCACATGGCGGTAGTGGCGTAAGCTTTGGAGCCGGCTGCTGGCAGTGGCAGCGGAAAGACTCTCTGGGGCGCAAAGGGAAGGTGCCGCGCTAGCTCCCCACCAATAAGGTGCGTGTGGAGACTGGGCCCAGCTGGCCGCAGGCCGGGAGACGCCGCGACAGCTCCTCGGGATGGTTGTGGGCAGGTGCCGAAGGTTTCATATCAGCTCCCTGGTTCCCATGGCCAGCGGGCTGGCCCAGTCCTTGGGCCTCAGGGTGGAGCGAGGTCTGGCTTCCCTCATTCCCAGCGGCAGCGTCTCCAGCAGGTCCAGTTTCACTGTAGTTTTAAACTCCACATGGCAGCAGCAGTGCTCTTCTTGGTGTCTAGTTGTAGCCTTCCCATTTCTGGGCCGAGCTGGCTGCGGAAGGGGAGACACTACGCACACTCCTCTCCAGCACGGCGGGTGGGCTGGGATGGCTGTGGGCCAGGATGGCTGCGTGCAGGGAGGTCGTGCTCACGGGGCTTCTCGTCCAGGCAGGAGCCGAAGGCGCGGCGTAGGCCTGCATCCACTTCCATGGCGGCCGGCAGGGCTGGCCCACTCCCTGGGCCCCCTTTTTAAAATTTATTAAGGTATTATAAGTGTACATAGTTTACCATTGCCCCACCAGCTCCCATACATGCCCTCCCTTCCCAGAGTTTTGTGTTCATTGGTTGTACTTATATGCATGCATACCAGTCCTTTGGTTTATCTCTTATCTCCCCCAGACCTCCCTCCCCTCCCCACTGTCATTTGACAGTCTGCTTGTTTTATGGTGACTATTTCAGGACCACACGAATAGAATCTGCTCCTCCTCCAGTTCACACCACCACTCCCCCTGCCCCGGGCCCCACCACTTCCCCAGGGCACACAGCTCTCACGGGGCACATGGCTCACCCGGGGAACATGGCCCCCAGGGGCACACGGCTCTCCCGGGGCACACAGCCCCCCTGGAGCACACGGCTCTCCTGGGGCACATGGCCCCCCTGGGGCGCTGGGGTTGTGAACGGAAGGTGGGTGGGCTGGGGCGGCTGTGGGCTCAGAGGCTGGGCTGAGATGACTGCCAGCAGGGAGACCGTGCTCCAAGGTGTCTCGTTACGGGCAGGAGCGGAAGGTGTGGCCGAAGCCCAGCATCGGTTCCCTTGCTCCCATGGCGGGAAGGCTGGGAAGGCTGTGTACTCGGAGGCCAGGCTCCGAAGCAGCCCACTCCCTGGGCCCGGGGAAGAGCAAGCTCTGCTCTCCGTGGGCTTCCTTCACTCATGGTGGAGGCGGCGGTGGCGGCTCCGGCGGCTCCGGCGGCTCCGGTGGCTCTGGTGGGTCCGGTTCCACTGTAGTTTTCAACTCCACATGGTGGCAGTGGCGTTTTTTTGTCTCTAGTTGTAGCATCCTATTCCGCCAACTTTCCTGTGGGTCTGATGTGATCCCCTTCGATTTTAGCTGTTGTTTTTTTTCCAAATTGTTGATGAGGTGGCAGCCTAGGAGACTACCTAGGCCGCCATCTTGTTTTGGTCCAAACCATATTGTCAATTAATCTATGACAAAGGAGGCAAGATATTACAATAGGATAAAGACATTCAATTTAGTAAATAATATTGATAAAACTGGAAAATACATGCAAAAATATGAAACTAGAGCATTTTCTTACACCATATACAAGAGGAAACTCAAAATGTATTAAAGACTTAAATGTAAGACCTAAAACCATAAAACTCCTAGAAGAAAGTACTGGCAGTATACCCTTTGGCATTGCTTAGCAATCTTTTTGTGGATGTCTCCTTGGGCATGAGAAACTAAAGAAAAAAACAAAACAAAAAACAAATGTGACCTCACAAAGCAAAAAAGTTTTTACACAGCAAAAGAAATCATCAACAAAATGAAAAGATAGCCTACCAAATAGTTGAAGATATTTGCCAATAATACATCCAATAGGAGGTTAATATCCAAAATATATAAAGAACTCATTAACTTAATACCAAAAACAAAACATAACAAAAAAACTCCACACCATAAAATTGATTAAAAAATCAGCAGAAGACCTAAATAGACACTTGTCAAAGAGATCATACAGATGGCCAACAGAAAATGTTCAACATCACTAGTCATCAGAGATGTAAATTAAAACCACAATGGGATATCACCTCACACCTGCCAGAATGGCTAGCCTATATTTAAAGAGTAATATGCAAATTGACTGTCATTCCGATACACAAGGTGGCTGCCTCCATGTGGTCAAAGATGGCTGCCCCCATGTGGACACAAATGGCCACCACAAGATGGCCAGCAGGGGAAGGCAGTTGGGAGGGACCAGGCCTGAAAGGGAGGGTAGTTGGGGGTGATCAAGCCTGCAGGGGAGAGCAGTTAGGGGTGACCAGGCTGGCAGAGAAAGGAAGTTAGGGGCGACCGGGCCTTCAGAGAAGGGGAATTGGGGGGGGGGGACCCAGGCCTTCAGGGAGGGTGGTTAGGGGTGACCAGGCCTGTTGGGAGGGCAGTTAGGGGCAATAAGGCTGGCAGGGAATCAGTTAGGCATCAATCAGGCTGGCAGGGGAGTGATTAGGGGGTGATCAGGCTGGCAGGCAAAAGCAGTTAGGGGCAATCAGGAAGGCAGACAGGCGAGCAGTTGGGAGCCAGCAATCCTGGATTGTTAGAGGGATGTCCGACTGCCCGTTTAGGCCAGATCACCACAGGGCATCCCTCAAAGGGTCCCATATTGGAGAGGGTGCAGGCTGGGCTGAGGGGAAACCTACTCCCCCCCACCCCCCTGTAGTGCATGAATTTCATGCATCGGGCCTCTAGTCATCAATAAATCAACAAACAGCAAATGTTGGCCAGGATGTGGGAAAAAGGGAACTCTTGTGCCCTCTTGATGGGATTGCAAATTGGTGCAGGCACTATGGAAAATAATATGGAGATCCCTCAAAATATTAAAAATAGAGCAACCATATGACCCAGCAATCCCACTTCAGGGTGTTTATCTGAAGAAATGCAAAACATTAACTTGAAAAGACATATGCATCCCTATGATCACTGCAGTATTAATTACAATAGCCAAAATATTTAAGCAACCTAAATTTCCATAGGACAAAGAAGGGATAAAGAAGATGTGGTACTTATATACAATGGATATTACTCGCCATATAAAAGAATGAAATCTTACCATTTGAGAAGACATGGATGGACCTAGAGGGTATTATGTTAAGCAAAACAAGTCAGGCAGAGAAAGACAAACATATGATTTCACTTTTACAGGGTGGGCCAAAAGTAGGTTTACAGTTGTTCATATGGACAGACTTATATGTTGAAAAATTACAAAATAGTACTGAAAATGAAAAGATTTTAAAAAGATATACAGTGTTCATGAATCATAAGACTTAATACTGTTAAGAAGAAAATACTACTTAAAGTGATCTATAGATTTGCTGTGCTGCTTATCAAAATTCAAATAACCTTTATTTCTTGTGTTAATATAAAAGCTAATCCTCACATTCATATAAAATTGTAAGGGGCCCTGTAGAGACAAAACAATGAAAAAGAACAAGGACAAACACTTCCTGATTTCAAAGTTACTACCGTAATGAAAATAGCATGGTACTACCCCGTTTCTCCGAAAATAAGACAGTGTCTTATATTAATTTTTGCTCCCAAAGATGCACTAGATCTTATTTTCAGGGGATGTATTATTTTTCCATGAAGAAGACTACGGTACACATTTATTGTTAAATGAAAATAAAGGAAATTTATTACCTGTATACGGTACGGTAGTACGGTAGTTGTCAACACAAACCAGACAAACTGTGAATCCTACAGTATCAAGAATTTACTCATTTATTCAATGACAATCACGTCATCATCTTCTGGAACATCATCATAACAATCCAATTCCTGAATTTCCTGGTGAATTTCTTGTGACTCTCATTTTTTTCAGAATCAGTGGACCAAATCTCTCATGTTTAGCAATAGCACTGTCTTTCAATGAGTACTTCTTGTCAAGGTAGCCTGCTTGCAGTGCATTTGCAATGCAACTGTCAGTGATTTTCTCCCATGAATTCTTCACCCAAGTCACAACTTCTTGCAGTTTAGGTTCCACAAAGTTTCCATGCTGATTTATCTCCATTCACACAGTAGTGATGTCAGGACTCCGCATAACGTCACTGGTTGCTAGATGCCAGTCAGGGTGACCCTAGCGACCAGTTTACAGTAAATTAATTTTCATTCTGAGACAGAGCCTGGGGGCCTTATTTTCGGTGATGCCTTATATTTCACTCAGAAGGAAACCTGTAAGTAGGTCTTATTTTTGGACGATGTCTTATTTTCTGGGAAACACGGTAGCAACCAGGCCTGCAGGAAAGGACAATTAGGGGAAACCAGACCTGCAGGGTAGGGCAGTTGGGGGCAACCAGGCCGGCAGGGGAGCAGTTAGGCATCGATCAGGTTGGCAGGGGAGTGGTCAGGGGGCAATCAGGCTGGCAGCCAGCAGTCTCAGATTGTGAGAGGGATGTCCGACTGCCCTTTTAGGGCCGATCGCACAAGGCAGTCGGACATCCCTTGAGGGTCCCAGAGTGGAGAGAGTGCAGGCTGGGCTGAGGGATACTCCTCCCCCCTATACACGAATTTTGTGCACCAGGCCTCTAATGTATAATATGGTCAATTCATAAAAAGTTTTTTTGTCCCTGATATCCAGTTCTCTCATCTGGGCTCCCATCTCCTCCACACTTTGCAAATCTCCCATGAGAATTACCCCGCCCCCCCCCCCCCCCCGCGCTTAGGCCCACACAGATGCTGTGGGGCAGTGCCCAATACAGGCTGGGCCTTTTCATGCACTTCAAAGTATGTCTATAGTCAATTGGTTTTGCCCAGGGTTCCATGGTCATTGAATAATGAAAGAACAGACTTTTAAGCAAATGATGACTGTACATGCACATGGCAAAGAATGAAGTTGGATCCTTACCTTATAAAATATACAAAATTAACTGAAAATGGATTAAAGGCACAACCATGCATTTGTCAAAAATCCATAGAATGTACAACATGAGTAGTAAACCTTATTTTTATGAGCTAAATTGTGCTTCCCCCAATTCATATATTGAAGTCTTAATCTCCAGTACCTTAGAATGGGAGTGTATTTGGCTTTAAAAGAAGTAATTCAGATAAAATGAGAACATATGGGGAGCCCTAATACAATATGTCTGGTGTTCTTTATAAGAGGAGAAGGTTAGGAGACAGATGTGTGCATGTGCACAGGAAAAACATGTGAGGGCAAATGAAGAGACCGCCATCTATAGGACAAGAAGAGAGGCCTCAGGATGAAATTAACCTTGCTGACACCTTAATCTTGGACTTCAACTTCCTGAACTGTCAGAAAATAACTTTCTGTTGGTAAGCCACCTAGTCGGTAGTATGGTAGCTCTAGCAAACGAATACACTTATTAAATGTAAACATATTTAAATTTCAGTTACAGTTGACATACAATATTATATTAGCTTCTGGTGTATACCCCAATGATTAGACATTTATGTAACTTACAGATGTGATTGCCCACATAAATCTAGTAGCCATCTGATATATACATAGTTATTACCATATTATTGACTATATTCCCCAGGCTTTAACTTACATCTCAGTGACTGGCAGTTTATACATCTTAATCCCTTCCACTTTATTACCTATCTCCCGATCCCCCTCCCATCTTGGAACTGTCAAAATGTCTTCTGTATTTATGAGTTTGTTCCTGTTTGTTTGTTCATTTATTTTGTTTTTTGGTTCCACATACTAGTATAAATAGAATCACATGACATTGTGATTTCTGTGTCCAACCAATTTCACTTAGCATAAAGACCTCTAGCTCCAGCCATGCTTTTGCAGATGGCAAGATTTTATTCTTTTTAAAAATAAATCTTTATTGTTCAGATTATCACAAATGTTCCTCTTCCCTCCCGCCCCGTCCATTGCTCTCTTTCACCAGGTTCCCACCCCACCTTCTGCCCTTCCCCACCCCCATTGTCCTCATCCATAGGTGCACAGTTTTTGTTCAGTCTCTTCCTGCACTCCCCCACTCCCATTTTCCCTGAGAATCATCATCCACTCCCCTTCCATACCTCTGATTCTATTATATTCATCAGTTAATATTGTTCATCAGATTTTTTAATTCCCTTGCTTTTTAGATTCACTTGTTGATAGTTACATATTTATTGTTCATAATTTTTAACTTTATTTTCTTCCTCTTCCTAAAGGACCCCCTTCAGCAGTTCATATAATTCTGGTTTGGCGGTGATGAGCTCCTTTAGCTTTTTCTGATCTGTGAAGCTCTTTATCTGGCATTCGATTCTGAGTGATAGCTTTGCTGGGTAGAGTAATTTTGGCTGTAGGTTCTTGTTATTCATCACCTTGACTATTTCTTGCCATTCCCGTCTGGTCTGCATGGTTTCTGCTGAGAAATCAGCTGACAATCATATGGGTGCTCCTTTATAGGTAACTGCTTTTCTCTTGCTGCTTTTAAATTCTCTCTTTGTCTTTTGCTCTTGGAATTTTAATTATGATGTGTCTTGGTGTGGTCCTCTTTGGATTCCTCTTGTTTGGGGTTCTTTGTGCTTCCTGGACTTGTAAGTCTATTTCTTTCACTAGGTGGGGGAAGTTTTCTGTCACTATTTCTTCCAATAGGTTTTCAGTATCTTGCTCTCTCTCTTCTTCTGGGACCCCCATAATTCTTATGTTGGTACACTTGAAGTTGTCCCAGAGGTTTCTTACACTATCTTCATATTTCTGGATTCTCTTCTGTTCTTGCTTCTGCAGAGGAGTGTCCTCTGGCTCTTTTTGTTCCAAATCTTTGACATGATTCTTACCATCTTCCATTCTGTTCTTAGGACTCTGTATAATATTTTTTATTTCAGACAATGTATTCTTTATTTCTAGTTGGCCCCTTTTCATATCCTCAAAGGTCTTGTTTATTTTATCGGCCTTTTCTAGGAAATTCTTGAAAAACCTTATAACTGTGGTTTTGAACTCAGTGTCCATTCTTTTACTTTCCTCCATTTTCTTCCTTTGTGTCTTGTCTCTTCTCTGCATTTTAGCTGCTTCCCTGATTTGATGGAATAGTTTTATGTGCTAGGTGTCCTGGCAGAGTCCAGTAGCACAGCCTTCCCAGTTACCTAAGTTGGACAGTGTTGATGCAGCCCTTTGTGGGCTGTGTGTGCAGTCTGGTTGTTAAGCCTTGTTTGTTGTTGGTATCACTGGGAAGTGTTGATCTCCAAGCCAATTTGTTGTGAGGATCAGCAATGTCTCAGCAAGGAGGGCTTCAGTGCTCAGCTTGGATGGATTGGAGTCTTTGGGTGGTGCAGACAAGCTTTGGTTCCCTGTCAGTCCCACCTTAGGAAAGTCCTATTCATGGCGAGTCCCGCAAGACTGGCTGGGGAAAGGCTGTTCTCCAATTTTGCCTGCTCCCTGACAGTCAGTTTCTTCCGGACCAGAGCAAGCTATCAGTGCAGTTGGGAGTTTTTTTCTCCTCCCTAACGAGAAAGCTAACCACTAGAGGGCTTCTGTGTTACGCTTGGATGGGGTGGAGTCTCTGGGTGGTGCAGACAGGCTTTGGTTTCCTGTCAGCCCCTCCCTAAGAGGGTCCAGTTCCTGAGTCCCACAGTAATGGCTGCTGGTCACATGCACCTCTGAGAGAGCTTTGCCCACTGCCTGACAGTCCAGACTCTCCTTGACTGGGGCTGTCTATCAGAGCAATAGGGTGGTTCTGTTTTCCTCCTGAACAAGAAAGCCAACCGCGAGTTAGCTGCCCGCCCTCTCTGTGTGCCGGGAGTAAGCCAGCAGTGAACTCAGCCTGCCCTCTCCGAGCGCTGCGAGTCAGCCAGCAACGAACTCGCTGGCCACCTTTTTCATGCTCACAGATCTCCCCACATCCACAGTTCCTGAGGCTCAGCATCCCTTCTTTTCCCTTCCCAGATGGTAGAGCTTCCACTCAGTCTGATGTTTCGGGCGATGTTTCCTTTGTTTTTCAGTTGTAAATTTAAGATTGTTGTGGTAGGCTGCATTTAGGTGTCTACATTATGCAGCCATTTTGGTTTCTCTCAACATTTTATTCTTTATGCCTGAGTCATGTTCCACTGTATACATATGTTGCCTGTTCTTTATCCATTCACCCACCGATAAACACTTAGGCTGAGTCCATATCTTTTCTGTTGTGGACAATGCTACAATAAACACAGGGATACATAATACATAGGTCTTTTTCAATAAGTGCAAAGTCTTGGTGTAGTTAAGCCTTGATTGCTGTTGGTACACTGATAGGAATTGACCTCCAGGTCAATTGGCTGTGAGGACCCACTGTGTCTATAATGGAATAACTGCTTCGCTGGAGACATGCTTATGGTGCAGGCCTTGTTTCAGTGGGGCTTTGGTGCTCACTGAGTCCGCCTCCCAAATGTGTCACTTATGGGTGTAAGAAGTTGAAATCTGGTGTCTCACACTGACCACTAGGTACACTGGCTTCTGGATCTCCAATGGGGTACAGTTCAGCTACTGTCTGAGACAACTCTGCAGTAACTATAGCAAGAACTACAGTCCTCTCCTCCCTGCTTGGAGCTTGGAGGCTTTGGAGCTGTCTGCACTAGGTTGCAAGTTTGCTAGGTTAAACTGTAATAGAGAAGGCCATTTATATACAAAAGCCACTGCTTGGAGCTTGGGTGTGTTTGTAGATTGTGCAGGGTGGAGTCTCAGGGCATCACAGGCTAGGGTGTGGCAAACAGCGATGGCTGCCAGTTAGCTGTTTCTGCCTCTCTGACCTCATCCTGCTTCTTATGCCCCAGCACAGCAAATAATTATTCTTACATACAGCTCTGCAAGCAAGCCACCCTGATAGCAGACAGTCTAGCTTCTCTCCAAAAACTGGATTTCAGAGAGATTGGGAGTTTGTTTCTCTTTGGGTTGAAGAAAGCATCGCCCTCTGCCAGCTGGGATCCTCCGCCAGCCCATTTCACACGTGCCCCTTACCTCAGTTTTTCTGTACTTGTGTCCTGAATGCTCTTTTCTCTTTCAGTCTAGTTGTAGAGCCTCATTTCAGCTAGCTTTCCTGTGGTTCTGGGTGATAGACATTTTGTCTTTTCATTGTAGTTTTGAAATTGTTGTGCACAGCAGCAGTTTAAGTGTGTTTACCTAAGCTGCCATCTTGGATCATTAAGACATATTCTTAAGTGAAGAAAAAAACCAAGATAGTTACAACTGCAATTTGAAATATTCCATTTTGTTAAAATGAAAGCTGTAGTGATTGACTGATAATGAATATATATAGTTCAGGGGTCTGTTAAAAAATGTTCACCAAAATGTTAACCACTTATTTCTGTGTGGTTGACATCAAGTGCATTTTTCTTTTACTTAAGAAAAAAATTATCAACCTTTTATTTATTTATTTATTTTTTAATTAAGGTATTACATGTGTACATAGCTTACCATTCCTCCCCCCCCCCCACCTCCCATTCATGCCCTCCCTCCCCAGAGTTCTGTGTTCGTTGGTTGTACTTATATTCATGCATATCAGTCCTTCGGTTGTTCTCTTATTTCCCCCCAGGTCTCCTTCCCCTCCCTGCTGTCATTTGACAATCTGCTTGTTTTATGGTGACTATCTCAGAATCACATGAATATAATCCGCTCCTCATTTGGCAGTCTGCTTGTATTATGGTGACTATCTCAGGTCCACACGAATAGAGTCCGCTCCTCCTCTGGTTCTCACCGCCCCTTCTCCTGGGTCCCACTGCTTCCCCTGGGACAGACGGCTCACCCGGGGCACATGGCCCCCTGGGACATATGGCTCACCCAGGGCACTCGGCCCCTCTGGGGCGCTGGGGTCGTGTATTGGAGGCACCACGCTAGCTCCTTGCTAGCTTGGCGGGCAGGCTGGGACGGCTGCAGGTGGGCTGAGATGGCTGCAGGCGGGGAGACCGCCCTCAAAGGTGTCTCGTTTGGTGCAGAAGTGGAGCAGCTGCAGATGTGGAGGCTAAGTTCTGAGGCCGCCCACTCCCTGAGCCCGGGGTGTATTGAGCTCTGTTCTTGGTGGGTTTCCTTTATTCGTGGCGGCGGTGGCGGGTGGCGGGTGGCGGGTGGCGGTGGCGGGTGCGGCAGCGACAGTCGCTCCTGTGGTTCAATTTCCACTGTAGTTTTACAGTTCACATGGTGGCAGTGGCGGGAGCTTTGGCTTGGCCATGAGGCGGCAGAGAAAGGACTCGTGGGGCCGCAAACGGAGGGCGCCACGCCATCCCCCACCAGCACAGCACGTGGAGGCTGGGCCGAGCTGGCTGCAGGCTGGGAGACACTGTGCTATCTCTTCACCATCACTGCGTGCACAGAGGCCGGGGCCGAGCCGAGCCGGCTGCGGGTGGCGGTGGCGGATGGACTTGCGGGGCCGCAAATGGTAGGCGCAGCGCCATCCCCGACCAGCACTGCGCACGCAGAGACCGGGCCGAGCCGGCCATGGGCCTGGAGATGCTGCGCCAGCTCCTCACCAGTACAGCGGGCGGGCTGGGACAGCTGCATGCCAGGATGGTTGCGGGCAGGGAGGCTTCTCGTCTGGCGGGCACCGAAGGCGCGGCGGAGGTCCCGTATTGGCTCTCTGGTTCCCATGGCAGATGGCAGGCTGGCCCAGTCGCTGGGCCCCAGGGCGGAGCGAGGTCTGGCTTCCTTCATTCCTGGCAGCAGCAGCTCCGGCAGGTCCAGTTTCGCCGTAGTTTTAAGCTCCACATGGCAGCAGCGGCGCCCTGCTTGGTGTCTAGTTGTAGTCTTCCTATTTCGCCAGCTTTCCTGTGGGTCTGGTGCGATCCCTTTTGATTTTAGCTGTTGTTTTTTTCCAAATTGTTGATGAGGTGGCAGCCTAGGAGGCTGCCTAGGCCGCCATCTTGTTCCTCTCCTCAATTATCAACCTTTTAAATAGGACACATGTTCCATTTGTAAAATTTTAAAAATTATAGTTGGTTTCTCAGTACCTGGACTGCCTCTCCCCTCCCACGCTGCCTTGGACTCTTCCCTCCATTCTCACATTGTGGACTGCAGGTGCCACCTTACTGATTCTACATTTTTACTTTCCCCCATAATACTTATCTTCTAATCTAAAAAGTGTCAATGTAAGATGTTATCAGGGATTTTAGTAGCTAAAACTTGACAAAATACATGGCTACTGAACCAATCAAATAATTGCATCAATACTCCCTCACTGAGAACTGACCTTTAGGCCACTTCACAACAGATTTTCCACTTGCTGAGACCATTATCTCTCTCCTCCAGCCTTTCCTATAATCCAGACCTGCACAGAGAATTCTCTGCCCAGACAAAGCCCACTTAAAGTCCTTTAAAAACCTCTGACTCCCCAACTTTGGGTGCTGGCATCATTTTGGGACTGAGCACATCTGGGTATTCAGGTGACCTAATCTCTCTCTCTCTCTCTCTCTCTCTCTCTCTCTATATATATATATATATATATATATATATCTCCCTAATATGCCAAAAAGACCAAATGGTGGAACAACGGAACAACCAGTCACTATGACATGCGCTGACCACCAGGGGGTGCTTGTGGAATATGGTGGGTATTGGCACAGGTGGGACGGTGGAGCAGGTGAGTGGGGGTGCCAGACCAAGGCACTGTCATTGGGGTGAACCTCTGGTAGTTATTGAAAATTATTTGCTTCTGTGAGCCATGGTCCTGCCCAGCGCTTGCACCCACTGCTGGCACCAGCCCCAATTACTCCGCTGTGCTGTTAGCAGGTACAAGTGGTGTTGGCGCCAGGAGTCTGTGGGAGTGGCAGCAGCAGGAGCGAGACTGCCTGCAGACAAGGGGCCGGGGGCCACGGTGAGAGGGGCTGGGTGGGGGTGCGGAGGATGGGCTGAGACCTGCTCCTGTGCCCACTGCAGCCTCATGGTCCACAGTTCCTTTCAAGGTGCATGAATTCGTGCACTGGGCCCCTAGTAAATTAATACTCTTTACCCCTTTTTGCCTTGTGCATTCCTCCTTCAGCAACTCTAAAATAAGAGACACTCAAACCTGTGAAGAATTTTTGTGAGTTTATTTGAGCCAAATCATCAACAAATGCCAGAAAACAGAATTTCAATGGATTGAGATAATGTTTGGAGAGAATGCACCTTGTTTGATACATTGCAATGAAAGGAGGAGACATAAGTGGGTTACATTGGTAATCGATTAAGGAGAAATCAAAGTGGAGAAAGCTTGGATTGTTGGATGAAAAGTAAAATGATAGATATATACTTTCTTATATAGGTGGGTGCAGGATAGTTAACAGTCAACAACTAACTCAATAACAATTAGGGCAACTCTGCAGAGCAGTACCTGTGCCTTGAGAGGGTCTGGAAAAAGGAAAATTACTTTGACATTCCAACAATATGTTATGGTAGATGCAAAAACACAATGGACAGGCTCAGTTAAGGTAAAGATTGACTTTTGTCTGAGAAGATACCTAGGACATGACTACACACCATAAACGGCTCTTTAGTTTAAAAAGTTTTAATTTCAGAACCAGCCTTTGTGGTTACTTTAGGTCTCTGAGTTTGCAAGGCTGCCAAGCAGACCTCTCCTAAGCTAATCAGGTTAGTATGTGTATCCTTTTTGTCCACGCAAGTTATATAATTATGTTCATGACTTATGTATGCCCTTTACCTCCTCAAAGAATTGGAGAGCAGTGATCAACCAATGACCTTTGTTTTTTTTCACGGACACATTTCCAGCTGCCTACAACAGGGTTGGCACATGTGCACTTCCCTTGAATAACAAGGGGAAGTTAGTTGGTCCTGCCTGTGGTCTGCCTGCCTTACATCTTTATGCACATACAGAGAAGACCCTGCCTCAGGACTCTCCCTCCCTGACCAGGAGCGCCGACAGGCTCTGAGGACTACACTTCCCAGAATCCTCGGTTCTTGCGTGGGTTCCATTTCCCAGAGAGACTGTCCGCCCGGCCGGACCTGCGTGGGACGCTGGACCTTTGCCGTGGGAGTGAGCGCCTTCCCGGCCGGACCCCTGGAGGAGTCTGGGCTGGAGGCGGCGGTCCGGCCGGCGGTTCCCAGGCCTCCCTCCTGCGGAGCGCGGCAGGCGGAGGCGCGGCCCCGGAGCGCGGCGAGGTGGGCGCGGAGGCTCCGCGGGGTGCGGGGAAGGATGCGCCGCACAGGCCGAGGGGCGCGCGCGGGGCCTTTGTGGGCGCGGGCCGGGCACCCCCTCTCCTCGCCCGCCCCCGGGAACCGCCCCGCACACGTGCGCCTGAACGCGGCGGGTCAGGCACTTCGTCCCCTCGGGTCCAGGTCCCGCCACCCTCCGGCTTCCTTCCCGCCGGCCCGGCGCGCCACCTGCCCGACCCTGCGACCCCGGCCGTGGGCCCGGGAGGGCGTGGTTCCCCCGCTCGCCCGGCCCCTGCCCTCGCGGAGGCGGCGGAGGGCGTCTGCGTCGCCCGGCGGCAGAGGCAGGACCTCGACCCCAAGCTGTGGTGTCCGTGGCCACTCGGACGGCAGCCCCGCGCGCCGGAGGGAGGGAAGGGATGGTCACCTCCCTGAAGCTGCTTTCTCTCTGTATCTGGAAATGGATAACTTTCCCGGAGGGGGCGGTGGGGTGGGGAAAGCTTGTGGTGGAGAAAGTTGTCGCTCGAGCGCTGTGAGGTTGGAGGGGGCGTTCGGAGCGCACCGCACCGTGGTGGGGATCCTGGGTCGCCCTCGCCGGCTGTGTGAATTGTGGGAGCGCTCCCGCTCTGCCCTCAGTTTCCCCGACCTGTAAAATGGGGGTGCAGACACTGCCAGCGGTGCTGGGGCCAAAATGACATGGGCGCTGCCTGCCGGCGCAGCCTTCGGCCTTGTCCCCTGAGCCGGGAGAAGGGGCCTGGCCAGGGTGGCCGGTCTCCCTCTGGTCCAGTCTGCCCCTCGCTCCCCCTGACTCCCCTCTCTGAGGGCACTCGGAGTCTTTCTCATGTGTAGGGATCTGAGAGCTGGTGAGTCTGAGGGTGGAAATAGAAGGGGCTTCTCCCTCCTAGCACCCCTTTTCTCTTCTCAGTTCAGCCTTCTGGAGACGCTGCCCATCCTCGGGGTGAAGAGCCCAGCTAGCGGACATGGCTGCTGAGCCGAGGGGAGCAAGCTCTCAGGTGAGTCACTGCACCTCAGGTCTTAGGGACAGATGTTTCTTTGTTCTTTTTTGTTTCCTGTTTTCCCTCCAACTGAAGTTCTTCACGCTATGCAGTCTTCTCCAGGATTTGGACCCCAAGTCTTTCTAATTGAAGAGCTGGTCCACCTGGGCAGTGAATCTTGCCGTTCCCCCCGCCCCCATGTCTGGTGTTCCCTTTTCTTTCCCTAATAGACACTCTTCTTCATTAATTTCAATTCCCTACATGATTACTAATTTGACAGGTCAGATGCCATGTGTCTTAGCTCACTTGGGGACAGAACAAACAAATGTCTCACTTGGCAGAGTTCCTTCCTGGCCCTGCCTCTTCCCTCACCCCCATCTCCCTACCTGCCCTTGGCAGTCGTGCTTTCCTCTTTCTTTCCACCCTCAGAATCCTCATGACACCTTCCCCAGGCTCTGCAGTCCATAGTTTTAAATTTCCCCTTTGTTACCTTAGTTTATTTTTTAAATCTTTGTTGTTGAAGGTATTTCATATGTTCCCTATTTTCTCCCATGCTCGCCCACCCCAGGTCTTCACCACCTCCCTTTTAACTTTGATCTTTGCCGTGCTTCTACACTGTTGAAAACCGATCTTGATCTGCAGTTTTCATAGTTATGTGTGTGAATGAGGGAGGGCCCCATATGGCGAGCCAGTGCTTGAACAACAGATAGCCATGTTGGAGGGCACACAGCCAGAGGTCTGACAGAGGGAAGAATTGCAGGGAGGGCTTCATGGGATACTGGTAGTAGAGAGGCAGGGTATATGTGGTTAGGAAGTAGGGCTTTGGAGCCAGATGGCCAGGTTTGAACCCATGTCCTCTGTTATCATTTCTAGGCTTTGGGCAAATACCCTGTTTCCCCAAAAATAAGACAGTGTCTTATATTAATTTTTGCTCCCAAAGATGCGCTAGGTCTTATTTTCAGGGGATGTATTATTTTTCCATGAAGAAGAATACGGTACACATTTATTGTTAAATGAAAATAAAGGAAATTTATTACCTGTATACAGTACGGTAGTACGGTAGTTGTCAACACAAACCAGACAAACTGAATTCTACAGTATCAAGAATTTACTCATTTATTCAATGACAATCACGTCATCATCTTCTGGAACATCATCATAACAATCCAATTCCTGAATTTCCTGGTGAATTTCTTATAATTCTCATTTCTTTCAGAATCAGTGGACCAAATCTCTCATGTTTGTTTAGCAATAGCACTGTCTTTAAATGAATACTTCTTGTCAAGGTAGCCTGCTTGCAGTGCATTTGCAATGCAACTGTCAGTGATTTTCTCCCATGAATTCTTCACCCAAGTCACAACTTCTTGCAGTTTAGGTTTCACAAAGTTTCCAAGCTGATTTATCTCCATTCACACAGTAGTGACGTCAAGACTCCACATAACGTCACTGGTTGCTAGATGCCAGTCAGGGTGACCCTAGCGACCAGTTTACAGTAAATTAATTTTCATTCTGAGACAGAGCCTGGGGGCCTTATTTTCGGTGATGCCTTATATTTCACTCAGAAGGAAACCTATAAGTAGGTCTTATTTTTGGAGGATGTCTTATTTTCGGGGAAACAGGGTAGTTTCACCTCTCTGTACGTCAGTTTCCCCACAAGTAAAATGGGAATAACAAAAAGTATCTACCTTATAGCTTAAGTGAGAAGCTCACATGAACTAGTGCATGCAAAATATTTAGAGCAGGGCCTAGCAAACTATCATCATGGTAGCTGAACAATGTTTTTCTAGTAATAATACCATTAACGTTGCTAGATAGATACATAATCTATGTATAAAAGCCTAAGCTGCCGAAACCGGTTTGGCTCAGTGGTAGAGCATCGGTCTGCAGACTGAAAGGTCCCGGGTTCGATTCCGGTCAAAGGGCATGTACATTGGTTGCGGGCACATCCCCGGTAGGGGGTGTGCAAGAGGCAGCTGGTCGATGTTTCTCTCTCATTGATGTTTCTAGCTCTCTATCTCTCTCCCTTCCTCTCTGTAAAATATCAATAAAATATATATATTAAAAAAAAAAAAAGCCTAAGCTACTGGCCAACTGGCTTACCAGCCAGTAGCTATGACATGCACTGACCACCAGGGGGCAGGTGCTCAATGCAGGAGAGGAAACCACAGGCCTGGAAACATGGAATAGACTGTTGAAATCTCAGAGGGAAGTTGGGAGGAGGAAGGGCGGGAAGAGATTAACCAAAAATTTTGTATGCGTACTAGAGGCCTGGTGCAAGGATTTGTGCACTAGGCCTCTAGTGTTATATACCGAATTTGCCGGCGTATAAGATGATTTTTTGGCCCTGAAAAATACCGTATTTGCCGGCGTATAAGAGACTGGGCGTATAAGACGACCCCCTAACATTTCCACTCAAAATACAGAGTTTGTTATATACTCGCCGTATAAGACTACCCCCCACTTGGAGGCATATTTTTCAGGGCCAAAAAATCGTCTTATGCGCCGGCAAATACGGTAATGTTCATAGGACCCATAAATACTTGTCCTCTCTTTACTCATCTTCATCTAATAATAACAGGCAATGTTGCTGGGAATGCCTTGAGGGCTTTACCTTTGTTCTCACTCTCATAACAGTGTAACAGTTATCCCTATTTTATTATTATGTTTTAAAAAATATATTGATTTCAGAGAGGAAGGGAAAGGGAGAGAGAGAGAGAGAGAGAGAGAGAGAGAGAGAGAGAGAGAGAGAGGGAGAGAGAGAGAGAAACAACTGTGATGAAAGAAAATCATTGATTGGCTGCCTCCTACATATCTCCCTACTGGGGATTGGGCCCACAACCCAGGCGTGCCCTGACTAGGTATCACACTGTGACCTCCTGATTCATGGGTCAGTGCTCAACCACTGAGCAACATAGGCTGGACGTATTTTCCTCGTTTTACACATAAGGAAACGAGCCCAGAGAAGTCAATAACCTGAATTCAAACCCCAGTGTGTGTGGACTCTTAAGTTCACATTGTTATCGTTCAGCCATTGCTCTGGTGTTACCACTTTGATGTTCTATTTTGGACCCACAAAGTTTGGTGGTGTTTGATCTGAGGCTGTGGCTAGGGCCTCCCATTGCATATGTGGGCTGCTTTCTTCCCAAGGTTTTGCCCTTCAATTCCAACAGAGCCAAGCTGGTCTCTTGCCCAGAATTATCTTCATCCTGTGTGTGAGTGCATCCCGTATGGCATTCTCCCTAACCTGTCCTGCTGCCCACACGCCAGTACTGCATGGACCTGTGTCGAAATCTCACTGACAGGATGTTTATGACCAGAGAGAGAATAGACTAAACACTGGATTAAAAGAAAACTAATTATTGTCTTGCCTCTGTCACTAGTAAATTATGTGATCTGGGGTCTTGACTGCTCTGGACTTTGGGTTCCTCACCTCTGAAATGAGGATTGAACTAGGAGATGGTGTACAGTCCTGTACAGCTACACTTTTTCTTTCATTGTTCAAATCATTTTATGTGCTTTTCTTCTCTACCAGTTGGGTTTTAAATTCCTTTTAGGGCAAGGTTGTTTTGTATTTCCCCATATGCCAATAAGTTATCTTATTATACATGTGTTGCACTCTCATGTTAAAAATTCAGAGAATAAAAAAATCCAAATATATAAAAAGCCAGGGGCTGTCATGACTGAAACAACCAGACAGACCTCTGAACACAGGCTGCTTGGGATGACCAGGCCGGAAGGGCGGTTGGTGAGGGATGACCAAACAACTGAACAGCAGGCCGTGTGGGGCGACCAGGCCGGCAGGGTGGGGGGCATTTGGGGGCGACCAGGCTGACAGAGGAGGCAGTAAGGAGTGACCAGGCTGGCGGGGGTGGGGGCAGTTAGGGGTGATCAGGCAGGCAGGCAGGATAGCAGTTAGGAGCCAGCAGTCAGACATCCCCTGAATGGTCCTGGATTGGAGAGGGAGCAGGCTGAGCTGAGGCTCCCCCTTCCCCTGTGCATGAATTTTGTGCACTGGGCCTCTAGTGCACAAAGAATAAATTAAAATGACTCTTACCCTGCACCAGCCAGTTTGGCTCAGTTAATAGAGCTTGTGGACCAAAGGGTCCCGGGTTTGATTCCGGTCAGGGGCACGTGCCTTGGTTGCAAGCTCCTCCCTGGCTTGAACCCTGGTTGGGATGTGTGTGGGAGTCAACCAATGGATGTGTTTCTCTCACATCGATGTTTCTGTCTTTCTCTCTTCTACTCTCTCTATAAGATAAATGGATAAGTATTCTTGGATGAGGATTAACAACAACAAAAAAATATGCACACTCTTACCCCAACATCTGGAAATAATCACCATCAGTTCTTTGGTATGCATACCTCAATATTAATTTTATGCATTTTTGTTTATATGTACATTTGTAGCATGTACATGTGTATGTATTTTATCATTTTAACTTTTTTATTGTGATAAAATTTACCACTTTAACCCCTTTTTTTTTTTTAATATACATTTTATTGATATTTTACAGAGAGGAAGGGAGAGAGATAGAGAGCTAAAAATGTCAATGAGAGAGAAACATCGACCAGCTGCCTCTTGCACACCCCCTATCGGGGATGTGCCCACAACCAATGTACATGCCCTTGACCGGAATCGAACCCGGGACCTTTCAGTCCGCAGACCAACGCTCTACCACTGAGCCAAACCGGCTTTGGCCACTTTAACCCTTTTTGAATTTGTAATGCAGTGGCATTAAGCACATTCACATTGGGTGACAATCACTACTGTCCATCTCCATTATATGGATTATCTCATTTATTTCTTGACCTATGAGTAGGTATTGACAGGGAGCTTGGTGAAGAGGTGAAGAATGGCACCTTGGACATCCACCTGAGTTGGAATTCCATCTCTACCACTGAGCAGCTGTGATATTGTGATTTATAATATAAAATATATGTTTGAATTTTGTCTCTGTTCCTAGCACATAGCTTCCAAGAACTTATAATTCCCTAAGTCAGTGTTTCCCCAATTTTTGACATATGTGTACTCCTTATATAATTTTCATAACGCTGAGTACCCCTCGTCCAAAAAAAAGAGGATGTATTTTAATAACAATCAAAATATATTTATTTTTTTGGTACATACACAAAATAATAATAAACAAAAAATAAAATTATTCATAATAAAATATAAATAAAAGTTATATTATAAATAACATTTATTTGCACACCAGACCATCTCACGCCTCACAAGACTGTCTTGACTTGACTCATGAATTAGGCGCAGCTAAGCACGGGGCAGTGCATATCCCCACCAAACTCCGGTGCAACACGTACCTCCACCAAAGTCTTCCCGTACCTCTGGGGGTAGGCGTACCATACTTTGGGAAACACTGCCCTAAGTGATTAGTAATATGTGGGTGTTTTACCTGAAATAACTTCAAAGCAATGAAGATGAAGTGGCTTTGTTTTGTTATTCATAACCAGCCCTTTTCAGTCACACCAGTTTGTATTAATGAGGTGACTTCAGGAAAGCCCTAAGGTTGGAGCTGCCTGCCAGAGAAACCAACTCTGACTAGGAGGTTGGAACTTTCAGCCTTCTGCCCTGCTGCCTGTCTTGGGCTGGAGGTTGACTCAGTCCTGTAATGAGTTAATCAGTTGTGTCCCTGTAATGAAGCCTCCATACCAACCCAAAAGGACAGGGTTCTGAGAGCTTCCTGGTTGGTGAATGAACATGTGGAGAGCAAAGGAGAGGGACACATCCAGAGGGTGGGGAAGCTCCGCGCCCCTTTCCCAAAGCTCGCCCTGTGCATCTCTTCATTGACTGTTCCAGAGGTACAGCCTTTTATAATAAACTGGTAAACTTGTAAGGAACTTGTTTTTCTGAGTTCTGTGAGCACTGTGCAAATTAATCGAACCCCAGGAGTGGGCTGTGGAAATCTCTGAATAAGCATTTCCTAGTAGCCCATCAACTGCCCCACTGCCTCCTATTTCACTCTGGGTGGGTATCCTGGGTGAGCTGGGATGGCTTGTCTTTACAGATGTCAGTGACGTTCAAGGACGTGGCTGTGCTCTTCACGCGGGATGAGTGGAAAAAGCTGCGTTCCCCTCAGAGACACTTGTACCAGGATGTGATGCTGGAAAACTACCATAACCTGGTCTCGCTGGGTAAGGAAGTTTCCCTGGAGAGACGAGTTCCTATAGAAATGGGGGAACTCGGCACCTGCTGCTCTGAATAAAAGCCCTGGGTCATCAGAAACTTTAGCCAAGTTTTGCCTGAGGTTTGTACACTTTGGATCTCCAAAAATAAATAGTGAAAACCTTTCCCCTTTCTGCAGCCATTGAATTGCCCAGGAAGGCACAGCCTGCAGCCCCACGGTAGAAATGCCCTCCCACTGAGGCATCATTTCCCATCACCATTGTTCTGTGTTTGGTTGCTCACCTCTCAGCAGGGAGCAGAGTGTCCCTCTTCATTGACCTACCACTTGCCTTTCCCAATTCTCTTTTCCAGTTCAGAAACAGCTAATTTAGCACCTGTTTCCCTGGGTAAGTGCTATGGGTTGTCCAAAAAACTTTTGCTGAGTTTGCTGTGAGAATATCCTTATGGGCTATCTCTAAAAATAAATCTTAAAAACACATTCCCCCTGTAGGCATGGAGTTGGCTATGGGAATGGGGAGGTGGTATAATCATCCCCTCCTGCTATATAATTACACACTAGAACTTTCTTTTGGGTTAAGGCATTATTTCCTCACAACAATTGTTCTGTGGTTTGTTTTCACGAATCTCAGCAGAGGGGTTTGCTTTTCCTACTTGTCTTTTCCGGGGTCAGCAGACTTTCTGTAAAGGGCCAGGTAGTAAATATTTTAAGCTTTGGGGGCCACATGTGGTCTCTGTAACCTTCTGCTTTTATTTTGTCATTCTTTGTTCAAGGGCATCCTTAGACAGTGGGCTCAATTTTGCCTACTTTGTTGACCACTGCCATCATTAAAGGGAGTCAGATTGTGTTTCTCATTTTAAACAAGCTACTTGGTACATATCCTTTCCATAGATACCTGTTTACAAATTTAATTCAGTCTATACGTTTAACATATTTCATCTCTATAGGAAGCCAATAACACCCTATTAATCAAGGCTGATGTTTATGCTATTTCCCTAATGTACAATTAATTATTACTTAGTCGTGTGCCACAAGTCCCTTCATTTTTCCTAGCACACCTCTCACATCCTGTGGGCACAACTTGAAGACCCCACAGAAGCTTTTGTACCATCCCCCGAGTTTCCCTCAGATCTGAGCTGCCTCTTTGTGTCAAAACAAAACCAAGTCTTTTCTTTCTTTCTTTTTTTGTCTGATCAGGACTCCTGTTTTCCAAACCAAAAGTGATCTCCCTGTTGCAGCAAGGAGAAGAGCCGTGGAAGGTGGAGGAAGAGAGTCCTGGGGGCTCCTCTCTGGGTGAGTGGGGGTGAGATGCCCGGGAACCACCAGGTGGATGGCGGGGCTTGCGGAGGATGGCCGGGAAAGGCTCTCCAGGGTTCTGGTCCTCAGAAGTGGTGGAGAAGGGACGCCGAGGTCCCAGACACGAGCTTCCTCCTTTGCCCTGCTAATCACTTTGCAGTGGATCTGTCAGGACCTTTTCTTACTCTTTCCTGTTGTTTCAGAGGAGGACCGTGTTCTCGTGTTCATTCAACTAATGTGGCGTATGTAAGGCTCAGGATATGTGCATGGGGAGAGGAGATGAAGGGAACCATTTTGGAAAATTGGATTGGGCCCCATTGTAAAGTGCTTTGGTACACTTCTTAGGGATCTGAACTGCTCGATGGGTGACTGCAGAGGGTTTTAGGCAGAAGAATTCTGTGGCCATTGACATTTTAGAAACATTGGTCTGAATCAGAAACAATGTGATGTCCTTCAGTAAAGCCCCGCTGAAGGAGCTGGTTTGTCCCTCCTCTGGCATACGGCCAGAAAGAGCACCTGTGGTGCACAAAGCTCCCTCCAAGGCTTGTTAAGGACTGAAGCAAGTTCAGGGGCCTTGATGTCATGTGTCATCATTTATGTTTAAAGAAAATTACATGGGCGTTTGTCTAAGGTGTAATATACAGAGAAGTTAGGGGTACAGCTTAGCTGGTAATAGTAAGATTGGAATGAGATCCAGAATGGGTGGGAGGAAAGGGAACGTTATTTATATGTAATCTTTTGATTTTTCACATGGAGAATAATTCATGAATTCCTTAATAATTTGAAATTAAAAAGTCATTTTGGAAGCATTGCAGGGGATAGGTTTAAAGTGAGCCGAAACCGGTTTGGCTCAGTGGTAGAGCGTCGGTCTGCGGACTGAAGGGTCCCAGGTTTGATTCCGGTCAAGGGCATATACATTGGTTGTGGGCACATCCCCTGTGGGGGGTGTGCAAGAGGCAGCTGATGGATGATTCTCTCTCATTGACGTTTCTAGTTCTCTATCTCTCTCCCTTCCTCTCTGTAAATTATCAATAAAATATATTTAAAAAAATAAAATGAAGCAAAACTGGGTATTGGAGGTTTCTGGAGAACATTATATAATGTAGGCAAGACATAAATAGGATGAAGGCTCGTGACGGTTTGGGGCTGGCCTGGGCCCCAAACCAAGGCTCGTGAGTGGGGTTCAGCAGGAAGAGAAGGGGCTGCTTGTTATGAGCACAGGACAGGTTTAGTGTGGGGTTGGTTCCATTGGAGATGTGAGTGAGGAACTCTAGTAGAGCTCTCCCATGGACGCCGAGGACCCAGACACGAGCTTCCTATTTCCCTAATGTACAATTAATTATTACTTAGTCGTGTGCCACAAGTCCCTTCATTTTTCCTAGCACACCTCTCACATCCTGTGGGCACAACTTGAAGACCCCACAGAAGCTTTTGTACCATCCCCCGAGTTTCCCTCAGATCTGAGCTGCCTCTTTGTGTCAAAACAAAACCAAGTCTTTTCTTTCTTTCTTTTTTTGTCTGATCAGGACTCCTGTTTTCCAAACCAAAAGTGATCTCCCTGTTGCAGAAGGAGAAGAGCCATGGAAGGTTCTTCTTCTAGTAGAGTTCTCCCATGGAGAGCTCCACTAGAGTTGTGTAAGGTATAAGGGATTGGGACTGTGGGAGGTCAGAGAGCTATTGGTATAAAGGTGGCATTTGAAGCCTTGAGCTGACCAAGTGAAGGAACAGAGCAAAGAACAGAGTCCCATGAAATCTCGACATTTATGGTGTGGGTTAGAGAGAAGAATCAGGAGAGGAATGGGAGAGGCTGCTGGGGTGGGACCTGGGGACAGAAGGATGCAGATTATGCTGGTGGAGCTTGCTGTCCAGTAGGGAGACAAGTGTCCATGAGCTGAGTGTGCACGGGGTGTGGAATGGCCAGGACCTCCTGGGAAGGATCCAGAATGCTGAGAATGTAGACCGGGAGGAAGCGGTGTTGGCGAAGGCTTCCCTGAGGATGGGTACAAGTATTCCAGACATCGGAGACGGCACATGTGAGCTTCCAGAGAAAGGAGGCAAGTATGTGCAGATGGGAGTGAAACGAGAGGAGATTGCTGTGTGCCAGCCTTGGTAGGGTAGCATCACCAAGTAGGTGTCCTGGGAGACCTAGTGACACAGTCTCCCTGACCACCTGAGCTGGGTGCTCTAGGAATGTCCCCTACATGGGGTCAACTCTCAAGCTGGCTGACTGTGAGGACTGATTCTGACCACAGCATGCAAGGCACTGTGGGTGCTGACCACATGATGCAGAACTCTCCTCAGGATGGTCTGGTTCCTGCTAGCTCTCTCAAGCCTGGCAGTAGATGTATTGGCGGTGGGTCTCTTGAAAGGGATTCATGTAGGTCAGTGTCTGACACTACTTGTGACTGGCCCTGGGCCCTGTTTGGAACTGCAAAGTGATGCACAGGTTTGTGCTGCCTTCACTGGGCTGGGTGCATGCAGGAAGGCTAAGCCACACACCGAGGCCAGCTTTCACTAGCACTGATCTCCCGAACGGGGTGCAAATCGCAATCACCCTGAGATTGGCCCCTGCCTGCTTCTGCCTGCTTGTCTCAGTGTCAGAAAGTATGTGAGTTTCAGAGGTAGCTTCTCAGTAAGTCACCAGATAGTGGTGAGTGGTGTTTACCACACTGATACAGATTCAGACTTGGTGCCAGTGCTGGCCTGAGGACACTCAGCAAAAGCCCTGGGGTACACCATGGCCAGTGGCCACCCACCAGATTCCCACAGACCTTTGGGGGTGGGGGAGGCTGGTGTAAGGGGGTCATTGGGGAGGGAAGCAGAGTTTATCAGGCCCAAACTGAAGAGAGGGCTCTGCACCTGTCAGGTGTGCGAGGGACATATGCCCCCTTCCTAGAGCCACACAGTCAGTCTGTCCCGGATTCTGCCCAGTCCTTGTTGAGAGCCTGAGCTCCGTAGGGTGGGCCTCCAGGAATGAAGAGGGTGGGGCTAATGGATCTCACAACTCAGTCTCTGACACTCCCTGGGTCTGCCCATACACACACATCCCAGGCCTGGGCAGCTGACTCCTCCACTGGGCATGAGCTCCAGAGGGTGGGATGAGAGGGAGGTAGGTGGGAGGAACTATTGCTTCCCTCCAGGCTGATGCTGGATGCAGGGAAGTCCTCAACCCAAGAAAGATGCCGTCTGTTGGCAGTGTGGGAGAGGAAGTCGGCACAGGGACCCTGTTGGCTCTCCCTTCAGCTCTTTGCCCGGAGCCACACAACTCCATCTCTCCTCACACGACTCTCATCCACTCTTAGCCTTCCTCTGAAAGAGCCCAAGGGGATGTCTGCTAACAAGATTTTGTGTGCTGGCCCTCTAAGAGGGTGCCTGGGTTTCTGGCAGACTCCCGTCTCTCACTGGCGGACAGAATTCCTGCTGACTTTCATAGCCAAATGTTATAGGGGCTCCTTTTCTTTTCTTTTTTATATAAAAAAATATATTTTATTGCGTTTTTTACAGAGGGGAAGGGAGAGGGAGAGAGAGTTAGAAACATTGACCAGCTGCCTCCCGCATACCCCCCACGGGGGATGTGCCCACAACCAAGGCACATGCCCTTGACTGTAATCGAACCTGGGACCCTTCAGTCTACAGGCCGACGCTCTATCCACTGAGCCAAACAGGTTTCTTTTTATTTATTTATTTATTTATTTATTATTATTTTTATTTTTTTATTAAGGTATTATATGTGTACATAGCTTACCATTGCACCCTCCCCCCCCAGCTCCCATTCATGCCCTCCCTCCCCAGAGTTCTGTGTTCGTTGGTTGTACTTATATTCATGCATACCAGTCCTTCGGTTGTTCTCTTATCTCCCCCCAGGTCTCCTTCCCCTCCCCACTGTCATTTGACAATCTGCTTGTTTTATGGTGACTATCTCAGGACCACATGAATAGAGTCTGCTCCTCCTCTGATTCACACCGCCCCTTCCCCCCGGTCCCACTGCTTCCCCTGGGACACACGGCTCACCCGGGACACCCGGCCCCTTTGGGGGACACAGCCCCCTGGGACACACGGCCCCTCTGGGGCGCTGGGGCCGAGAATTGGAGGCGCTGTGCTAGTTCCTCGCTAGCACAGCGGGCAGGCTGGGACGGCTGCAGGTGGGCTGAGATGGCTGCAGGCGGGGAGACAGCCCTCAAAGGTGTCTCGTTCGGTGCGGAAGTGGAGCAGCTGTGGACACGGAGGCTAAGTTCTGAAGCCGCCCACTCCCTGAGCCCGGGGTGTAGTGAACTCTGTTCTCGGTGGATTTTCTTTATTCGTGGCAGCAGTGGTGGGTGTGGCAGCGACGGTCGCTCCTGTGTTTCAATTTCCATTGTAGTTTTAAAGTTCACCTGGCGGCAGTGATGGAAGCTTCGGCCCGGCCATGAGGCGGCAGAGGAAGGACTCGCCGGGGCTGGGAACGGAAGGTGCTGGGCCATCTCCACACCAGCACGGAGGGTGTGCTGGGAAGGTTGTGGTTGGGCTAAGATGGCTGCGGGCGGAGAGACCACCCTCAATGGTGTCTCCTTTGGTGTGGAAGCAGAGCTGCTGTGGATGCCGAGGCTAAGTTCTGAAGCTGCACTCTCCCTGATCCCGGGGTGGAGTGAGCTCTGTTTTCGGTGGATTCCTATTATTCGAGGCGGCAGCGGCGGCGGCGGGTGCGGCTGCGGGTGCGGCAGCGATGGTAGCTCCTGTGGCTCAATTTCCCCTGTAGTTTTAAAATCCACATGGTGGTAGTGGCGGAAGCTTCAGCCCGGTCATGCGGCGGTGGAGAAAGGACTGGCCGATGCCGCGAACGGAAGGCGCCGCGCCAGCTCCTCACCAGCACTGCGGGCGGGCTGGGACAGCTGCGGGCCAGGATGGTTGCGGGCAGGGAGGCCGTGCTCACAGGCTTCTCATCCGGGCAGGAGCCGAAGGCGCGGTGGAGGTCCCACATCAGCTCCCTGGCTCCCATGGCGGCCGGCAGGGCTGGCCCACTCCCTGGGCCCCGGGGCGGAGCGAGGTCTGGCTTACCTCATTCCCAGCGGCAGCGGTTCCAGCAGGTCTGGTTTCACTGTAGTTTTAAACTCCACATGGCACCAGCGGTGTCCTGCCCTGTGTCTAGTTGTAGCCTTCCCATTTCACCAGCTTTCCTGAGGTCTGGTGCAATCCCTTTCGATTTTAGCTGTTGTTTTTTTCCAAATTGTTGAGGTGGCAGCTTAGGAGACTACCTAGGCCGCCATCTTGTTTCGGTCTTTCCCAAACCAATTTTGGCTGGGGCTCCTTTTCTTGGCTCTCTTGGCTAGCCCAATAGGGGTTAAGACTCCACAGTATCAGGGGAGATCTTTTCAGCTGAGATAGCCCTCTGGGTTTTTAGCCACTGCACATGGGTGTGAGGCTAACACTTTCCCATCTCAGCCCTTCCTACCAGTCTTTATGTGGCTGCTTCTGTCAGTCCTTGGTTAAAAGACTCCTGTTCAGCTAGTTTTCAGTTGCTTATTCAGCTTGTTTGTTCTGTATTTTAGTTGTAATTCCAGTGTAGTTCTGGAAGGTCAGTGTAACTTCCCACCCATTCTGCTGCCATCTTGGATCCTTCCTCCTCATTGTTTCCCCCTCACTATGCATTGTTTTCCTGAAAGTGCTTATCACTGTCTAATACTACATATTTATTTATTATCTGTCTCTTCCTCTGAATTGTAAATGCCCTTATACTGGGTTGTCTGTTTCATTTGTTCCCATTTCCCCAGTACTTAAAACAGTGCCTGGTCAGAGTAGGCTTCCAGTTATTGAATGTATGAATGACTTGGTGGAGACAGAAAGAAGCAAATCAGTTTCAGAGACTTTTGGGAAACAAAAACAGCAGGACTTGGAGATGGATTGGATATGAAAGAGGAAGGAGATGAAGTTGTCCAGGATGCTTGCTTGGTTTGTGGCTTGTTTTGGGATGGACAGTGACAGCAGTCGCTGAGATAGAGACACTGAAAGATCAGAGTTGAGAGATGATATAAATTTGATTTTGGATGTGTTAAATATAATTGTGTTAGGTTGACCTCATTATCCAAGTGGAGATGTCAAATAGTCTCTTAGATTTGGAGTACCACCCCTCTGAATATAGACTTGGTGTGAAATATAAATTTGGGAGATCCCGGTCAAGGTAGACTAATTGAAACAGTGGTTGAATTTTACTTAATTTATGGAGTTCAGATTATAGGAAGAGCAAGAAAGTCCCTTTGAGTTAAATTTGAGGAGCTCTGGCATATTAGGGTAAGATAGAGAGAAATGAAGCCATAGGGAAAGCAAATGGAGGTGTGTGATAAGAGGAAATTCGGGAAAGTTAGTTGTCATTGAAGTCAAAGCTCATAGTAGGATTGTTATTAGTAGAACTTGGGAGAAATAAATGTTTTTGAGGCATTAGATGATAAACAATTCTTTTAAATATATATATTTTATTTTTTACAGAGAGGAAGGGAGAGGGATAGAGAGTTAGAAATATAGATGAGAGAAAAACATCGATTAGCTGCCTCCTGCACAACCCCTACTGGGGATGTGCCCCAAACCAAGATACATGCCTTTTACTGGAATTAAATGTGGGACCCTTCAGTCCGTAAGCCTACGCTCTATCTACTGAGCCAAACTGGCCACGGTGAATAAACAGTTCTTGATAATCGATTAGCTGAGGGATCTTAGGGAGAGATATTAATGATGCCTCTTAAAGGTTTAATTCAGAACTGGTGTTATTTACAGAGCTGAAGGATTATAAAGATTGGAGCAAGCCCTAACTGATTTGGCTCAGTGGGTAGAGCGTTGGCCTGCAGACTCAATGGTCCCAGGTTTGATTCTGGTCAAGGGCATATACCTTGGTTGCATGCACATCCTCAGTAGGGGGTGTGCAGGAGGCAGCTGATGTTTCTCTTTCGATGTTTTTAGCTCTCTCCCCTCTCCCTTCCTCTCTGTAAAAAATCAATAAGATATATATATAAAAGAAAAGATTGGAGGAAATAATCATGAATTGAGTTTTAGGCATGTTGAATTTGAGGTGTCTTTGAGACATTTAAATTGCTTTTTGGAGTAGGTTTTTGTATAAATGGGTGTAGAGAGTAGAGAAGTCATACATGAGGTGTATGTTTCTAATGAAAGCTGGCTCATGGAAAGAGTGAAGAGTGAGAAGATTTGGGGGCCTAGTACTAAACCCTGAGGAACTCTAAGGATCAAAGAGGAGGTAAAGTAAGTGCACAAAGGAGACGGAGAATCCCACCAAGGAAAGTGAGGTTGGTGAAAATGAGAAGAACGTGGAGGAAAGTTTGGCTTCACTAGCTTAGGAAGAGAATGTCTCCGGGAAAGGAGGGTCACTGTCAGATGCTGCTGAGAGGAAATTAGATGAGACCTGGGGAGAGCATCTTGTCTTAGCCATATGGAGAGCATAGTTGCCTTAGCAAGGGTAGTGGTGAGGACAGAAGCTAGAATGGAGCCAGCGACTGGTGAGTGAGCAGGAGGAAGTGAAGTGTAAGATACTGTAGACAGACTTGAAGAAGCAGCAGTAGCTGGAAGAGCTGTTCCATGCATATATAAACAAATATTCCTGAATATACTCTTTCCTTTGTCCACTCCAGTGATAGTACACAACACACATCATTCTGCCCTTTCACTTTCCATGGCAGTATGTAGAGAACGTCCTCACTTTGGGGAGCGGGAGTGGGAAGGAGGCCTTCGGTTGGCTCTTTTCTGAGGGGGAAGATGTGATTTTGATTGTTTATTCCCTCTCAGCACCCATCCTACAGCAGCAAGTTCAGTCCTATTAGCACTTCCTTAATAGTTGATCCTGATGTAGTCATCTGTCGTCCACCCCTTTCTCACCTACACAACTGCAGTAGTCTTTTCGTGATTTATCTCTTTTCTGCTTCTACTTGTGCCCCACCAGTCTGTTCTCTGCATAGTAGCCAACTTGAGTATGGTCATGCAGTTTTCCCGTGGCTTTCTATCATGCTAAGAATAAAATTCCAAAAACCTTACTATAACATATGAGGCCTTAATATGACTTGGCCCTATCTATTGCTCTAGTCTTATTTGCCATTTTTCCCTCTTGCTCTCTGCATTCTAGGCACACAGCCTCTTGGCTGTTCCTCTGAAGTCACCACACTTGTGTTTACTGTTGTTTCCTTTGCCTAGGAAGCCCTTTCTTCACATATCCATATGGCTTTAAAAAATATATATATATTTTATTGATTTTTCACAGAGAGGAAGGGAGAGAGATAGAGAGCTAGAAACGTTGATGAGAGAGAAACATCGACCAGCTGCCTCCTGCACACACCCCCACCGGGGATGTGCCCGCAACCAATGTACGTGCCCTTGACCAGAATCGAACCTGGGACCTTTCAGTCCGCAGACTGACGCTCTACCACTGAACCAAACCGGTTTCGGCGATATGGCTTTTTAAAAAATTTTTTTTATTGTTTGTAATTTCATTTCACAACTTTCCCCAGCACTCTCACACACACATACTGAAGTATAAACTCCAGAACTTCTAGTCATCACATTCCCTAGAACATTACCTGGCCCATAGTAGGCAGTTAATAACCATTTGTTAATGGAAAGAATATTTGCAGCACATGCAAAAATAAAGAAATACAAAAAACATGGAGTGCTTCAGAAACTGCATATAGCTCAACATACCTGACAAGAAGCCAGGGGAGGGAGATGAGCACAGGTGGACAAAGGTCAGAACATGAAATACCTTGATCACCATCTTAAGTACTCAGGACTTTATATATATAAACTATTAAAGATAAATTGGAGGATCTAAGGAAGTTTGTAACGTGATAAGATATAGATTTTAGAAAGATGACTCTGCCTGCAGTGTAGAACTGAATTGGAAGAGAGCAAGACTTGAGGCAGAGAGACTAGTTAGGAGACTACAGTAAAGCATGAGAAACAAAATACCATTTGAGTACCTGTGCCAAATGCTCAGGGTTCTAGTAATGGTGTTGGTCACAAAACTGCAGTCTTTACATATAGGCCTAAGGCAGGATCTCTAACTTTATTATAAGCTAGAATCCAAATAGCAGAATCTTACTATCTTCTTCTCAGCACATATACCCAACCTAGAACCAATGACTAATATAGTCACTGAAGAAAGTACCTCATTTTTTGTGACTGCCTTTCATACTTTTGCCCAAATAATGTATTAAGATTTGATCCTTTAATTTATCAATGGAGAGAAGGACCCTGGTTCCCTTACAATAAATAGTAAAGATATGGGTGCATATAAAATTACTCAAAGAGGCTGTGTAGAGTGGGAAAAAAAATCCCAAAGCCTAAGGAATAATAGTTTTGTTTGTTTTTTAAATTTTTATTTTATTTTATTTTATTTTATTTTATTTTATTTTATTAAGGTATTTTCTGTGTACATAGTTTACCATTGCCCCCCCTCACCTCCCATTTATGCCCTCCCTCCCCAGAGTTCTGTGTTCATTGGTTGTACTTATGTTCATGCATACCAGTCCCTCGGTTGTTCTCCTATCTCCCCCCAGGTCTCCTTCCCCTCCCCCTTGTCATTTGACAATCTGCTTGTTTTATGGTGACTATCTCTGGACCCCATGAATAAAATCTGCTCCTCATTTGGTAGTCTGCTTGTTTTATGGTGACTATCTCAGGACCATATGAATAGAGTCCGCTCCTCCTCTGGTTTTCACCGCCCCTTCCCCTGGGACCCACTGCTTCCCCTGGGACACACGGTTCGCCCGGGGCACACTGCACCCTGGGATACTCGGCTCACCCGGGGCTCTCGGCCCCATGGGACACACGGCTCACCCGGGGCTCTCGGCCCCCTGGGACACTCGGCTCACCCGGGGCACTTGGCCCCCTGGGACACTCGGCTCACCCGGGGCACTCGGCCCCCTGGGACACTCGGCTCACCCGGGGCTCTCGGCCCCCCTGGGACTCACGGCTCACCCGGGACACCCTTCCCCTTTGGGGGGTACGGCTTACCCGGGGCACATGGCCCCCTGGGACACTCCGCTCACCCGGGGCACTCGGCCCCCTGGGACACTCGGCTCACCCGGGACATGGAGGCTAAGTTCTGAGGTCGCCCACTCCCTGAGCCCAAGGCGTGGTGAGCTCTGTTCTTGATGGATTTCCTTTATTCTCAGAGGCAGTGGCGGGTGGTGGTGCCAGTTGCAATATTGACGGTCGCTCCTGTGGTTCAATTACCACTGTAGTTTTAAAGTTCATATGGCGATGGTGGTGAGAGCTTCGGCTTGGCCATGTGGCATCGGAGGATGGGCTCGCCTGAGTGGGTAATGGAAGGCACCGTGCCATTTCCTCACCAGCGCGCTCCATTTCCCTCCCAGCATGGTGGGTGTGCTGGGAAGATTGTGGGTGGGCTGTGATGGCTGCATGGGGAGAGTCCACCCTCAATGGTGTCCTCTTTGTTGCGAATGTGGAGCTTCTGTGGATTCAGAGGCTAATTTCTGAAGCCACACTCTCTATGAGCCCGGTGTGTAGTGAGCTCTGATTTCGGTGGATTCCCATTCTTGGTGGCTGCGTTGGGTGCGGCAGCGATGGTAGCTCCTGTGGCTCAATTTCCCCTGTAGTTTTAAAATCCGCATGGTGGTAGTGTCTGATGCTTTGGCCTGGCCATGTGGCAGCGGAGAGAGGATTCTCCGGGTCTGCCAATGGAAGGCGCAGCGCCAGCACAGTGCGCGCGAAGGCCTGGCAGAGCAGGCCGCGGGCGGTGGCGGAGAGTCCCCGCAATTTCTTAGTCTTTCAGACTTAGTGGAACGCTTCCCCTGAGCCAGGACAAGCAGCACCACCACCACCAATATTGGCCAGCTCAGTGCTGCCCCTCTACAGGTGACAGTAGGGGCATCCTCACCTCGGTAGGCCTTTGCTCTTGGAGGTCTTAACCAGTGGGAGGCAGCACGGTACAGGAATAATAGTTTTTAAAGAGGGGACAGAAAATGTTATCCATGAAGGAATCTGAGAAGTGAATACTGGTAGAAGCAAGGAGGAAAGTAGAATATATTATGTTCACCAAGTAGAGGGAATATATACACATTCATATGAAAGTGAATGTAAGATGGGAATCTCAAATGAGATGCAAAAGAGGCTTTTAAAATATATTTTATTGATTTTTTACAGAGAGGAAGGAAGAGGAGAGAGATAGAAAGCTAGAAACATCGATGAGAGAGAGACATCGACTAGCTGCCTCCTGCACACCCCATACCAGGGATGTGCCCGCAACCAATGTACGTGCCCCTGAGCGGAATCGAACCTGGGACCTTTCAGTCCAAAGGCTGACACTCTATCCACTGAGCCAAACCAGTTTTGTCAAGGAGCCTTTTAAATGATTACCTCTAGCCCCAAATAAAATGCCAAACTATGTGCACAATCATTCCCCTGACAAAATTTAATATTCAATGAATTGTGTTCTTACCCAATTTTAATATTTATTGAAATCACTTTTGTTCTTTACCACTTAATCATATTAGTCCTTTTTTTTTTTAACCTTATGTGTGTGTATATATTTTTTTCGTTTAATGTATTTTAATAGCAAACTTACAGGAACAGCACAGATGACAGACAACATTAAAAACATGTATTTGCATCTAGGACAACTAAGTTAGAAAAGTATATTGAATGGTTGGAATCTGTATGATAAAAATGCTACAAACACCATTTAGTTGTCATCAAGAAGAAATTTACCTGTTTTTTAGAAAAATCCAAATGCTGGCATTGTCCAGAAAAATTTAACATTGTTATAAAGTTGTTATATTGTTATAAAGTTGAGCTGCTAAACTTGTTCATTGAAACATTTGACTTACATTAATGTTTTATGTCCCTGCATTTAGATTAAAAAAACTCACACACAAATAAAAATGGAAAATTTGCCAATACCTGATTTCTGTCCTCTATTTTCAACTTTCAATCATATACTTACGTACCTTTTGACCCCATTGGGGGGGGGAAAATAACATTCACAACTACCAATAACAGGAAGAAGAGATTTTTTAAAAAAATAACAAAATGTTTTCTATCATAGTGGATTCTTAAGCACGTTCTCCAGGTATGCGGCATGCTAGCTGGATGTCTTTTGGCCTAATGGTTACACATTGGTATGGAGAGCACACAGGTTGGTGTCTTCAAAAAGGCCACCCAGATCAGCCTCACTTGCCTCCTGCAGAGCACCCATAGCTGCACTCTGGAAGTGCAGGTTTGTTTTGAAGTCCCAAGCAATTTCTCATACCAGATGCTGGAAGGGAAGTTTGTAAATCAGGTTAGTGGATTTCTGATACCACAGTACCAGGCCTGTAACGACGAGGTTTCTTCACCCCTTTGGTAGCCAGTTTCTTCGATTTGCAGGTAGTCTGCTTTGTATGAGCCATGGTATAGAGATCTCTTTACTTACCCCCCTTCTCCTTTGGCTGGAGCTCCATGAGCTGGAGGCAGCGCAGGCATTAGAGATGTCATTCTTGATCTTTGACTTTTTTACTTTGCTTGCAGTATCTCATGCTTGATGCATGAGCAAGGCTGCTTCCTAACTTGACTTTTGGCTTCAGGTCTATTTGTGAAACTGCCTTGTTATGTGAATTGGCCCTGAAACCCTCCCATCACCCATGATCTGTAAGGCAACATCTACAAGTATTTGAATCATGTCTGTGTGTGAAAATAATGTATAAATAATTGAGAATATTTGACATTTTTCAAATTTGGAATATATATGTAATTAAGAAAGATCAGCAAACATTTTTCATATAATTCAGATGCCATCAGGAAGATTTAGAGGTTAATAGGGTATGCTAATCTGGTTGTAAAGAACACTTATGGGGAAAAAGAAAAGTAATATATACATAAAGAAGAGAAATGTAATGAATATAATTTAGGAATCTATCATGGGCTTTAGACTCTGATCCCAGTTTACCTTTTCTAATTCATACTCTTCTCCATTCTTCATTCACCAATTCTTTTTTTATTTTTTTATTTAAAAAATATATTTTATTGATATTTTACAGAGAGGAAGGGAGAGAGATAGAGAGCTAGAAACGCCGATGAGAGAGAAATCGACCAGCTGCCTCTCACACACCCCCTACCAGGGATGTGCCTGCAACCAATGTACATGCCCTTGACCAGAATCGAACCTGGAACCTTTCAGTCCCCAGACTGATGCTTTACCACTGAGCCAAACTGGTTTCGGCTCACCAATTCTTTTAGTCACTCTATACTCACCATCTTTTATTTTTTTATTTTTTTATTTTATTTATTTTTTTACAGAGAGGAAGAGAGAGGGATAGAGAGTTAGAAACATCGATGAGGGAGAATCATCGATCAGCTGCCTCCTGCACACCTCCCACTGGGGGTGTGCCCGCAACCAATGTACATGCCCTTGACGGGAATCAAACCCGGGACCTTTTAGTCCGCAGGCCAATGCTCTATCCACTGAGCCAACCCGGTCTCGGCTATACTCACCATCTTAAATGTGTTTTTTAAAATTATTTTTTTTTAATCCAAATACTTCAGCTCTCATTGGTTATTTTCCTGTACTGCTTAAATCTCCTAAATTTTTCCTATTACTATTTTTTGGGCAGATACCAAGACCTTATTTAAAGATAATCAATGTTTATTTATTTTATACATTTTGTCTCTATAGCCAAAAGCTGTATCACATGAAACATCTTCAGTTTGTTTCTTCCCTCCCCGCCCTCCAGGATGGAAGAGCAGTCATAAAACCACAAAGCCAACTCAAACTCAAGATTCTTTAATTCAGGAGTTGATAATGAAAAGATCCAAAAGGAATGGACCCTGGGTCTTCAAATCAGAAAAAACCTGCATATATGAAGACAGATTAGAGAAAAAACAGAAGAAAAAGGAAAGTGTTCACATATTTTCAGTCACCCACAAAAATATTCTTACTGTAGAAAGAAGACATAAAAATACTGAATTTGGCCAAAACCTTAGCCCAAAGTCAGTCCTTATTAGGAAGAAGGTTGTTCCTAGAGAAAAAATAGTACCAAAATGTGAAATACAAAGAAACAGCTTCAAACAGAATTTAAATTTAATTAATCAACCAAAAATCAACACAACAGAGAAACGCTATAAATGTAGTATATGTGAGAAAACCTTTATTAACACTTCATCTCTTCATAAACATGAGAAACATCATAGTGGAGAGAAATTATTTAAATGTAAAGAATGTTCAAAAGCATTTAACCAAAGTTCAGCTCTTATTCAACATCAAATAACTCATACTGGAGAGAAACCCTATGTATGTAAAGAATGTGGGAAAGCCTTTACTTTTAGTACATCCCTCTATAAACACCTACGAACACATACTGTGGAGAAATCCTATAGATGTAAAGAATGTGGTAAGTCTTTCAGTCGAAGGTCAGGCCTTTTCATACATCAAAAAATTCATGCTAGAGAAAACCCCTATAAATATAACCCAGGTAGGAAATCATCTAGTTGCAGCACATCCCTTCCTGGGTGTCAGAGAATTAATTCCAGGAAGAAGTCCTATTTATGTAATGAATGTGGTAACACATTTAAGTCTAGCTCATCCCTTCGTTATCATCAGAGAATTCACACAGGAGAGAAACCTTTTAAATGTAGTGAATGTGGGAGAGCCTTTAGTCAGAGTGCATCTCTTATTCAACATGAGAGAATTCACACTGGAGAAAAGCCCTATAGATGTAATGAATGTGGAAAAGGCTTCACTTCTATTTCACGACTTAATAGACACCGAATAATTCATACTGGTGAGAAGTTTTATAATTGTAATGAATGTGGTAAAGCCTTAAGTTCCCACTCAACACTTATTATTCATGAAAGAATTCATACTGGAGAGAAACCATGTAAATGTAAAGTGTGTGGGAAAGCCTTCAGACAAAGTTCAGCTCTCATTCAACATCAGAGAATGCATACTGGAGAAAGACCCTATAAATGTAATGAGTGTGGAAAAACCTTCAGGTGTAATTCGTCCCTTAGTAATCATCAGAGAATTCATACTGGAGAAAAACCATATCGATGTGAGGAATGTGGGATATCTTTTGGTCAAAGTTCAGCTCTTATTCAACATCGGAGGATTCATACAGGAGAGAAACCCTTTAAATGTAATACATGTGGGAAGACTTTTAGACAAAGCTCATCACGTATTGCTCATCAGAGAATTCATACTGGAGAGAAACCTTATGAATGTACTACATGTGGGAAACTTTTCAACCACAGGTCATCTCTTACTAATCATTATAAAATTCATACTGAAGAGAGCCCCTAGAAAGTAGGTTTGCATGTATGGAAGCCTTAAACCAAAGCTTATCAGAAAACATGAGTGTGATGGAATAAATGTAATGGATACTTTAAAAAAATTTCTATAATTCAGTCATCAGATATTAAATTCCAAGGGTATGTCTTGACTGTGTAATAGATAATGATGAAAGTGTTCATGTCTGTAGACACTTTTTAAAATAACCTGAAATGAATTAACAGCAAGAGACGTTAACTTTGGACATTTGTCAAATAGGAGAATTGTTTTATTTCTCAGCAGATTACACTAGATATGTTACTGTCAGTCAAGGCCAGGGGTGGGGTGTGTGAACTGGATTTCTCATAAAACAACTATAAACTGGTAATACTTTTTAAAATAACATTTTAATAGCATATAAAAGGTATGATTAAAGAAATTATACATTTTTAGGAGAAAAAGATCAAATAAACTATAAAAATGAAGTGAAAATTACCTCTCAGTTTCTGAGGTTTGACCTTTCCTGACCTTATGTCAAACTTTGTGCTTGGATATCATTTAAAAATATAAATAAAGTCTGTTGCCTTCTAGTAATTGCTGTGTGTTGAGGATTTTGTATCCAATTTGTAATTCTGTTCTCAGAATTTTTTTCTTTGATGTTTTTATGAATGTGAGCTTTCATCTTAGATGTATTAAATGGAAAAATCAGTAATTAAAGTTTAAAGCTATCTATATCTATATCTATATCTATATCTATATCTATATCTATATCTACATATAGATATAGATATAGATATTATATATATATGCCTAAGTGACCAAATGACTTATTGATTGGTAGCTATGACTTGCACTGACCACCAGGGGATAGATGCTCAATACAGGAGCTGCCCTCTGGTGGTCAGTGTACTCTCATTGTGGGAGTGCCATTCAGCTGACTGACTGGTCCTGCAGCCCACCAGCCTGGTGGCAGCAACTCACTCCCTCAGTAGTTCTGGAGGTCCAATTGCTGGAGAATGGGCCAGGCACCAATGGTCCGGTGCCAATAGCAGGATCCCGGCAGTGCCTCCTTCCTCCTGGAAATAGGCCTCTGGCACTGCCGCCGCTTTCCCTCCCTAGACACTGCAAGGAAGAAATGATATAAAAGCAGCCACCAGGGTGCCCAGGTTAGTCCTGATTGGGAGAAGCTCATGCTGCTGCAGTGGCACTCACCAGCCACAAACCTGCGTCTGGCACCCCTCCTGAGGCGGGTGGGGAGGGGGCCAGGCTGGGCAGGGGTGAGACATCCCACTGATGTTTGCACCAATTGTTGAGAGCCACCTGGTGGCTGCACAGGTGCAGCAGGGCCGGGATAAGTGGGAGTGGCAGGCAGCATTGGACTGGTGGTGTTGGACCAATCCCTGCAGGCTGTGCTGAGGAACCCCACCTGTGCATGAATTTGTGCACTGGGCCTCTAGTATGAATATATAAATTCACACGAGAGGAGTTTTCAAAAGAAGAAAAATGTAACAAAATGTTAAAAGGTACAACTGTGCCAAAATGTTAAAAGGTACATCAATCTTTTCATGATATACATAGTATGTTATTTGGTGTTCTTTAGTGTCAAACAATTTTAGGAAAAAAAAAGGGGTACTTATGAGCAACTAAATAATTTAAAAAATTCCAGGTTTGTGGCAGGAACTATATACTGCACAGCTGGGAATTTTAAGCCACAGGCCTTCAAGAAGCCATGAATCTGGAAAAATGAGGTGGAATTCAGGGGCTATCGGATGAATAAGCAAATTATTATGTCTATGTAAATATGGTTAACAGGAAAATAGGTGACTTGTGATAATATGTTGCAGTGTAAGAATGTAGAGATTTGAGGACAAAAAGGAGATTGAATCTAACCAAGGAAACATGGAGATATCAAGTAATGCTTTCCAGAAGCAGTGATATATATCAGCCAGAATTAAAAAATATATGTATTTTATTGATATTTTACAGAGAGGAAGGGAGAAAGAGATAGCTAGAAACATCGATGAGAGACAAACATCGACCAGCTGCCTCTTGCATACCCCCTACCGGGGATGTGCCCGCAACCAATGTACATGCCCTTTGACCGGAATCGAACCTGGGACCTTTCAGTCCGCAGACCGACGCTCTACCACTGAGCCAAACCGGTTTTGGCTATCAGCCAGAATTTGAAAGGCTAGGTCCCCTCCAGAAGGTGAGTTATGCATTTCAAATCAAAGGAGACTGCCTATGTAATTACACTTTTGTGGAAACTCAAGAATAGAACTGACGAGCAAGAGAATGGCAGATGTTAAACATTGAGTAGAATAGGGAAGCTAGATAACAAAAGGACTATTTGCCATGCTAAGAAGTTTGGACACACAGCAAGCAGGCTCAGGTGGGTGCCAGATCTTTTTTCCATCAGTTTGGCTAACACTGCTCTCACCTGTGTGGTGATTCCTTGAGACTGATACAACCAACCCTCCCATAAACCCAAAACTTTTTCAGTGGCTGTTCTTCACAACCTGCTGACTTCAGGCCACTCTGGATTTTGCTAAATCTCTCAAAGGTCCACACATCCCAATGATGTAGTGTCTGGCCTTTGGGTGCTCAATACTTCTAAGTGGCCCCAAATCTGGCATTAGTAGCAGCCAGTCTTGGCTCACAGCATAGGCAGCTATAAACCTCAGATCCATTTGTGGCCCTGTGTTGGGCACAGACAGACGCTGTCTGAGATCTGCATTATAACTGCCTTCAAGATGTCCCAAAGTCAACACACCTGGTGGACAGATTCATACCACATCAGAGCACCACCCAATTAGCGCCACAAACAATGCACCCAAGTGGCAAATTCAGCAGGTACCAGAGCCCTGCTAAAATGAATCCTGATTCCTGGAGACAGCACCCATACAACAGCTCATCTGTTTTAATATGACTAGTTTTCAAGGCCAGTTTTCAAAGCTAGACAGCCTGAGGGTCAATCCCATCCACTGATGTGTCAACAATAATTAAGGCTCAATTATTATCAGGAGGGCATACACAACCCACATAAAGGACACCCCTGGTACACCTGGCTCAGGTGATCAGGGAGCTACTGGGCGGCATAGGACACTTACCACATAAGGGCGCCCCCCCCCCCCCCACTTCAAAGACTGGGAGACAAAGCAGATCCATCTATCTAACATATAAACAAACAGAGGGGCAGCCAAAATGAGGAAACATAAATGTCAAAATGAATGAACAGAAGTCCAGAAAAAAAGCTAAAACCAAATTAAGGCATACTATCTACTAGATTATGAGGCTATTCAAACAATTTAAGGAGAGAATAGATGAACTTAATGAGAATTCACACTTAGAAACCATAAAAAACACAGAACAGACTGAATTGAAGAAAAAAAATTAACATCAGATAGTATCGACAGTAGATTACATGAGTAAAAGGTACTTTGAAACTGAAGTATAAAACATCCAATTTTTTATGAAAAATGAGGGACAAAAATAAACTCAAAATGGATAAAAGACTGAAATGTAAATTTTAAAACCATAAAAATCCTGACCTAGAAGAAAGCACAAGCAGTAAAATTTGTTGATATATTCCCTAGAATAAGGGAAACAGGAAAAATAAACAAATGGGACTACATCAAACTAAATAGCTCTGCACAGCAAAGGAAACCATCAACAAAATGAAAAGTGAGCCCACTGTATGGGAGGACATATTTGCCAAAGATACATCTGATAATGGGTTAATTAAAAAAATATAAAGAACTCATACAACTCCATACTAGTAAGACAATCCAATTATAAAAGGGGCAAAGATTCTAAATAGACACTTCTCCAAAGTGGACATACAGATGGCCAAGAGACATGAAAAAATGCTCAAAGTCACTGATAATCAGAGAGATACAAATTAAAATGGCAATAAGGTATCACCTCACACCTGTCAGAATGGCTACCATCAATAAACAAACTAATGCTAGTGAGGATGTGGAGAAAAAGGAACCCTATTACATTGCTGGTGGGAACGCAGACTGGTGCACCTGTTATGGAAAACGGTATGGAGGTTCCTCAAAAAATTAAATATGGAACTGTCATTTGACCTAGTGTTTCTTTGTCTCTTCATTTTGGGGTTTGTAGTCTACTATGCCTCTTAAGCTCTTTCTGACTAATATCAGGCAAAAACGCAAAGCCTCCAGAGACTGCCTCTGCCTACAGACTGATAGGATTCCGACTTGAATAGCCCTCTGGCAATTGTCCACAGGTATTGTGGGAGTTTTTCCAATAGGATGGGGAAATTGCTTCTACTTGGAGGCTGTTATTCTTAGTCTCTAAATGGGCCTCAGAAATTTCGCATTCCAGAAACACGTGATTGGAAATTTAATTAAAAATGAATTAAGTTTATTTAATAATGTACGTAATAGTTTATAAGATTTTTTCAGCATGTATGAAGCTGAACAGAATTATTTAAAAAGGAAATTCACACACACAAAAATATATTTGCATCTACATATCTATGTATTTATATATTCAGTTTCTGTGGAGAACCCCAACTCATACAGAAATACAGGTGTAAGTTACATTATCTGGAGAAGTAGGGGTTGAACCCAAACAGTGTGGCTTCAAAGCTCATGCCCTTAAATATTCCTGGACACAGCCTCCTCAGTTCTGGGCCGAAATCTCTCTTCTGACTTCCTGAGCTGAAGTCCCTAGATAACATTTCCATGGTTCAGTTCTACTCTTACCCCGAAGGAACACACATGAAACCAAATGTGAAATAAAGCCAGGGGAGGCTAAACACACGAGGCCCCAGTCGAAGTGGTTCATGAAGGGGCTGGGTGGAAACCAAGAAGAGAGGAGCAGGTACTTTCACCGGCCACCAGGACACACCCACCATCCCTATCAGAACGAACTCTTTAGAGTTTATTTCTGCACTTCTACACAGAAATGAATTCTAACCGTTTCCAAAGCTTGGAAAAATCACCATCACTTTTTAAAAATGGTGATTTAGTAGAATAGCAGCAAGGGTTATCTATTTTATTTTTTCATTTTTTAGAGAAAGAGGAAGGGAGAGAGATATAGAAACATCATGGATCAGCTGCCTCCTGTGTGCCCTCCACAGGGGATCGAGCCTTCAACCCAGGCTTGTGCCCTCTGGTTCCTGGTTCAATGCGCAACCACCGAGCACATCAGCTGGGCAAACCCCCCTCATTCTTAATCTTGGCTCCAGGAAGGCTTCGGGATTCCCCACAAAGATTCAGGTTTGCTGCAAACTACCCTGTTTCCCCGAAAATAAGACAGTGTCTTATATTAATTTTTGCTCCCAAAGATGCACCAGGTCTTATTTTCAGGGGTGTCTTATTTTTCCATGAAGAAGAATACGGTACACATTTATTGTTAAATGAAAATAAAGGAAATTTATTACCTGTATATGGTACGGTAGTACAGTAGTTGTCAACACAAACCAGACAAATTGTGAATCCTATAGAATCAAGAATTTACTCATTTATTCAATGACAATCATGTCATCATCTTCTGGAACATCATCATAACAATCCAATTCCTGAATTTCCTGGTGAATTTCTTGTGACTCCATTTCTTTCAGAATCAGTGGACCAAATCTCTCATGTTTAGCAATAGCACTGTCTTTAAATGAGTACTTCTTGTCAAGGTAGCCTGCTCGCAGTGCATTTGCAATGCAACTGTCAGTGATTTTCTCCCATGAATTCTTCACCCAAGTCACAACTTCTTGCAGTTTAGGTTTCACAAAGTTTCCAAGCTGATTTATCTCCATTCACACAGTAGTGACATCAGGACTTCGCATAACGTCACTGGTTGCTAGATGCCAGTCGGGGTGACCCTAGCGACCAGTTTACAGTAAATTAATTTTCATTCTGAGACAGAGCCTGGGGGCCTTATTTTCGGGGGGATGCCTTATATTTCACCCAGAAGGAAACCTGTAAGTAGGTCTTATTTTCAGAGGATGTCTTATTTTCAGGGAAACATGGTACCAGTTCTGCCCAGGAGGGATGTCGCCCCAGGGAACGCTCTCTGCACTGGTAGTTGATGTAGAGGTGGTTCTGTTTCTTCAAGAACTACATGGCCCTGGAGCCGCGGGTGTGCGTGGGGGCCCCTGAAATCCACTGCATGTCACCCAACCCGGAGTGGACTGTGGTCTTGCTACTGCAGCCTTGCACCAGACCACATCATCAAAATGAAATGTTCGGTTTAAAATGCTCTCCATCAGAAGGTGTTTGGTACTGTGAGATATTACACTTGCTCACTGATCTCATGGCAAAGCTCCCTCCCTCACTGGCTGCTGCTTACTTTCTCTTTTCACCAGCTTCTTAGGAAAGTAAGGGGTGGGAACTGCTGTTTCCATCCAGAGGCCTCTGTAAGAACCGCTCTAATGATAGAAGCCTTCTGATGGTGTGTGTGTGTGTGTGTGTGTGTAACTTTTAACATTGAAATAGTTATAGAGAAATAGAAAATTGCAAAAAAAAAAGTACAGAGTGGTCTTTTGAAATGAAAGGACAAGTTGGAACAAAAAGACACTAATTAGTAACAAAAGAACATGTACGTGTGTAATGATAGACGTGACTATTGTTATGACCTAACAGCAAACTAACCCCCAGGACTTACTAGCATATCGTGTTTTTAAAAAAATATATTTCATTGATTTTTCACAGAGAGGAAGTGTAGAGGGCCAAATGGGAAGATACCTGGACATTCTTTAGATTGTTGCTGACTGGGCCCGGGATATTGGCAGAATCAAGTCAGTTGCACTCCCGCCCTGGGAGTGAGGAGATGTTCTTAGTTCCTGGCTTGTGTTTGTCCAGGAGGAAGGAATGGGTGGGACCAGGGCCCTCCTAGGCTCCTTGTTTTTCTGTGAAACCCCTTGTTAGATCGGAGTATAAATAGATGTGCTGTGTGGCTCAGGAGGTCGTCAGTCTGCCTCTCCAGCAGGGGAGGTCAGTGGCCCTCCCAGCTCCCAGCTTAAAATCTATCTCTGTGTCTTCTCTCTTTATTTCTAATATTTCTCAATCCCTGGCCGCCTCCCCTTAGAACTGGTTCGTTCATCTCTCTTTCCGTGCGGGACGTGGAAAAGGGAGATCCCGCCACATCAGGTCCCCGCATTCTGGCGCCCAAGGGTGGGGCGTGGGCCGAAAGAGGCAACAAGAGGTAAGGGAAGGGATCGCTCCTTAGAATTGCGCGCGCCACAGACTTAAGGAATGGTAAGGTAGAGGGAGTGTATTGTTGCGAAATTGAATCAGCTGGGAGTAAAACATGGGTAATCTTTCTAAACGCTTTAAACTACGCTCATGGCTCAAAGAGATTCTGTTAAGTGTAGTCAGATTCTTGATTTCTTTCATAAGGTTTGTTGATGAAACCCGGCAAAAGGTTAGAAAGCAGTTGCGTGACCAATATTCAGAAAGCCCAGATAAAATTCCTATTCCTACTTTAATTTTTGATTCAGCACAGGAGAGTTTAAGAATGTTTAAGTGGGGTGCAGCCACGACCTTACCACCTGGAGAGGAAGGGTGCAAATCTTTAAGAATACCATCTGCACCTCCACCGCCTCCACGTGTAAACTACTTATAACCAAGTAAAAAAGATTAAAGGAATTTCTTAGCAACTTCCAATAATTCTTTATCTTAAAATCTTTTTCTTTCCTTAAAAATAAAAATAAATAAAAACTGAAAAGTAATAAAATTTAAAAAAATAGATAAATGACGCCAAAAAAAGAGGCCACTTTAAGATGCCTCATATTCACCATCTCTTTTTTCCAGATAATGACAAAGCTTTTACTAATTCATAAATGCATCGGGGATTTCTGTGCACACGTAAAGGGGAAAGGTCAGTTTTAAAAATGAGTGCGCATAGTTTTTGAACTGGGCTTAACTTTTACTGAGTACAGAATAAAAACCCCAGACTTTTTAGCCTTATAGGTGGTGGAGATGAATACAGGCTAGTTTCCCAAGGCATTTAAAGCAGCACTTAAGATTTCTGCCCAAGAAGCAAGTAAACATCAGAAAGTAGATAGCAAGTTTACATATGAATGGCTGAGAGTTTATCTCTTGACTTGTGACCATTTTGAAAATCAAAGGCTGGGCCAGGCCTATTGGCTGGAAATTTAAAAGAATTTGGAAGTTACTAAATCAAATGATAAAAACTCAAATCTAAATGTACTGAATTGTTATAATACTGAAATGTTGATCTGAGTATGCCTTGCATGAAGTCTAGAGAACTGAAGTTAGTCTATTAATTAAATATGCCTTATATTTTATTTGAAATGTATCTTTAAAAATGTAAAAGTATTATTGATTTGAGAAATGCTACCTGAAAATTTTAAAGTTCTGAAAGTTTAAAGTGTCTTTTTTTTTTTGCCATGATACCTGAAACAAATCAGTTTCATTAAAGGAGAGATGTTGACAGGAAGCCAGAAAGGCTGGTCAGCAACCTTAATTGCTCTAACCACTCTCCCAGTAAGCTAAAGAAGGTGGTAATTTGCATTGAATGGCTGCAAACTTCCTCCAAACTCCTGTGGCAAAAAAATTTTTTGGGAAGTTGACTTAATTATATAAATAAAAAAGTTTAAATTTGCCTCATAAAAAATCTAAAGGACAGAATTGAAGCACTTAATTGATTATGTCTTATATTTTTTAGAAATGTAAAGTGTTATTAATCTAGGGCATGCACAATATATTTGACTTGTCAGCTTTAAAAGTTCAAAGTGCAAATTAAATGGGGAGAAATCATATAGTTAAAATGTATTTTCTCTTATATAATTAGAAATTCAAAATATATTACTTGTTTGATCTGATTTAAAAGGAGGATTAATTCATTGATCCAGTTTAAATGTAATTGATATTCTCTAAGATAATTTAGGTATATAATCTTTAAATCATATATATAAATATATTGTGTATATTGTATATTTGATCTTTCCAAGAGTATTTCAAGGTGTTTTTTTTTAGAATAACTTTTGCATGTTTCATGGGCCCTGAAATGTACAAAAAGTCTGTTCTCTCTTAAAATAAATATTTTTTTAATTAAACAGATTGATACTTGAAATCACATGGAAAGCTTTATCAAATAAAAATTATATACTATATATTAAATGTTATGAAAATTTTTTCCTCTAAGAAAAGCAAAAACAATATATTTCTTAAATATGAACAAAATTTCAATAGCAGTAGAATTTCAAGAAAGACAAAAAGGCCTCATGCAGTCTGCATTTTTGAATTGGCTGTAGGTGGACACTTTATGCTTTTGGATCAGACCAATAAAGTATCAAACCTATAAGTCTGACTGAATAAGTTTCTTTGCCTTTAAAAAAAAATTAAAGATACCTACTTAAGTTACTTTACAAATTAGCTTTTGCAATAATCAATGCCATATAAATTAAGTTATATGAGAAGCCAATGTTTTATAAGTAACTGAATCCTAACTTTATGTAGCCGCCTGCATTTTTTAATTAAGCTAGAGGCAGGGCAACATTTGTGAATTCAGAAGTAAATTTGCTTTATTTTAAAATGAAGATACCTACTTTAATTACTTAAATAAATTAGATTATCAAATTATAATAAAGGTTTTCAGCTAAATAAAAAGCCAAATATATATATATATATATATATATATATATATATATATATATAAAATTTTGTGAAGGTTTTGACCTTTTAGAAGGGCAAAATGAAGTAACTAAATATTTCTTCCAGTTTGAAATTGTGAATTGCCATGGGTAAAGCAAAGAATATCCTTACATGATATTATTCTACAATGTCATAATTTTGATATTTCATAAACAGCATATACCAAACAAGTTTGCAAACTAATTCTTTGAATGTTTGGCAACAATTTAGAAAGCACATGAAAGGATTTGTCACTGTGTGGAAGGCCCCTTGGGAAGGCACTTAAGCATTCTATTTGGCCCTTCTTGCTCTTTTTGCCAAAGAGGCACCCACTTCCCACAATTCAATTACTACTGTTGCTCGAGTTTTCAAATTTATGCTGAGGTTGAAGCCTCCTGGTGGATGGTACCATGAATCTGTCTCTTGCCCAAGGGCATAAGCTGGACTCTCCCTGAAGAAGAAATCTGGGTTCTCCAAGATCCATGCCAGGGCCTCGCCAGCAGGTGAGGGGATCCCAAGGCAGGTACTGGGCATGGAGGCCATAGGGACATAAGCTACTAAGGAGACAGAACTGAACTCACATCACCCTGCTTGGCCCGGAGGATGGCTGGTTAGCCAATGACGGGTAAGATTCCTCAAGGGAGGGACAACCTAAGACAGGCACAGTCGCAGAGGGGCCATCAGGAGAGAACTTGGGGGTCAACAGAGGTGGGGCACAGATCCTCACCCCCCCCAACATTGCAGGGGCTTAAACACTTGTCCCTTCTGATGGAGGTCTCCTGCCCCATGGCTGCTTTGTGCTTCCCATGTGGGCATCTCAGATCGGGACCCAGGCAACAAACAGATGTGGCCCAGCTACAAATAAGAGACTTGGCCCAGCTCATATTGAGACCCAGGCAACAGAGAAGTGGCTGATGGCAGCTGCCCTATATCTAAATCTAGCCTAAATCCAGAAATACTTAGAACTTTCTCAAGGATGCATATAATCCTTTTCATTAATATTTGCAGGGTAAACTAAGATTGTTGTTAAAGTATTAAATTTTTCAGTAAAATAGTAGTCAAATTTTCAGATTAATTTTAATTGGCTAACTGAAATAAGTAAATATTCAAGAAAATTTCATTGTACAAAAAGCTGTTCCTAAAGTATTAACTAAAATTTCTATTGGTAGTTCATTTCATGGTAAAATTGCTTAACATGCAATTAACCCTAAAGCAGTCATATTTTTGTACAAAAATTAAAAGTTATCAAAACTGCGTTATAAAAAATTTTCCAAAAGCCTCCTAATAATTAAATAAAAAAGGGGGGATAGTGGAAAAATACCATGTAAGGAAAAATATTCTGTAAGTAATTTACATCTAGACAAAAAATTTTTACTTTGAAAATTTTTCATTTATAATGCTGGTAACAAGGCACCTATGAAAAATTTTACGATATCAAAATAGCCAAAGGAAAATCATTTGGACAAAAATCAAAAGGATCCCAAGTCTAATTTATAGAAAATATTTCTTTATTAACCTTTGGCAGAGAATATGTTTATATTTCCAGAAAACTCCAAGACTTTATGGATTCCTGCAACAACAATCCCAGAGAGGACCTGATAGGGCTGTTCTAGCCACAGAATAAGTAGGAGCTTACAAGAACAGAGGAGAAATAGTCCACTAATAAAGATAGTGAAGATGCCTTGCCATTGTAGCAATCAGCACCTGTGCATTGCTGCAGGTTGCCCAGCACCAAGGGCAAGAAAGGACTGAGAGTTGTCCATTGACAGTGAGAGAATGACCTCCATCTTAACCTCCCTGCTAGAAACGCAACCCCCCTGCCTCCACCTAGCAGTGAGGAAGCTGGAATTTATCATTGGCATGTGGCCTGTGGCTGCCCTGAGCTGTTAAAAGAATAAACATCTTTTTAAGAAGGCTGTCTATTTTATCTCAACTCCCAACGTCCCCCGTTAGTGATGGGAACATAGCTCTTAAAACTGCTCAAGGAAATAGCCCCAATTAGTGCTTTGAGAGTTATAGCCCCAGAACAGTGCTCTGATAGGTAAGAAAAACGGGATATAAGATTACCAGGTGGGACTGTTGACTAAGTGTAGACCCTCTCATAAAACAAGCAATTAACGAGCCCAGCTCCCTTTTTTGGAATTCCTTTGTTCCCTTCTTCCCCCTCCATGTGTAACCCCTCCTATGCATGACTTTTGCCTATATATGCTTGTAAGATTTTCTGCTCAGGGCTCGACTCCTCTGCTCCTGCATGAGTTACGAGTTGAGCCCCAGCGCGCTGGAATAAAGCCTCTTGCTGTTTGCATCAAGTGACGCCTCCTGCGGTTGATTGGGTCACCGTTGATCCTTGGGACAGAGTGAGGGTCTCCTTCTGGGGGTCTTACAACAGCAAAGCGGAAGGAGAAGAAAATTGAAAGCTATGCAAGGGACTGTGATGCCAATATAGAGTCATCTGAAGAAGTTAAAGACTGAAGTGGAAGCTACTTCTTTAACAATGTAACTGCTCATGCTAGCATCTGCTAGCTTCCAGTCTTCTGCAAAGTCTTGCACAGCCAAGTCCAAGGACTCTGACTAAATATACACCAGCAGCAAAAGAGACTTTCTTTCATTTGGTAGCGAAAAATGTTAATATGTCCATAGTTCTGATTTCTCATATTGTTGTTTTGCATTGGCATTGTTTACAATTGTTTTAATTTAGAGTTTTATTCTTAATGTTTAATTTTTTTTTAAAAAAAGAAAGGGTGAGATGTAGAGGGCCAAATGGGGAGATACCTGGACATTCTTTAGATTGTTGTTGAGTGGGCCCGGGATATTGGCAGAATCATGTCAGTTGCACTCCCGCCCTGGGAGTGAGGAGATGTTCTTAGTTCCTGGCTTGTGTTTGTCCAGGAGGAAGGAGTGGGTGGGACCGGGGCCCTCCCAGGCTCCTTGTTTTTCTGTGAAACCCCTTGTTAGATCGGAGTATAAATAGATATGCTGTGTGGCTCAGGAGGTCGTCAGTCTGCCTCTCCAGCAAGGGAGGTCAGTGGCCCTCCCAGCTCCCAGCTTAAAATCTATCTCTGTCTTCTCTCTTTATTTCTAATATTTCTCAATCCCTCCCCTTAAAACTGGTTCGTTCATCTCTCTTTCCATGCAGGATGCGGAAAAGGGAGATCCTGCCACATCAGGCCCCCGCAAGGAAGGGAGAGAGATAGAGAGCTAGAAACATCGATGAGAGAGATACATCAACCAGCTGCCTCCTGCACACCCCCCACTGGGGATGTGCCTGCAACCAATGTACATGCCCTTGACGGGAATCAAACCCGGGACCTTTTAGTCCGCAGGCTAATGCTCTATCCACTGAGCCAACCCGGTATTGGCACTAGCATATCTTAACATAATTATAGTACACCATGAACACCAGGACTCTGACATTGGTATAATGTGTGCCTAAAGCTTTATGTCGTTTTATTAAATATAAGTTCTGGTAAGCATCCCTGTAAACAAGACAAAGAATGATTCTGTCACCACAGTTTCAGAAAGGGCGTGGGGAAAGGGCAACCCTCGCCTGGCTGTGGGCGTGTGGATGAAATAGCCTCAACTAAAACCCAAAGTGCACGTTTCTCTGACCCAGTGTGTCCACTTGGAGAGTGAATCATGCAGATGTCTTCGCTCATGACCAATGTACTCACTGTCCATTGCTACATTGTTGGTAAAAGTCAAAGATTTTAACAACCTACAAATGTTCAATTCGAAACGACCAGTTTAAAAATTACGGAACATCTGTAGAGCTGTGAAAAAGTGTGATAGGTATAAATGCCCTGATATGAGATGATCTACAATGTAGATTATTTTAAAAAGCTGAAGAGCATCCGAGGAGAGAACGTCAGCTTGTGGACTGAAGGGTCCCTGGTTTGATTCTGGTCAAGGGTATATGCCAGGATTCTGGGTTTGATCCCCAGTAGGGGGCGTGCAGGAGGTGGCTGATCAATGATTCTCATTGTTTCAATCTCTTCCTCTCTCTTCCTCTCTGAAATCAATAAAAATATATTTTAAAAAAAGCTGAAGAGCAAAAGTATATGTCTACATGTAAAAAATAATAATAGGCCAAAACAAAAAATTGACACAAAAAATATACTGGTCAAAGACTAAATTGGACAAAAGTCAAAATTTCCAGTCAATGGCACACAGTGTAAAATAACATGTGTGTATGCACGTGTGCACGCACACAAACTCACACACACACACTTTTAGGCACAATCACCACTGGAGAAATGCTGGAGAAACGGGCACAGAACAGTACCAGGCTGGAGAACTAACTGGTCTAGGAGGCGCTGGAGAAAGAGTTCTCTCCCACTCTATATTCTTTTCATAGCAATTGAGTTTTGTGATGCGGGCATGTATTACCTATTCTAATGTAAAATAAAATATCTATTGAAATATAACTGTCTTTTTCTTTGGTGCTCCATCGACTTACACTTTCTCTCTCCAAACACAGAAAGAGTTTATGCTTGCATTGGTTTACTAATGCTGCCATGACCACGCATCACCGAGGGGATGGCTTAGTCAGCAGGTGTTTGCTCACTGCTCTGGAGACTGGGGGTCTGAGATCAGCTGGCCACCTCCTCACCGTGTCCTCAGGTGGTCCTTTCTGTGTGCAAGGACTGAGGCATCTCTTCTTGTGTCCTACTTTCCTCTTCTTACAAGGACACTAGCAGCCTGGGTTAGGGACTTGCCTATCAGCTTCTTTTTAACTTACCTCTCAAAAGGCGCATCTCCAAACACAACCACGAACTGGGGTTCTGGGGTTAACTCTTCAACGTGTAATATTCGAGGGAACACAATTCAGCCCATAATGCCTGACAAATATCTTTTTTAAAAAAAACTAGTCTCTTTTTCCATCTTTTAGAATTCTTTGAAACATACACTCCACATACCTTATTTAAAAACCCTTACTAACTTTATTTTGTATCTTATAATCTTACTCATTGATCTGATCATTCTTTTTTTTAAAATATAAAGTTTAAAATTTTTGTACATCATCCTTGATTTTGTATGTGTTTCAGAAGAGGCTGAAGGGTAGGATTGCCCCTCATTGCTCAGTATTGGTCAAGCCTGTTTGGCATGCACGCTAACCTAAGTGGCAGCATCTCACTTTCTAATAAACCCCTTCTGTTGCCTCTGCTGCTATGTCAGTCCTTCTGCAATTCATCAGTGGCCTGTCACTATATCTCAGTTCCTCAGGTCAGTGTGAGAAATTATTTCAAAGTCTTTTTTAAAAAGTGTATTTTTATTGATTTCAGAGAGGAAGGAAGAGGGAGCAAGAGATAGAAATATCAATGATGAGAGAGAGTCATTGACCAGCTGCCTGCTGCACGCCCCCTACTTGGGATCAAGCCCACAACCCTGGCATGTGCCTCAATGAAATTGAACCCATGACCCATCAGTCTGCAGGCCAACATTCTATTTACTGAGTCAAACCAGCTAGAGTTCAAAGTCTTTATTTTGACTTTTCACGTCTGTATTTTTCTTCTTTGCTTCAGTCAAGAAACAGTGATGAGGTGGTTTGCCAGACACTGGACTAGGCCCTCTATCTATGGTCAAGGCAGACGTGGCCCCTGCCTCGAGGAGCTTATGGACCATAGCAAAGCTGAGGATGAGCCAGAGTAAAATTCTAACCTAGCCCTGTAGTTGAATGGTTCCTGTTTACCCTGTTTTCTTCCCCAACCCATGTGAAATTCAAGTCCTTTCCATTGTGTGTGATAGAAATGTAACTTCTACCACAGAGACAGGCCTAAGTGAAGGTAGTGGGCCGACCCTCATAGGCTTTAAACAGTAGAAGCACCTTGGCTACAGCAAGGCATGTGGCTCCACACAGTGTGTGTGGGACCAGGTGTGGTCATGTCTCTCTGTCCACTGCACAGGCATCCCTTCCCAGGGAAGCTGGACAGGGCAGAGCACCAAGAGTCTCTACCTCAGGTAACTGGGGAGGCTGACCCACCAAGCCATATAGGACACCAAACTCACAAAGCCATCTTACAAACTCTGGGAAGCAGCGAAAATGCTGAGACAAGGAAATAGATCTCAAACGAAAGAGATGGAGAACAAAAGACTGGATATAGAATTCAAAACCACGGTTATAAGGTTTTTCAAGAATTTCCTATAAAAAGCTGATAAAATAAATGAGACCTTTGAGGATATGAAAAGGAATCAACTAGAAATAAAGTATACATTGTCTGAAATAAAGAATATTATACAGAGTCCTAAAAACAGACTGGAAGATCACAAGAATCAAGTCAAAGAATTGGAACAAAAAGAGCCAGAGGACACTCCTCTGCAGAAGCAAGTAGAGAAGAGAATACAGAAAGTTGAAGATAGTGTAAGAAACCTCTGGGACAACTTCAAGCAAACCAACATCAGAATGATGGGGGTTCCAGAAGAAGAGAGAGAGCAAGATACCGAAAGCCTATTGGAAGAAATAGTGCAGAAAACCTCCCCCACCTGGTGAAAGAAATAGACTTTCAAGTCCAGGAAGCACACAGAACCCCAAACAAAAGGAATCCAAAGAGGACCACACCAAAACACATCATAATTAAAATTCCAAGAGCAAAAGACAAAGAGAGAATTTTAAAAGCAGCAAGAGAAAAGCAGGTAGTTACTTATAAAGGGGCACCCATATGATTGTCAGCTGATTTCTCAACAGAAACCATGCAGGCCAGATGGGAATGGCAAGAAATAGTCATGGTGATGAATAGCAAGAACCTAAAGCCAAAATTACTCTACCCAGCAAAGCTATCACTCAGAATGGAAGGCCAGATAAAGAGCTTCACAGATCAGAAAAAGCTAAAGGAGTTCATCATTGCCAAACCAGAATTATATGAATTGCTGAAGAGGAAGAAGATAAAGATAAAAATTATGAACAACAAATATGTAACTATCAACAAGTGAATCTAAAAAGCAAGGGAATTAAAAAATCTGATGAACAATATTAACTGGTGAATATAATAGAATCAGAGGTATGGAAGGGGAGTGGACTGATGATTCTCAGGGAAAAGGGGAGTGGGGTGTGCGGGAAGAGACTCAACAAAACTGGGCACCTATGGATGAGGACAATGAGGGGTGGGGAAAGGGCAGAAGGTGGTATGGGAATCTAGTGGAGGGGAGCAATGGAGGGGGAAAAAAGAGGAACATTTGTAATAATCTGAACAATAAAGATTTATTTTTAAAAAAACCCCAACAAAACTTTAAATAGTGAGATCAGGGAGAAGAAACAAGCAAACAAAAACTTATAGGATACTGTCATAATGTAACATGGGATACAAGGTGCCAATGGGAAGGCTGGATAAGAGGTCCACAGGATTCTCTGTACTGTTTTTACAATGTCTTGTCAGTCAAATTATTTCCACGTAAAAAGTTTAACATTCATAAATAATCTGCATGTTGTGCTAAAGCTCATGACAGAGAAGAAGTGGGGCAGCAAGAGAATTGGAGACTTTGGGGGGTGGTGATCAGGAATGGTGCCTCTGGGAGGTGACGTTGGAGTGGAGATCAGAAAATTGTGTGGAAGGAAGGGGTAGCATTCCAGGTACAATTCCCACAGCATGTGTGGAGGCACTAGGGCAGGAAAAGCAAGGAATTGATAGGGGATTCATTCTGCTGCGGGCACAGCAAGTTAGGGTGAAAAGTACCTGGCATTGTGCTAGTGGGATTTCCCTCTTGGATTTTAAGCCTCAGACATAACATGTAGTGGCTTTTCCTAAGCTGAAATAAATTCCTTAACTATTACCACATAGTGTAAATTATTCTTTTATGATCATGTATACCAATGCCCCTCACACTCTAATTACAGAAAACGCACCTGGGGACCTTTCTAAAATATAGATTCTGGAAAGAACCAAGATAGCAGTGTAGGTAAATGCTGGTACTCACTGCCTCTCACAACCACATCAAAATTACAGCTAAAATACGGGACAACCATGATTCAGAACTACCTGAAATCTGGCTGAATGGAAGTTGTACAACTAGAGAAGTAAAGAAGGACAACCAGACTGGTAGGAGGAGTGGAGGCACAGAATGGGCTGGTCATGTATAATGTGTTTTTAGTATGGAGGGATATTCCAACTGCGGAGGCCTCCTGTGAGGAGCAAGAGGTCCCAGCCCCACATCAGACCCCTGCCCAGGGTTCCAGAGCTTGGAAGAGGAGTCCACATAACTTTGGGCTGTAAAAACAAGTGGAGACTGTGGCTGAGTGACACAGAGGCTGCTGGAGATCCAGGCAGTTTTCTTAAAGGGCTGGCACACTGACTTACTCAATCTCCTACTCAATCTCTCTGGGTTCCAGGGCTGGCATGGCAACTTGAAAGAAACCTGGGGAATGCAGGAAGGAACTAGATTGTCTGGCATCAGGGCAAGAACTTTGGGGCAGCTTTCTTCCAGACAGGGGTCACTGCCCCTCTGCTGGGACCTCCCCCGGCACAAAGCTGACTGGCAGCCGTAGCTGAGGTTCCATCAACTTGGCTCACACTATTTGCTTCCCACTGGTAATTCCCAGAGATCCCACCACATCCAATTTGTAGCCCCACCCAAGCTGTTTGCAGGGCTTTACCATGTAAATGGTCTGTCCTAAAATCTCTCAAACAAGTTGCAGTTGGTGTCAGTGTTCCCATACCTATCACTAAGAGGTGCAAGATGTGGCACTAGTACCAGCCTGCCTTGATTCACAGCTGGGCCTTGCCCAGGCACGTCGAAGCCCAACACAAATAGCTGTCATCTACAGATTTCTCTGTAGCTCCTATTGGGAGGCCCCAGGTAGTGGTTGAATTTGCACATTTTGGGAGGCCCCACAACCAGTGCAGCTGATGGACAGCTTCAGAGCATAAAAGATTACAACTCTACACATCCACCAGCAACACACTCAAGGGACAGACTCAGTGAGCACCAAAGCCCCACTGAAGCAAGTCCTGCTCCACAGGGGTATCTCCTGCATAGCAGCTCTACCATTGTAGTTGTACCTGGTCCTCATGGCCAATTGGCCTGGAGGTTAATTTCTCCCAGTGACATCAACAGCAATCAAGGCTCAACAACAAGTTTGTGCACACAGCCCACACAAGGGATATATAGAGTGCCCACCCAGCTCAGGTGAGTGGGGAGGCTGAGCCACTGGGACCTATAGGACACCTACTACAAAAGGAAATTGAATAAATCAAACTACTACATACAGAATTATAAGGATTCTTAAGGATATTCATGAAGGTTTCAAGGGACTTAGTGAAACTTTCAAGGATCTTAGTGAGACTTTCAAAGACATGAAAAAGGATCAGTCAGAAGTGAAGTATACAGTAACTAAAATAAAGAATAATTTACAGGGATTCAACAGTAGAGTAGAGGATTCTGAGAATAAAATCAACAATTTGGAATATGAGGAAGCAAAAAATACCCAATCAGAAGAGCAAAAAGAAAAAGAATCCAAAAATATGAAGATAGAGTAAGGAGCCTCTGGGAAAACTTCAAGCATATCAACATTCTTAATGGTTCCAGAAGGAGAAGAGAGAGAGCAAGATATTGAAAACCTATTTGAAGAAATAATGACAGAAAACTTCCCCTAACTGGTGAAAGAAATAGGCTTACACATCCAGAAAGCCCAGAGAGTCCTAAACAAGAGGAACCCAAAGAGGCCCACACCAAGACAGCATAATTAAAATGCCAAGAGCGAAAGACAAAGAGAGAATCTTAAAAGCATCAAGAGAAAAGCAGTTAATTATGTACAAGGGAGCACCCATGACTGTCAGCTGATTACTTAACAGAAACTTTGCAGGCCAAAAGGGAGTGGTAAGAAATATTCTAAGTGGTGAATAGCAAGGACCTATAATGAAGATAACTCTACCCAGCAAAGCTATCATTAGAATTGAAGGTAAGATAAAGAGCTTCAAAGAAGGAAAAAACTAAATGAGTTCATCAATACCAAACCAGCATTACATGAAATGTTGAAGGTATTCTTTAAGAAGAGAAAGAAAATAAAGAGGAGGAGGAGAAGGAGGAGGAGGAGGAGGAGGAAGAAGAGCAAAGTGGAGAAGGAGGAAGAGGAAGGATTAAAAATTACAAACAATAAAATAGCAATAAATATCTATCAACAATTGAATCTAAAAATCAAAATAAATGAGCAAGAAATCTAATGAACAAGACAAAGTGGTGAATAAAATAGAACCAGAAGCATGGAAAAATGGAACAGACTGAGGGAAGGGGTAGGGTAAGAAGAGATTAACCAAAGATTTTGTATGCATATATGCATTATCTATGGACTCAGACGATAGGGTGGTGAAGGTCTGAGATGGGGGTGGGGGTGGGGAACTGGGTGGGGGGGGAAACAGGGGGATATTTGTAATACTCTCAACAACAAAGATTAAGAATAAAATAAAATACAGATTCTGATTCAAGGTTTGTGGTGGGATCTGCATTTTCAGAAACTCCAGGTGATATTGCTGCTGCCCTGGACTTGAGTATCGTAGCCTGTGATAAAGAGTTTGGAATTTATGCTAGATTCAAAAGGAAGCCACTGCAGGACTTGCAAAAGAGACACAGTCCAAATTGTTTGTACTGTCCTTCAATCTCCACAGGGTTCACTGTGTCCTTGGTATAGGCTGTTCTCATTGTTCTCCAGGAGAAGGCTGTTTCAAGTTTCGGTCTCTTTGCAGGTCCTGGGCCTGTCTGTGCATTTTCTTTGGGGCTTAACTCCAGATGGTGAACTAGGCTATGTCCGCTACAAATGATATCATCAGAAATTAAAAGACAGCACACAGAACGGGAGAACATTTTTGCAATCATGTTTATGATAAGGAATTTGTATCCAGAATATATAAAGAACTATTATGATTCTATAAAAATGCAAGGGGAAATATTAGTATGATTTATTGGTAGGAAAGTGCAAGTTACTAGAAAGATAGACATTTAGAGACAGAGAGAAGGGAGCTTACCTAGACAGAAAACCTACAGCATTGATTCTACTTAAAAATATATATTTTATTAATATTTTACAAAGAGATTGAGAGCTAGAAATGTCAATGAGAGAGAAACATCTGCCAGAAATGTCAATGAGAGAGACCAGCTGCCTCTTGCACACCCCCTACCGGGGATGTGCCCGCAACCAATGTACATGCCCTTGACCGGAATCAAACCTGGGACGGTTCAGTCTGCAGACTGACACTCTACCACTGAGCCAAACAGGTTTCGGCTGATTCTATTTAAAAAAAATAAATATATATATATATATATATATATTTTATTGATTTTTCACAGAGGAAGAGAGAGGGATAGAGAGTTAAAAACATGGATGAGAGAGAAATATCCATCAGCTGCCTCCTGCACACCCCCTACTGGGGATGTGCCCACACCAAGGTACCTGCCCTTGACCGGAATCGAACCTAGGACCGTTCAGTCCGTAGACTGACACTCTACCACTGAGCCAAACCGGTTTCAGCTGATTCTACTTTTGATGAGTTAATAAACAAGCACACTAAAATGACAAGTCCAGAAATATGACTCAAGTTTTCTGTCATTTCTCCTTAGGAAAACCAACATTGTGAGTAATAGCAAAAGGGGTCCAGTCTTCTTCACTTGAATGGCACAGGAAAAATCTATTTCACTTAGCACTATGTGACTATCCAATTTTATTATTCTGGAATTAATTAAATTCTTCCTCTGTTCCAAACAAGTTTAAATGTTGAAATACTACCACTGACTTATTATTCTAAAGTTATCATAACTTGCTCTTAAGGCCTTACAACTTATTGGATGAGGTCAGCCCCATTATGAGGGGTGAACTCCTGTACTCCAAGTCAGCTGATTTTAGATACTGATCACATCCACCGAAGACCTTTGTAGACCTAATGGTTTGATTAGATATCTGGTGACCATCACTAGCCAAGCTGACAGAAAACCACCCACCATGCCCCCCAAACCTGCATCACATGTACAGCGGAGATGTCTGTGGTTTGTTGCCTATAGTAATAATTGAAGAAATTAGCACATTGAAGTGAGAGACAGTGAAAAGAGATAGAATGTTTTCCACCCAAGTTTATGAACCCCAGCTTGAGAATCACAGTTTGCAGACGTGACTATCATTATGGCCTTACACTTCAGATTTCAGGGACCCTCACCAGCATTATTTTTAGAAAATCTTCAGAGTGCATCCTGTATCTGGTGCCTTGAGTGACTTTAGTTGACAGCTACATAGACTCATTGCCTGCATTCCTGGAACTTAGAATCTAAGACAGTTGGAATGGGCCTGGAGGAGAATAAAAGCAATGCACGACGAAGGCTGTGCAGGACTCAGTGAGCTGTCAAGCCAAGGTCAGGTGCACTTGAAGAGGCTGGAGAAAGAAGCGCAGGGAGAGGCTTTCGCTCAGACTAGGCAGAGGTGAGGAGGAGCTGGGATGAGGACCAGGCAATCAGGCTCGTCTAAAAGCCAAGCAATTGCGTTTCTCTGTCACGATGAACTGATGGATGAACTGACGGCTGTTGGCAGGTGGGACTGAGGACAATGCAAAGGCATCACTCCCCCACTGCCCTGTGCTCACCCCCGGCTCGCTCAGGTTCTCCTGGACTCAGTCCTGCCTTGGAGAAGAGGACGGCCCCATCCAGCTTCCTTGGGTACCGGCCACTATTCTAGACAATTGGGGTTCAGCAGAGAAGGACCAGAGACATCGAGTAACAGGTAAGAGGGGGAGGCAGGCATGAGGAGGGAGCAGAAGGAGAAAATGGCTAACTGGTGAAAACCAGGAAGCCATCGTGCTGGGGCCACAGGCCAGTGCACCTCCTGGACATGCTGCTGAGCAGAGCGCCGAGTTCCTGGAAGAGTGCCGAAGCCCAGGGCGCTGGTCTCCTGCTGAGCGGAACTTTCGGAGACACGGACCTGCATTAAATGGCCATCGCGTCCCGGCGCAGCTGCTGCACAGGAGGGTCCTGAGAGGGGCCTGGCTTGTGCTCGTGTGGTGAAGGGCTGTTAAAATGTCAAGATGCATTAGGAAGAGTTGATAAACCGCTAGTGCCCCAAGCGTCTCTCATGTCCCCACACGTGCCCTGGTCTCTGCTGGAGCCCTCGGGGTTTCCCAGCATCCAACAACCATATGACTGAGGTGGGCAGCATGCAACCCCAGGCCCTGCTTTGGCACCGTGGGCGGGTCCTTCTAATGATGCAGACGGATGCCACCTCAGTGATGAAATGCAGGTGGGGTGAAGGTAGGTTTGCAGCCGCTCACATGAAAATTATACAATAGTTAATAAGTAATAACATGAGAATAAACTGTGTTTCAATTACTCACAACTGGAAACATCCTTTGCATCTCCTTAAACCAAACCCAGCCACTGAAGGGATGGCAGCTTTTAATTTTGATATTTTAATTTTAATTTTTAAAGATTTAGAGAAACAAGGCTTTAAAAGTTAAGTTGTGCTACATGGTCAGCCATGGCCTCAAAGATATTCCTGCAAAGCAACCTCAGATCAGAGATAGAAACAACTCAGCAAGAACAAGTCAAGGAAGAGAAAAGAGCAGAGACAAACCTTTACTTGTAGCATGGCTTTAATGGGCCACTTATAATAATGAGGCTGAAATAATTTTGTCTAATCATATTAGTTTAAAAAATTCTATCCATGTCTGTCATCAAAGAAAAGGCAATGTTTGCAAAAAACGAGTAAGAAAATAACTCCTTTTTTGAAAAAGAACATTTTAAAAACAAATATTAAGAGATTTTGCCATGGTTCCATTATCTTTATAATCAAAACTAATGCAACTGGAGACTGAAAGAAGATGGCGGCCTAGGTAGTCTCCTAAGCTGCCACCTCATCAACAATTTGGAAAAAAACAACAGCTAAAATCGAAAGGGATCACACCAGACCCACAGGAAAGCTGGCAGAATGGGATGGCTACAACTAGACACAAAGCAAGGTGCCGCTGCTGCCATGTGGAGTTTAAAACTATGGTGGAATCAGAGCCGCTGGAGCCGCCACCGCTGGGAATGAGGGAAGCCAGACCTCGCTCTGTCCCGGGCCCAGGGAGTGGGCCATCCCGCCAGCTCACCATGGGAGCGAGGGAGCTGATGCGGGGCCTCCGCCGTGCCTTCAGCTCCTGCCCGGAATGAGACGCCTTTGAGAGCGGTCTCCCCGCCCGCAACCATCTCAGCCCGGCCTCCACACACTCTGTGCTGGTGAGGAGCTGGCGCGGCGCCTTCCGTTCTCGGTCACGGCCAGTCCTTCCTCCACCACCGCATGGCTGGGCTGAAGCTTCTGCCACTGCTGCCATGTGGATTTTAAAACTACAGTGGAAATTGAGCCTCGGGAGCGACCGCTGCTGCCTCACCCGCCGCCGCTGCCGCCGCTGCGAATGAGGGAAGCCCACTGAGAAGAGAGCTCACTCCGCCCCAGGCCCAGGGAGTGGGCGGCTTCGGAAGTTGGCCTCCGCATTTGCAGCTGCTCTCCTTCCACCCTGAACGAGACATCTTTGGGCGCAGTCTCCCCGCCTGCAGCCATTTCAGCCCGCCTGCTGTGCTGGAGAGGAGATGGTGGGGTGCCTTCCATTTGCGGCCCCAACGCCTCAGAGGGGCTGAGTGCCCCAGGTGAGCAGTGTTCCCCAGGGGGCCGTGTGCCCCGGATGAGCCGTGTGTCCCAGGAGGCCGTGTGCCCCGGGAGAGCCATGTTCCCCAGGGGGCCGTGTGCCCCGGGTGAGCTGTGTGCCCCAGGGGAGACATGTGCCCTGGGAGAGCCGTGTGCCTCGGGGAAGCAGTGGGACCCCGGGGGAGGAGCGGTGTAAACCACAGGAGGAGCGGATTCTATTTGTGTGGTCCTGAGATAGTCACCATAAAACAAGCAGACTGCCAAATGAGGAGCAGATTCTATTCATGTGGTCCTGAGATAGTCACCATAAAGCAAGTAGATTGTCAAATGACAGCGGGGAGGGGAAGGAGACCTGGAGGGAGATAAGAGAACAACCAAAGGATTGGTATGCATGCATATAAGTACAACCGACGAACACAGAACTCTGATGAGGGAGGGCATGAATGGGAGGTGGGGGGGGGCAATGGTAAGCTATGTACACATATAATACCTTAATAAATTAAAATAAAATAAAATAAAAAATTAACAAACAAAAAAACTAAAAAAAACCCCCAAAAACAACTAATGCAACTGTCTCTGATTAAAAACTCTCATCACTGCCTACTTAAAAAACTTGAAAACAGAATTTTCTAAAAAGATTAAATCTTTTTCAAATGAGAGTTTCAATGAGATTTGTATCCACTTGTTAAAACCTCAAAACCCACCTCCTGGGACGTGCTCAGGAGGCTGTGGGACTGCACTCCTGTGACCCGGCTCCACGCAGAGCTGGGCAAGGACACGTGTGGCCCTGTAGTTCCTACTTGTTTACTACCCGGAAGTTGTTGGGCCCGGAAAATTACACAACAGAACATGGCAGTCAGAGCAATAAACTCAAAAGTCCAAGGCTGAGTTATAAAAATAATCGAATTTATTCTAAACTGACATGACCATGGCTAACAAGGGAAGTCTCTTGGTTTTGCCCCTTGCTCAGGTGTTGACGGATGAAGAGGTGTGATCAGAGACTGCTGTCCTGGCCCAGGAGACCGCTGGCCATCACCGAACCTTGTCTTCTGTGGACATTACAGCCACAGAGTGTGCATTTGGGAGGTGCTCTCTGTTTACAGCCTTGCCTTTACTAATGGTCTCACTTAGGTAACCTTGTAACTGAAAACCTGGGAGTTGGCCAGGTCTAGTTTTCATTTCCATTTGTGTTGAGCCACCCAAGAGGAAGCTGTCTTTGTAGGAATAGTGGAAGGAAGTGCCACTTACTTAAATGATTCACAGATATGTTCTTAGATATCCAATGGCAATTGTGATGTGTTAACCTGGATGAATTGCGGGTGCCCAGGCATGTGCATGTGGCCACACGTTGTTTCTGGGTGGACTCAGATTATGACTTACCCATCAGCTCTCTTGGTCTCCGTTTGCTAACTGTAAATCTTGAGTTTCTCAGTCTCCATAGTCACGTGAGGCATTTTCTTACAGCAAAACTCTATTATCTATCTATCTATCTATCTATCTATCTATCTATCTATCCATCCATCTATCCATCCATCCACCTGTCTATCCATCCATTCATGTATGTATGCATGTATGTATGTATGTATGTATCTACCTGTCTGTCTGTCTATATCTCCCATTGGTTCTATTTCTCTAGAAATCCCAGACTAGAACAGTAACTTCTGAAGCACCCTTCATGGTGTTGCCAGAATTATGAATGCAATGCAGGTGACTTACTGCTCACCCGAAGTGTTTTTTAGCCAACCCCGGGTCATTTATACAGCAAAATAAAAAATTACAGCAATGGTTTATCACACTTTGAGTAAAATGAGAGTCCATGCTTATGCTAAATAAGTAGGTCACTAAATGTGCAAGGAAGGAAAAGCTCCTCCCTACAGTCACACATGTCGAAAATCACCACTAGGAAACCTCCACAGTGATAACTGTTTCAGGCAAGAAATGACAGGCTGAAAGCTTAATGAGACAGGACATTAGATAGCCTCACTGCCATGCCACCCGGGGCAAAGGGAACTACAGAACATTCACAGTGGGAAACCCCGTGGACACGACCTTCCCGAGTGCTCCGGTTAATGGCATCTCTAATCGGACACATGGGCCCCGTTCTCTCCTGAAGTAATGCCCTGAGAAAGGGCCCAGCCTCACCCTGTGGGGTGCCTGCCGGAACACACTGTGTGACCCTAACCAGAGGAATATCAGCTTCTGCAGATCGATGCTTTTCAAAATAAATGGCCTGACCTCTTAAGACGTATCAAGGTCAGCAGACTGGAGATTCCCAATTAAAGGCGACTAAAGAGAGAAGAAAACCGAACAATGAGTGCTCCTAGGTTGAAGCACACAGAAAACCAGGTCTTTCCCTTTTCCTGAGAGAATGGTAACATTTGAATGATATCTATACATCAAACGCACCTGTCTCACAGTTAATTTCCTGCTTTATGAGCCATAGTGCGGCTGCACAGAGGACGTCCTGGTTTTGGGACGTACGCACTCCACATTCAGTGCTGAAGGAGCATCATCTATCCCTGACTCTCCAGTGGTGCAAAGCACATGATTGCATCCAGCTATCTCTGTTTCTACAACCAACAATAAAGCAACTGCAAAAGGTTGACTTTTGAGGAATCTGGGTGAAATACACATGGATATTTTGTTGCCTTTGCAGTATTTTTGCAACTTTTCTGTAAAGCTTAGCTCATTTTGAAATAAAATTTTAGAAAACAAGATCTGCAGTGGTAGGCTAGGTCGCAGAATGCTGAGCATACATGCGGAGGGCCCAGGACCTGGTGCAAGCGTGAACTCAGGCAGGCAAACATCTGCCCTCCTCATCCTCTCTACCGTGAAGAGGCTTCCTGATGGACAGCTTAGTAGAAAGTCAAGCCCATTGTATTCCCAATAGGCTTTTATTAGTGACTGGATGCCTGGTGCATGAACTTGTGCATGGGTGGCGTCCACCAGCCCACCTCGATTGGGGCCGATTGGGGTCAGCGGCTGGGTGGAGGGGCCGTGGGATGTTGGCCGACTGCAGTGCATGTCACAGGAACCAGTTGTTCCAGTTGTTCCAGTTGTTCAGGTTGTTCTGGTCACTTGGTATATATATATATATATATATATATATATATATATATATATATATACCGTATTTGCCGGCGTATAAGACGATTTTTTGGCACTGAAAAATATGCCTCCAAGTGGGGGGTAGTCTTATACGGCGAGTATATAACAAACTCTGTATTTTGAGTGGAAATGTTAGGGGGTCGTCTTATACGCCCAGTCTCTTATACGCCGGCAAATACGGTATTTTTCAGGGCCAAAAAATCATCTTATACGCTGGCAAATACGCCGATGAAATATACTGCATCTCAGCTGAAGTCTTTACAAATGTTCTCATCCTATATAATAAAAGAGTAATATGCAAATTGTCCCCATAGACCAGGAGTTTGACCAGAGTTCGACCAGAGGTTGGGGCTGGCCTGCCAACCTCCCGCGTCCCCTCCCCCTGGCCAGCCCAGCCTGATCAGCTCTGTTCAGGGCAGGCCAGCTGGACCTCACTGGTGCATGAATTCGTGTACCAGGCCTCTAGTAGTAGTATATGTGTGTTTTGACTTTATTCTTAACAAATGCATTAGTGACCATAACATGTAAGAAAAATCATAGCACATGAACCCCTAATGAGTGTTTGATCTTATTTCTCCATGGAATTTTAGGGAAGGAGATTGCATTCCATGTTTTCTAATGCTGAAGTAGACATTCCTACTACCCACACAATCATGAGATAGAAAGAATGGGCCTTATTTCAACATTTAGGATGTTCTAAAAGTTCACTGGGTTTTGAAATATGTTTATTGTATATTTGGATATGGATGTGATTGATTTTCTGAGAATTCATGCAAAAAAAGCAAATAACGGATACCCTGGGCTCACAGGGACATTTGGGAAAGTGCCCGGATGGGCCACCTTGCCCATTTAACATCTCTGGGGAACATACCCCTTGCTGAGAACATCTGGCTAGTGTCCAGGTTGCCTGCTGATGTCCCAAAGCAGGCCAGGCCCATGGCTGAGTTTCCAGAGCATTCTCAGTGCATGCAGCAAGCGGGCAGACACTGTCAGCAAACAATGACAGAATGTTTTTAGGAGAAGCCACGTTGCGGCATGGTTTGAGGGTGCTGCTTCTTTGCACCATCTGTTACTTTGCTTTTCCTCAGTCACAACAGCACCGAGGTGTGTGACACTCTTGTTAATGTTATGGCTACCAACAGGCTAAGAATGCGTTCCTTGTGCTGCTTTCACATCCTGCAGGTGACACTTCAGCTCTGGGGTGGCTCTGGGCGAGCAGTGAGCTGATTAGTGAGCAGGAGGTGTTTGCCAGCTGCTCTGAGCCTATCTGTGAGTTTCCTACTTGTCCTGCTCCCAAAATGGATTTTACAATTGGAATGGAAACTAAGAAGCCTGGCAGTCCCCACATGGTTCAAAAGCATAAAAATATTCCGTCTATTTTGTCTACAAAGCAGTGAGAGAGCTAGTCTGTGAACCTCTCTTTGAGCTGCTCAAAGGACCTGCATCGGGTTGCAGAAAATTGCCCTGCAGTGTGCCATCTGGGACAAGTCATTCACCTCTAAGTTCCAGGGTCCTCTAGCCCATGCTAGGCTGGCAGGCTGGTGGTGAATATCCTATATAAGAAAAGGCTAATATGCAAATTGACTGAACAGTGGAACAACTGGTTGCTATGACATTCACTGACCACCAGGGGGCAGTGAGTACTGCTCAGCCAGAAGCCCTGAGCCAGGCTCATAGCTGGCCAACACAGCAGCAGGGGCGGCAGCCTCTCCTGCCTCTGCGGCAGTTGGATATACCCTGAGGGCTCCTGGACTGTGAGAGAGTGCAGCCAGGCTGCGGGATGCTCTTCCCCCCCCCCCCCCCAGTGCACAAATTTTGTGCACCAGGACCCTAGTGTATATATATATATATATATATATATATATATATATATATATATATATATATACTAGGGAAGGGAGAAGGCAGATTTACAGTTGTAAGTACACAAAACAGTCTATTCTTGTATTATTATTTATTATCTATTGTATTAGTTTCATATGAAGAACTGTCAACCTACTCTTGCCTCACATGTATTTCCAGCTTTGCAGGACATGGGGCCTCTGTTCCCCCTGCAGAGCTGTGCTGACAGAGTGTGGATGCAGCCACTGGGCAATATAGTGAGTGAATGTAGACATGTCATCCCCTATAACTCCACAATGAACACTGACATTTGAGTTTCATGTAATTTTCACATCATTTGATCCTCCTCCTTCTTTTGATCCCTCCTCCCCCAGATATTTAACAAATGTGAAACCCCTTCTTAGCTTGCAAGGTGCACATAATCAGGGTGGGTGAAAGTTGCTGACCACTGTGCTAGAATTTCAGTGACCTCATCTACAAAGAGGGGTTACATCTTATTCTCTTATTCCATGCAATGATCAAATGAGAAAGCATATGCAAAAGTCCATTTAAAGCACTTAAGCACTAGATAAGATGTTAACAGGAGGCTGTATTTTATTAAGAATATTTTTATTTTTTTAGATTCCACACATAAGTGAAATCAGATGCTATTTGTCTTCTCTGTCTTATTTCACTTAGCATAATAGCTTCTAGGTTCATCCATGTTGTTACAAATGGCAAGATTCCCTTGTGGCTAAATAATATTCTACTTTGTGTGTATATATTACATTTTATTTAGCCATTCTTTCTCCATGCATCCATCAATAGGCACTTAGGTTGCTTCCATATCTAGGCTATCCTATATAATAAAAGGGTAATATGCAAATTGACTCTAACAGTGGGAGATGGGGAACGACCAGTCACTATGATGTGCACTGATCTCCAGGGGACATATGCTCGATGCAGGAGCTGCCCCCTGATGGTCAATGTGCTTCCATAGCAGGAGTGCTGCTCAGCCACAAGCTGGACTCACACTGAGAGTGGCAGTGGTTGAAGCCTCTCCCATCTCCTCAGCAGTGCTAAGCCTGAGGCTCTCAGGCTTTGTAGACAGCTCCCAGGCTCTCAGAGGGATGTCTGACTTCCAGCTTAGGCCCGATCCCCTGTGAAGTGGGCCTAAGCCGGCAGGGGCACATCCCCCAAGGGTAAGGTGACCAGATCGTCCTGCTTTTGGCAGGGCAGTCCCAATTTTTCCTGCGTTCCACGGCATTTTTTAAAAAGTCCAGATTTTTGGAAAGATGATTTTTCTTTCCAAAAATCAGAACTTTTTAAAAATGCTACAGGACGCAGGAACAATTGTTAAAAATAGGGACTGTCCCGCCAAAATCGGGACGATCTGTTTCACAAGGGGACCCGGACTGCGCTGAGTGCACAAATTTTCATCCACTGGGCCTCTGGTTGTAAATAATGTTGCAACGAATATGGGGTGCTTATATCTTTTCAAGTTAGTGTTTTCATTTTCTTCAGATGGAGTTCCACGAACCCAGGTTAACAATGTGCGCACAGATTAATGACAGAATGATGGACTCACAGAGCAGCCCTCTTTGAGGAAAGGGTGGGGGTCAGGAGTTCAGTTCCATTTTAACCACCATGAGCTTGAAATGCCAGTGGCCGTCCACCCATCCTTAGACACAGGGTGATCTCAGAGGAATGGCTGCAGCTGGGGGTTTGGTGTTTACTCGGGAGGGAGCTGCTGTGGGGCAGAGGCCAGAGACCAGCGGCCTGCCCAGTAGTCCGGATCCAGGGGTTGATGGTTTCCTTTGGTAAAAACGATGCTTTAAAAATTTGAATTTGAATTTGATAAATTAAAAAGAGAAGGTAGCTGGAGACTGGGATGGCAGGACACACACAGGCTTTATTGGAGGGAAGAGTACCCCCAGCCAGCTGCTTCCACAGAGAGGGGCAGAAGAGAGCGAGCAACGGGGTACAAGCACCTTTAAGGATAGGGGGCGGGGCTTAGGGCACTCAGCACACGATGATTGGTGATTAGGGACCTAGGGTCTTGGGAATCAGGAGGCTTAGGGTATTTGGCAGGTGTTGATTGGTGGTTCAGTGCTCAGGTATGTCTGGCCACAGGTGGGGTTTACGTCTGTCCATCAACTGGAGGAAGGGAATATCTATCAGAATTTGAATGATTTCTGTAGAACAGGCTCATATGCCAGAGGCCATATAACTTCACCTTTTCTTACAACTGGTCCTCGCACACCCTGAAAGCAGAGAGCAGATGTAATGAAGGCTGCTGCTGAGGCGGTGAGCTGGGCCGCAGACTCAGGCCCTGGATCCCCGCCCAGCTCCTGGCAGAGATACCACCACTGAGTGACCTAACCTGAGATGGAAGATGCTGGGAACACTTCCTGGCCCCAGGTAAGGGCTCACTTAGGTATTTGCTATTCTCGATGTTCGAGTTTGTACTCTTATTAAGAAAGAGAAAGAATTCAGTATTAACATAGTAGTTATTTCTTTTTCTTTTTTTAAAAAAATTTTATTGATTTTTTACAGAGAGGAAGGGAGAGGGACAGAGAGTCAGAAACATTGATGAGAGAGAATCACCGATCAGCTGCTCTTGCACACCCCCTACGGGGGATGTGCCCTCAACCAAGGTACATGCCCTTAACTGGAATCGAACCCAGGACCTTTCAGTCCGCAGGCTGACGCTTTATCCACTGAGCCAAACAGGTTTCAGCAAGAGTTATTTCTTAAATAAAGGGGGACAGGCAGCTGGGAGGCCACCAGAAATGGCAAGGAGGAGGACAGGTGAGGCGGGCATTGGGAGAAACAGCTGGCAAACACATGGGGTGTCCAAGGACACACCGGGGGCAGCACACTAACCCAGCTCAGGCTGGATGGCCTGTGTCAGAGAGGCAAAGCTGCCCTCTCACCACTTGTGTTCAGTCGTGGGGGCCTGGGAATGAAGCTGACCAAAGACAGATTAGTCAAAAAAAAAGAACATTTAATCACCTCCCAAAGACTCCAGAGAAAAATGAGAACCAAGGAGGTGGTTAGAGTTTGGGGCTCATGTTATCTCAATGGGGGAGAAGGAGGGAGAAGAGGAAATAAGTGCCCAGCTTGTGAGGCTGTATGGTTGAGAGGTGACCTGTGAACCAGGAGGCCACAGTTCGATTCCTGTGGGATCCCTTAACACGCCCCGCGTGGTTCAGGGTCCACTCTTCAGGGTTCCGTGTTTCTGGAGAAGGCCACACACAAATGAAAAGAAGCTAGAAAAGAGTTAATTTGGGAAAATGGGGGCCAGGTGGGAGTCCACCTCTAGGGGGGGAGGACTGCCTGGTGCTCTGGCCTTTTGCCACCCCTTTGATTGAGGTTCTGAGATAAAGACATCCCTCAGGCAGGAAATTCCAACAACAGAAAATCAACAAAAATTTACATATGATCAACAAATTAAAATTGCTTCAACTACCACTATCTCAACTAAACAATGAGTTGATAGCTCCGACCATTCAGAGTCATTAGGGTTGGCCAGCTCTTTTTACATTTTACTACCAGTGACAATGTTCGGTTTCCAGCAGACTCCCAGGCAGGGTACATGCCTGGGCTGTGGGCTCTATCCCCAGTGTGGGATGGGTGTGAGGCAGCTGATCAATGATTCTCCCATCACTGATGTTTCTATCTCCCTCTCCTTCTCCCTTTGTAGGGCCGCAAGATGGAGGAATTGACCTTCCCCACTGCCTGTTCCAGGATGTGACCTTTACGGTTAAAGATTAGATAGGGATGAGGTCAGTTCTTTACGGTTGAAGATTAGTCAAGAATGAAATCAGTCCCTAGAAACTCCCTACCCTGAGGACTTACTCAGAGGAATGGGAAGGGGAGAGACAAAGGGGCCAAATGGGACTGTTGACTAAGCATAGACCCTGTCATAAAACATGTAATTAATGAGCCCAGTCCTCTTCTTGGAATTTCCTTGTTCCCTTCTTCCCCCTCCATGTGTAACCCCACCTGCGTGTGGTCTTTGCCTTTATAAACTCATGTTCTACAGTTACTCGGCGCTCCCAGTCAGCCAGCACTGATGCTGTCTGCCTGAGAAGCCCCTGCGCTGCGCTTGTATTAAAACCTCATGCTTTTCCGGAGGACTGAGAAGGTGGGGCAGTTCTGTACCGTGCTGCCTTCCACTGGTTAAGACCTCCAAGAGCAAAGGACTAACGAGGTGAGGATGCCCCTACTGTCACCTGTAGAGGGGCAGCACTGAGCTGGCCAATATTTGTGGTGGTGCTGCTTGTCCTGGCTCAGGGGAAGTGTTCCACTAAGTCTGAAAGACTAAGACATCGCAGGGACTCCCCGCCACCGCCCGCGGCCTGCTCTGCCAGGCCTTCACGCGTGCTGAGCTGGCGCGTCGCCTTCCATTGGCAGACCCGGAGAATCCTCTCTCCGCTGCCACATGGCCAGGCCAAAGCATCAGACACTACCACCATGCGGATTTTAAAACTACAGGGGAAATTGAGCCATAGGAGCTACCATCGCTGCCCCTCTCACCGCCGCCCACAAGAATGGGAATCCACCAAAATCAGAGCTCACTACACACCGGGCTCATAGAGAGTGTGGCTTCAGAAATTAGCCTCTGCATCCACAGCAGCTCCACATCCGCAACAAAGAGGACACCATTGAGGGCGGACTCTCCCCATGCAGCCATCACAGCCCGCCCACAATCTTCCCAGCACACCCACCATGCTGGGGGGGAAATGGAGCTCGCTGGTGAGGAAATGGCACAGTGCCTTCCATTACCCACCCAGGCGAGCCCATCCTGCCATGCCACATGGCCAAACCGAAGCTCTCACCACCACCGCCATGTGAACTTTAAAACTACAGTGGTAATTGAACCACAGGAGCGACCGTCAATATTGCACCTGGCACCGCCACCCGCCACTGCCGCCGAGAATAAAGGAAATCCACCAAGAACAGAGCTCACCATGCCTTGGGCTCAGGGAGTGGGCGACCTCAGAACTTAGCCTCCATATCTGCAGCTGCTCCGCTCCCACACCGAACGAGACACCTTTGAAGGTGGTCCCCCTGCCTGCAACCATCTCAGCCCAACTGCAGCTGTCCCAGCCTGCCCGCCATGCTAGCAAGGAGCTAGCGTGGCGCCTCCAATATGCGACCCCAACACCCTAGAGGGGCCGTGTGCCCCGGGTGAGCCGAGTGTCCCAGGGGGCCATGTGCCCCGGGTGAGCCATACCCCCCAAAGGGGAAGGGGATCCCGGGTGAGCCGAGTGTCCCAGGGGGCCGAGTGCCCCGGGTGAGCCGTGTGTCCCAGGGGGCCGAGTGCCCCGGGTGAGCCGAGTGTCCCAGGGGGCCGAGTGCCCCGGGTGAGCCGAGTGTCCCATGGGGCCGAGTGCCCCGGGTGAGCCGAGTGTCCCATGGGTCGAGTGCCCCGGGTGAGCCGAGTGTCCCAGGGGGCCATGTGCCCCGGGTAAGCCGTACCCCCCAAAGGGGAAGGCTGTCTCGGGTGAGCGTGTGTCCCAGGGGGCCGAGTGCCCAGGGTGAGCCGAGTGTCCCATAGGGCCGAGTGCCCCGGGTGAGCCGAGTGTCCCATGGGGCCGAGTGCCCCGGGTGAGCCAAGTGTCTCAGGGGGCCGAGTGCCCCGGGTGAGCCGAGTGTCCCAGGGGGCCGAGTGCCCCGGGTGAGCCGAGTGCCCCGGGTGAGCCGAGTGTCCCAGGGGGCTGAGTGCCCCGGGTGAGCCGAGTGTCCCAGGGGGCTGAGTGCCCCGGGTGAGCCGAGTGTCCCAGGGGGCTGAGTGCCCCGGGTGAGCCGAGTGTCCCATGGGGCCGAGTGCCCCGGGTGAGCCCAGTGTCCCATGCGGCCGAGTGCCCCGGGCGAGCCGAGTGTCCCAGGGGGCCGAGTGCCCCGGGTGAGCCGAGTGTCCCAGGGGGCCGAGTGCCCCGGGTGAGCCGAGTGTCCCATGGGCCCGAGTGTCCCGGGTGAGCCGAGTGTCCCAGGGGGCCGAGTGCCCCGGGTGAGCCGAGTGTCCCAGGGGGCCGAGTGCCCCGGGTGAGCCGAGTGTCCCAGGGGGCCGAGTGCCCCGGGTGAGCCGTGTGTCCCAGGGGAAGCAGTGGGACCCAGGGGAAGGGGCGGTGTAAACCAGAGGAGGAGCGGACTCTATTCATAAGGTCCTGAGATAGTTACCATAAAACAAGCAGATTGTCAAATGACAACGGGGAGGGGAAGGAGACCTGGGGGGAGATAGGAGAACAACCGAGGGACTGGTATGCATGAACATAAGTACAACCAATGAACACAGAACTCTGGGGAGGGAGGGCATAAATGGGAGGTGGGGTGGGGGGGCAATGGTAAACTATGTACACAGAAAATACCTTAATAAAATAAAATTTAAAAAAAAAAAACAAAAAAAAACACCTCATGCTTTTTGCATCAAGTTTCGGTCTTGGCGTTTGACTTGGGGTGGTCGCCCCCTCCGTCAGACTCACCGGGGGTCTTGGGACCTTACACCTTCCTCTCTGAAATCAATGCAATTAAAAAAAAAAAGTAAAAAAAAAAAGAGGAAGTAAGGGGCTGCAGGAGAGACGCGTGGCCCTCAGGAGGTGGATGAGCTGGATGAGCTGGTGATGGTCTAGGAGCCAGGTGTGGCTGGCGGCTTCTCTCCAGGGTCAGTCAGCCCTCCTGCTGGGACACTCTCAGGGGAGGGAATTAAGACAACTGCATTCTTCTTGGGAGAACAGACAAGGGGGTTCAGAAAACGCCTATTCACTTGCATTTGGACCCCTTAACTTGCATTTTATTGAGATAAGAAACTGAAAAAGAACTCTGGACAATAAAAGGGAAGATGAGATAAGGTATCGCGCCCCAGAGCTACTATAACATTGCAAATGGCACACTGGAACTGGCCACGATTCTGCCTGTATTGAGGCATAGGACATACAAAGGCAGAAAAGGCAGACAGAAGAATGTCAGAGAGTGAAATATGGTAGAAATCATATTTTGATAAAGCCTGCTGTTTGAATTCTAACTCTGCTAAGTCTGATTAAAACACAGGGTACTTACCTCAGCTTCCAGGTGGAGACCTGGAGGCTGAGGCAATTTTATTCCCACTGACTCAGTAGCTTCAGGGATAGAAACTAGATAACCTCTAGAGACTAACTGCTGAGCTCTGCTTTTGTTTTGTGTATGGGCTATCCTCGGCTTTTGTTTTGTGTGATCGGCTATAGGGCCACATTCCAATGTCCGGGAGGATGGGTCTGGGAACGAACCCTGAGGGCTGTCCCCAGTCTTTAGAATTTAGCCTTTAAAATTCACACGAAGGAAAATTCCTATGGTTTGAGCCTTTAAAAAGACTTGCCTACCACAAGAACAGTGCAGTCATATGGAGCCACCTGCTTGTGTGCTCTTGAGGCTGCCAGTAATTTCAATAAACCTTTGCTTGCTTTTTAAAATAAATCATCAGCCTCTGGTGGTCTTATTTTGAACCCAGGATTCGACCCCACAACAAGAGAGAGAGAGAGAGAGAGAGAGAGAGAGAGAGAAACACACGCTGATGAAAGGGCAGGGTGGGGCTAACTCCTGATCCTCCATTTTGTATTGTGTAACTACTAGACTCTAACTCTCACTCAACCAGTCGGGGTCAGCCAAAGCAGTTGAAAAGCCAGGGCCAGTGCACATGTGCTAGGCCCCAGGAACACCTCGAGGTGTGCTCCTTCCCTGGGGGCCGGGGCCAGCTCCCGACTCCATTTTGTGGGGCGGAACCCGGGAATGGAAGCCTGTAGGTGATGGGCTCCAGCACGCTCAGCGCAGGCCCATCTACCTGGCCTGGGGTGAGGGGCCGGGCAGGGCCAGATCCTGACTCCGACCCTAGCCCTAACCCAACCAATCAGGGTCACATCACCCCCCTGTATAAAATCCATTGAGATGCTACATTCTTCCTCTCTCCCGCCATGCTGTTGCTGGTGTAAGTGGGACCGAGCTCAGACTAGTCCGAAATAAATACAGGCTTACTGCAATTGCATCGGATGCGGCTCAGGAAACTAGAGCACAACACAGTGACATCACCACCCCTTTGATCTGTTGAAGCCGCTCTCTTCCCCAGCCGCTGCGGTGTAAGTGGGGCACAGCTCAGGCTAGTCCGAATGCAGGCTTTCTGCTATTGCATCGGACTCGGCTCCCTGGTAGTCTTTGGGGATCACGAAATTGGGGCATAACGGCCGGCGCCTCTGTTTACTCTTTCTTTCTTTCTTTCTTTCTTTCTTTCTTTCTTTCTTTCTTTCTTTCTTTCTTTCTTTTTTTAAAAAAATATATTTTTACAGAGAGGAAGGGAGAGAGATAGAGAGTTAGAAACATTGATCAGCTGCCTCCCTCACATTCCCTACTGGGAATGTGCCCGCAACCGAGATACATGCTCTTGACCTGAATCGAACCTGGGACCAGGGCGAGACATCTACTCCTTACTGCTCTTCTTTATCCCCTCCAATTCTTAGGCCAGCGCGGCCCCTCGCTGCGGCCCTCGCCCTTTGCTGTCCCGGCTCTCCGGCTCTCCTTTCCCCCCTCTTCTCCCCTCCAGTGGTTTCCTGTTCTACCTGCTCCCAGCCCCCTGCGCCCGCCCTTCTCTGCGCCAGCTCCCGCTCGCAGGGCCCTCTCCCTTCTCTATCCATTCCGCTGCAGGCCCCTCAGCAAAGCGTTAACCGCCAGGGCCACGGCCACGGCTACAGGAAAGGCAGCTGGGGAGCAGAGGGAAACCGAATGGAAATCTTTGATTAGGATGGAAGGCAACCAGCAAATATACCGAACCTACCAAAGCATGCCCGTCAAAGGCAATGACCGCGGCGGGCGGTAGGGGGCACTGTTTGGGCCACATCCACACCCCTGCCGCGGCAGGGTCACGGAGCTGGTCCTTCCCCCTCTGCTGACCTTGGACCGCGGCCTCGTGAGAAAAGCCACGCGGCTCGTCCGGGGCGGCAGGGTCCGAGCGGAGCCTGGTCCCTGGGGCGCGGCTTCCCGGGCTGCTCACGCTGTTCCCATGGTTTTGGGAACAAACAGGCTCAGTCGTGCTCACTTCCTGGGTGATAGTCCAGCATCCTGGGGAACAGGAAGTGGGAAGCCCACGATCTTGCTCAGCGTGGGGGTAGGAAGAAGAGAGGGAGTTCTTGCTGAGACTGTGCTCTGCTTGGGTAAGAAAGGCAACCTTGACCTGGCCTCAGAGGTGTTATTTTTATACAGTATGTTGTTAGGCGTGTTCTGTGAATGATTTTTCCTTCTCTTTAAGATACATTGTAGATGAAAATGTAAGGCTTCTCAGGCCTCTGGGAAAAAATGAATACTCCAATACTTAATGTCTGACATCCAGGTCTCTGCTTTTTTCTCTCGTTATTATTTCTGATTATCCATCAAGGTCCACCTCTGATGGAACATTAGTTTCACATGGTGGGAAAATGCAATGAAGGAGATTAATTAACCTATGTGTTACGGCATTGGCCAGTGCATTTTAGAGGGACAGTCTCAGTTCGTTCAAACAGAAGACCCCATGAAAAACTCAGGGTGACGGTATGATAGACAGCTGATGGGAAGTGAGACGTGGAGAGGAGCATGGTGGGAGGAGGGCAAGCGGGTGCCTCTTGGGCCAGAGGCAGCTGCTGTTTTTCCCTCTTCTAAGCTGGGTTGTTCCTAGAGTTGGATAAAGGAAGACAAGCAGCAAGAAGGATACATATTTATTCCTTCATTCACTCATTCATTCACTCACACACTCCCGCTCTCATTCATTTATTTTCCCATTCATTCACTCATTTATTCATTTACTCATTCATTAATTCATCTCTCATTCACTCATTCATTCTTCAATAAGTACAGTGGCAGGGACACAGGGAACCTTGGAGATGCAGAATCGCCTGGGGGCAGCTAGAAACCAGTGCTGCTTCTGTGTGCAGATGTCCCCCCCGCTTCCGGTGATTACCAGTCACCCACCTCAGGCCGCTGAGCTGCACTCTGGTTGTGGTTGAACCCTGTGTCTGAGGTGTTACAGATCAAGCTCAGAAGGTGTTTTCTTGTATAGAAACACTGGCCTTTCAACCACAGTGAAATGGAGCAGAACATCCCACCTCCTCTCTCTTTAGAAGGAACACACAGAGATGCAAATGTGAGGCTTTTTAAGGCCAGAAGTGATGACCGCAGTGAAGTCTGCACATGTGTGTGGAACTGTATCTCTGCTGGGCCCTTCAGCGAGAGAGAGCTGTTTTCTCTTGGATGATATTACCTAATCTCCTCATTTTTAAAGTAAGAAGTCAGGGTTCAGCCCAGCCGGCGTGGCTCAGTGGTTTAGTGTCAACCTATGAACCAGGAGGTCACAGTTTGATTCCTGGTTAGGACACATGCCTGGGTTGTGGGCTCCACCCCCAGTAGGGAGCCTGCAGGAGGCAGCTAATTAGTAATTCTGTCATCACTGGTGTTTCTATCTCCCGCTCTCCCTCCCTTCCTCTCTGAAATAAATAAAAATATATCTTAAAATAAAGGTCAGGGTTCGGATTCCAACCCCCAACTGGGATCTACTTCCCCTACAAACCATTCTAGAAGATTCATGATGAGAGAGACAGAGAGAACCTGGCCAGCCTAACTCAGGAACCCTTCCCCACCCCCTCCTCAGCAGTGTGCATGGTGAGCGAGTCTTCACTGTCAGTCTTAGCCAAAGGGAAACCAACTCTATCAGCTTCCTATTGCTGCTATAATGAACCACCACAAACTTACTGGCTTAAACAACACAGCTGTATATCTTACTGTTCTGGAGGGTGGGAGGCTGGCAAGTGTCTCTCTGGGCTAACCAGGTGTGGGCAGGGCTGTGTTCCTGGGGAGGCTCCTGGGAGAACCCATCTCCTCACCTTTCCCAGAGGTTGCTTGCTTTCCTTGGCTGGTGGCCCCTTCCTCCACCTTCAAAGGTATAACCTCGGGTCTGGTCCTCGGCAGCCAGCTCCCCGTGTGCACTCCTCTACTCCCCTCCCCACTTCCCTTTTTTATATATTAATTTTTTTATTGATTATAGTATCACATAATTGTCCTCACCCCCCCCCCATTCCCATCCCAAACCCCTCCCTACATATGCCCACCCCCTGTTGTCCATGGCCACTGGCTAGGCCCATGTGCATGCACACAAGTTCTTTGGTTGATCTTTTCCCTTACCCTTTCCTCTCCCCTACTTTCCCTCTGAGGTTTGAGAGTCTGATCACTGCCTCTCTTTCTCTGGGTCTGTTCTTGTTCATCAGTTTATGTTGTTCATTATTTCCTCTAGATGTGTGAGATCATGTGATCCAATAAGTACCCTTGTAAGAACCTAAACCGCGGCAAGCCATAATGGTTATGCTGAGAGGCAGATGAATCAGTCTGTAGTGAGTTCCTTTCTGGGCCAACAGTTCTTTTGAGTCCCATATTGAAATTGGGACTTATGTGTACATGTCAGCCATGATATTTCAGATCTGGTTGGTGGACAAATGGTGTTGATGCAGGTCTGACCATCCCACTTCCCTTCTAAGGACCTCCCTGGGTAGTTGTGAAAATTCCCCTATTTTAAAGTCCTCTCACTAGTAACCTTCAGTCCCCTTTCCGTGTAGCCTACCGTGTCCACAGGATCTGGGGATCTGGGTTCGGGCACCTTTGCAGGGGCCGTATTCTGCCTCCCAAACTACTAATGTGCAGCTTGTGGGCAGAATTATTTCTGAGACTACAAAATTGGAGTGTTTGTTTTGGAAAGTTTTCACTTCCTCTGGGTCCTCTAATCTCATAGAATACACTTCCAGGGGTTTTTTATTGCTGCATAAAAGAGAAGACACCGGAGGGAGGACCAGTTCTTTTATTTTTAACTTAAAATTTTTATTGTTTCAAATTTTATATGAGTCTCCTTTACCCCCCCCCCCCCCCGACATTGACCTCTGCCAGGCAGATCCCACATGCCCTCACCCCGTACTGTCTGCATGCATGCAAGTCCTTTGGTTGATCTCTTACCCCCTAACACCCCCCTCCCCCCGCCTTCCTTTATAGGTCGGACAGCCTGTTTGATGCTTCTATGCCTCTGGATCTGTTTTTCCCCCCACCAGTTTATGTTGTTCCTTATAGTCCACAGATGAGTGAGGGAGGACCAGTTCTTGATGACAATTGAAACTCAGGCAGTGATTGTGGTTTGCCTTTTAGTGGATCTCAGAGATGTTAGACCTCCCTGCTAGGACTGTGATGTGGTTCCTACAGTTTGGTAAAGGACAGAATGGCAACACGAACGTTTCCAGGCGCCTAATAAATCCCTGCGAAATGATGAAGTACTTACTTCACCCAGCTTGTGTGAAGTGTGGTGTGGGCATGTGTGCACGTGTGTGTACGCAGTTGTCTATGATGCACCATTTGTATGAAATTCAGAATCAATGTTGAAAAATTAGGATTCAGGCTTCCTGCAGCTCTTTCTTTCCCAGCCACTGTCTGCCTTAGGCGATGGGGGGGGCCTCTTCACCGGGTCACGTGACCTAGGCGTGCAGCGCAGCCTCCTCAGACCCCGCTGTTAGTACTAAGGCCTCGCCGGGACCTTCAGGGCAGTGCATTAAACTCCAAGCGCTTTAAAACCTTTCTGGTGGGAAGGAAGGGGAAGTGCACAGTAGAGGAGTGACGTGAGAGAAACTCAAAAGATGGGAAAGACCTCTGGGTTGTCAGGACAAAGCTGGAGACTCAGAGGTTGAGAAAATCTAATTCATGCTCATGATTGCTGGAAAACGTTTATTCTGTGCATTTTAAATTTTGTTATGTTTTATGCAGTTGAAATCACACACACACACACACACACACACACACACACACATACGTTTTCCTCACCTGAGGACATGCTTATTGATTCTAGAGAGGGAGGGAGAGAGAGAGAAACAATGTGAGAAATATCTATTGGTTGCCTTCCATATGCACCCTGACTGGGGATCTACCCACAATCTTTTGTTGTATAAAACAACACTCCAACCAACTGAACCACCCAGCCAGGGTGTGTATGTGTGTGTGTGATTTAAATTAACTGCTCTTTTTGCTCAGGTCTGGAACAAGCAAGGAGACAGAGGAGTTTGTACAGGAAGTTTGCCTGAAGGCAGGGACATCTCTTGCTTTTAGCCAGCCTAGCCCCCTCAATTGCAAAGCCCCTTGGCCGGCCCTGGGTGGGGAGTGAAGGAGGGAGGGGCGAGGGGCAGAGATGGGGAGAGGGGAGTTCCACAGTCCGGTGTTGGGGCACCATCAGTCCTCCAGAGGGCACTGCAGCGCCGAGCGGCCTGCTTGGTCCCAGCAGCTGCCAGGCCTGAGGTGCCTCAGCTCCTCTGCTCACAGGTCCTGCCTGTGCTAGGGGGTCCTGTCCCAAGACTCTGTCTTGGTTAAGCCGCCGAATGCCACTCCTTTTAGCTGTTGCCTTCTCTTTTGTTCTAAACCAGTCCTTGCCCACTCCAGCCTCACCCTGCTGGACACCGGGGTCCCATCCCGAAACTGCCTATGGCCCCTCCCCATAGCTGCCTGCCCCCAGTGTTCCTGCGGGGCCTGCCCGTCACCTTGGTGACACTTCAGAGCACGAAGGAAAGAACGGAGACCCCTCCGTTGCAGCAGGTTTTGGTGGCACCCGCATCGCCGCAGGGCTTGGCAAAACCCGGATCACTGGCTTCCATCCCGAGCTTCTGAGTCAGCAGCTTTGGTGCTGCCTGAGGCTGTGCATTTCTAACAAGTTTCCAGGTCGCGGTGACGCTGCTGGCCCAGGGTCCATACTTGGAGAACTGCTGGTTTATTTCACACACGTGCACCCAGCCCAGAATTAGCAAATGCTCACATTTTGCTGTATTTGCATGGGATCCTTTTTCTCTAATGAGAAACGCAAAATAAGTGATCTAGAGACTCTGGAAGGTCTCCCCCTGGGTTCCTTCCCTGCCTCTTCTTTCTCCTGGTGGGAGCAGTGCCCCAGGACCACGCTCTCAGACACCCGCATGGGCCTGTGGTGAGTGCCTGCGGCTTGAGGTTGGATCTGCGTCCTCTGCAGCCTGCCTCCTGCCTTCCAGCCCCTTAGCTCTCACCCCACCCTCCTGCCTCTCTTAATTTCTCTGTGCGTGCAGAGCACAAGGTGCGGCAGCATGAACCGCCGGTAGGAGAAACAGAATTCGGTTGTTACCATGACGGGGCACCTGTGGGAATCTCCCTAAGTGGACAGAGCCTGCGCCCAGTCACTCAGGAGACCGAAGCTCCAGTCCTGGCAGGCCGGTTCCCCCCACAGCCTGCGTCCTCGCTTCCCAGCCGGGAACACTGGTAACGTGACAAACCTCACTGAGGGAACCAAACATCGAACTTGTCATCAAGGGCTCTCACCGGGGCTGAGCCTGCACATGAACACGAGGCTGTAAGTGGATTAACACGGGGGTCTTCCAATTGGGTTCTCCCAAGACTACAAATGTTTGTCCAAGAGGCAGCTTAAAACCATAACAATGAACACGATCTCAGCGGCCAAGGCCTTCCTTACAACTGCTCCTTTCATCCTTTACTCTCATCTTCTGTGTAGAGTCCACACAGTGAACGGACATCTCATTTGGTTTACTTACTGCGCGCCCTTCACAAGGAGCAGAAGGGGCGCCTCCTCAGGTTCTCCCCTCCTTTCCTCCTCACCCCATTCTCTTAGCACCTTTGCTGAGCTTTCCTGTAAGCATCTCTGCCCTTCCCTCCCCCGGGGGCCCAGTCCCCTTTGTAAGGGCCACTTGGCTGCCCTCTGAGTGGGCGTGGCCACTGTCAGCATGGGCTGGGTGAGAGTGGCTATCCGCCATCTTTCCTTCTCCTTTTCTTTACTAGGAAGACATATCTTAACCTAGTTTTCACCACACCCAGCCCGGCCCCGCGTGTCTGTGAGATTGCTCCCGGGGCTGAGTTACCAGCGAGGCTCCCCACCCTTCCACGCCTCTCCCAACTCCCGGGAAACGAGGCAGGCTGCAGTGCACACCGGACACACACCCACCCCACGTGCCACAGTTTAATTAAGGAAAAAGTCTATTTTGGTCTGACAGTAAATTATTTTAATTAGTGCAAAATCTAATGCAAGCACTGGATTCACTTAGTCCTGTATGGCTATTTGCATGTAACTGTTCTTTTGAGATTTGCATAATGTTTATAGTCCAGTATTTATGTCACAGCCATCCAACAGGTCTATCATTAATCGCCCCACTAAATAGCAAAGATAAGCATTTAGGCTGGAGATTAAACAACAACTTCAAAATTAAACACACACACACACACACACACACACACACACACACACACTCTCCCTCTTCAGGATAAAAAAACACACATACTGTATTTGCCGGCGTATAAGACGACCCTTTGGCCCTGAAAAATATGCCTCCAAGTGGGGGGTAGTCTTATACGGCGAATATATAACAAACTCTGTATTTTGAGTGGAAATGTTAGGGGGTCGTCTTATACGCCGGCAAATACGTATTTTTCAGGGCCAAAAAATCGTCTTATACGCCGGCAAATACGTATAGGTAAGAATAACAGCCATAGGGAAAGCAGATTTAGCTATCTGAAATCAAACATTTTAGGTTCTTTCCTTATTTTGTTCCTATTGCTATCATTTTCCTCTTGATAAAACATTGCACAAGAGAATACAGAAGGGAACCTCTTTTTTAAAAAAAATATTTTTATTGATTTTTCACAGAGAGGAAGGGAGAGGGATAGATAGCTAGAAACATCGATGAGAGAGAATCATTGAGCAGCTGCCTCCTGCACACCCCCCACCCGGGATATGCCCGCAACCAATGTACATGCCCTTGACCGGAATCGAACCTGGGACCTTTCAGTCCATAGACCAACGCTCTATCCATTGAGCCAAACTGGTTTTGGCCAGAATGGAACCTCTTGCTTAAGGAGGAACTTAGAGATTTTTACAAATGATGAGGTTATTTTAGACTCATTTCAGGAGAGAATTGCTGGAGAGCCACCACTTTTAAAATACTTGTCATTTGCATTTTCCTCATTTTGAAATCCCGGGTTTGAGTTGTAGAGGGACGCAGGGACTCCACTCGGCGAGAAGGAAGGCAGCAGCGCATGCTGACGAGGCCCTGTACTCCTCAGCATTGAGTCAGGTTAGTGATGGCCGTGACCTGTGGAATCAGGTTAATGAGGCAATTTGGCCACGTGGCCATCATGAGGACAACATGAACATAAACGACCACAGTAAACAGACGCCAATAAAACAGTCAACGCTGGGGGAATGTAAAACGCTCGCGTGGTTAGACTGACATCTTTCGGGGGGAGGACCTTAAATCACAGCCCGGGAATTGAATTAGCATCCTTTACTACCGCAGAGTCGGCTTATATTGCTGCAATCAATACACCAGACAGCTCTGCCCCGGGACAGAGCCGAAGTTCTGTGCCTCCGGGTTTTGTTACTGTTCCATAATGGAACTCGGCTGTGTTCCCTTCACCACCAAGATCATCCCTCTCTTTCCTTTTTACTTCCCAGAGTGAAATGAGAGCACTTCTTCACATTTTATCAAACATCTTTCAAAGTTTGAGTCATATGTGTGTGTTTCAAATCATGGCTTATAAAACAGGGAAGCTCAGTTCTGCTCCTCGGCAGCACTAACTGGCCCTTCTCCCGTATTACAGGAAGTTCTCGGGGCTTCTCCCTCCTCTCCCCAGCCTCCTCCTCAGGACCTGAGCTCCCTGCACCCCGAGCTGCGAAGCCCCACCAGTCTCCCAGCAGGAACATGAGCATGCAGAGAAGGCACCATGTCTATGCTGTTGTAAGACCTGTGAGTGGTGAGTGCACCTATGAGACGTGTAAAGAATTTTTGTGAGTTTATTTGAGCCAAACTGTTAACATATGCCAGGAAGCAGAACCTCAACGGATTGAGATAATGCTCCGGAGAATGGCGGATTACATTTCTATATTTATACATTGCAATCAAAGGAGGGACATAGGTGGGTTACATGAAATTCATTGGTGATGGAGTAAGGAGGCGGGAGAAAGCAAGACAGTGGGAAACCCCTGGGATTGGATAAAAAGTAAAATGATGGACGCATACTTAGGTGAGTGCAGGAACAATTAACATGATAACAAAGGAATTTGAGGCATCTGTCCTGGTGCCCACCACATTTGGTTGTGCCCCAGGGGCTCCAGAAAAAGGGAAGTTACAAGCTACCCAGACATCTCATAGATATGTTATCTTAGAGGTAAAAAGGCAAATGGGCTCAGTATAGAAGATCAAAGTTGATCTTTGTCTGGGAAAATATCAGCCTAGGAAATGACTACCCACTATAACCTGTTTGTAGTTAAAATATTTAATTTTCAAACTATCCTTTGTGGTTATTTTAGGTCTCTGAGTTTGTAAGATTGCCACACAGGCTTTCCCTGAGCTTGTCAGGTTAGCATGTGGGTGGCTCTTTTCTTTCACAGAGGTGAGTGCACCTATGTGAGGTGGGTGCACTGTGAGAGGTGGGTGCACTGTGAGAGGTGGGTGCACCTGTGAGAGGTGGGTGCACTGTGAGAGATGGGTGCACCTGTGAGAGGTGGGTGCACTGTGAGAGGTGGGTGCACTGTGAGAGGTGGGTGCACCTGTGAGAGGTGGGTGCACTGTGAGAGGTGGGTGCACTGTGAGAGGTGGGTGCACCTGTGAGAGGTGGGTGCACTGTGAGAGGTGGGTGCACTGTGAGAGGTGGGTGCACCTGTGAGTGGTGGGTGCACTGTGAGAGCTGATCCATGGCTGTGCAGGCAATGAAGCCCCAGGTGCTGTGTATCAAATGGAACGCGCGTGAGGCAGGTGGACGGCATCTGAGAGGCAGTGCCCATGGGCCTTCACAGAGGCTCCTGACATTATCTCTTTTGGAGCCGGATGGGCAGCCACATTGACCAAACCTTCAGGCATGTGGCCCACAGGGTGGGCATCGAGTCTGCCCTGACACTTTGGGGTCAGACCACAGAGGTCCGAGCAGGTGAGGCCTGCATTAGTGGCAATCAGAAACCATGGGAGTTTGGCACGGTCAGCGATAGGACGTGGTGCCGAGGAAGGCTAATCCGCTGGCAGACTGTTCTCAGGACCTCATTCTGAGATTTAATAACAGGCAAGGAGTCCTGTTAGACTTGACCTGCCCTTCTTTCTCTCACCTCGGCCGTTAGAGGAGGTGATGAACAGTTGGTTAATATCTTCTGAATAATAATCCCTTCCCAGGCTTGACGACCAAGCCTCCTTGAAAATTACAGAATCAGAATTGAGGCATGAAGGTGACTTTGACACATTTAGTCAGCCCCTCTGGAGAGGAAATGGGCATTTGCCCATTAGTCAGGAGCGGCCCAGAACTCTGGTGCCTAACCGTTTGCCCTTTTCTTGCTCAGGTTCCGCCTGCTCCTCTCAGAGCCTCTCGAAGACCATGGTCTCCCCTACTCCTTGAATTCTGGACTCGGATTTAGCTGGAGGTTTCTTGCATTCTCCAGGCTGAGAGCCTCTCCTTCATTTTCTCTCCCTCCCTTCCTCCCTCCCTTCCTCCCTCCCTCTCTCCTTCCCTCCCTCCCTCCCTTCCTTCCTTCCTTCCTTCCTTCCTTCCTTCCTTCCTTCCTTCCTTCCTTCCTTCCTTCCTTCCGGTTACTTACACCTCTTTCCAGAAGATGTTCCCCAGTTACCCATTAAATCTGATTGGTCCTATACTTTGTGTTCTCTCGATCTTAGTAATGGGAACATAAATTTTAAGATTTATGAGGGAATGGCCTGTTCTACAAAAGGAAAAAATTTTGAAAATATAAGCTCATCCTAGCTGGTTTGGCTCAGTGTTGGCCTATGGACTGAAGGGTCCCAGATTTGATTCCAGGTCAAGGGCGCATGCCTGGGTGGCAGGCTTGATCCCCAGTAGGGGGTGTGCAGGAGGCAGCCAATCAATGATTCTCTTTTATCATTGATGCTTCTATCTCTCTCTCCCTCTCCCTTCCTCTCTGAAATCAATAAAAATGAAAAAAAACACACACAAAAAAACAGGGAAGATGGTGGGAGAAGCAGTGTGGGCAGAAAGATTGATACCTTTTAGTGATGATGCGCTGGCATCAAGAAAAAGTTAATTTCTATTAATAGGCTTGGTTAGAAGAGCCAGAGCAAATAAGTGATAAGTTTCCTTATAGAAAACTTACCTTTGAAAAACAATTTAGAAAAAACAATTCAGGTTTTAAAGAACTAAGCTTACATTTTATTTTTTTAAATATATATTTATATATTGATTTCAGAGAGGGAGAGATAGAAACATCAATGATCAGAGTGAATCATTGATGTTTACCTCCTGCATGCTCCCCACTATGGATCAACCTGGGCATGTGCCCTTGATGGGAATCAAGCCCAGAATCCTTCAGTCCGTAGGCCAATGCTCTATCCACTGAGCCAAACCAGCCAGGGCTTCCCCATTTCCTTTATTAGCAATACCCCTGGCTACTGTCCAGAAGAGTCGTCCTTCATTCTCCACATCCATTCTCACTGGAGGTCCTGCTACCACTACCTCCAGCACATCTAGAATCTCAGCAGTTCTTACCAACTCCAATCCCTCCATTCCATCCACAACTCCATCACCTGGGAGCAGGATGGTGGCAACCACTTCCTACCTGGTTTCCCTGCTTCTGCCTGCGACCTCTCCCACCCAGGTCAGTTCTCAACATGTCAGGAAAGGTGACTCGCTCAAGGGAGTTAGTTCATGTTACTCCTCTGCTCAAAGCCTGGCATGGAGTCCTTATGGATTCCGAACTGTGATTGGATAAAAAGTTCTGGCGAAGTGCATGCATTTTCCGATTGTATTTTCATTCCTTCAGAAACGGTTTTGCATATTCAGGATTGCAGGCTGTGTCCCAGGGCTGAGATGGGCAGATAAGTGATGGCTCGATAAGGCAGAACTGTGCATTAATTTGCTCTTGATGGATTGCTTCATAGGAAAGCTTGTCATCTTGTTTTCGGCTCTCCGCACTGCAGCTGGGCTCTCTTCGAGTAACCGTTACCTCTCCACCGTCCTGCTCTTCTCACAGGAGGGTTGGCTTGCTGCCTCTGCTCACAAGGCCTTGCACTTTGGAAAAGGAAAAATGAACAACAGAACCAACACCTCGGTGGCATATAAGATGACTATAATAATCAGCTGTGTCCATTAAAACGATGTCTACCCTTCAGTTTTCTATTTACAAGAAACCCCCCAGGCCGAACCCTGAGAGCCGTGTCCGCTTCCTTGTTGCCACAGCTCCCCCCCTACCCCTCAATGTCCAGGGACAGAAGCTGATTGAAAGGTTCTCCTGCTGTACAAACATGGGAGGCTCACCCCTGCGGACAGGGCTGATGATTTCCCACAACTTAAACACCACAAGGCATCTCTAGCCCAAGAGAAAGAGAAAGAGAGAGAGAGATAGAGAGAGATAGAGAGAGAGAGATGCTGTGGTACAATAGAAGAAGCAGGATACTGTTAGGGATTCTAGTTTTCATCTTTTTTAAAAAAATGTATATTTTATTGATTTTTTTACAGAGAGAAAGAGAGAGGGATAGAGAGTTAGAAAAATCAATGAGAGAGAATCATCAATCAGCTGCCTCTTGCACACCCCCTACTGGGGATGTGCCTGCAACCAAGATATATGCCCTTGACCGGAATTGAACCTGGGACCTTTCAGTCCACAGGCCAACACTCTATCCACTGAGCCAAACCGGTTTCAGCTAGTTTTTCATCTTGACCTTGATGTTGATTTACTGTACCATCTATATAATATTCCAATCTCTTTGCTTTCAGTTCCTCAATTATAAAAGTCAATGAATTAGACCAAATTAGTGACAGGAAATATGTGTGTACTCCTCACACTCATGCCCATAATAAGTGTAACTTATCAATCAAGTATTATAACCTGCTAAACAAAGATTTGTCATCTTAATCATTCTTAACTACAGAAGTCACCACCAAGCGGTTATAGATGAAATAGGAGATAAACACTATCTACCTCTAATGATCTTTAAGGCCTCTGAGTCTGTTATTCCCTACTAGAGGCCTGATGCACAAAATTGCTCAGGTTCCACCTGCTCTGGTCCCTGCCCACCCGCTGCCACCATGGCTGGGGGCCTCTGCCACCTCTGCCATGGCCCCTGCCCACCACCTCCATGGTGGCTTTGTGCAGAAGGAAGAACGTTAGAAGGCTGTCCGGTCTAATTAGCATATTATGCTTTTATTATTATAGATTGTTGTTCTAATTATGCCACAAAATAAGTTTAATCTTATGATCTCTGAGTGTGGAACACACAGGTGTCTGCCGAGAGCTTACTCCCAGAGTGGGCGCGCAACCCGGACAGAACTTTGTCCTCAGAGACCTCACAAGAAGGGCACGAGCTCAAGAAGACACCTTGACACAAGACATACGATGCTCCAATCACACATAGTTTATTTACCTAAGTCCTGGCAGCTTCCATCACCCAAGCAGGTCCACCTGGTGACTGGAGCAAGACACACACACAGTGGAGACAGATGATCGCCGGTGATGGTTGCTCGTGCTACGGATTTCAGAGTTCAGTTCAGTCTGAACTTTCGCGGACAATGCGGGCTGAGAATCGAGGAATCAGCGAGAGGTGAACAGTCTCTGTGGAGGCAGAGGGCTGCTCTGGTTTCGGTCAGTCTTGCTTCCACTTTTATCTTCTTTTGGTTACTAGGTGAGGTAGTCTCGTTGCTTAGTGTGTCTTCGTGTGTTTGCTTATCTCGGTCCACCATGTGGTCTTTCTGGGGCTGTAACCTCAGGTTGTTTACATTTTAAGATTTTTTTGGGGCTTTCCAGGCATTTATATATTTTATAAATCACACAAGGTATTATTCACACATTATCACACAACAATATTATAACAATTGTCATAGGAAAGATAGTTTTTTATGTTAGCCATGAAAAACCAAGACTTTCAAACCAAGATTTGTAAAGATAAACATGTTACTTTGAAATTTATTGCCCACTAAATACATACTAATATTAATAATAAATACCACTTATTAAGTATATATTATATGCCAAGTCATAGATTTTTAATGTATGCACAAAATCTATCTGTTATACACACTTGGTCCTCAGAACAACCTTTTAAGATACGTATTTATATCTTAAGTAGGAAAGTAAAGCTTGAGAGGCTCAGCAACTTGCTCATACTTACATTTCTAAATGGAAATTATTTTTAAATTTACCATTTCTTACCTATAAGATCCGTAACTTGGCAACATACTCATTGAACAGGACTAGGAAAACAACTTTCATCTATTGCTAGTAGAAACACAAAATATTTTAATTCCTATCAAGGAAAATTGGCAACATGTAACAAAACTGTGTAGTTCTTAGTTTTCAGGCCCATTAATTCCACTCAACCTTAAGTGAAAAAAGCAAGAGACAAAATAAAAGAATACCGTATGCTACCTTTTGTGCAAGAAAGGTGAACTGTGGATATATGTAAATATCTCTCTATCTAATATATCTGTCTATCTATCTATCTATCTATCTATCTATCTATCTATCATCTATCTATATACCTATCCATCCACTCATCACACCCATTTACTCAACCATCCTTCCATCCACCCATCCATCAATGATAGGAACAAGTTAGAAGAGACTTAAAGAGAGACTTTGCTGAGCATACTTTAAAAAATATAGTTTTGACTTGTGAAACATGTCAATGTTATATATTTTCAAAAAATAAAACTAAATTAAAAGGTGTTAAAAAATCAAGCACATTTGTACAAATAGAAACAAATGATTTTAGTAGTATATGAAATTAAAAACCTATCTCTGTAGAAAAAATGAATTCAAGTAAATTTTAGCATACTCTCTAGGTTATATATCATGCAAGGACACTGCAGATAACTGTCCAATTTTACCTACTGGGTTTGTTATTGGTGGTGGCTTTGGTGGTATAATTCTGAAACTATTCTATGTTGGATAGAATGAATAGTTGAATAGTTTACTATGGAAACCTCAATTGGTTTCCACTGAGGGAAACAGATACAAAGAAGATAAAGAAAAAGAATCATATAGTCTTGAGTTTTGATTGTACATGTTAGTATAAACTCATGGTTTCATAATAGATTAAATAACAAAATTTTTTCAGTGAAAGGGCCTGGGAAAAATAACAGTTCTGTTCTAATTGTATTCAGAATTCTGATCTTGACTTCTGGAAAGTATTTCCTATTAAAAGAAACCAGATCTCCTTGGAAAATTGGAAGATTTCTAGCCTGAGGCAGGTAAAGTACAAGTATAAGGTGAGCCTGGGGCACCTCGTGCCAGAGCAAAGAAATGCTCAAAGATTAATGGGCCGTGTCAGAAGGACCCAGGAGCCAGCATGAAGTGCCACCCACTGACCAAATTTAGGGCAATTTCATCATCAAAAAGAAAAATGTTGGTAACAAATTATAACACACTGAATTAAAGAGATCACAGACTTATGGTGATAGGAGAAGAGGAATGAAATAGAAATGGTTCTTCCTTACAGGAGAATGACAGCTAATGAGTGTGTAAGGGATGACTAGAAAACCACCACTGGATTGTAGAAGGCTGAGAATAGAAAATCATCATCTGTAACACAATACAATAGCTGGCCAGCCCTGAATTATGAAGAAACTAGAGGCCCAGTGCATGAAATTTGTGCACGGGTAGGGTCCCTAGACCTGGCCAGAAATCAGGACCAATTGGGACCTTCTGGCTGCCAGCTGGGGCCTTCCTTCATTCCCCACCGCCCCCCTGGTGGTCAGTGCACATTATAGCAAGCAGTTTGGATATTAGCTTTTTATTATATAGGATAGTTACACCATGGAGTCCTGACTTACTAAGGCATGGAATGTTGACATGATCTCAAAGGATTACCCTCAAATTACTTAATAACTACCAAATGCAGTGGGACAGCCTGACCTGATGGCTTCTGTGCCTCCTGATGCATTGTGCTAGCAAATATGAAACGTTACCTCACTGTGTCCATGCTGAAAAATTTCCATCAAGAATCAGAAGAGGAGACCAAAGCAAGATGGCGGCCGAGGAAGTCTCCTGGGCCGCCATCTCCTCAACAATTTGGAAAAAAACAACAGATAAAATTGAAAGGGATCGCACCAGACCCACAGGAAAGCTGGCGAAAAGGGAAGGCTACAACTAGACACAAAGCAGGACGCTGCTGCTGCCATGTGGAGTTTAAAACTACAGCGAAACTGAACCTGCCGGAGCCACTACCACTGGGAATGAGGGAAGCCAGACCTCGCTCCGCCCCAGGGCCCAGGGAGTGGGCCAGCCCTGCCGGCCGCCACGGGAGCTGATGTGGGCCTCCGCCTCGCCTTCGGCTCCTGCCTGGACGAGAAGCCCATGAGCATGACCTCCCTGCCCGCAGCCATCCCAGCCCGCCCGCAGTGCTGGAGAGGAGCGGGGCGAAGAGATGGTGTAGTATCTCCTCGCCCGCAGCCAGCTCGGCCCAGCCCCCATGCTTGCTGTGCTGGCGAAGAGATCACGCAGCATCTCCCTGCCCGCAGCCAGCTCGGCCCAGAAATGGGAAGGCTACAACTAGACACCAAGCAGGGCACTGCTGCTGCCATGTGGAGTTTAAAACTACGGCGAAATCGGACCAGCCGGAGATGCTGCCGCCAGGAATGAGGGGCCCAAGGATTGGGCCAGCCCGCCGGCTATGGGAACCAGGGAGCTGATATGGAACCTTCGGCGCCTGCCCACAACCATCCCGAGGAGCTGTCCCGGCGTCTCCCGGCCTGCGGCCAGCTGGGCCCAGTCTCCGCACGCACCTTATTGGTGAGGAGCTGGCGCGGCGCCTTCCCTTTGCGCCCCGGCGAGTCTTTCCGCTGCCACCGCCAGTAGCCAGCTCCAAAGCTTACGCCACTACCACCATGTGGATTTTAATACTACAGGGGAAATTGAGACACAGGAGCTACCATCGCTGCTGCACCTGCTGCCGCCCCCACGAATGGGAATCCACTGAAATCAGAGCTCACTACGCCCCTGGCTCAGAGAGAGTGTGGCTTCAGAAATTAGCCTCTGCGTCCACAGCAGCTCTGCTTCCGCACCAAAGGAGACACCATTGAGGGGGAATTTTCCACCCGCAGGCATCTCAGCCCGCCCACAACCTTCCCAGCACATCCGCTGTGCGGGTGGGGAGCCGGCACGGCACCTTCCGTTAGCAGCCCCGGCGAGTCCTCCGTCAGCCGGCATGGCCGGGCCGAAGCTCCCGCCACTGTCGCCATGTGAACTTTAAAACTACAGTGGAAATTGAACCACAGGAGCGACCGTCGCTGCCGCACCAGCCACCGCCACCCCCCACCACCGCTGCAAATAAAGGAAATCCACAGAGCTCACTACGCCCTGGGCTCAGAGAGTAGGCAGCCTCAGAACTTAGCCTCTGCATCCGCAGCTGCTCCGCTTCCGCACCGAACAAGACACCTTTGAGGGCGGTCTACCCCCCTGCAGCCATCTCAGCCCACCTGCAACCGTACCAGCCTGCCTGCCGTGCTAGCAAGGAGCTAGTGCGGCCCCCCCAATATGAGACCCCAGCACCCGAGAGGGGTCGTGTGCCTTGGGTGAGCCATATGTCCAGAGGGCCGTGTGCCCTGGGTGAGCCGTGTGTCCCAGGGGGCCCTGTGCCCCGGGCGAGCAGTGTGTCCCTAGGGAAGCAGTGGGACCCAGGGGGAGGGGTGGTGAGAACCAGAGGAGGAGCGGACTCTATTCATGTGGTCCTGAGATAGCCACCATAAAACAAGCAGACTGCCAAACGAGGAGCAGATTCTATTCATGAGATCCTGAGATGGTCACCATAAAACAAGCAGATTGTCAAATGACAGCGGGGAGGGGAAGGAGTCCTGGGGGGAGATAAGAAAACAACCGAAGGACTGGTATGCATGAATACAACCAACGAACACAGAGCTCTGGGGAGGGAGGGTATGAATGGGAGGTGGGGGGGCAATGGTAAGATATGTACACATATAATACCTTAATAAAATTCATGTGAGAAAAAAAAAAAGAATCAGAAGACTCCAGAATGTGGTATGATCTTCTGAAACAGTTAGCCTGGCCTCTTCAAAGACTTCAATGCTGTAGGAAAAAAACAAAAGAAGTAGAGAACTGTTGTGGATGGAGGGAGTAATGACGCTCAAAGAGGCAGATTTAACACATGCACCTTGATGGATACTGGGCAGGGTGAGCTGTGGAGCTATTGTGGACATTTCTTAGTAAATTGGAGTGTGGGCTGTATGCTGAACAATGTCATTGAATTGATGTTGATTTTCTTAGGGGTGATGATGGTGCTGTGGTTGGTTACTAGAATGTTCTTGGTCTCAGGAGGTGCATACCGAAGCGCCTTAGCGGTGAAATGTGGTCTGTTAATGTCTGTGGCCTACAATGAAATGATTTAGCAAAAGATAAGATAAGATAAGGGAGAAGGCAGTGTGAAGCTACTAACACTTAGAGAATCTAGATGAGGAGTATGAGTTTTGTTTTCCATTCTTTCAACTTTTCTCTGTGTTTGAAATGTTTTAAAATTATATATATATATATATATATATATATATATATATATATATATATATATATATATATATCTCCGTACTGGTAGGGAGGAGTAGAACCTGGATAGATTTCAGGTCTTACTGTGGTGAAAACCCCTGCTCCTTCCCCGAAATCTCATGGTGACCACTCACAGAGCTAGTTCATGGACAAATAAGACACCTTTTCTTTTTCTTTTTTTCATATGAGCAATTATTGAAATGTCTACAAATGAGCCCTGGGAAGCTGGAGCAAGTAAAATGTGATGATTACACATAAACCCTCTGGCCACCTGAGGACACATTTCCTCCTTTTATCTTCAATAGGAGCTTCAAAAAGGAGCACTTACCATTCCAAGGAGCCGGAACACAGCCCACCTGCGGCACTCTTATTCCTTTTATCACCGCCTCTCGTAAACACCCTTTCATCCACTTGCTCCAGCCACCTGCTCCGTGGACTTCCCTACTTATTGGTTAATGGACAGGACTACAATACAATCTAATTATAGCCAAATCCATGTGTAAGAACTTATGTTTATAGGTGACAGTGATTTAAAAAAAGACTAGATAGCCAAAACCGGTTTGGCTCAGTGGATAGAGCGTCGGCTTGTGGACTGAAGGATCCCGAGTTCAATTCCAGTCAAGGGCATGTACCTTGGTTGTGGGCACATCCCCAGTGTGGGGGGGAGGGTGCAGGAGGCAGCTGATTGATGTTTCTCTCTCAACGATGTTTCTAACTCTCTATCCCTCTCTCTTCCTTTCTGTAAAAAATAAATTATATATATATATATATATATATATATATATATATATATATATATTTTAAAAGGCTAGATAGCTCAGATTCCTGTGTAAATGGAACTTATAGAGATACAATTTGTATAAGATAGAAAAACTTGGCCCTGAAAATGTCTTCAATCTTGTAGCTCACCATGGCTTAAGAAAGGCATGAACCCATATTAAAACCTGGGTCAGCCATGGGTCTGCCAGATAAAATACAGGATGCTCAGGTAAATTAGAACTTCTGATAAGAAATACTTTCTTAGTAGAAGTGTGCCCCAAATACCACAAGGGGCATACTTATACTAAAAAAAGTAAATTCATTGCTTATCTGAAATACAAACTTAGTTGGATGTCCATTCTATGTTGTATATTTTTATTCATTAAATCTGGAAACCTGAATCATCCCACCAACCACCAATGTCTGGGTTAGGAGCTGGGGCTTCGGGAGAAGGTGAGGGTAATTGTGGGTTGGCTAGTATGAGGAATGAATCATGAAATTCTAAAAACATTAATTGGGAAGATTACCTTTCTATTGTTTGCTTTCTTTTGTTTGCTTCCTTTATCTAAATAGACAAAAGGCCTATAAATCTCAAAGACACCACAAAGAAGCTATAGCTATGTCATCATCAAAACTGTAGCCCAGCCTGTGGTTCAGTTGGTTGGGCATCATCCCCAGCCAGAAAGGTTGCTGGTTTGATTCCCTATCAGGGCACATGCCCGGATTTCTAACTCGATCCCCAGTAGGGGGCATGCAGGAGGCAGCCAATCTATGTTGCTGCTCTCCCTCCCTCCTCTTCCTTTCTCTCTCTCCAAAAATCAATAACAAATTGTTAAAAGGAAGAAAAGAAAGCCTGAGGCAAAGCATATGCTTAATAAAAAACAAACAAAAACAAAACACCAAAAAGACTGTAGCCTCACAAGCTAGAGAGATGAATAACCCAGGATTCCAATTGTTCATTTTCAAAGCAGTTACAAAATACGTGTGCAATGTTAACAAATATAGGTATTCCTTTGTATACAAACACACACAGTCCTCTGTATCCCTCAATAACTGTATAGCTTGCCATTTCATTTGAGAATACTGATGATTGGTGTTCTGGTTTTAGCAGGAAGGCATCTAGCATTTTACTGTTACTTTTGCTTTACTGTGTATTCTCTAACATAAGAAAATTCTCTTCTACTTCTCACTCACCATGATTTTTTTTTCCATTTGCTAATTTGAAATTGAACTTTATCAGGTTCCTTGTTGGCATTTGTGAATCTGATGATGCAATTTTCTCTCCTTTCTGCTCTACGTAATGGATAGAATGACTAGACTTCCTAACGTTGAATCAACACGGCTTGCCTGAGCTCATATTCCTGCTTTACAGTTAACTACCTGCCCCTAACTCGCAGTGTGAAAAGCTTTGGGCAAGTCACATAACCTCTCTTGTGTGTTTCCTTTGTTTATATAATGACAACATTAGGATTGCTATGAAGAATAAATGAGTTAATATATGTACGGAGATGCTGATACATAATACATGTAATAAATGAGTTAGTATATGTAAACCTCTTGGAGTCGCCCGGTACACACTGTGTGTGTCTTAACGACCATGAGAATGAACTCTCACTGTGTGTGAGTGTGTGTGTCTGCACCTCTGTCAGATTCATAAAATGCACTCAAATGCTTGCTATTTTGTTGTTGTCATTAGTTTTCACCTGAGGATATTTTTCCATTGATTTTTAGAGGGAGGGAGGAAAAAACACAGAGAGAAACATCAATGTGAGAGAGATACAGTGACTGGTTGCCTCTCGCAAGTGTGCCAATCAGGGCTGGGGATAAAGTCTGCAACCAAGACACATGCCATTGACCAGAATTGAACCTGGAACCTTTCAGTCCACAGGCCACACTCTAGCCACCGAGAAAAACCAGTGAGGGCCAAATATCTCTTATTAATCAAGGCTCTGTGGCCCTGATCGGGTAGCTCAGTGGTGAGAGCATTGTCCTGATATGCCAAGCTTGCCTGTTCAATTCCTGCTCAGGGCACATACAAGAATCAACTGATGAATGCATAAAAGAGGGGAGCAGCAAATTGATGTTTCTCTCTCTCTTTAAAATCCATCAATCAAAAAAACAAAACAAAAACAAGAGAAAAAAAACCAAGATGGCGCCCTAGGTAGTCTCTTAAGCTGCCGCCTCATCAACAATTAAAAAAACAGCAACAACTAAAATCAAAAAGATCTTCACCAAAACCTCAGGAAAGTTGTCGGAGTGGAATATCTACAACTAGAAAAAAGAAAAGAGGCTCACAGATCGGACTGGGAGCTGCAAAGCACTGAGGTAGGAAAACGCTTGTGCGCAGAGAGGAAGTCCCGCTGCTGAATGCCTGCCTGGCGGTGGGAGGGGAGGAATTCCCGATTGCAGGGAACCCTTCCCGACTGACTGTACTGAACCCAACCCCAGCTAAAACCCTGTGGTCCCAGGCTCATATGGGTGGAGTCTGGACTGTTGAAAGGCACCCAGAGACTCACAGACAGGGAGACCTGGGACCCGGGAACCGCAGCCGGCAGGGTCTACAGTCGCGCGCAAGTGAGTACGTACAGAGGTCTGACCGCCGCCTCTCTGTAGCAGGAGTCAGAAGCTCCTGACTACATAGACCAGCCCAAGTCCAGGCCAGCACCTGGGGCACCCACGCTCTTGCACGGGGAACCTGGGACCGTCAGGCAGAAACTCAGGGAAGCCGAGGAAGGCAGAGGTTAGGCGGAAACTCAGGCGAGTGCACAAGTGCAGGGCGGAAGCCAAGACTGTCAGTTCAGCCCTGATACTCCGCCCCATCCAAGCTGAGCAGAGGCTTTTGCAGTTTTTCAAGTCTGATCCTATAAGACTGTCTCCAATACAGAAGTTATCCCAGAGTAGACACAGATGATACCCCCATCCAATTGGCCTGAAGGTCAATTCACAACAATAAAGACTTAGCTACAACAAGGCTGTGCATGCAGTCCACAAAGGGGAGCACCAAGAGTGTCTACCTCAGGTAACTGAGGAGGCTGACCCACTGGGCCATATGGGACACCAAACACACAAAGCCATAAAAAATGCCGAGACAAGGAAATAGATCTCAAACAAAAGAGATGGAGGATATAGAGTTCAGAACTACGGTTCTAAGGTTATGCAAGAATATCCTAGATAAGATCGATAAACTTCATGAGACCCAACTAAAAAGTATACATAAACTGACTAAATTGGAAAACATTATGCAGAGATCCAACAGCAGAATGGAGGAACACAAGAACCAGGTCAAAGAGGCAAAAGACACTCCTCTGGAGAAATAAGAAGAAAAGAGAATCCAGAAAGTTGAAGATAGTGTAAGGAGCCTCTGGGACAACTTCAAGCACACCAACATCAGAATTAGGGGGGTGCCAGAAGAAGAGGGAGTGCAAAATACTGAAAACATATTTGAAGAAATAAATATCAGAAAACTTCCCTCACCTGGTGAAAGAAATAGACTTACAAGTAAAGGAAGTCTACAGAACCCCAAACAAGAGGAATCCAAAGGAAAATACTGCAAGACACATCATCATCAATATGCTAAGGGCAAAAGACAAAAAGAAGATCTTACAAGCAGCAAGAGAAAAGCAGTTTGTTACCTATAAGGGGGCACCATACGACTATCAGCTGATTTCTCAACAGAAACCATGCAGGCCAGAAGGGAGTGGCAAGAAATATTCAAAGTGATGAATAGCAAGAACCTACAACCAAGATTACTGAATCCAAGCGGAGGACTGAGAAGGTGGGGCAGTTCTGTACCATGCTGCCTTCCACTGGTTAAGACCTCCAAGAGCAAAGGCCTACCAAGGTGAGGATGCCCCTACCGTCACCTGTAGAGGGGCAGCACTGAGCTGGCCAATATTTGTGGTGGTACTGCTTGTCCTGGCTCAGAGGAGGCGTTCCACTAAGTCTGAAAGACTAAGACATCGCGGGGACTCTCCGTCACCGCCCGCGGCCTGCTCTGCCAGGCCTTCGCGCGCGCTGTGCTGGCGCTGCGCCTTCCATTGGCAGACCCGGAGAATCCTCTCTCCGCTGCCACATGGCCAGGCCAAAGCATCAGACACTACCACCATGCGGATTTTAAAACTACAGGGGAAATTGAGCCACAGGAGCTACCATCGCTGCCGCACCCACCGCCGCCCCCAAGAATGGGAATCCACCAAAATCAGAGCTCACTACACACCGGGCTCATAGAGAGTGTGACTTCAGAAATTAGCCTCTGCATCCACAGCAGCTCCACATCCGCAACAAAGAGGACACCATTGAGGACGGACTCTCCCCATGCAGCCATCACAGCCCGCCCACAATCTTCCCAGCACACCCACCAAGCTGGGAGGGAAATGGAGCGCGCTGGTGAGGAAATGGCATGGTGCCTTCCATTACCCACCCAGGCGAGCCCATCCTCTGATGCCACATGGCCAAGCCGAAGCTCTCACCACCACCGCCATGTGAACTTTAAAACTACAGTGGTAATTGAACCACAGGAGTGACCGTCAATATTGCACCTGGCACCGCCACCTGCCACTGCCACCGAGAATAAAGGAAATCCACCAAGAACAGAGCCCACCACGCCTTGGGCTCAGGGAGTGGGCGACCTCAGAACTTAGCCTCCATGTCTGCAGCTGCTCCGCTCCCACACCGAACGAGACACCTTTGAAGGTGGTCCCCCTGCCTGCAACCATCTCAGCCCAACTGCAGCTGTCCCAGCCTGCCCGCCATGCTAGCAAGGAGCTAGCGCGGCGCCTCCAATATGTGACCCCAACACCCTAGAGGGGCCGTGTGCCCCGGGTGAGCCGAGTGTCCCATGGGGCCGAGTGCCCCGGGTGAGCCGAGTGTCCCAGGGGGCCATGTGCCCTGGGTGAACCGTACCCCCCAAAGGGGAAGGGATCCCGGGTGAGCCGAGTGTCCCAGGGGGCCGAGTGCCCCGGGTGGGCCGAGTGTCCTAGGGGGCCGAGTGCCCCGGGTGAGCCGAGTGTCCCAGGGGGCCGAGTGCCCCGGGTGAGCCGAGTGTCCCAGGGGGCCATGTGCCCCGGGTAAGCCGTACCCCCCAAAGGGAAAGGGTGCCCCGGTTGAGCCGAGTGTCCCATGGGGCCGAGTGCCCCGGGTGAGCCGAGTGTCCCAGGGGGCCGAGTGCCCCGGGTGAGCCGAGTGTCCCAGGGTGCAGTGTGCCCCGGGCGAGCCGTGTGTCCCAGGGGAAGCAGTGGGACCCAGGGGAAGGGGCGGTGAAAACCAGAGGAGGAGCGGACTCTATTCATATGGTCCTGAGATAGTCACCATAAAACAAGCAGACTGCCAAATGACAGCGGGGAGGGGAAGGAGACCTGGGGGGAGATAGGAGAACAACCGAGGGACTGGTATGCATGAACATAAGTACAACCAATGAACACAGAACTCTGGGAAGGGAGGGCATAAATGGGAGGTGGGGGGGGGCAATGGTAAACTATGTACACAGAAAATACCTTAATAAAATAAAATAAAATAAAATAAAATAAAAAGATCACTGAATCCAGCAAAGTTATCATTCAGAATTGAAGGGCAGATAAAGAGCTTCACAGATAAGAAAAAAATTAAAGGAGTTCATCACCACCAAACCAGTATTATATGAAATGCTGAAAGGTATTACTTAAGAAGAGGAAGAAGATCAAGTGAATTAAAAATCTGAGGAATAGAATAAACTGGTGAATATAATAGAATCAGGGGCAAAGAAAGGGAGTGGATTGATAATTATCAGGGTGAAAGGGTTGAGGGGGTGCAGAAAGAGACTAGATTAAAATCATATAACCTATGGATGAGGACAATGGTGGGGGTAAGGGGTAAGGGCAGAGGGTGGGGTGGGAATCGGGTGGAAGGGAGCTATGGGGGAGAAAAAGGAGAAACAATTGTAATAATCTGAGCAATAAAGATTTATTAAAAAACAAACAAAGTTCTAAACACTTAGAAATAACATAGGAATTACCTCTAAAGCCATCTGAGCCTGAGACCTTTTCAACATTATGTCTTGGATTAACTTTTCAGTGTCCTGCATAGCTATGGGTCATTGGGGATTTTCTACCAATTCTTTAATCACCTTCAGGTGTTCAAGTTTTTCTGAGAGATCTGCGTTTTCACATTTGTTGACATAAGGCTTTTGCCTTGTGTACCCAGGCTGTGCCTTGTGGAGACCATGGCCTTGGAGCGGGGCTGTCAGACCTGCACCCTTTCTCTCTGCCAGGCAGGTGCTGACCTTGGGCTCACGACTTAGCCTCTCCCTGCTTACTTCATCTACGATTCTGGGCTAATAACATACTTCCCTCACAGGGCTGCTGTGAGGTTTAGATGAGTCAATACATGGAAAGCACCACAGTCCCTTGCATACGGTGACATGTGCATTTGTTATTATTTGCCTGTGATTTTTGAAATTTCCTTTATTTCTGTGATTATTCATTTTAAATGCCTGATATGGTATGTTTCTCTCCCCCTTTTTTGAGAAATTTAGAAACTGCTTCTCGATTTTATTGGTCTTTTTAAAGAACCAGCTTTTGAATTTAATCTATTGACTCTTTTTTAAATTAATTAACTAGAGGCCCAGTGCATGAAATTCATGTACTAGGAGGGCAGGGGAGGGAGGAGGTCCTCAGCCTGGCCTACGTTCTCTGTGGGGAGCAGGTCCTTAGCACTGCTGTGGAGGTAAGAGAGGTTCCCACCACTGCTGATGCACTCTCCAGCTGTGAGCCAGGCTTCTAGCTGAGCTGTACTCCTCCTGCGGGAGTGCACTGACCAGCAGGGGGCAGCTCCTGCATTGAGCATCTTCTCCCTGGTGGTCAGTGTGTGTCATAGCCACTGGTGATTCTGCTGTTGGGCTGAAACCAGCTCTTCGACATCCCCCGAGGGGTCCTGGATTGCAAGAGGGCACAGGCCAGGCTGAGGGACCCCACTGGCGCAGAATCAGGGCTGGGGAGGGACGCAGGAGGTTGGCCAGCCAGGGAGAGACCACAGGAGGGCTCCAGGACATGACCTGCCCATCTCGCCCAGTCCTACACTTGATCTTAGCCAAAAGGCTGAGAAGTGATTCGCCCAGTCCTGATTGGCCAGACCCCAGCAGCAAGCTCACCTACCAGTCAGAGCACCTGCCCCCTAGTGGTCAGTGCATGTCATAGTGAGCAGTTGAGTGGCTTAAGCATATCATTAGCATACTAGAGGCCTGGTGCACAGGGTAGAGGTATCTCTCAGCCCAGCTTGTACCCTTTCCAATCTGGGACCCCTTGAGGGCAGTTGGACATCCCTCTCACAATCCAGGACTGTTGGCTCCCAACTGCTCGCCAGCCTGCCTTCTAGATTGCTCCTAACCGCTTCTGCCTGCCAGCCAGCCTGATCACCCCCTAACCTAGGGCTGGGCAAACTACGGCCTGAGGGCCGGATCCGGTGAATAAAACTATTGAATTAAAAAAACCAAAAAGACTGTACCCTTTTATGTAATGATGTTTACTTTGAATTTATATTAGTTCACACAAACACTCCATCCATGCTTTTGTTCCAGACCTCCAGTCCAGTTTAAGAACCCATTGTGGCTCTCCAGTAAAAAATTTTCCCACCCCTGCCCTAACCCCTTCCCTGCCAGCTTGATTGATGCCTAACTGCTCTTCTGCCAGCCTGTTTGCCCCTAATTGCCCTCCCCTGAAGGCCTGGTCACCCCCAACTGCCTTCCTTGTAGGCCTGGTTGCCCCCTAACTTTCCTCCTCTGCCAGCCTGGTTACCCCTAATTGCCTTCTCCTGCAGGCTTGATTGCCCCCAACTGCCCTCTCTTGCAGACCTGGTCCCTCCCAACTGCCCTTCCTTGCTGGCCATCTTGTGGTGGCCATTTTGTGTGGTGGCCATCTTCTGGGGCAGTCATCTTTGACCACATCTTGTGTTGGAGTGATGGTCAATTTGCATATATCTTTTATTAGATAGGATAGAGGTCTGGTGGACAGGTGGGAGCCAGCTGGTTTGCCCTGAAGGGTGTCCCAGATCAGGGTGAGGGTTTCCTTGGGATGTGGGGTGGCCCTGGAGAGGGGCCTGTGGTGGTTTTCAGGCTGGCCACACCCCCCAGCAACCCAAGCAGAGGCCCTGGTATCTGGGATTTATTTATCTTCTATAATTGTAACTTTGTAGCCTTGAGTGGAGGCCTAGGCCAGCCAAGGTGTGTGGAAAGCTTGGCTTCCTCCATTGCCGGGGAAACCTAAGCCTCCTGCTCTCTCCGTGGCCACAGCCAGCTTTGTTGGGTTAATTTGCATACTTGCTACTGATTGGTTGGTGGGTGTGGCTTGTGGGTATAGCAGAGGTATGGTCAATTTGCATGTTACTCTTTTATTAGATAGGATTATGCTTTGATTGGTTGAAGGCTGACTGGACAACCAGACACTTAGCATATTAAGCTTTTATGTGATTTCTAAATTTATCTTTATTTAAACCTTTGCTTTTTTTCTTTGGTTTATTTTTTTTTTTTGTTTCTTTTTCTTAAGCTTTTTATGTTTAGTACTTAATTCATTTCATTGTTTCTTATTTATGCTTAATAATAATAATAATAATAATAATATTTAAATTCTAAAATATTTTATTTTGGGTTCTGCTTTCCCCAATCCCATAGAATTAGATATGTTATAATCTAGTGATCATGATTTTAATAACTTTATCAATTTCTGTCCTATCTGTATTCCCATCCTATCTAATAAAAGGCTAATATGCAAATAGACTGAATGGTGGAACAACCAAACAACTAAATAACCAGTTGCTATGATGTGCGCTGATCACTGGGGGTGCACGCGGAACATGGTGGGCATTGGCGGTGGTGGGATGGTGGAACAGGTGAGGGGGGGGGTTGCGCCAGACAAACGCAGGGCACTGGTCACTGTCATCAGGGTGAGTCTCTGTAGTTACTGAAAATTCTTTGCTTCCATGCACCACAGTCCTGCCCAGCAGTTTGCACCAACTGGCCTGCTTGCACCCGCTGCCCACACTCAGCGCCAGTCCCGATGGCTCAGCACTGCCAGCGGGTGCGAATGGCGGATGCAGGCCTCAGCGTTCCTGAGGGCTTCTCCACCTCCTCCTGCTTCTGGGGGGTTTTTGGGGCAGCAGCCTCCACTCGCACCTGCTGACAGCCCTGGCCCCGCTTGCACCCACTGCTGGTGCTGGCCCCAACTGGGCTGGTGCCATCAGCATGTGGGAGCGGGGGAGCCGTGGTGGGAGGGGCTGGGCTGGGTCAGGGCATGGAGGACGGGCTGAGACCCATCCCAGTGCCCACTGCAGCCTCGCAGCCCACAGTTCCTTTGTAACATAACACTCTGAGCGACCTCACCATTTTTATGCTCTCATTTAGCAATATTTGCTAAGTGGTTGTCCATGTTTACTGTTTCCAAGTCCTCCATTCTATTTTTCCAGGCGTTTAGCTGCACTATACTGAAACCACCTTATTCACAATCACCGTGACGTTCGCCCAGCCAAACCCAGGGGCCACTGTTCTTCGCCCTCACCGTACGTGGTGAAGCAGGAGCCCATCCTCTCATCCATTCTGAAACTGGCTTCGCTGCCCCCAGACACCAGTTCTCCCAATCTCCTCCTCCTCAGCACTTCTCCGCTGACCCCTGTCCACCTTCCTGCTCTCCAACAGCTGAAGTACAAAGCTTAGCTCTCACTCTCTAGCTAAATGGTTTCTTTTTCTTATTTACTTTCAAACCCACTCTATCAGCTCTTCCTTCTTGAGCGATACTGAGGCACACCCTGCGGCCTTTCGTAATCATCCCTGCATCATGAATGAAGACAGAGTCTCATCCTGAGCTATTTAAACTTCCAAAGTTTCCTAAATAGCAGCACCATCTCTTTTCATTCTTTCTCTCTCCCCCCCCTCCCCAGCTGCTTCAGCTTCAAGTTTGTTTTCACACCCGCAGAGTTCTTTAAAAATATAAATCTTAACACATTACTCCCCATACCTCAACATTCATCAAGAGCTTCCGGTCACATTTACAGTAAAAGCTGAGCTCCGGCAAGAGGCTGTGACGTGCTCTTTGTCTCCTCTCCAGCCATCTGCCCTTCACTCACTTGAGGCATGCAGGCCACTGGTCCCCACACAGCCACTGGCTCCACTCAGCCACTGGTCCCCACACAGCCACTGGTCCCCTCACAGCCACTGGTCCCCACTCAGCCACTGGTCCCCACTCAGCCACTGGTCCCCATGCAGCCACTGGCTTCACTCAGCCACTGGTCCCCACACAGCCACTGGTCCCCACTCAGCCACTGGTCCCCACTCAGCCACTGACCCCCACGCAGCCACTGGTCCCCATGCAGCCACTGGCTTCACTCAGCCACTGGTCCCCACACAGCCACTGGTCCCCACACAGCCACTGGTCCCCACTCAGCCACTGGTCCCCACTCAGCCACTGGTTCCCACTCAGCCACTGGTCCCCACACAGCCACTGGTCCCCACTCAGCCACTGGTCCCCACACAGCCACTGGTCCCCATGGGTGTGCATAAGCTGTTCCTTCTTTTGGCCAGGTTGCCCACTAGTTTGCATGGTGCCTCCTACCCTCAGAGAGGCCTCTTGACCACCTGCCCCGTCTATTTTTATGTTTCGTCACTGAGTTCCCTTTATTCACCTTCCAGTACAAACACCTCCTGATTTATTTGCTGATTGCTTGCTTTCTGAGCAGCTCCAACTTCACGGCTGTGTTCCCAGCGCCCAGGGGAGTGCTTGGCACACAGAACCCAGGGGCAAGTTTGTGTTTAGTGTTGGTTCCCCCGCTCTAGTCCAAGAGTTACTTAGCAGAGCGCAGGATTCTTAAATTCCCCGTCTTCTGTACTTGCTCATTTTTTATAGTAAACTTCTCATTTTATTACATAGTGATAAGGGAACATGGCCTGTTTGGATTGCAAATTTATTGAACTTTTCTTTGTGACTATTTATTTGTTTACCTTTATTTAAATTCTTTCTTGTTGAAAGTATTACTATGTCTCCTTTCCCCCGTATTTGTGACTGTGCATGTTTCATGGCATTGGAGTGGAGCATAAACCCTCTGTAGAGTTTAACTTTATCAGCTAAGTCAAGGTGTTGCTGTAAAATTCACTTCTACGCCAGCTGATTCTACTGTGTTTTCCCAGTTAGTGCGTTTTCCTTTGAACTCTGCTTTTTCTGACTTCTCCCTGTTAGCTGCTCTGTTCTCCTCTTTTTGTCTATATTTATTGATATTCTTTGTCAATCAGCTGGGGTCTCTTAGTTATAAGCATGTCTTTTTGCAAGTAGCACATACAGGATATCGTTCTTACTCAGTCTAACAATCTTTGTTCATCAAGAGATTAGTCACTTTACAGTTATTATATAATTAATATGTATAATCAGATTTTTGTCATCTTTTTGATGCCTCTTCGAGTTTTCTCTTTCTTCCCTTCTTTTCTGAATTCACAATAATTATTCAGTTTTTCTTGGGCATTTCCCCCCTTTTATTAATTTAGAAGTACTACATCCAATTTTTTATTCTAATAGGGGTTATTTAAGATCATCACTTGGCCAAGAAAAATTCTAAAAATTATCATGCTCTCAACTGAAAAAGAGAGAAGCAAAGAAACAGATTTTGATAATGTGTTCACTTCCTTTAAAACAAAGAAAGTAAATTTGTAAAATTCTGGTTTTGTTGTAAATGAAATATTTAAATTTAAAATAATATTGAGTTTTAATACATCTGCCTTTTAATTTGCAATATTTAAGAAAATAAATGCTTGGGAGTGGGGGGGTTATCATTGGAAAACAACAACACATAAAGGCACCTGTGCTGGCACATAGTCCTCTGCCTCCGTCTGCAGTCGTGCTATTTCTCTTGTTACCGAGTTTTCTGTGCCCCGCACACGCTGTGCCTGAGCTTGCTTAGCTGCCTCCCCCAGTCCCAGCCCCGGCCCCAGCCCCGTTCAGTATGGCGTCACTGTGGTGTTTCAGCAGCTAACTTTTATCAAGGTTGTTTTCTGGTTTTATAAGAGTTCATAAATGGCTGTTGAATTTAATCAAAAGCTTCTTTGGCTTCTCTTGAGAAGTTTATAGGAATTCCTCCTTTAATCTCTGCTGAAATGAGTTACATTGGTTCAAATATTGTCAAATGCTGAAACTTATTAGCATTCCTGGGACAAACCTACTTGCCTTATTTTCAAGAGACACTAATCCCATTTTTATGCTTTATATGGTTTAGTTTATTAATATTTTTACATATTTTTATATTTATATCCATATTAGATATTTGCTTATTATATGAGTTCTGTTTTGAGCAGGGGCATGCCTCATAAAATGAATTATGTGGCTTCCCATGTTGACTGCAACAGCTGGATAAAAAGAACTGGCTGTTCCCTCGAGGCGAGGGCCCGGTGAGAGTGACCTACCAACAGTCCTGGCGCCATTGGTGGGAGGGCAGAGCAGGGAGGCGGTCAACCAGTTTCTAACACTCACTTTTCTGCACCTTCTTGAGCCAACCTTAGAAATGTACATTTCCCTACAAATTGTAGAAACTTTTTATTTAGATTTTCAAAGTTATTAGCAAAAAGTAATTGAATAATATGATTATTCTCTTAGATTGTAAGACTTAGAACTTAAAATTTCCCCTGTATCTGTGGTTACTTATTTTGTCCTAGTGTTATTTCTGTTTTATTTATTTTAATTATTGATTAACTTTTTGTTTTGTTTCATTAAGTTCTTACTTTTTGCATATATTTGAATTTTTTGTTGTTGCTAATCCTCACCCAAGGATATTTTTTCCATTGATTTTTAGAGAGAGTGGAAGAAGGGAGGGAGAGAGAGAGAGAAACAGTGATTGGTTGCCTCCTGCATGTACCCCGACTGGACTGGGGATTGAACCTGCAACCCAGGTACGTGCCCTTGACTGGGAATCGAACCCGAGACCCGTTGGTGCGTGGGCCAACGCTCTAACCACTGAGAACACTGGCTAGGGCCGTATATTTGTATCTTGAGTTGAAAGTTTAGTTCATTTATTTTATTACCTTTTATAGTTAGAGCTTTTAGTTTTATTCTGTACTGAATCCTTTGAGTTTTTCATTGTGACTTCTTTTTTCAGCCATTATTTAGAAGTATGTTTAGTTTTTTAATTTACAGAGGTGGGTTTTCTGAATATGCTTTTGTTACTGATTCCTGATTGTATTGCGGTGGGGTTGGTAAATGTGGCCGATAGATTTGTTATTTCCTTCATCAATACATGGACAATTTGGGGACTGCTCCAAGTGTACCTGAAAAGAATGTCTGTCTTTCCTTGCTGGGTGCAGTGCTTTTTCTCTGCGTGTCTACTGGAACGAGTTTGGCAGGTGTATCACCCAGCATTCTCTAGTTTATTATTTATACTTTGTTTACTTCCTCTGTCTTTTCTGAGAGAAGTATGTGAGAGTCTCATGGTAGGATTGTGAATCTGTCATTTCTTGTAGCTTTGTCAACTTTTACTTAGTATTTTGAAGTCATATTGTTAGCCAATTCATGGCTATTTTCATTGGTTAATAATGCCTCTTGCCAATATAAAATGTCTCTTTTTTGCCCTTATAAGGCTTTTCATTGAATTCCACAATGTCTGACATGATATTCTACAACAGCTTTCTTTTAGTTAGCATTTGCCTTTGTATTTTGAAGCTAATATATTAAAGGAAAAAATAAGAACATAATCAAGAATTTGCTTGTATTTGCATTACAAATACAAGAAGAGAACACAGGACACTAGGGATGGCCAAACACCACATTTTGGCCACACGCCAAATGGCTGACTGGGAAAAACCCATAGGTGGCTAAGCTCAAGGCTGAAGCAAAATATCACCATCACACAATGACCTTCTGGGGTCTAAGTACATGAAGACAGATTTGAATTGTTGCTATAATTACAGTTTTATTATGAAAATGTATTAGTCACAATTTACAAGTTAGATGATACAGTGCAGAGACAATTCTTTCTCAGCACTGTGAGCAGCTATGGGGAATTATACTGGACACTTTAAATACCAAACAGTTCTAGTCTCCCACCAGAAGTTAGTGTAAGAATAAGATTGTTTAGGCTGGATCTGGACATATCAGCTAATGGTGCTATTGCCCCTGCACTATTAATTCTGCCTTCTTCCTGAATAGCTGCTGAAATGAGAACTTCTCTTCAACTCATGGACTTGGAGGTCTGGTCAGTGGTAACGGTGCATCTCAGTGAGGCCACCCCACAAAGTCTATAGACAGATTTCCGCTTATAACCCTTACTTACATTTTTTGAAAAAATATGTATTTTATTGATTTTTTTTTACAGAGAGGAAGGAATGGGGATAGTTAGAAACATCAATCAGCTGCCTCCTGCACCCATTCCCCCCTGTCATTGGGGATGTGCCCCCAATCAAGGTACATGCCCTTGACCAGAATCAAACCTGGGACCCTTTATTCCACAGGCCGATAGTCTATCCACTGAGCCAAACCAGTCAGGGCCTACCTGCATTTTTATTTCTAATATGCTTACTTGAGAAAAAAAATTATCATGAGATGTTGGATCTCCTAACAGTAACACAAGATACAAGTAGTGGGCTATTATCCTGAGACTGGTGTCCAAAACGTATTCCTAAACCAGTTTATAGCACAAGGTGAGCAAGCATGTTTTCCATGATAAATTTTCCAGCAAGCCTGATCTTACAGCAGACCACCCTAGCACTTCATGGTCTCAAGGTCATAGTTCACCACCTTGGGATGATTAGAACAAGCTGTCCTACAATATCAGAAACCCCTTTGCTTGTAGACAGATTTAGGCAGAAACTCAGTTTTATGTCGGCAACACATACAACAAGCATAAACCGACAAGAAAGGATCTTCACCTTAACTTGGACAATGCTAATTTTCTTAGTGGCCTTAAAGTAACCTTTTGAAGTTATTTTCAGTTTTTACATTTATTCATATCACTGGAGGTAATGGCTAGTTCAGCAATTTGCATTCATTGTTATGGCATCCGCTAATGGTCTCCCTTACTTTCAAGATTCTTCACTAAATTGCCATTTAATCAAGAATGAAATAAAAATAAATGGTGATTACAATTTTCTATTCCCATAGCTTCTGATATTTGTTTGATCCCTTAATTTTCAAACTTCCTAAATTATTTTTAAATAAATATCTCTCTTATAAACAGCTTGTAGCTGGATTTATTTCATATAGTTTTAAAGTTTCTTTGAATAAGCCAGTGACATTCATATTGTGATTTACTGATTTTTGTGGAGAATAATTTCTGAAGAATCAGATAACTGAAGAAATGAATTAATGAACTTATGATCAAGACAAAATACTCTCAAAGGACTCAGTAAAAGGTAGCAAACCTGAAAAAAAGATAAAAGTTAAGACCTTTTCTGATATTGTGACATATTAGCACATGGCCAGGTGCTGCCTGTATTATAGTCAAGATGCACATATCCTAACTTTTGGCCTCTATGGAATTCCAGAAAGACAGAAGAGGGAGGCAGTAGTCAGTAGGCAGTAATTTCCAAAATGATGAAAGATGCGTTTTCTTTTAAAAAATATATTTTATTGATTTTTTACAGAGAGGTTGGGAGAAGAATAGAGAGTTAGAAACATAGATGAGCTGCCTCCTGCACACCCCTTACTGGGGATGTGTCCACAACCAAGGTACATGCCCCTCACTGGAATCGAACCTGGGACCCTTCAGTCTGCATGCAGATAGATGGTCTATCCACTGAGCCAAATCAGTCAGGGCAAAGATGTATTTTCTTTTGCTAAAAGCCCACTGTGTGCCAAGTAGGATTTTTTTTTCCAATTCAAAAAATAACACAAAACACCACCACCACTGAGAACAAAATTATTTTTAATTTTAATTTTTTTAAAAAAAATTCTTTATTGTTGAAAGTATTACATATGTCCTCTTTCCCCCTCATTGTCCTCTTTCAGTTGGCCCATGCCACCAGCCCCGGCCTTCACGTCGACCTCCCCCACGACACACATACACATTTCTGATTTCTGTGTTCACTGGTTATGCTTATATGCATACAAGTTTTTTTTAAAAAATAAATCTTTATTGTTCATATTATTACAAATGTTCCTCATTTCCCCCCTCCATTGCTCCCCTCCACCAAGTTTCCATCCCACCCTCTGCCCTTTCCCCATCCCCCATTGTCCTCATCCATAAGTGCAGTTTATGTTCAGTCTCTTCCCACCCACCCCCCCACTCCCCATTTCCCTGAGAATTATCAGTCCACTCCCCTTCCATACTTCTGATTCTATTATATTCACCAGTTAATATTATTCATCATGTTTTTTACTTCCCTTGGTTTTTTGACTCACTTGTTGATAGTTATGTATTTGTTGTTCCTAATTTTTATCTTTATTTTCTTCCTCTTCCTAAAGAACCCCTTTTAGCAATTCATATAATTCTGGCTTGGCAGTGATGAACTCCTTTAGCTTAAATTTATTTGTGAAGCTCTTTATCTGGCCTTCGATTCTGAGTGATAGCTTTGCTGTGTAGAGTATCTTTGGCTGTAGGTTCTTGTTATTCATCACCTTGAATATTTCTTGCCATTCCCGTCTGCTCTGCCTGGTTTCTGTTGAGAAATCAGCTGACAGTAGTATGGGTGCTCCTTTATAGGTAACTACCTGCTTTTGTCTTGCTGCTTTTAATATTCTCCCTTTGTCTTTTGCTCTTGGCATTTTAATTATGATGTGTCTTGGTGTGGTCCTCTTTGGATTCCTTTTGTTTGGGGTTCTGTGTGCTTCCTGGACGTGTAAGTCTATTTCTTTCACCAGGTGGGGAAGTTTTCTGTCACTATTTCTTTCAATATGTTTTCGGTATCTTGCTCTCTGTCATCTTCTGGGACGCCCATAATTCTGATGTCGGTTCCCTTGAAGTTGTCCCAGAGGTTTCTTACACTATCTTCATATTTCTGGATTTTCTTGTCTTCTTGCTTCTGAGGAGGGGTGTCCTCTGGCTCTTTGTGTTCCAAATTTTTTACTTGATTCTTGCAATCTTCCATTCTGTTTTTAGGACAATGTATTATATTTTTTATTTCAGAGAATGTATTTTTTATTTCTTGTTGATCCTTTATTATTTCTTGTTGATCCCTTTTCATATCCTCAGAGGTCTCATTTATTTTATTGGCCTTTTCTAGGAGATTCTTGAACAACCTTATAAGCATGGTTTTGAACTCTATATCCAGTCGCTTTTTGTCCTCCATTTCTTTCTTTTGTGATCTGTTTCCTCATCTTGGCATTTTTGCTACTTCCCTGAGTTGGTAGGTTGGGAGGATCAGCTGTGTGTATGCCAGGAGATAGCTGTATTCCACTAGACTTGGAAAGCTGCAAAAGCCTCTGTGTTCAGGTTGGATGGGGCGCAGTGTCAGGGTGGAGCCTACAGCCTTGGCTTCCGGTTAGCCCCACCCTCTGTGGTTCCTGAGTCTCAGTGTACCTCAGTGTACTTTGGTATTAGTTGCACGCACCCCTGAGAGAAAGGCGCCCTAGAGTTTCGCCCACTACCAGACAGTCTAGTCTCTCCCCCAACGAGCCCACAACTGGGATTCAGTGCAGTTGGAAGTTGGGTTAAGAGCAGTCTGGAGCTTATGTCTCCTTCCCGCTAGGGCAATCCCTTGGCCTCTGCGTGAAATGTGCCCAACTCTGGGGCTCTGCCTTTCGCTGCTCCCCTGAGCTTCTGCCTTTCAGCCCAGATTCCCTCTGTATGAGCCTGGGACCCCAGGGCCTCACCCAGAACTGGGGTTCAGTGCAGTCGGACTTGGGTTTCAGCACAGTCTGGAGCTTTTATCTCCTTCCCACTAGGGAACGCCAGCCAGGCTCTCAGCTGCCTATCTTCTCCGGCTCCGTCCTCTCCCCATGCGTGCACCGTGTCTCTGTACCTTAGGCTTTTATAGCTCCTCTGATTTTCCTTCTGGTTTTCTCTTTCCTTTTAGTTGTAGAATTTCCAGTCAGTCAACTTTCCTGTTGTTCTGGATAATGCCCACTTTATATTTTAGTTGTATTTTTTGAAATTGTTGAGTGACGGTGCAGTTAGGCATTTACCTATGCCGCCATCTTGGTTTTCCTTTGCATACAAATTTTTTGGCTGATCTCTTATCTCTCTCTCTCTCTCGTGCCACCTCCCTCTCCCCTCGCCCTCCCCCATCTTCCCATCCACTCTCCCTTGCTTTTCCTTTGAGGTTTGATGGTCTGTTCAATTCTTCTATGTCTCTGGATCTATTTTTGTTCATCAGCTTATTTAAAAAAATATTTTATTGATTTTTTTACAAAGAGGAAGGGAGAGGGATAGAGAGTTGGGAGTTGGAAACATCGATGAGAGGGAAACATGAATCAGCTGCCTTCTGCACACTACCTACTGGGGATGTGTCAGCAACCAAGGTACATGCCCTTGACTGGAATTGAACTAGGACCTTTCAGTCCGCAAGCCGATGCTCTATCCACTGAACCAAACTGGTTAGGGCTTGTTCATTAGTTTATGTTGTCCATTATATTTCACAGATGAGTGAGATCATGTGATACTTATCTTTCTGACTGGCTTATTTTGCTTAGCATAATGCTCTCCAGATTCATCCATGCTGTTGCAAATGGTAAGAGTTCTTTCTTTTTTACGTTGTGTAGATGTGCCACAGTTTGTTGTTTTTTTTCTTTAAAAAAAATATATTTTATTGATTTTTTACAGAGAGGAAGAAAGAAGGACAGAGAGTTAGAAATATCAATGAGAGCCGAAACCGGTTTGGCTCAGTGGTAGAGCATCGGCCTGCGGACTGAAAGGTCCTGGGTTCGATTCCGGTCAAGGGCATGTACATTGGTTGCGGGCACATCTCCAGTGGGGGGTGTGCAGGAGGCGGCTGGTTGATGTTTCTCTCTCATCGACATTTCTAGCTCTCTATATATCTCCCTTCCTCTCTGTGAAATATCAATAAAATATATTAAAAAAAAAAAAGAAATACCAATGAGAGAGAATCATCAATTAGCTGCCCCTATTGGGGATGTGCCTGCAACCAAGGTACATGCCCCTGACAGGAATCGAACCTGGGTCCCTTCACTCCGCAGGCCGATGCTCTGTCCACTGAGCTAAAAGGGTTTTGGCTGTGCCACAGTTTTTTAATCCATTCATAAGCTGATGGGCACTTAGGCTGTTTCCGGATCTTAGCTATCGTAAATTGTGCTGTAATGAACATAGGGGTGCATATATCCTTTCTGATTGATGTTTCTGGATTTTTGGGATATATTCCTAGAAGTGGGATTACTGGGTCAAAATGCAGCTCCATTTTCAGTTTTTTTAGGAAACTCCATACTGTCTTCCACAGTGGCTGCACCAGCCTGCATTCCCACCAGCAGTGTGCCAGGGTTCCCTTTCTCCACATCCTTGCCAGCACTTGTTTATGGATTTATTGATCGTTGCCATTCTGAGCAGTATAAGGTGATACCTCATTGTTGTTTTAATTTGCATCTCTGATGATTAATGACCTTGAGCATTTTTTTCATGTTTCTATTGGCCATCTGCATGTCCTGTTTGCTCACACTTATAGGTGGAATCTAAAGAATAAACTGATGAACAAAATAAGGCCAGAGGCATGAGTACATGGAACAGACATCAGATCTCAGAGGGGAGGTGGGGGGAGGGCTAGAACAGATCAAAGACTATATATGCACATATGCATAGCCCATGGACACAGACAATCGAGCGTGAAGGCCTATGGGGGCAGGGGGATGGAGGGCATCTGTAATAGAGTCAACGATAACAAAATGCGCCACGACTTTAATCTTTTCCATATATTAAAATTCATCAGATAACAGAGTTAACTTGGTAATAGTGCTGTCTCAGCAGCAACTCAATAATTTCCTACTGCTTATAGTAAAAATTAAAAAATCCATTTCTATTTCCATTCAACTTTTCCAACAACAGTGCAGTGTTAGAAGGTTGGGACTGAGGGAGACCAGGCGACAATGGAAGGGACAGCATCATGGCATCACAGAACACCTGCATCGGGCATGGCCTTGAAACACCCACACAGGAAACTCTCGGCTGGGCAGTATCCTTGGCCTCCGCCCACCTGGCGCCACGAGCCTCTGCAAAGCCGGGGAAATAAAAATGTCGGCAGATATTGTGACTTTGGGGCTGAGCAAAACCGCCCTCCACTGAGCCGCTGGACTTGACATTGTGTAGCAAGCACAGCTCTGGGCCTTCCTCAAGATCACTTACAGGTCTGAGGATGCTATTCACGACACAAACCCTATGAGGCTCACAGAAGTCGTTGCTGCTGGAAATTCGCTCACTGTAGCTTCCGAGCAAGGGACCTGCACAGGGACGGGCAGGGACAGGCACCAGGAGTGGCCTGGCTGCTTCTCTCCCTAGCAAGTAAGTCTCTTCTCGGCAGGCCCCCAGTGAACCTGTGGCCTGAAGGGATGGAAACCCGTCTCCGTGGGTGGCCCTCCTCGGGCATGGAGGGTGCTGGCTGCAGCGGCACCCCACAGCTCAGCCCGCCCACTGGGCTCACGGCTGAGCGCTGACCTGTGAACCAGGAGGTCACAGGTTCGATTCCTGCAGGAGGCAGCCAATCAATGACTCTTTCATCATTTATGTTTCTATCTCCCTTCCTCTCTGAAATCAATATACATACATATAAATAATACAGCTCAGATGAGAGAGCTGTAGTGTGGAGTCCACGTTATTTGGCCATAATTAAAGCAGGAAGACTAGCATTTTGCAGAGAGCTTTAAATCAGAGTCTGGCTACAGAACCGCATTGTACGGGTTGACTCCAATTTAACCCTGAGGCAGGGATCTGCTCTCCTCCCAGTTTCGTTCATTTGTGCTCAATAGTCATCCCCCTGAGGCGCCGCCAGAGCTCTGCTGTTGTGGGGTCCCAGCACAGCTGTGGTGGGCGTTTCCTCTGTCTGGGTGCGCTGCCTCTTCTGCCACTGCTGTCACTGAGTGAGCTGCCACTGCTGCCGCTGGGTGCGCTGACACTGAAGCTAGCTCTTGGTATTAAATATACTTTAAAGCCACAAACTCACTGCCTTTCTAAAGCTTTTAACCTCTGCTTTCCCAGAAAAACTGGGGTCCATGTGAGTGTGGTGCTATCTCTTGAGAAATAAAAGTACATGTGAAAATTAGTCAGTCTTTGAAGCACTGCCTAACACATTTCAGCACTTTTTATCCCTACCCATCGTATTTACATCATGCAGTACTGAAAAACCTCAGATAGCATTCTAGATAGGAAATGTTACCATCCCAAAGTCGGAATTAACAATAGCATGGAGGTCTGTGTGCATATGTTTGTGTGTGTCTGTCTGTATGTCTGTGTGTCCCCATGTTCTTATGTGTGTGACTGTGTGTGTATATGTGAGTCCGGGCACGTATGTGTCTCTGTGTATATATGTGTGCGTGCAGTGCGTGTATGTGTGTCTGTGTGTGCACGTGTGTATGTGTTGGGGAAGGTGCATGTTGCTGAGGAAGAGATGAGAACAGATGCAGCCTGCGACCTCCCTCTTAGGAAAGCCTCTGACTGTCAGGTGAGGGAGGAGGGAGAAAATGGGCGGGTGTCAAGCTCAGGGCTTGGGCACTCAGAGTGGAGTGCATGCATAGGGAAGTTACGGACTTGCCTTCCGTGGCACCCTGCGATCTAACCTCCACGCGCCAGCCCATGCCTTTGCCCTCCACCTTACCACCCCACTCCCCAGCCCCGAGCACTGCTTTCAGTGAGAGCAGCCGAGACCTTGGCCTAACCTGCCCAGGCATTGCTCTGAGAACTTCACATCTCTTACCTTCTAATAAGAAGTACCTCATTAAGCCAAAACCGGTTTGGCTAGAGGATAGAGTGTCAGCCTGCGACTGAAGGGCCCCAGGTTCGATTCCGTCAAGGGCATGTACCTGGTTGCGGGCACATCCCCAGTTGGGGGTGTGCAGGAGGCAGCTGACGGATGTTTCTCATCGATGTTTCTAACTCTCTATCTCTCTTCCTCTCTGTAAAAAAAATCAATAAAATACATTAAAGAAAAAAAAAAGCACCTCATAAATATCTTAGGATATTGCATAAACATGCACTAATTGTTTACCTGCAATGCTTAGGTAAAATCTGAAGCAAGTTAGAAAAATCAGCTCAATATGTTTGTGAAGTCTGTTTAAGTCTATAACTTTGTCAAGCAACAAATAATAGATCACATTCTTATTTCCTCTTATCAGGATACCTTTCTATTGCTGGTATGCACTGACTCGTTTCTGCTTCTCTTTCTCTCTCTCTCTCTCTCTCTCTCTCTCTCTCTCTCTCTTTCTCTCTCTCTCTCAGTCTTGCCTCTCTTGGGTAGGCCACGTGACCTGAGCTGTAAACATGCAGCGGCAGTAAATCCCAGTGAGATCCCAGTGGGCCCCAGGCCCCTTTGGTGGTGCGGTCAGCAGTCAGTGAGGCCTCCGGTTAGGAGAGAGGCTGGGCTTGTGCTTTATTGTCTGCCCTGTTCCCACGCTCAGTGAGAGCAGCAGCCAGTGCTTCCCCCAGCCCCTGACCTCCTCAGCTCCCAGTTCTCCGGACCTCATGCTGTACCTCCTCTAACTCCCTCCCAACTCCTCCCACACTCTCTCTCCACAGCAGACTGTGGGAGGCTCCTCCTCTAATTACTCTGCTAATTTGCGTGCATTTTCCCCTCATTATAAGGTCATTACTGTGGGAGTCCGTCCTGTGGGCAGGGTTTGTGCCCAGGGACAACGCACGCCCTGAGTTAAATTTCAGTTGGACCCTTGGCTTCTTTGGCCAAACCTCAGCTGAGTACTTGGACCACATCACGTCTGGGGTCACGAGAATGTAAACTTTCTGAAGTCTCTCAACATCTGTTTTTTTCACACAATATTAGTGAATGCAGACATTCCTCTGAATTCATAATTTGGCACATTTTTTTCCTACAAACTAACTTTGATCCATTTCCTTCCTCAAATCCCGTGTAAGAGTGTCCTTTGAATTTCTCCTCTCAGAAATACTGTAACCTTAGGAGCTCTCTGTTTACAAGAGTTTGCCGGGCTCATCACTGAGAAACTTAGTAACTTACTCTGCCTGAGTGGGGGGCCTTCTGGCACTCCATGAGAAAGGAGAACTTGGCTGAGCTTTCCAGAGGATTTTTAGTCGGCTGTGGTGGGAACAAATGAAATGGATGGAGACCAGCTGTTTCTCATGGAGACGATGAGACTTAAATGATAAGAAACAAATTAAACTGAAGCTTGGAGTAGTTAAGGTTCAATGGGAGGAATAACTTCCTATGAATAAAAGATGCAAACAACTAAAATGAGTTGCTAAAGAAGATAACATAACCTTTTCTCAATGTCTCCCCAAATCCAAAATGTCCCTTGGAGAGTTAAATTGACATCCTTTCACAATTATATAAGGCCTCAAGATTTTCCCACTACTGAGATTCTTTAACCCATTTCTGGAGAAAAAAATAATGAGAAAAGTTGACATAATTACAAAAAGGACAAAAGAGCATTTTAAATAATAATTAAAAGATTGTTTCAAAGTAATTTAAATTCATGATTTGATAATGGTGCAATGCAATTTTTTTTAAATTTTAAATTTTATTTTATTAAGGTATTTTCTGTGTACATAGTTTACCATTGCCCCCCCTCACCTTCCATTTATGCCCTCCCTCCCCAGAGTTCTGTGTTCATTGGTTGTTCTTATGTTCATGCATACCAGTCCTTCGGTTGTTCTCCTATCTCCCCCCAGGTCTCCTTCCCCTCCCTGCTGTCATTTGACAATCTGCTTGCTTTATGGTGACCATCTCAGGACCCCATGAATAAAATCTGCTCCTCATTTGGCAGTCTGCTTGTTTTATGGTGACTATCTCAGGACCATATGAATAGAGTCCGCTCCTCCTCTGGTTTTCACCGCCCCTTCCCCTGGGTCCCACTGCTTCCCCTGGGACACACGGCTCGCCCGGGGCACACTGCACCCTGGGACACTCGGCTCACCCGGGGCACTCGGCCCCCTGGGACACTCGGCTCACCCAGGGCACTCGGCCCCCTGGGACACTCGGCTCACCCGGGGCACTCGGCCCCCTGGGACACTCGGCTCACCCGGGGCACTCGGCCCCCTGGGACACTTGGCTCACCCGGGGCACTCGGCCCCATGGGACACTCGGCTCACCCGGGGCACACGGCCCCTCTAGGGTGTTGGGGTCGCATATTGGAGGCGCCGCGCTAGGTGCAATGCAATTTAAACATTTTAAGGGTGTTTGCTAACAAGATGAAGATAATCATGACAAGCTCCTCGTCCTCACTCTGTTCCCCATCTGCTCGATCCACAGGGCAGTTTGTGAAACATACTGCTATGGCATTAGAAGAGTGTGATGAGAAGAGGAATCCTGACTGCAGTGAGCTTCGGGAAGTCTTCATGGGGAAACTGGCTTTTGAGTTGGTCCCTGAAGGAAGGATAGAGAGGACTTTGGTTGGTAGGGTTAGAGCGGAGGAACCCTGCTAAGATTCTTTTAAAGGGATCAGAGTTAGTAAAACCTGGAATTAATAAGTGTTTGAGCTGAGTGGAGGGTAAAAGAGTGTGGCCAGGGAAAGTGCTAACGGTAATAATAATAAAAAGCCCCAAACAAGAGCATGACCCTCCAATTCTTTGCCACGGAGGTATCACAATCCAGGGAGCAGCTGATTTAGTAAGATCAGAATAAGGATGGAGCTGTGCAACTGCTGTGGATACACTGAGAATGCCGTATTCGGAGCCAACTGATCTTGGCAAACCCATCTGAGATGAAATATAAAAGATCCCAGTACACAGTCTCGTTGCAAAGCCACCTTCCACCCAGGTGGCCATATGTAGGGCTCTGAATCCTGTCTACCCCCTGGCTTATCAAACATCTAGGCTAGTGGTCTCCAAACTTCAGCTATTCCTGCGTCACCTTCATAATGTTTACCATATCCACGTCCCAGCTGCACTAATATTTACTCAACATTTATCTTTAACTGAAATCATTTTTTACTTAAAAAGTGGAAATTTTGGCATCACCATATATAGAAAAATAGTATAATTTGCCATTAATAGAATAAAACTGTAAAAGTAAATTCAATTAAAGCAAAATGATAGTATTAAATTCTAGTTAAATGTCATTGTCTGCCTATGGCTTTGAGTTTCAGGCAGGCTCTTTCTTTGTTACAATTTTAAGCTGCAAGTGCTGTGCTCTGACGTGAGAGTTTCTTCCAGACTTGGTTGTAAAATTATCCTCATTCTGACACTTGGTCTTGGTTTCTTGTATTTTATGCAAGTGTGGGCTTCAGCAACAAAACACAGACTATTAGCCAAATGTTTCTGGCTGTAAGTAAAAGAAAAAACCATGTTGAAAGAATGAAGAAACTTCATTTTACATAATACAAGTGAAAACTGAAAAGGATCTATGCCTTATACGCTCATGTTTTCCTTTCAGGGAATATGATGGAGTAAATTCAACAAATCCTGAATCATATTTTTACAAACAGGCGTTAATCCTAAAAGAAGCATCCACCCCAGAGCCTCTAGGCTTCCCATGGGAAAGGCTTCCTTTCCAAGGCTGGCTCACTCCTACCTCTCTCGCTTCTTAGCACCCAGCCCCAGACGCACTGCGAGCAAATTTTGATATTGCTGCAGTCTGAACCCCAACAAGCACACGCTCCAAATGTTATCGTACTTGATTGGACGAGTTTCAAATGTGTGCACTTTGATTAGGCAGGTGGGTTGGAGAGCCGCTCGTGGGTGGACATGGCCTTCTGAACCGGGAGGCGCAGCGTGATTGAAGCCCGCTAACAGGATTTCCTGCAAGGGGGCAGGGCGGGGGGCTTTTTCTGAGTGATCTGATTTTCTTTGATGTTGTGTTACAGTAATAGCATTAACGTGCATCCCAAGCGACGCGTAATGAAATTTCAGACTTGCTATACGTGACTCACTGTCACCAAAGCTGGCTGTCTTCGTCTCTCTCAGCTCAGCACATCGGGATGGGGAGGGGGAGGAAGGGGGGAACCAGGACAGGAAAACAGTAGAAACAGGTAAGTGCTGCCAATTATCAGCTTCAAAGTTCAAACCCCAACATCCCTTTGTTTCAAAATAATTCTATGTGCTATCCTTGCCTAACCTTGTGCACATATCAAGGTGAGAAAGTATCTAAAATAGTCAAACTCAGAAATAAAAACTCATAAAAACTTTTATGGTTGCCAGGGGCTGGGTGGTGGTGGAAGTAAAGAGCTGGCATAAATGGGTACAGAGTTTCATTTACACGAGACGACTAAATCCTGTAGCTCAGCTGTACAGACAACACTGTACCTACAGGTGACAAATGCACAGTCACAAACCTGAGAGGAAACCGGACCTCAGGGTAAGTGCTCTTTCCACAACAAAAAGGAAGAAGAAAGTGGATAGGTCAACATTAATTTGGCACACGTACAGCAATAATGATCGGAAAAGGCCTCTTAATGGCTGGTAGTGATGGTACCTGAAGCACATGGAATACCTCACTTTAACATTTCCAAAAAACTGCTTATATCCCTTTAAATGTGATTTGGGAATTAAACCAATGGCAAGTGCCATTATAAGGAATCGAGACTCCTGACTTATAATTTTATTAGCAGTGAGTCACGAACAAAATATTGAACTGTGTCTTTAAAAAGCCTTTCAATGAATAATTAACACTCAGAGAGAGAGAGTCGTCATCCTGACTTCACTGTCATATAAATTGGGAATCTGAAATTCCCTCTTTCCGGAAATGCTTGGAAACTGGGTGAGCAGGTTGCTTCCCACAGCTAGCCCCGAGAGCCAGAGGAGGGAAGTGTCTGTAAGTACCGGGGTACCCGCCTGCCCTGCTCCCCGAAGGGTAAGGGCTTGCACTGTGTGCATGTTTAGAGGAAAGGGGGGTTCTCGGGTCAGAACTGGAAGTGGGGTGAGGGGAATGGAAGTCTGTGGCTGAGCAGATACATTAATGAGTCCATAAACCGCAGTTCCATGCAAACTAAGCAAGTAACTGTAAGGTACAAAATTAGTAAAAGGAGGTAATTACTAACAATTGCCAGAAAAAGAAAAAGAAAGGCACTGGCCAGCTGTGAATCCCACAGTGGACGGAGAACCCGTTTTAACACAGACCAACGTTGCAGAATGTTGGGAAACACCAGGCCCATGAACCTGTGTATTTTGGTGTTTGTGATCACCTATGGTTTTCCCTGAAAGCGGCTCCTGGGTAAACACCAGGGAGGGCTGTGCTCTGCCATGGCTGCTTGATTGTGAAATTCAGCAAACAGGACGAGGCAGTCACGGCTTCAGCAAATGCATCCTACTCCCATTCACCCCACAGGTGTTTTTAAGACTCTGTAAAGCACTTGTTCACATGAAGGCATGAATTGGAAAGTTCTGAGAATCATTTCGTTTCCTTCCGTGGAGATGAATTGCCTTCTTGTTTTAAAAAGTCAGAACCCACCTGGGTTTATCAGCTAAAGCAGAAAGCAGAAACGTGGCACAGAGCACGGCTTGTTTGGGCTCCACGTAGAAGGCAGGCGATTAGAATCACCAGGACTTTCTTACAGAATTCTGCCCGCGGGGGGCCTGCCTTGTGGAGCTGACCTGGCCCGAGGCTGCCCGGTGGGCCTGGGTGTGCACAGACCCGACCGCAGGAAGGCCAGCCCTGCCCTCCAGGCAACCTTCTGCAGCCAGCCCAGTGGTGCTGCCCATATCCCAGTGTCTGAATTCTGTAATAAACGCTGACAGGCCACCGAAAAGGGCAGAGGACTTGGAAGTGGAATTTCATCTCATTTTCTGGCAGCCAACATGACAAATGGAATCAGAGATGATTTCTTGCTGTTTCTAAGGGAAAGGAAGCTTTTCTAATCCTCTGTGGTGGCAACATTTTTCCTGGAGTAAATCCCACACATCGTGAGAAACTTCCTGACCAATGTTCATTCAACAAAGCCAGCTCCACACGGGGTGAATTCATCTTTGCCGTAGCAAGTATTCTGACAAGAGATCGTGGTTAGCTGCACTCATACATAACATGGGGGTTACTGTCCCTCTATGCGATAGAATATGTAGCAGGGTCACCCACGTGTCAAAAAATATGAGATAACATCCTTTTATTATTGGTTCAAAATAATTTAAATTTCATCATCCTGATAGTCTGCAAATCCAAAAAAGTGTTCCATTCCTTTGAAAAGAGCTAACAGTGAAGCAACCAGAAAGATGTAAGAGGAAGTATTTTGTAACTATTAGCTCTAATGAGCTCAAAAGGTTATCCAAGTTGAAAGCTTTTACTAGATGATTTCCTAACAGGACATAATGGTCCATAATGACTTTGATATTTTCTCTTTATTCAAAAGTTCTCTGTGTTTTTAAGAATACATTTCAATTCTTATCAAGTAAACTGAAAATACATTGGCAAAGACAAACATCAGTATATAATGCTATGGAAATACGTGTTCCGAAAATGACCAATAATATAACCATAGCATATTGTTTGAATTCTATTATCTGGCTGGTTTTCATAAATTTTTCACTTTCTGGGGACTTATGGAATAACTGGAGAGACAAATGACTTGCCTGGCTTTGGTGGGAAAGAAGGTCAATGTGAGGCTGGCCTAGGTAGGGACGTGTTTGGAAATGGAAATTCTTTACCAAGTAACTTGGATTTAAGTAGTGAGACTGTACAGATGGAGATACTATTCTGTGGAAATGTGGGGTGAGGTTAGTAGTCATTTATGACTGAGCACCCACTTAGCAGAAGTGCACTGAGCCCTCTCCGCTCAGGGATGTGCAAAGCAAGGGGATACGGATGCTTTGAGTAAAAGTCTGAACCTCATGGTACTTAATGTGAAGGCAGATGTTAGTCGAAGTATCTCACAGACATGTAGTGGCGAAGGGCAGTGAGTGTCCTCCATCTCCAGAGGCACTTTTGCGGCGCGGGAGATGTAATGCGCGTGTGGAAGGCAGACCTGATGCACCAGAGAAGGGGGTGCGGGGGTGGGGGCAGGTGGAGAGCAGAATTGAGTAAGCATGTGCTGGAACAGAACAAGAAGGGAGTCTTCTCCTTTATCACACGATTTATTGTTTGGTAGGAGGAAAACCATCTGACCTGGAAATTCCATGATAATTGCCTGGAGCTTATTCTTGAAGGTATTCTAAAAATTTCATGAAGGCAAACTCAGTCTTACCCAGGGGCAGTGCGTATGTGCCGGCGCCGCCGCATGCGGACAGTGGGAGAGCACTGTCCTCGCTTTGGCCTGGGCGGAGCTGCCGAAGAGGGAAATGCCAGGGAAGGGGCTTTGTGTGCCAACTGCTGCGCCAGCTCAGTGCATGCCGGATGCATCCTGGTGGCGTGCCAGTTGGTAAACTTTGACGAATTCACCTTTCAGAAGATTGTGTTTTGTGGTTGATTTGTGACCCCAATTGCTCCAGTGGTAGCCCCTATTTTAACCCGGATGCTAATGTAGCCAACCTGGGCCAGCTTTTGATAACAGGGGCCTGAGAGAATCAATACGCACTTCCTGGATTGCAGACGCCAGCAGGGCAGGCTGGCGGTGCCAGCGCCGCGGTGTGACACAGGCAGAGGCGGGAGCGCCCTTCTCTAGCTCCCAAGGCTGTGCCCGGCACATGCAGTCCTCTTTCCTTTCGTCAACAGTGGCCTTCCAACCGAGTGTACATTTCCGTGTGATTCTTCTTTATTTTATGCAACGGATAGGACACCGAGCCTTCATTCAGGGGCCCCTGTGCCATCCCGTGCACGGGTCCCAGCGGACACTGCTTTTGCCGCTTCAGAGAGTGTGTGCACGTGGGGCCGGAGACGGGGTTGGGCGGCGTGGATGGTGTTCAATCCGGAGGCAGCTGTGTTGATAGAGGCCGCGGATGCAGTTCACAGTAACAAGCATGTTCACTGAAGCTGCCCATTTCCCTGTGAAGTAAATTAAATATGTCCCCCCCCCCTCTAATTCTAATTTTGACTAATGTCACTATGTTCTCCCCCACAAATAAGAACCTCAAAATTTAACAAATGCATTATCATTGTAAGGAGACAGAACGGACTGAGTTCTTCATAACTTACGAAGTACAACAGGCAGCGGCTAACCAGGGGTCCCATCCATCCTCGCTCTCACCCCCCAAGGCTGGCTCCCGCTGTCCCGGCCACTCTGCTTAGACCTAAGGTCTGCTCAGCACCCGTGGCATTGTGTTCATTCTGACTCCTGAGCCTTGGTTCACACACTTCCCCTTTCCTCTCGGCTTTTAAAAACGTTCTTATTATGACATATTTGTCATATACAGAAGATATCAGAAAATAACAAATGACAGTACGTATGCATCTGCCCACAGCTTGGAGAGACATGGATATTTGGCCGGGCCTATTTTGGTCTCTCCAGCTTTATCTTTGTTTTTTAAGAAAAAAAGTTTTGCTCAAAAAAAAAAAAAAAATCTTTCCACTTCCTGCCAGTCTAACCACTTGTTTGTGCTATTCAACACTCATTTCTTTATTGAGTCTCTGCTCCGTCAGAGGCTCTGCCAGGGTGTGAAGAGGTGGGGAGAACAGACTAAGCGCCTTCCCTTCATAAGTTTCCTGTTTCACCTCCACCTCCTCTCGGTAAGGCGTCCTGACAGGACCCTGCAGCTGGCCCTCCTCCCGCCGCCCGCGACCCCTGTAGTCAATGACGCACTGGGGCGCTTCCATGTGGACAAGGCCAGGCCACCTGGAGCTGGCTTGTACCAGCTGCTTTCTAGTTATTTGTTTGTGTATTTATTTATGTATTTATGTATATATGTATGTATTTTTTCCATCATCATTTATCTCCTCTACGCCCTCTTCCACCTCCACACCCCCACAATCACCACATTGTTGTCCAGGCCCATCAGTTCTCTCTTTCTTTTTTTTCCCCTCAATCCCTCCACGACCTCCCCTGCAACTCCTACCTCAGAGCTGTCTGCCTGCTCTATGAGTCTGTTTCTATTTTGCTCGTTTGTTCATTTTATTCATTACCCTCTACATATGAATAAGATCATATGGTACTTGTCTGTCTCTGGCTTTTTTCACTTAGCATAATGCTCTCCAGGTCCATCCATGTTGTCACATTTTCCCCCATTGATTTTTAGAGAGAGTGGAAGGGAGGGGTAGAGACAGAGAGAAACATCGATATGAGAGAGACACATCAGTTGGTTGCCTTCCCATGTGCCCAACCGGGACCAAACCCGATTCCCTTCTGTCCTCTAGTCAACACTCTAACCACTGAGCAACCCGGACATGGCACCACAGCCTCTTTATCCACTCACTTGCTGATGGGCACTTGGGCTGCTTCCACATCTTGGCTGCAGTAACTAATGCTGCAATGAACACAGGGCTGCACATATTCTCTAGAATTCGTGTTCTGGGAGTCTTGAGGTAAATTCCCAGAAACGTTCACATCTCTTTCCACCTCTGCTTCCGTGACGGCCATGGTGGGAGAAGTGACCCCGGAGGAGCTGGCAGACACTGAGTCCGAGCTGCCTCTAGGAGAGCTGATTGAGAAGAGCACACACCGCCTGTAACACACACTTCCAAACGCGCCTCTAACCTGAGATGCTCTTGTAAGTAAGTATTTAATGTCAGTGTTCCATCTCCTGGAAAAATGGAATCCGCTTGTATATGACTTCCTTCATCTCCGCCGTGCTGGCTAACAGTGGGTATTCCTCACTCCTTCCTGCTCACTCTAAAAGAGCGTGTTCATTCCTCCTGGCGTGGTGGTTCGTTAATGACAGCCACTTTGCCCTGCATCTGTTACTCTGAATTTTAAAACGCTGCCATTTGAAATTACTCTGATCATGAATTGCTTTCCCTCTCCCTGTGAGGTCATTTCACAAACATGAAAATAGCAAGTACTTGCAGCCCAGAAAAATGCTTTCCAGTAAACCACAGTTGCTCTTGCCCAGCTGCTGTGGCTCAGCGGTTGAGCACTGACCTATGAACCAGGAGGTCACAGTTCAATTCCTGGTCAGGGCACATGCCCAGGTTTCAGGCTCGATCCCCATTGTGGGATGTGCAGGAGGCAGCCAATCAATGATTCTCTCTCATCATTGATGTTTCTATCTCTACCTCCACCTTCCTCTCTGAAAAATATATTTTAAAAATTATAGTTGCCCTGTCAGAATGGCTATCATCAATAATTAATAAATAACAAGTGCTGACGAGGACGTGGGTAAAAGGTACCGTAGTGCACTGCTGGTGGGAATGCAGACTGGTGCAGCCAGTCTATGGAAACAGTGTGGAGTTTCCTCAAGAGATTAAATAGGGGACTTCCATTGGACTCAGTGATCCCATTTCTAGGAATATATCCTAAGAAACCCAAAACACCAATCAGAAAGAATATATGCAACCCCTATGTTCATAGCAGCGCTATTTACAATAGCTAACATCTGGAAACAGCCCATGTGCCCATCAGTAGACGAATGGATAAGAAGCTGTGGTACATTTACACCATGGAATACTATTCAGTAAAAAAGAAGGATTTCTTACCCTTTGAGACAGCCTGGAGGGATCTGGGAGCATTATGCAGAGTGAAATAAGCCAGTCAGAGGATCAGTGTAAACTGCAGGGTGGGGCGCAGCTCCTGCAACAGTTGCTGCAGATTTAAGGTAACTGTTGTTTTTCACTCCTCACCCAAGTATTCGCTTTCATTTATTTGAGAGAAAGGAAGTGGGGGCGGGGAAGAGAGAAAAGAGAAAGAGAGAACTAGAAACATCCATTTGTTGTTCCATTTACATAATACATTCATTGGTTGATTCTTGTATGTGCCCTGATCGGGGATCAAACTCATATTGGGACAATGCTCTAGCTATCAGGGCCAGTGACTTAAATCTTATATTTCAAATCATTGATTTTTGGTGACTTGATTTATGAAAGTTAAAGGCACTAAACTAGGTCCATGCTGACACTTATATTCAGAGAGAATATAAGTGTATGCAGACTTTTGAAGTATCTCAGATTGAAAACATATTCAATTAGAACATACTGTTGCCTTAGCCCTGTGGTCGGCAAACTGTGGTTCACAATCCACTTATGGCTCTTTGGCCTCTTGAGAGTGGCTCTTCCACAAAATACCACAGTCTGGGCAAGTCTATTTTGAAGAAGTGATATTAGAAAAAGTTTAAGTTTAAAAAATTTGGCTCTCAAAAGAAATTTCAATCATTTTACTGTTGATATTTGGCTCAGTTGACTAATTATTGTGGAGCAAACTCAAGTGAATGACCACTGGAGTCCAGACCAAATTAAAATTTAGGGAGCCTTTATTAGCCAGCTGGCAACTGCTCTGCCTTTCTCCATGTAGGGAGTCCAGAGAGCAGGACCGCTTTTAAGCATATTTACCACATCTTGTTTTTGCAGAGCAAGTAATTTAAGACAAAACAGTTTTTCTTAAGTAATGTCAGGGTCATGTTATTATTATTTTTAAATAAATCTTTATTGTTCAGATTATTACAGTTGTTCCTCTTCTCCCCCTCACCCCCATAGCTCCCCTACACCTGGTTCCCATCCCACCCTCTTCCCTTACCTCCCTCCAGGCTGTCCTCATCCATAGAGGTACAATTTTTGTCCAGTCTCTTCCTGTACCCCCATACTTCTTCCCCCTGAGATTTGTCAGTCCACTCACTTTCTATGCCCCTGATTCTATTATATTCACCAGTTTATTCTGTTCATCAGATTTTTTTATTCACTTGATTTTTAGATTCACTTGTTGATAGATATGTATTTGTTGTTTATATTTTTATCTTTACCTTTTTCTTCTTCCTCTTCTTAAAGAATACCCTTCAGCATTTCATATAATACTGGTTTTGTGTTGATTTAGCTTTTTCTTGTCTGTGAAGCTCTTTATCTGACCTTCAATTCTGAATGATTGCTTTGCTGGGTAGAGTAATCTTGGTTGTAGGTTCTTACTATTCATCACTTTGACTATTTCTTGCCACTCCCATCTGGCCTGCATAGTTTCTATTGAGAAATCAGCTGACAATCGATCACAAATGAAAGAAATGGAGGAGAACAAACAACTGGAGATAGAGTTCAAAACCACGGTTATAAGGTTTTTCAAGAATTTCCTAGAAAAGACCATTAAATTTAGTGAGACTCTCGAGGACATGAGAGAGATCCTCGAGGACATGGAAAAGGACCAAGTAAAAATTAAACATACACTGACTGAAATAAAGAATATTATACAGACATCCAACAGCAAACTAGAGGAATGCAAGAATCAAGTCAAAGATTTGAAATACAAAGAAGCAAAAATCACTCAACTAGAAAAGCTAAAAGAAAAAAAGAATCCAAAAATTTGAAGATGGAGTAAGAAACCTCTTGAACAACTTCAAGCATACCAACATCATCAGAATTATGGGGTCCCAGAAGAAGAGAGAGTGCAAGATACTGAAAACCTATTTGAAGAAATAATGACTGAAAAATTTCCCCACCTGGTGAAAGAAATAGACTTACAAGTCCAGGAAGCACACAGAACCCCAAACAGTAATAGTTCCCATGTTATTTACAGGGTCATCCTGTTCTTCAGAAAGTTGACAGTGTTCTATCTTGCAAAGCTATTTTGTGAGGTGCAGCTGGGATTCATGGTTAAGTCGACTAGGAGGAAGCATGCTCAAAAATTTCTACTCTCGGTCTAATATAATGCGTTTGCCGACCACTGCCCTAGCCAATTTGGCTCAGTGGATAGAGCGTCAGCCTTCAGACTGAAGGGTTCCGGGTTTGATTTTGGACAAGGGCACATGCCCAGGTTGTAGATTTGATTTCCAGTAGGAGGCATGCAGGAGACAGCCAATCGATGATTCTCTCTTACGCATCATTGATTTTTCTATCTGTTTCTCCCTCTCCCCTTCTCTCTAAATTCAATAAAAGTATATTAAAAAAAGAAAACTGGGACCTCTTTGACTTCATGAAGAAGACAAGAAACCCAAGAAGCACAGTTTGGCTACAAAACCAAGTAACAGCAAATGTGCATGTACGAGACTGTTCTCATGTTCATGAAGTAAAGCCACTGCCCCTGAAATGCCCCAGCCAGCCAGCGCGCCCCACCAGGCCTGTCCTAACTGTCCCTGCAAACAGCACAGGCAACCCCTGACCCACCTTGAGCCATATTCCTACTGGTGATTGGCAGGGAGTAATATGCTTTCTGAATTACAATAACTTCCTCCCGACTAAAGTATGCACAAAACCCCAATCTAAAGACAATATGGAACAATGATAGGAAATGAAGATGCAAAATCCCTAGACACTGAAAACCGAAATAGCCTCTTAACCATTTTTCCTAAAGTAGGTTATATGAATCCTCTTTCAACAGGGAGATAATTGGATACCATAAATAGTATAATGAAAATAGTCTCTTGTTTCTACGGTAAAAATGGAAATGTATTCATGACAAAAGAGAGGACTCGGGTTCTAACCTTCAATTTGTAATGCTGTAGCCTTTTGCAAAAGCATGTGATACTTTTATATAGTGTAAGCTAGCTAAGAGTTTACTTCCAAATGATTACCTGCTCAAGCACTGTTAAATTACTTAATTTCCAAACACTTCTTCACTTAGTAACAAGGGCTGTTAGTCACATTTAGCCCATCTAATTTATAAAGGATCAATATGATTAAAACTGAGTTCATCATCTGATAGTGGGGATATGCTTATATATGAAGCAAAGGTTCCAGGGTTGGGACATATATTTTCTCTCTTTTTTCATTCTCACCTGAGGATATGTTCTTTATTGATTTTAGAGAAAGAGGAAGGAAGAGAGAAACACTGATGGGTTGCCTCCCACATGTGCCCTGATCAGGGATTGAACCTGCAGCCTGGGTATGCGCCCTGACTGGGAATCGAACCTCTGACACTTCAGTGCACAGGAGGATGCTCCAACCACTGAGCAACACTGCCATCACCATTTATTACTGCCATCACCTATGCCCTCTTCTACCTTCCCTAATCCCCATCCCTGCAATCTCCACACTGTTGTCCACGGACAGGACATATTTTTTAAAGTTGCCAAATAATAGCTTGACCAGCTGAACCCTAGGTTTGAGAAGTTGTATAAATTAAGGATAACAATGCTATCAAAATAGCAAGTGCTACCAAATATACTTGCTAAGCCTTGAGGTTACTTCTACCTTGTCATTGAAAGGCCAGTTCCATGCCATGCTGGAAGTGTAGCCCTCATGTCCAACAGGGAGCCATCAGAGGTGTAATAATAGCTGCAGAGAAGATGCGAGAAGCTGGTTCTATGGGGAGGGTGCAGCTATGATGCCAAATAAGGAGAAATATGATTGGACAGAACTGAGCGGCATGATTGGCAGTTGGAAGCCTCTATCATTCCATAAGCAGATGATAAAAGCTATTCTGTATGTGCAGGGTGAACTGACACGGGGAGAAGACAGACAAGGAGGCCAGCAGAGGGGCTATGAACCTATGTGTGAGTGAGCAGGGCATTGGTTCACGTGGACACTGCAGAGCTGGCAAGGAAGCATTGAAGGGAAAGGAGGAAAGATGAGAACAGGACAGAGGCAGTTTCTGTCTTTCTAAGCCACCCTGCTGGGATATGTCGTTACAACAGTCCCACGACTCACAGACAGACCCTTAGAGGCCTTGGTCTGTGACAGTGTGAGGCAGCCGGCCAGTGGGAGGCAGCTGCTGGGAGTGTGCAGATCGGAAGGTGGGACAGTGCTGGGCTGTGCTGGCCATGGCGGGATTTCTCCGCCCAAGGCTGTCACTCCATCCAGGTCTGGGACTACATACACCCCGCTCCAGCCTAGGTTACAAGGGACCTGCAGTTGCTAGTCCAGGGTACTTCCCTTTCCGGTGTATGTGTGTGGGGGGGTGTTCTACCTTCACCCAGCATGCACTTTGCAACCAGTCCTTCCACTACACTCTCTCACCTACCTTGTTTGAATGACCATAACTGAACCGCCCTGTTCCAGAGATCAGAATCTATCATCGATGGAGACATCCCATCTCCATCTTCAAAGAGTGTGCTTCAAACAGCATGGCTGATAGCAGATATAGACAGGCACTGAACTGATAAAAAAGAGTGGAAGGAAGTCATGTCTTACCATTTCTGTTTCATGATAAGAAAAAGAAAACCAATGAATAGCCAGGTGCAAAGAGGGAGGCGGCACCAGGTTCTGTGCACACTAAGAAAGAGAGGCGATGATGACAGTCATCTGAAGGCTCGCCACGTGACAGGCTACACATCTTACAAACTTATCTTCCCAACTCTGCCTGAAGGTATTATCAGCACCTCCTGCTGTAGAGGGGGAAACCCACGCTCAAAGAGCTTAGGCAGATTGCCCAGAGTCGAACTGCCAGTGGTCAAAGTGGAGGATTCAGACCCAAGCCTGGGTATAGATGCCATGCCCCACTGCCTTCCCGTGGCCAACGGGAAGGGAAGGCCTGGGTCTTCGCCTAAAGGCTGAGAGGCTGGAAAACTCGGGGCGGGAAGTCCAGTGAGCAGCATTTAAAACAAACACTTTCCCTCCAGATTTTGCACCCTGGCTGCGAGGCCCAGAGAAGGAAGTTAGGTTCTCAGAGGTCACGTGATTTGCTCAATGTCACACAATTGTAAAGCAGCTCTACTCAAATGCTCGCCCTCTTCAGGTGAATATGATGCCTGTGGTAAGTTCACGGTGAACTTGCATGTTTGGGAAGCCCGTGAGCACACGTTAATCTTGGAAATTGGCGTGCTGATCAAACCACAGAATGTCTCCCCCAGACAAGGCCTCTGCTATGATCAACTGTATTAATGGGCCAGATTGGGCACCTGTGGAGGGTGCTTGTCCTCAGGGTAATCAGGCTCATTCACCTGTAAAACCTGTGGCATTGCACTGGGCAGAGTGGAGAAATCTCTGGCGGGACGGATCCCATAGACTCAGGGCCACATGAGACCTGAGAGACGAAGGTGGATCACTGTAGGACCAGCCCGAAAGGATCATCACAGGAGATGACAGTTCAGTGGACTTGAACTAAGGTTCGAACATAGTTTGCTAGTTACAAGTCTCTTAGGGTTTAGGTTTACATTGCGTATTGGACTGGTGCAGCACCTCTGTAAGACACAGACAAGGACATGAGCAGGGCAGGTGAAAGGTAGTGGAGTGCTGCGGTGTAGCTAATGGTTTTTCTCTAGTGCCAGCCAGGCCTTCCTCACCCCACAGAGTTTCTTCCGTGCCACCAACAGACACCTCCATGATGTCACTCCCGTAAGACCGTGCTGGCAGCTTGGAGTGAGAAAATACCCTGCTAGGAGAATGATTGAACTCTGCAGTTCTCAAACTTGAAAGTGCTTCAAATTCTCTGGGGGCTTTTAAAGCAGATTTCGGGGGTCCCCACCCCAGAGTTTCCGACTCAGTTGGTCTCAGATGAGGCCTGAGAATGTGCTTCCCACCCCGTTTCCAGCTGATGGACGTGGTAGCAACCTTGGCCCAGGGGAGACATGATACCTCTGACCTAACTGTGCGGGCAGGTGCTGTGCCTGAGGCGAGCCTCCGGGGAAAACTCTCTTCTTCTCCACTTATTTCCAGCAAGTACTGGTTCCACACACAGGACAAGTTAAAGTCAAGATTCAAAAACGAAAGCAGTGTTGCTTCTCCATCCTCAACACAAACGTAGATGAATCTACAGTCAGAGCAAAGCCACCGTCCTCACTTCCTGAGCAACTCCGGGTGCTGCCTGGCCAGTGCTGAGCAGTGCTTGTTGGAGACAGAAGCTGGGCCGCTCCGTGAGGCCACGGGGACGGTGCCGTTTCTCCACGTGGTAGCTGATGAAGATGAGGCCGTGAGCAGCAGTAAGTCACTCCCCAGGACAGCAGGCCGTGGGGGCAGCAAAAGGGGAAGAGGCAGAGGAGAAACATTACTCCATTCTTTTCTCTCCATGCGTTTTCCTTCTGCTCGCACAGTGCACGTGTCACATTCCTATCGGATGTGGAGCAAAGACTCCTGCTGCCCTGTTTGCCTATCGTGGATCACAGAATACGGGAGCCAAAGGGACTGCATTGTACAGGAAGGGAAACCGAGGCTCAGAAAGACTGAGGAACCATTGCAAGCTCCTCTGGCTGGAAGTCCTGGGGCTCTGATCCAGCTCCCCCCTTCCACCGTGCAAGTTACTGCACGCAAGAATCATGTGTGTAGAAAGACCCCCATTCCTAAGACCAAAGCTGGTCTGGTTAAAATGCAAGGAGGGCTGGCTAGGGTTTGGGTTCCAGTGGTCCTCGGTGGACTGGCCATGTAATCAATCTGATTTCAGTTTCTTCAATTCCAAACCCGAAGAACATGTCCTGCCAATGTGTGTCCTGAGAGCAGTGATGGGTGGGAGTGATGTCACATTTTGTAAACGAGAAGCACTACACGGACCGATAGTCCGCCCACAACGTCTCTGGTGTGGCCGATGGACCTGTTGCATTTTAGAGCCAAATGGGAGATTACAGACAGAGAGAGCCAAGCCTCTGAAGGAAAAAGTGTATGCAAAAGAAAGACCCAATCCCAAGTAACTCCAGAAGACATCCATTTCAGATTTCTGGTGCTGAATGGCATATACTTTTTCAAGTAAAATGAAATGAACAAGCAAAAAGCAAGAGAGACCTAACCAAGTCCCACCCTGAACACCCAGGCTCTCCTGTGGCGGCTGCGGCGGCGAGAATGCCCACATCTCCCTTGAAGTCTCTGGTGTTAGTCACATGTTCCACAGAGCCGCTGGGCTGCTGCTTGCTTTTCATGCCCAGTCACCTGTCTTCCTGCTTCAGCTGGGGAAGTTCAAGGTCAGTAACAGCCAGACCTCCACATCCAAATGGTTTTATGGCCCCTGCAATTATCGAGGGACTCCCAAACCTCTGGTTTGGAGACCAGGCTCTTGGTGGGGCTACTGAGCAATGGCGTGCTTCCCCCCCACCCCCCCAGTAATGGTGATTGCAGCTGGGAAGCCAGGATCTCAGGCTGGGCACTGCCATTCGGCGCTCCAACTCTGAAGTCCTCGCAGTGGGATGCTGACCTCTGCGGAAGACCCAAAATAACCAAGGCCATGTGGGATGGGCTGGGAGAACAGCTGGAATTAGCACCCGTGATATACCGCCAGAAAAACAGGGGTGACTTGTCTCCGCTGTCTATGTTTAGCAGAATGTGCTCCTTCGAAAGCTGGAATGTGGGGCTGTTATTTATAGAAAGCGCCGTGAGCATGCCCAGGGCCGGTTTGCGGTATAAAAAAGCAGGGGATGGTGAGCCACAGAGAGTGCTCACTGTCAGTGTGGACAAACCCAAACTCGGCAATGGGGGTGGGATCGCACAGCTCACCAGCTGTTTCCTTGTCGGTCATGAGCACCAGGAGGATCTGGGAAGTCCGAGGGTTACAGGTGGAGGAGGGATGCGTTGATGGGAAATAAATATTTTTCAGTGAAAATAAGTGTCCTACACTTCTGGTGTCCCCACTTGACAAGGGATACAATAGAGTGGTCTCGGTCCTAATGCTGTTGGGTTGAGTAGAAAACAAACTCCCAGGAGGAAGTAGCCGGGAAAAGGAACAATGTAATTTTAAGACCTCGTGGTCCTTTTGACATGTTATCAAGAAAAGCACTGCCTTCCTCATTCTAGAATGTGTCGTTGAGTTTAATAAGCTTTCCCGGGCGTGCGTATGCTCATGCGTGTAGAAAGAATGTTACTCTGTCGTTCGTTTTCTTTCAAAGAAGTTTCAGGTCCCAGGCGCTTTGCTCTGGTGGGGCCGCTGCGGGTTGTCTGATGCCTTCGAGGGAGTGCAGGCAGCCTCCTGGGCACGTGGCAGAGAGTGAGAAGCAAGGGCTTCTGGGTTTAGGCTCCCTCCCATCTGGGTCCCGAGCCAGGAGTCCTTGGGGTGTGTGAGAACTCGGCACCCTTGCTTCGGGGGTAAATGAGGTTTTGAATAAATTGTGTGTGGACTCACTGTGACCCTCGGTTTCCCCACAAGGGGAGATTTTGTTCATTGTCAGAACAGTATCTATGACCCTGAAACCAAGTATTTGCAGCAATCCATGATGTAGTTTTCATAAGGGGGAAGAGTTACTTCCTAATTTATCAGGATATGTATATATATATATATATATATATATCTCCTGGTAAATTGATTTCACAGAGGAAGGGAGAGGGAGGAATAGAAACATCAATGATGAGAAAGAATCATTGATCCGCTGCCTCCTGCACACCCTTCCTACTGAGGATCAAACATGTGCCCTGACCTGGAATTGAACCATGACCTCCCAGTTCATGGGCTGATGCTCAACCACTGAGCCACACTTGCTGTGCCTAATTTACCAGTTTTACTAATCAAATAACATAGTAATTTGTAACTAATTATTTAGTAATAAGTACTAATTTAGTAATGACTAGTTATATAGTAATTGACTTGTCATTATAGAATAACTTGATAAATTAAATTAAGCTTGGCTCATTTCCTCATGTCCCGGGTGGCACAGAGCCTTCATCACCAGCTGGTCTGGAGAAGTATGGGGTTCCTGAATGAATTTGTGTTTTGCTGCCCAGTGGTCAGGAAAGCTTCCTTACCATACGAAAGCCTTGACAGTCAAAGGAGACAAGAAAACAGCAGTGTTGTCTGCTAGTTATTCCAAACTGTGCCCCTCTGCTCTGCCCCTCTGCACAGTCTGAGTGCACAGATGGAGAGGCATGTGCCACCTACAGAGGTCCAAAACAGAGTCTTCTCCCCTTCTGCTCAGCAGCACATGGGCTTACTGTGTTCGTGAGAACCTAGCCAAGGATATGGACTGGCATCAGGGGCAGCTGGGACGTAAGAAGAACTTGGTACCAGGTCACAGACTCTGCCATTCTTACTCCATCTCTCCTCAAGGTTTCGAGCTCTCATATCTCAGCTTCTCCCACAGGCCAGCTTTTCCTGCTCAGACCTGCCTCTTCACGTGTGCCCACCGCTGTTCTGTGCTCATGTCACCAGCTTCACCACCAGAAGAAAGGAGACTGGATGCTGGTTCCAGTGGAAATGTCAGTGAGGAGGCCCCTCTGGGTGGCCCAGCTTGTGCTCACCTAGCTGGGCCCTACCTCCAGGCTGCCCGTCAGCTCCAGCCTGGGCCACCGGGCCAATCAGAGGAGGCGTGGGAGCCGAGGGCAGCCCCTGTTTGCATGTGGTCAGAGCAGGGGGGCAACGTTGCCCAGAAAGAAGCCAAAGGCGTGCCTGTTCCTACGAATGAGAATCAAGCTACAGGCTCTGTGTCCATGTTTACTAAACATATATTTTTTTTTCTGCACTTAAAATATTTACAATTTTATTAGAGCAAGTGGATGATAAAAGCACAGTAATAACATGAGAATGTAAGGCAACAATACAGAGAGGAACAGAGGCAATTGCTAGGATGATTTTCCAACAATTAGTACAAAGAGTATGTATTGTGAATTAAATTAAAAACATATGTGTGGAGGTAGCTGCTTCATGAGTATGGCATCCCTTCCTATTTTATTTTTTATTTTATTTTATTTTATTTTTAATTTATTAAGGTATTATATGTGTACATAGCTTACCATTGCCCCCCCCTCCCATACATGCCCTCCCTCCCCAGAGTTTTGTGTCCATTGGTTGTACTTATATGCATGCATACCAGTCCTTCGGTTGATCTCTTATCTCCCCCAGATCTCCCTACCCCCCTCCCCTGCTGTCAATTGACAGTCTGCTTGTTGTTTTACTGTCTCTATATCTATCTTTCTATTCATTAGTTTATAATGTTCTTTAATATCCATAAATGAGTGAAGTCATGTGGTGTTTCTCTTTCATTGACTGGCTTATTTCACTCAGCATGATGCTCTCCAATTCCATCCAGGTTACTGCAAATGATGAGAATTCCTTCCTTTTTATGGCCACATAGTATTCCATGGTATAGATGTACCATAGTTTTCTGATCCATTCATCTGCTCACGGGCACCTAGGCTGTTTCCAAATCCTAGCTATTGTAAATTGTGCTGCTATGAACATAGGGGTGCATATATCCTTTCTGATTGGTCTTTCTGGTTTCTTATGGTATATTCCTAGTAGTGGGATTACTGAGTCAAATGGGAGTTCCATTTTCAGTTTTTTGAGGAAGCTCCAGACTGATCTCCACAGTGGTTGCACCAACCTGCAATCCCACCAGCAGTGCACGAGGGTTCCTTTTTCTTTGCAACCTCGCCAACATTTGTCGTTTATTGTTTTGTTGATGTTGGCCATTCTGACAGGTGTGAGATGGTATCGCATTGTTGTTTTGATTTGTATCTCTCGGATGATTAGTGACTTTGAGTATGTTTTCATGTGCCTCTTGGCCTTCCTTCTGTCCTCTTTTGAGAGTATTCTATTCAGGTCCGTTTCCCATTTTTTAATTGGATCATTTATTTTCCTTTTATTGAGTTGTATAAGCTGTCTGTAGATGTTGGAGATTAAACCTTTATCAGTGATATCATTTGCAAATATGTTCTCCCATACAGTGGGACTTCTTGTTGTTTTGTTGATGGTTTCTTTTGCTGTAATAAAGCTTTTTATTTTGATGTAGTCCCATTTGTTCATTCTCTCTTTAGCTTCCATTGCCCTAGGGGCAGTATCAGTGAAGAAGTTCTTTTGGCATATATCTGAGATTTTGCTGCCTGTGGATGCCTCTAGTATTTTTATGGTTTCAAGTCTTATGTTTAAGTCCTGTAACCATTTCGAATTTATTTTTGTGTATGGTGTAAGTTGGTGATCTAGTTTCATTCTTTTGCATGTATCTGTCCAATTTTCCCAACACCATTTATTGAAGAGACTGTCTTGACTCCATTGTATGCTTGTGCCTCCTTTGTCAAATATTAATTGAGCATATTGATTTGGGTTGATATGTGGATTCTCTAATCTATTCCATTGATCTATATGTCTGTTCTTGTGCCAGTACCAGGCTGTTTTGAGAACAGTGGCTTTGTAATACAGCTTGAAATCTGGTATTGAGATACCTCCTACCTTACCCTTCTTTCTCAAGATTGCTGCAGCTATTCGGGGTCTTTTATTGTTCCAAATGAACTTTTGGAGAGTCCTTTCTAGGTCTGTGAAGTATGTTGTTGGTATTTTAATAGGGAGTGCGTTGAACTTATAAATTGCTTTGGGAAGTATGGAAATTTTGATGATGTTGATTCTACCAATCCATGAACATGGTATGTTCTTCCATCTGTTTACATCTTCCTCTATCTCTTTTGTCAGTGTCGTGTAGTTTTCAGCATATAGGTCTTTTGCCTCCTTAGTTAAGTTTATTCCTAGGTATCTCAATTTTTTTGGTGCGATGGTAAATGGGATTGCTTTTTTAGTCTCTGTTTCTATGAGTTCACTATTGGTGTATAGAAACCCCATAGATTTCTTGGCGTTGATTTTGTAACCTGCTACATTGCCAAATTCGTTTATTAAGTCTATTAGTTTTTTGATGGAGTCTTTTGGATTTTTTATGTACAATATCATGTCATCTGCAAATAGGGACAGCTTCACTTCTTCTTTTCCAATTTTGATGCCTTTTATTTCTGCTTCTTCTCTAATTGCAATGGCTAGTACTTCCAGTACTATGTCAAACAGAAGTGGTGAGAGTGGGCATCCCTGTCTTGTTCCTGTTCTTAGGGGGAATGGTTTTAGTTTTTGCCCATTGAGTATGATGTTCGCTGTGGGTTTATCATATATAGCTTTTATTATGTTGAGGTATGATCCTTGTACTCCCATCTTGTTGAGAGTTTTTATCAGGAAAGGATGATGGATTTTGTCAAATGCTTTTTCTGCATCAATTGATATGACTATATGATTTTTAACTTTCAGTTTGTTTATGTGATGTATCACGTTCATTGATTTGCGGATATTGTACCATCCTTGCATTCCGGGAATAAATCCTACTTGGTCATGGTGTATGATCTTTCTGATGTTCTGTTAGAGCCGATTTGCTAGAATTTTGTTGAGGATTTTGGCATCTATGTTCATGAGGGATATTGGCCTGTAATTCTCTTTCATTGTGTTATCTTTATCTGGTTTTGGTATTAGGGTGATGCTGGCTTCATAGAAGGAGTTTGGAAGTGCTCCACCCTCTTGAATTTTTTGGAATAGTCTGAGGAGGATAGGTTTTAGTTCTTCCTTGAATGTTTGGTAAAATTCTCCTGTAAAGCCATCTGGCCCTGGGCTTTTGTTTGCTGGAAGCTTTTTAATGACTGTTTCAATTTCTTCCCAAGTAACTGGTCTATTGAGATTTTTAGATTCTTCCTGATTGAGTTTTGGCAGGTTATATTTTTTAAGGAATATGTCCATTTCCTCTAGGTTGTCCAGTTTGTTGGAATAGAGTTGCTCATAGTATTTTGTAACAATCCTTTGTATTTCGGCGGGTCTGTTGTTATTTCACCTCTTTCATTTCTGATTTTGTTTATTTGGGTCCTCTCTCTTTGTTTCTTGGTTAGCCTGGCTAGAGGTTCATCAATCTTGTTTATTCTTTCAAAGAACCAGATCTTGGTTTTGTTGATTTTATATATTGTTTCTTTGGTCTCTATGTCATTTATCTCTGCTCTGATTTTTGTTATTTCCTTCCTTCTGCTTACACTGGGCTTTTCTTGTTGCTCTTTTTCTAACTGTTTGAGTTGTAGAGTTAGATAATTTGTTACCATTTTTTCTAGTCTTTTACAATAGGCTTGCAGAGATATGAACTTCCCTATCAAGATTGCTTTTGCTGTGTCCCATAGATTTTGGATTGCTGTGTTTTCATTGTCATTTGTTGCCATGATGTTTTTAATTTCTTCCTTGATTTCCCTGGTAACCCAGTCCTTGTTCAATAGCATGCTATTCATTTTCCATGTGTTTGATTTCCTTGGATTATTTTTATTGTAGTTGATTTCCAATTTTATGCCACTATGATCTGAGAAGATGCTTGATATGATTTATATCTTCTTGAATTTGAAGAGACTTTGCCTATGTCCCAACATGTGGTCTATCTTTGAAAATGACCCATGTGCACTTGAGAAGAATGTGTATTCTGTGGCTTTGGGGTGAAATGTTCTGAAGATGTCGATTAATTCCATCTGGTCTAGTGTGTCATTTAGCATTGATGTTTCTTTGCTGATTTTTTGTTTAGATGATTTGTCCAAAGGTGACAGTGGGGTATTAAAATCTCCTAATATGATTGTATTGCTATTAATCTCTCCCTTAATGTCCTCCAGCAGTTTTTGTATGTATTTGAATGCTCCTGTATTGGGTGCATATATGTTTACCAGGGTTATTTCTTCTTGTTGTATTGCTCCCCTTAGTATTATGAAGTGGCCTTCATTGTCTCTTGTTATGTCCTTCACTTTGAGATCTAATTTGTCAGATATAAGTATTGCTACCCCAGCTTTTTTTTCATTTCCGTTTGCCTGGAAAACCTTTTTCCATCCTTTCACCTTCAATCTGTGGGCGTCTTTTTTTCTGAGGTGGGTTTCTTGTAGACAGCAGATGTATGGGTTTTGCTTTCTTATCCAATCTGTTACCCTATGTCTTTTGATTGGAGCATATAAACCATTTACATTTAAAGTAATTATTGATAGGTAGGTATTTGATGCCATTTTTATTCTATCCCCCTGTGTTCCTTCTTCGCTTCCTATTTCTTTATTTTTACAGTAGACCCTTTAGCATTTCTTGCATTGCTGGTTTGTTGGAGATAAATTCCTTTAGTCTGTTTTTGTCAGTGAAGCTCCTGATTACACCTTCAATTTTGATTGACAGCCTTGCAGGGTACAGTATTCTTGGGTTCAGACCCTTCCTTTGCATGACTTTGTATATGTCATCCCATTCCCTTCTGGCCTGATGAGTTTCTGTTGAGAAATCAGTTGCTAGTCTGATGGGGGTTCCTTTATATGTAACTTTCTGTCTCTCTCTGGCTGCTTTTAAGATTCTGGTTTTGTCAATGTTTTTTGCCAGTTTGATTACAATGTGTCTGGGTGTTGATCTTTGGGGGTTCATTTTGTTGGGGACTCTTCGAGCCTCTTGGATCTGTGTTGTTTTTTTCTTCTCTATCTCAGGAAAGTTTTCTGTCATTATTTCTTGAAATACTTTTTCCATATCTTGCTCAGTTTCCTTTCCTTCTGGGACCCCTATTATTCTAATATTGTTTTGTTTTGTATTGTCCCAAAGCTCCTGTAAGCTCTCCTCCTGTTTTTTGATTTTTTTTTCTAGCAGCTGTTCTAATTGGGTATTTTTTTCCATCTTGTCTTCTAGCTCACTGATGCGGTCCTCTACTTCTTCTAGTCTACTCTTGATGCTTTCTATTGAGTTCTTCATAGAAGTGATGCCATTTTTCATTTCTTCTTGGGTCACCTTCATTTCCTCTTGGTTCTTCTTCAGATCCTTTTGGTTCTTCTTCAGATCCTCTTGGTTCTTCTTCATTTCCTCTTGGGTCTTACTCATATTGCCAAATTTGTCTTCCATTATTTTTAGCCATCCCATGATCATTACTCTGAATTCTTGCTCTGTTAGGTTGCTTGCCTCTAAATCGTTTACTTCCTTTTCTGGTGATGGCTGATTTTCTTTCATAGGCGGGGTGTTTCTTAGCCTCCCCCATGATCTTTCTTTTTTAGGATGCCTGTTTATGTAGTTCTCTCTCTCCTGCTTAGATTTAAAGGTACAAAATACAACACAACCAGGTACAACACACAAGGCACTGAACAGAAAAGCGTTTGCAATATTAATATCCTCCAATAAAGGTGACTAGAACCCAGCTAACAAAATCATACAATCAAATAAACAGAATAAGCAAACCAATCTTACAATAAAGCATAAAACTTTGATATAGTTAGCATTTAGCATACAACTACAAAGGGGTGGAGAGAAGGATTTTTTTTTTTTTTTAGGACAGCGACAAGGTAGGTGTGAATGGGCTTGGAGTAGGGGGTTGGGAGTTAGATATACACAGGAAGGGTGAAATTTTAGGAGGGGGTAATTAGAAAAAATAGGGAAAATCTAGAGCAATAAAGAGTTAAGATAAGCAGGACACCAAAGGGAAAGGGTTAGGAAGAGAGGGATGGCATAAAGGTAGGGTTGAGTTAGAATAGAGCGTTGGAGAAGGAAAGGTATAAATAGTCTGTTGAATAGTAATCCCAAAGGGGGGAAAAAGAGAAAAGAAAAAAAAAGAGAAAAAAAAGAAGAAAAAAGTATATAATATGGCACTTTAAAGATAATGATAAAAAGAAACAAAAGAAAATAAGATAAAAAAGATAAAAAAGGAAAAATAGTAGTAGTAATAATATTGATTACATATAAAAGTGAATTAATTAAAAAGGTAAAATCAAGTGAGGAAAGATGAAAAAAATATTTTCTTAAGTAAACTTTGCAACTAATTTAACTTATAAAACAAAACAAAAACAGAAAAATTAGACAATTAGAAAATCAAAATAAAAAATTAAATAAAATTTGCAGTAATGAAGGTCATTCACTTCTTCTGTTGTTCTGTCTAGCTTACCAGTTCCCAGTCTGGGCGTTAATTGCAGTTCCCTGTGATTCTTCCGTGTTGTAATTAGGTCTTTACTTTAAAGCAGTTCTAGAGGCCATATGTACTGTAGCCTCTAGGTGGCGGTGTTTCTTGGTGGCATAGAGCCAGGGTTCTGAGGCCTTTCTAGCTTTTTCCCCCTCTCTGTGGCCCTGATCTATGGAGGGGTGGGGGTTGGGCAGGAGGAGCCGACCACACTCACCTGTAACTCTCTCTGAGTCAGATCCAGACATGCTGCTCCTTAGATATCCCCCCACTTAGGAGCCCTGACCACAGTCAGGGGTGCCTCCAGCCCAGCTCTGGGTTTCTTATAAACACAGACTCCTCTGTGCGCCTGGTGCACGCGGGCTGCTGTGTGCGAGCTGCTGCGCGGGGGATGCGTGCACCATGGGGGGGGGGGGAAGCGAGCTGCGGTGGGAACTCACCTGATCTCCACAAAATCTGATTTTTCACCCTGTGGTGGAGCAGTCCTTTGAATCCAAGCGTTCGCACTGATAGTGGTCAGCGTTTAGGGGTGAACAGCTACTTGGTGTTCTTTACTGCCATGGATATTCTGTCCTCTAATCCAAATCTCCTCCCGTCAACATGGCGAGATTTCCCCGTCTTCGCCCTTAGGTCGCTCCGGGAAAGGATCGGGCTATGGGTGCTTAATTGTCAGGGAAGCCCTGATCAGGCGCCCCCCAGTCTCCCCAGGTGTTCGCCTTTCTCCTGGCTTGTTGACAGGCACTCCCAGCGCGACCCTCAGGCACTCTCTCCTTCCTCCTTGGGACCCGGGTCAGAACTTGCCTACCTATTCTTCCGCCATTTTCTCTTCTAAACATGTATTTTTAAAAAATATATTTTTATTGATTTCAGAGAGGAGAGAAGAGGGAAAGAGATAGAAACATCAATGATGAGAGAAAATCATTGAGTGGCTGCCTCCTGCACACTCCACACTGGAGATCGAGCCCAGGTATATGCCCTTGATCGGAATATAATCTGGGACCCTTTAATCCGAAGGCCAACACTCTATCTACTGAGCCAAACTGGCTAGGGCAGTGGTTGGTAAATTCATTAGTCAACAGAACCAAATATCAACAGTACAATGATATTTCTTTTGAGAGCCAAATTTTTTAAACTTCTAATGCCACTTCTTCAAAATAGACTTGCCCAGGCCATTGTGTTTTGTGGAAGAGCCACACTCAAGGGGCCAAAGAGCAGCATGTGGCTCATGAGCCGCAATTTGCCGACCACGGGTAGGGCCACACATATTTATTAAACTTGTCCTGTGCCAGGGGAAGCGTGGAGCTGGACAACATAGTCATAAGTGTCCTAGAGCCCAGGCCAATTGAAGGCATTTAGGGGCAGGACCCTAATGGTCAGAACTGGGGCTCTGAGTTGACAGACATGAGCTCAGTCTCAGCTGTGTCGTTCATTCGGTGTGTGGCCTGGGCGGGTGACTTAACCTCCCTCCACGTCCCGTCTCCTTACACTCAGGGTGCTTGACCAAGAGCCTGGCATGTGTGATTAGTAATAGGCACTCAATAAATGACAGCTATTAATATTCAAAAACACACCCAGAAGGTCTCATTGTCCCATTGCATTAGAAAATGGTGAACTCTCTTCATGCAGATAAAATAGAATTTGGATAAAAACCCATGTTGTTTTATTTGGGGGGTGGAGAGGAGAGTCTCTCCAGAGCAGCCCCACCTGGCACAGTGGAAATATATTCACTAGTTTATTCTGTGTCAGCTAGACCTCCTCCGGAGTGACTGTCTCCCCTGTGGACTCCAAGTCTGAGCCCTGCCTCTCCTCCCGCCTCAGTGCTCGCCTGCTCCAGGGGCCGACCCTGCGTTCCTGAGACCCTGGCTGGCTCTGACCTCTGTCTTCACCCAGGGCCGGTGTTCCTGCCTCTGCAAACTGAGGCCAACATGCTGCCACATGGTTGCTGGGGTAACCAGCAGAGGACAGAGAATCAGGGGCACGTTGGGAGAGTGGCAGGACACAGGAGCCACTGGAAACAGGGAGGGGGAAGTGCATGCAGGGGAGAAGAGGGGGAAGGGGCGGGGCATGAAGCTCTTCTGGGAAGAGAAAGAAGCATCACAAGGGGCGGCCAGCAGCTACTTTCCGATGGAGGCCGCCTAGAAGGGACTCAGAAAGAGCAAGGCAAGTGCCCGAACCACGCTCTGGCGAAGGGTTCTCAGGGGCTGGCGGAAGTGCCAGAAGGCTGGACAACCACCCTGGGAAGCAGGCAGGCCACCAGGCAGGCCATCAGAAGAGCCAAGAGGGTCTCCCCACTGATTAGGGCACCAAAATCCCCAAAGCCCTACATTCCTTCGTTATGTCCCTCCCTCCAGAGTCCAGCACCCAGGACAGAGCACCTGAGAGAAGGAGTCTGTCCCGGGCTCACAGAGGGAGGGTCAGGCCACCTCAGCTCTCGGAGGGAGGACCCGAGTTTCACCACCCGCCAGCACCGGGTCCCGTCTGTCCCGGGAGATACAGGCCATGCCCTGTAAGTCTCGGCACCTGAACCACAAAGGTTAGCAGCTTCTTTCTCTGTCACAGTTAGAAAAGGACGGAAAGATGGAGATCGCTGTTGACCATGTAGGGTCTGAAAGAGGATACTCGGGAATGTAAAGAAGTATTTATTATTGTTTTCACTGTTTTTGAAAAAGGAGACTCACAAAATCCAGCATAGATTGCACTAAACCTGCTGGCTTTCATCTCAAAGGAGGACCGAAATGGGCGAGAGCAACCAGGAGTGAGGGGGATTTCAGAGAGAACTCACCTGGCGATCCTTCCTTTAACAATTTGGGCTGTTGTCCAACACGCATTTCGGGGAGAGGCAGAGGAAACGTTCACTTTAATTAGCCCCTGAGGAAAACAGCAAATGAAATGGATTTCTGAACAGCTCATTTATATATAGAAATTAATGTTGTCCTCAGAGAGTTCATTGCTGTACCTATAAGCCAGAATCGCTGGGATGAAATCTTCTATTTGCTCACGCTAGAGGCACACAGCGGTATTTATAGGACATTGTAAGCCTGATCTGACTTCTGACTGATGCATGACCTATACAGATCGATGATAACTGCCTTGAGGCCCAACAGTGATGATGATGATGATGATAGTTATAGTCTTTTTTTAAAAAGTAAATCTTTATTGTTCAGATCATTACAGTTGTTCCTCTTCCCCCCCCCCCATAGCTCCCCTCCACCTGGTTCTCACCCCACCCTCTGCCCTTACTGCTCTCCCCTCCACTGTCCTCATCCATAGGGATACTATTTTTATCCAGTCTCTTCCCACACCCCTGTCCCCCGAGAATTGTCAGTCCACTCTCTTTCTATGCCCCTGATTCTATTATATTCACCAGTTTAATCTGTTCATCAGATATTTTATTCACTTGATTTTTAGATTCACTTGTTGATAGATATGTATTTATTGTTCATAATTTTTATCTTTAACTTTATCTTCTTCTTCCTCTTCTTAAAGAATACCCTTCAGCATTTCATATAATACTGATTTTGTGTTGATGAACTCCTTTAGCTTTTTCTTGTCTGTGAAGCTCTTTATCTGACCTTCGATTCTTGCTGGGTAGAGTACTCTTGGTTGTAGGTTCTTGCTATTCATCACTTTGACTATTTCTTGCTACTCCTTAAGGCCTGCATAGTTTCTATTGAGAAATCAGCTGACATTCGTATGGGTACTCCCTTGTAGGTAACTAACTGTTTTTCTCTTGCTGATTTTAATATTCTTTCTTTGTCTTTTGCTTTTGGCATTTTAATTATGGTGTGTTTTGGTGAGTTCCTCTTTGGATTCCTTTTGTTTGGGGTTCTGTGTGCTTCCTGGATTTGAAAGTCTATTTCTTTCACCAGGTAGGGGAAGTTTTCTATCATTATTTCTTCAAATAGGTTTTCAGTGTCTTGCTCTCTCTCTTCTTCTGCCGCCCCCCCCCCCCCCTAATTTGGATGTTGGTTCGCTTGAAGTTGTCCCAGAGGCTTCTTACACTATCTTCATATTTTTGGATTATTTTTTTGTTTCCTGGTTGGGTGTTTTTTGGTTCTTTGCATTTCTTTTTTTTTATCCCAAGTTTTTTTGTTTATTTGTTTTTTAATATATTTTTTGATTTTTTACAGAGAGGAAGGAGAGGAGAGAGATAGAGAGCTAGAAACATCAATGAGAGAACAGCTGCCTCCTGCACACCCCATATCAGGGATGTGCCCGCAACCAATGTACATGCCCTTGACCGGAATCGAACCTGGGACCTTTCAGTCTGCAGGCTGACACTCTATCTACTGAGCCAAACCGGTTTCAGCTAGTTCTTTGTATTTCAAATCTTTGACTTGATTGTTGGGATTCTCCAGTCTGCTGTTGGGTCTCTGTATATTATTCTTTATTTTAGTCAGTGTATGCTTAATTTCTAGTTGGTTCTTTTTCATATCCTTGTGGGACTCACTAAATTTATTGGCAGTTTCTAGAAAATTCTTGAAAAACCTTATAACCATAGTTTTGAACTCTATATCCAATAGTTTGCTTTCCTCGATTTATTTAATTTGTGACCTGTTTCTTTGTCTCCATATTTTGACTGCTTTCCTGTGTTGATAGAGTAGCTTTGTCTGCTAGGTGTTCTATATTGGCCAGTGGCTCAGCCTCCCAAATTACCTGTGGTGGACACTCTTGGTATATCCCTTTGTGGGCTGTGTGCACATTCTTATTGTAGTTAAGCCTTTATTGTTGTTGGTATCCCTGGGGGGAATTGACCTCCAGGCCAGTTGGTTGTGAGGATCAATTGTGTCTATGATGGGAAAACTTCTGTGCTGGAGACACTCTTATGGGGCAGGACTTGCTTCAGTGGAGCTTTGGTGCTCACTGAGTCTGCCCCCTGAGTATGTCCTTTATGGCTGAGGAGTTGTAATCTGCATGGTCCCACTCTGACCACTGGGTACACTGGCTCTTGAATCTCCAAGGAGGTTCAAATTTAGCTCTGCCAGCAGGAGCTACCAAGAGATCTGAAGATTCCTCTTCTTTATTTGGGGTTTGGAGATGCCCAGATGAGGCCCAGCTGTGAAGCAATGCAAGCTGCTGTGGAGCCTTAGGCATTCTTTTGGAAGTTCTGGGGCTCTCTGACTCAGCTGCTGTTTGTTAGGCAATTTTAGATTGCAACAGGCCATTCATATGCAAAAGCCTCTGTGCACAGCTGGGGTGGGGCTGTAATTTGGGTGGGGGGAGGTCTCAGAGAATCAACAGGATGGAGCAAACAGTAATAGTTCCCATAAGCCCTGCCCTAAGAGGCCCCTGAGTCTCAGTGTCCCGCGGTAATCACTGCAAGCACCTTTGAGAGAAAGCCGTCCTCGTGTTCCAGCCCGATGCTTGACAGTCCAGTTTCCCCCTGGATGAGTCTGGGTACCCAGAGTCTTGCCCAGAACTAGAGGTCAGAGCAATCTGGAGCTTGTGTCTCTCTCCCAAATGAGGAAGACAACCATGTACTCAGTTGCCAGCCCTTTCCATGCACGCGTCTCCGTACCTCTGCACTTTATTTCAACACCTCTTCTGAGTCTGAGTGTGCTTTTCTCTTCCCTTCTAGTTGTAGAATTTCCACTTAGCCAGCCTTCCTGTGGTTCTGGATGATGTCCATTTTGTCTTTTAGTTGTAGTTTTGAAGTGGTTGTGTGAGGCAGTAAGCAGTTCTGGTGTTTACCTATGCCGCCATCTTGGTTTCTCTGATAGTCATAGTCTTTTTCAATTGGGAATTTATAATGTAGTTGTGCAAGTGAACACATTCACATGAAAAGCCAAGTAATAAAGTGAAGCAATAACCTAGCTTTCACAGAAAAGCAAGCTTTACCCATGCACATTATTAGACATATGTTACTTAAGGAAGCCCCTTTAAAAACTGGAGGAAGAGGAAAGGGCTACTCATTTCTCTTTCTAAACCCCCTTGGTGTTACCATTTGTCCTGTGTAAACCGTGGCTTCCTAGACATGAGTGCCTTTCGCTGCTGCTTCTGGAGAGAGTGCCATTGAACAGGAAAGCACCAAAACGGGTCTGCCCTGCACTGGCCTCCCTGGGGCTCATCGATGAAGTGCCCTTGGCAGACACCACGCCGGACCTCCACTCTCCCCAGACAGTGGTCCCTGCCCTGGGTTCCTTCCTTCTGAGAGGCTCCTTCGCCCCAGCTGGCCCTCAGCAGCTGCACCTTTGACAATTGGAGGCTAATAGCTGCAGCCAGAATGCCATAATTAATAGAGTCCACACTTTACTCAGGCTCCAAAGGAAGGGCATTTGACACGAGAATTTGACAGAAATGTCTTGGTGGGATCCTGCGCTGACACCTCCTAAGCATCCCGACAGCCAGTGACACCTCTTTTGAATATGCCATCTTCAGTTATTCTGAGTGAAAGAAAAGTCCTTGCTGAGTAATAAGACAGACAGTTACAGGCACGCTGCGCCTCCATAATGAATTGCTAATGTGGCCGTTGCTACTCTGCACTCTGTGGGGTGTTTAAGTCAGTGTTAGTGTATTGATTCCTTCGGTGTGCGTGAGGAACTGTGACAGACTCTGTGTGAGGGGTCCGATGTGAGGATGGGCCTCCCTAGGGGAGACCAGTCTATTTGGGGAGAAGATTAAATAGTGATACTCCGGGGAAGGCTGTGAGAGGAACACACTTCACATGTGGATGGGCCAAAGAGAACCTTGGCTCTCCCTCTGCAGGTGGGGTGCCGGGACAGGGCTGGGAGCAGAGAAGGGACAGTGTGGACAGGTGGGTGACACGTCACCAGAATGAAGGGAAGAATGCATACAGAGTGTAACTGCAAGGCCAGAGGTCCAGCTGGCTTCGGGTGTGACCCTAGAGGTGGTTGCACTGAGAGGTGAGAGCTGTTAGTGAGGGCGATGCAGGGCTCACACTCTCACTCATCTGGGGCCCTGGGAAGGCAGTGAGGGCTCTGTAAGGTTCACACCCTCACCCATCTGGGCCAGGTGGTGCAGGACTGGAGCTGGAGAGCCATGGGACCACATTTGCATCTTGGGAAGATCACCGGGGCAGTGGTGTGAGAAATGGGTTGAAGGACTGGTGCAAAGACTGGGAAGAGGCCAAGATCACCTGAGGGAGCCGTGGGGGTGCAGTAAAGAAAAGAGGGTGCTTGAGAAACACCCAGGTGTCACAGGGCAGACAGACACCTTAACATGTAAGGCATGTAAGGCCAGGCTTGTTTCTCAGAGACCCCTGGCTGGACCACCAGCTCGAGCTTCCCGCCACCTGGCCTGCTATGGCTCCTTTGCTACCATAAGCAACTGTAACAACCACCATAGCAATGGTTCCTCCTACTGTAGATGGGGTGGGGGGAGCACTGCAGCTCTGTCTGACCCTATTGGCCAACTCAACTTGGGGTCAAGGCCTTTTGAATAGTCATAGACTCTCAGAGCCTTGCGCCCTGCCTGGGTCTCATGTCTCCTGCCCCTCCTTCTCCCCCTGCGCCCAGCCCCTTTCACCTCCCCCCTGCGTTTGCCCCTGATTGCCAGGACAAAGGAGCTGCAGGGGATGTGTGGAGGTTTGATTTCACCAAGGCAGTGAATTATGCCTCCTCTTCCTTGTAAGGGAAAACCAGCCCTAGTCAGCTTTCCTTTCAGATACATTTCCCTTTAGTGACATATTATTGTTGTACATTGTGGTGATGGATGCTGCCTGCTGAATAAGATATAAAAAGATGATACTGAATGAACTGGGCATTTTCTTCATATCTCTGCCTTTGGTCAAGCCCTTCTCCCCACCCCAGGCCTTGCTGTCCAGCCTGACTACAACAGAGTACAATCCTCAGGTGCTAACTTTAAAAGGAGTTGGGTTTGCAGGAGGCGCAGGAAAACTCCTTGCAAAGCAATGCCATAATTTTGACTCAGATAAACCACCTCTTCAATAGCTAATTTTTCTTCAGCCCTTGGAATAACACGTTGTCTTACAATTACACAGCATCTATAAATTACGGCAATGTTTTCACGTTACCTCCGCTGGCAATAAAGGATGTCTTGTTATTCTGGGACGAGGAGCTAAAGCCTCTGTCTTTGTGCCAATGAAAATGAGGCGATCTTGAATTCATGCAGATCTGGAGATCTGGGTCTTGGAAAAGGTGAATCCCTGAGCTCCCTTGCAAATAAAAAGTTCAGTTAAGCATTCAGAGTATGCTTTCCAGTTCATGGGAATTCCACGCCTTTAACATCTTGTGACGAGACGTTTAGAATGCAAGATTTTTTAGGGAAAGGGAAGGAACACGGGGTTGCTTTCTAACACACGAAGCCAGCTCCCTCCCAGAATCGTCTTCCCTGACAAGCAGTTAGATATGTTAGCTTGAACCCAATGAAGTTTTGGGCACTCACATCCTGTCTTTTAGATTGTCATTTTGATGGAGCATAATAGATAGTTTCACTCAAGAATCTTGCTTTGTCATCTCCCGCCTGTCATCATTCTGATTTGATAACAGGCGAGACACATTATATTTCTGGTTTCATTTCATTCTTTTTCCAATTTACGTTTGAGAGTGGACCTGTGTGAATTCACACCCCCTTCAATTTAGAAACAGAATTAGCTTTGGGATGATTAAGACAGAAGACTAAACTCTTAACTCAAGCCTCAAAACTCAATTGTTATATGAAGAAGAAGAAGAAGAAGAAGAAGAAGAAGAAGAAGAAGAAGAAGAAGAAGAAGAAGAAAAACAAACCCACATATACACACACCCCTAACTTTAAAACAAATTAGTGTTGGATTCAGGACTCTTTATTTTGACTCGTGGGTAACATTCATCTTTCCCTGCAATACTTGCTATGCATAAACTAAAATTTCACCGGGAATCCGTTGCACAACAGTCATACAGACACTTGTTATTGCCAACCTGGCACCCTCTCCCCCACCTTCTCAGACAAAACCATTTGGAACCCGCCCCTCCTTTGCAATCAGTCCAGGGACCTGGAGTAGGTGCATCCCCCCTCCCCCTACCCTCACCCCGCCAGGAGCCAGGCAGGGATGTGAGGAGACCTGTCCAATCAGAGCACCTTCTTGCTCAAGGATGGCAGAGCCAAGAGATAGACAGATAGATAGATGATAGATAGAGATAGATAGGCTGTGTTATTTGAGCCTGGATCCAACTGGGCCAGAATCCAGTTCCCCTTGGAGTCTCTGGTTATGTAAGCCCAAGTCAGCCCGAGTTCGGCTTTCTCATCCTTATAGTAGGCAGAGTCCTAACCCTAACAAATAGCTTCAGAACACGTTTATTTAACAGCAGCTCAAGAAAGTGTTTCCAGTAGTTTACCGACAGTGGTAATTTCCAAGGTGACCCCAAAAAAACACATTCAACAGTTTATTGGTTCTGCATCTAAACTGGCAACATTTATGCATGTGCTACCCTTAAGAGATCTTATTTGTAAATCAAAGTTTCTATGATCAAACCTGTTTCTAAAATCTGGGTTTTCATTTCATTTAATATGTTTGTTACCAAACTTTCTATAAACTTACGTGCTTAACATCTCACAAGAGGGCGAGAAACTGGACAGTGGGCGATGGGCCTCTTCAGGGGGAGAAGGCGTCCAGTGGCCCTGTCCCCTGTTCTGCTCCAGGACTCACTTTTCTGTCTGGCTTTTTTTTTTTTTTTTGTCTTGTTTTTAGGAACGGACTTGCTTTTATGTAAAACTTTGTTTGATTACTTTGATAGGTAAATTGAGCTGCTTATAGCCCTGGCCAAATAGAGCCTCGTCCAGATACACCAAGGTTGTGGGTTCAATCTCCAGTCAAGGCACATACAAGAAGCAACCAATGAATCCATAAATAAGTGAAACCACAAATCAGTATTTCTCTCTCTCTCTCTCAAATTCCATTGAAAAATATTTATTATTTCACACACCAAGAAGCCAAGCAAGAGTGGCTTCATGGCTAGTTAACTCAACAACAGATCGATGGGTTTCTTCTCCTTCCCCTTGGCCATCTTCAGGAAAATGCCCCTCCCTTAGCGCACGGCCACGGCGATGGCAGGCATCACTGCGCAGCTGGTAACGTGCAGGAAAAGAAGAGCGTTCCTCCTCCTGTGTCTCTTTCTGTCAATCATGTAATCAGACTCCATTGGCCAGAACTGTCCCATGTGTACATCCTAAACCCCGTACTGACCAAGGCAATGGGGATGCACCATTGGCTTTCCTGGATGCGAGGATGGGACCAGCCACCCTGAAGGACGGCCATGAGAGGCAGAGGGACACCTGAGGACAGCAGTTGGGAAGGGGACCAGGATCAGCTTCATGAGGATCCATCCTGCCAACTGCACAGAGCCCAGCCCCAGACTGGCAGCTGCTCAGAGCCCAGCCCAAACAGGCCAGCTCTGCCAACATGAAATTCTTAATAAATTCTGAACAAGGGGCACTGAGAATTATGCATGCCGTCTTACTTCAGACACATTGGTGACTATGCCAGGGACTTGGTGGTGTCTTCTTTGTCTTTTTCTTTCCCTCCTCTTGGCGGAGGAGTAGGAAAGGAAATTTGCCCTGTAGAGGGGAAGCCAAAGGAGGCAAAACAAGGTGGAAGCCAGTAGCTGGAAGGAGGAAGGAGGAAGCTGTCTGCACACAAGTGAGCGGTCAGGAGGGCAGAGGGAGGGAGATAGAAAGAAGAAGGCAGGAACAGACAGGAAAGATGTGCATCCTAAGATGAGCCCAAACAGGTCAACACAGCTCACTCTCAGGGCTTATTACAAAGGAGGCTAAGTTCTACAGGAATGAGCCAAGGCAAAGTTGTGATTCACTTTATAGCTGTTCAATAATCCTTATTTTTGCTTATAGGTGGCTTTTTGTTGTTGTTGTTGATTTTAACTCTCTCCTCTCCCGCCTGCTCCCCCCCCCCCCCCCCGCCCCTCTTTGCTTCTTTTCTCATCTGTATCTGCTGTCTCTCTAGTTTTTCTGTTAGGAAGCTGATGTCCTCAGTCACCGCCTCTTTCTCATTTTCCAGAACAGTTTCCAGGGGTTTGCCTTGCCCACATGTGCAAAGGCTGGGTGAGAACATGGAGTCTGAGCCGAACCATCATGAAACCCTCTGACCTAACACAGGAATGCCACACACACTGATTGCTGCTATCCATGTGGCTGACCCCACAGCCAGCCCACATTTAGGAGCAGGCACAAATTACCACAAGTTCGGCAGCTTAAAATAATAGCTATAACTCTCACAGTTTCTGAGGAACCTGAATGTAGGGACCTCTGCCTCCTTGTATCTCACAGGTGCAGGTAGAGCTTGGCCAGGGCTGAGGTCTCACCTGAAGGCTTTCCTGGGGAAGGACCTGGTTGTTGGAAGAATTGGTTTTCAAGGGTTGTTGGCCACAGGCCACCCTCATTTCCTTACCATGGGGGCCTCTCCAACACGGGAACTTGTTTGATCAGTCTGTAAGGGAGAGTCCTTTAATAACACAGAAGTCACTATCTTATATCACCTCACCATGGAAGTGGCATCCCATTCATTATCTTTGCCATGTTCTATTGGTTGGAAACCAGTCACAGGTCCTTCTCACATCCAAGTGAGGGGATTACACAAAGGTATGAATATCAGGAAGTAGTTATCTCTGGAGGCCAAGTCAGAAACTGCCTGTATCACACTCTGAATAAATAAAAGAGATTTGGAGGTTTGAGGAAGTAAGAGAATTTAGGGGAATCAGAGTGAGTCATCTAGTAAAGAATAACAGGATTGAGCAATAGAATGAAAAATCTAGCCAGAATTTGGCAATCTATGATATAATATTCTTTAGGACAAAATCTGGAAGTTTCTCTCTGACAGAGAATTATAACTCTAATACCAAATCTAGCACAAAAAAGAAAACTACAGACCATTCATAAGCTATCAAATTTTAACAGTGACCATGAGTTTAATAAGTGTAACAAAAGAACAATAGTCACAACCCAGTAAGGTGCTTTCCAAGCATGCAAGGAAAGTCCAATATTAGAAAATCTATTAAGGTAATCCATCACATGGTTCAAAGGAGGAAAACTCCAAACCATGATCATCTTTACACATGCAAAGGCAGGGGGGGGGGGAAATAAATGTTTTAAAGCAAGCATGTCAAACTCATGGCCCACAACGAATATTTTTTGGACCCAGCCAATATAATGGTATATACTAATGTGTTTTTTTAAAAAATATATTTTATTGATTTTTCACAGAGAGGAAGGGAGAGAGATAGAGAGCTAGAAACATTGATGAGAGAGAAACATCGACCAGCTGCCTCCTGCACACCCCCCACCGGGGATGTGCCCGCAACCAATGCACATGCCCTTGACCAGAATCGAACCTGGGATCTTTAAGTCTGCAGACCGACGCTCTATCCACTGAGCCAAACCGGCTTTGTCATATATACTAATGTTTTAATTAAAAAATTGTAACTTAATTTTTACAATATTCTGTTATACATAATTATTAATAATGAACTACAACATTCACTAATGACTGATTACTATAATTGTGTTGCATTAATTTCCCTTAAACGTGTAGGTGCACCTATTTTCTCCACTAATACTAGTCATGTACTGACTTGTTTGGTGTGGCAACAGGAAATATTTCACTTTCAGAGAACAAGAAAAAATAGGTTTATTTACATTATGCTTATTAATTTGTTCAGTTATTCAGTGTCTGGTAAGTTAATGTTTAAGTAAAAATATTAATTTTTATTAAAATGTTCTATTATTTTGTGTTAATGACTAGAGGCCCAGTACATGAAAATTCATGCACTCAGGGGGTATGCGTCCCTCAGCCCAGCCCATGCCTTCTTGGGGGATGTCCACCAGGGGATTGGGCCTACGTTGTCAGTCAGACATCCCTCTAGCAGCCTGCGAGCCCTTGGGGGATGTCCGACTAACAATGGGACTAAGCCGTTAGTTGGACATCCTTAGCCCTGCTGTGGAGGCGGGAGAGGCTCCTGCCACCTCCATTGCACTGGCCAGCCATGAGCCAGCTTCTGGCTGAGTGGTGTTTCCCCTGTGGAAGGGCATTGATCACCAAGGGGCAGCTCCTGCATTAAGCGTCTGCCCCCTGGTGTTCAGTGTACATCATAGCAACCGGTTGTTCTGCCATTAGGGTCAATTTGCATGTTACCCTTTTTTTTATTTTATTAAGGTATTATATGTATACATACCTTACAATCCCCACCCCCCCCATATTACCCTTTTATTAAATAGGATTACTCATTTATTTCAGCCCTTTGTATTCAGTGTATCTCTATCGAAATAAAATTATGTTGCTATGAAAATTGAAGCTTTTTTTTTTGTGGCCTATATTAACTTAAACTTTGTTTATTTGGACTGTGTTAGCCTTTGAGTTTGACATGCTCATTTTAAAGTGTTATGAGAACAATAGCTAATATGAGCACTTGAAGGTCCCAATTAACAATCTTCCTGTATTCATGCCTTTGCATCTCTTCCTACCAAGAGGTAGAGACTATTTCCCACGTCTTAAATCTGAGTTGGCCTGGTGACTTGTTTAGACTGACAGAATGTGGCAGAAGTGAACCTGTGCCAGTTGTAAGCCTAGGCCTCAAAAACCTTGCATGCTTCCTCTTTCTGTGCTGGACCTCTGCCTCCACCTTGAGCACAGATTATGGCTAGCCTGCTGGAGGCAGAGAGGTCATATGGAGGAGAGCCAAGAGGTGCCTGCCAAGCCCTGGAACCAGAGTTCCCTCATCACCATGTGGCTGCATGCAGATAGGCGAGTGAGCCTAGGTGAGACCAGCCTACATGGCCAACTTGACTGGCAGTATCATCTACACTAATAAAAGAGAAACATGCAAATTGACCATCACTCTGCTATACTCACCAGCCAATAAGGAGCAAGTATGCAAATTAGCCCAACAAAGATGGCGGTGGTCACAAAGCTGGAGCTAGCAGGAGGCTTGAGTTGCCCCCGATGATGGAGGAAGCCAAGCTTCCCACCTACTCTGGCCAGCCCTGGCCTCTGCTCAAAGCTACAAAGTTTCAAGTATAAAAGATAAATAAATCCCAGATACCTGCTTCTAGCCGGCCCTGGCCCCCGCTCAAGGAGGTGCTATAAAAAAAAAAAGAAGAAGAAGAAGAAGAAGAAGAAGGGGCTGGGAGCCTGGATCACCAGAGGGGCATGGCCAGCTTGAAAGCAGCCTTCAGCTTCTCACCCAGGTTGGCCACACTCCCGTGGGGTGAGGGTCCCTGCTGGGGATCATGGCCAGCCTACAAACAGCCATCAGGCCCTCACCCAGGCTAGCCAGGCACCCCAGCAGGGACCCCCCACCCTGAAGGGGCTGTGGCCAGCTTATAAACAGCCCTCAGCCCCTCACTCAGGCTGGCCACGTGCCTCCCTCCCCCTCCCAGCAGGACCCCTCACCCATTGGAGGCATGGCCAGCCTGCAAACCACCACAGGCCCCTCGCCCAGGCCACCCCATGCCCCAAGGGAACCCGCACCCTGATTCGGGACACCCTTCAGGGTAAACCAGCTGGCCCCAACCTGTGCACCAGGCCTCTATCTATACTAATAAAAGGGTAAATGCTAATTAGACTGGGAGACCTTCCAGGAGACCTTCCAGATGTTCTTCTGGACAAAGCCATTGTGGTGGGGCCGAGGTAGAGGTGGTTAGAGGCCAAGAGGGGAGGGCAGTTGTGGGTGTTCAGGCTGGTGTGTGGGGGGACCATTGGGGGTAAGCAGATCAGTATGGGGACCAGTTGGGGGTGAGAAGGACAGTGGGGGGGAGGGAGTTTGAAATGAGCAGTCCATCAGGGGGCATTTGGGGGCCAGCAGGCCAGTGGGGAGGGGAGGTGGGGGTGAGCAGGCCAGCAGAAGGGGGCAGATGGGGGTGATCAACCTGGCAGGGGAGGGCATTTGGGGTCGAGCAAGTCTGTGGGCAGAGTGATTAGGGGCAATCAAGCAGGTAGGCAGGCAGGTGAACGGTTAGAAGCCAGCAGTCCTGGATTGCAAGAGGGATGTCCGACTGCCGGTTTAGGCCCGCTCCCTGTAAACCGGCAGTAGGACATCCTTCGAAGGGTACCAGATTGGAGAGGTGAGGGACACCCCCTCCTCATGCATGAATTTCATGCATCGGGCCTCTAGTGAACTATATAAATGATTGTTGGAAATCATAACGTTTTGAGATGGTTTGTCGTGCAACAATAGCTCATTGATATAGCTAGCAAGCCCATGAAAATCCTCAGTTGATTTCCTTGCTTTTGGAAATGATAACTTCTGACTATTTTGTCCCTTCCATTCAAAAGAATGGAAGGAAGAAATAAGTTAGGGAGGGAGGGAGGGATGGAGAAAGAGGAAAGATGTTCAGGTTATATCCAATTCACAATTAAATCCCTGACCAAGGGAAACACATAATTAAATAATTGTTTTACGTGGAGAAAAGCTTTTATTATTGATTTTTAGATCAGACTCAGAGTAACGACTCTGCGACTCTTCTCCTGATGACATAATTTCTAAGAATGCTTGGGTGCATTTAAAGGACATTGGCTTGAATGCGATTTTAGCTAGTTTATGCCCCTTTTCCTTACTCACAGCTTGACATATAGATTCATGATAATGACTCAGGCTTCTTATTCATGTTCTGCTTTTGCCAAGATGCTTACTATAAACAACAGCACTTTAAATCACAGTGGCGATCTTGGCTTTCCAAAGGCATAATATTACCTTCATTTTTGGTTCAAATCTCATCTACATATAACGTGTTCTTATTTATGGCAGTTGAACATGATTCCCCCTCGTTGTATGCAAGTAAAATAGAATCCCTTTATTTCCATTTCCTTTTGGAAAATTTCCAGCAAATGATGGTATTGGAAGGGTGATTTGGGCACACTATCTCATTACTACTTAATGCTTTTCATTTGTAGTAGGTACTACTAATTGCTTTGCATTAAATACTGATTTTTTTGTACTAAAGTGAAATATAACTTGAATATTCAAGATCATCCTTCAAGGATCAGCCAGTCATTCTAACTATATGCCATAATAATTTTACAAAGAGCAAGTGACCTCCTGGTTCATAGGCTGATGCACAACCACAATTCCTTCTCTTTATTAATATCGAGAATTATGCTTTGGAATGAAATTCCAAGTGAGTTTTCTAGCTTAGAAAACAAATTCGCTCTAGCTATCAAATTCTGAAAAACTATTAAAAAAAATACATGGACTCCAGTTGGACTCACTTCCAGGTCTTTCTCCAAGTCCTTAGGAGATGTATTGGTTAAAATGCCTTTAGTGTTAAGCATTTTTTAAAAATGAGCAAACAAGAAACCCCCACCTGGATTAAACAATGATGAGATATATGCTGAATGGCCTAACTGAACATTTGGAGGCAGGATGGGCTCAAGTCCGGTAGTGGCCCTATTTTCTGTGATTCTTGGCTCTCTTCCTCCTTGTATTGATTCAATCTCAGGGCTGGTGATGGGGTGGCCTTGGAGGTCTGAACCTCACACACACATGACCATACCCAGAAGAAGAGCTAGAGGGTCACTTCTGCTAGCATCTCTTGATTAGTGGGCAGGATATTTCCCAGAAGCCCCAGCAGACTTCTCTTCCTCAGCCAATCTCTGATGATGAGGAGCAGGATTACTAATCAGGCTCACCCACCATAAATCACGGGGATTGCACAGGAAAGGGGTGTGCAAACACCCTAATAAAACTGGGTTCCTATTAGGAATGACAGGGATGACTGCTGAGCAGGCATCCCCTAGAGAGGAATTCATGCATGCCTCATGATAGCTGCCTTCTTTCTGAACTGGCAACATGGAAAACATCTCCTAGACATTGATTAAAATCTTAGATACTGCAATATTACTCATTTTTACGAACAGCTTTTAGAATCTTACAAACATAATATTGAGCAAAAGAAGACAGATACAAAAGAGAATGTGTACTATATGATTCCATTCATATAAAGTTCAAAAACAGGCAACAATTTATTGTGTTAGAAATAAGGAGGCACTCTAAAGCCGGTGTTGCTCAGTTGTTGAGTGTCCACCCATGAACCAGGAGGTCACGTTTGATTCCTGGTCAGGACACATGCCTGGGTTGCAAGCTCCATCCAGCCCATCAATGATTCTTTCTCATCATTGATGTTTCAATCTCTCTTTCCCTCTCCCTTCCTCTTTGAAATCAATAAAAATATTTTTCCAGCTTTCCAAAACTTTATTAAAGAAAAAGCAATGATGGTAAATCTCTAGAACACAATTTTCTGGGATTCTTCCCTTGAAAATGTGATGTTTGATTTTGAAACACATATCATGGTGGGCATGGTTCCCTCCTGTACTAAATAGGTGAGAGGCTAAAATCCTAAAAGGCTCATCTTCCAACTTTCCCCAGCCTGTGGGCTATCTTGGGGTCAGCAATAACTGCCTGAACAGCTACTACGACTTCATTAATTTTTGTCTGTAGCTCTTCTATCTGCAGCAATCACAGAATTTGAGCAGCTTCATTAAGAACTGCATCCCCTGGGTCAAAACCAAGACTAAAGCAACAGGCAACCCCTCTTTTGCTTGATTTGCTTTAGTAACTGCACCTGCACCAGGCGTTCCTGAACCAAAATGCAAATTGCCTTAAGCATTACCAGGTGATCATCATGACATTGACTCTGAAGGTTAGCCAAAGCCATATCACATCAGCCTTGAAATCAGGATTATTAACATACAAAATTGATCAATGGCTCTACATTTTTAGCTGCATTGTCAGCATCTTTTGTATTATCAAATACCTTGTCCTTATATTTTTCAGCTTTATCTCCATATTCAAATCTAATGGCTAAACCAAGAAGCCAGTCAATTGTTTCTTGCCGATCTTGAATCTTGAAAGAACAGCTAACATCTGTGAGATACTTTTCAAGAAACTTGGGCCAGTCACTGCTGAGGATGTTTCTCAGATCACCTCTGTCTTCAATCCTGTAGTGTCTGATTTTCTAGTCTTCAAGCCAAACAATAAAGTTTCTAAATTCTGTTTTGTCTTTGCCATTGAAGCCGGTGGGGTTGTGGTAAACAGGGTCAGTCAGCTTGCGTCGAACATGGTCCTGGCTTCCCGCTCTGTCCCCCAGCTGGCGGCAATAAAAATGGTTTTAAAATACGCAGGCCAGTAATGGAGTCTTACAAGTAAATAAAAATAATTACATGTTTAATGGTCATTCTATACAATAATGGTGTTTTACACTGGGAACCCTATTTTCTTTAAAGACACTAAATACTACTGACAGAAAGGAGTGTGACAAAGAAACAGCTCTATTAGAAGGTTCTCTGTAGGTATGAAGGACAATGACAGAAACAAAGCTGACCCCTAAAGCTAAGAAAATCTCCTCTGAGTGAGAGGGCAAGGCCCCAGAGCAGTGAAATGGAAGTTGGGCAACCAAGATTCCCACAATTAGTTCTCCGAAGATTTACTGACTGGCCACATCGAATTAGGGACACAGACAAGTAAGATATGGTTCTTTAATACCAAATGGCAGGCTGCTCTCTACCCAGGGTAAAGCTGTTAATGCACAAAGGAGAGAGGGAGTGATTGTGCCCTGGTGAGGGGTGGTCTGGGGAGTTCACAGAGCAGGTGACTTTACGCTGGGCCTAAAGGACAGAGAGGATTTCTCCAGACAGAAAAGAAAGCAGGCAAATGCATTTTGAGAGTGGAGGAGGAGGAGGGTGAAGGTGAAGGCACCGGCACAAAGGTAGCTGGCACTGGGTGTAGTGGTGGCAGAAATGGGAGTGTGGTGGGGGTTTCGCTGGATTAGTGGGAAGCAGCAGGATGGAGATGCAAAGGGCAGCGGACTTCAAGCCTGGGATGTGGTAGGCCAGATACTCTGAATGGTGCCTGTGATCATACTGCCAACTCCTTAACAAATGTAAAATAACCTGCTATTTATTTATTTATTCATTTATTTATTTTATGTTTAAGCAGTGTTTCCCAAACTTTTGACATATGTGTACCCCTTTTATAATTTTCAGAATACTGAGTACCCCTCATCAAAAAAATTTTTGATGTATTTTAATAACAATCAAACTATATTTATTTTTTATTTTTTTGGTACGTACACAAAATAATAATAAACGAAAAATAAAATTATTCGTAATAAAATATAAATAAGTTATATTATAAATAACATTTATTTGCACACCAGACCATCTCACGCCTCACAAGACTGTCTTGACTCATGAAAACGTAGAATTAGGCGCAGCTAAGTACGATGCAGTGCATATCCCCACCAAACTTGGGTGCAAGGTATACCACCAAACTCTTTCCCTACCCCTGGGGGTACGCGTACCACACTTGGGGAAACACTGGTTTAAGGTATTACAGACAGTAGTACATATGTTCCCCCCTCCATTGACCTCCTTCTGGCCTCCCCTCCCCTTCCCCGCACTTGCCCTCACTCCTCCACCCCAGTGTCTTGTGACTATTGGTTGTGCTCATATGCATGCATGTAAGTCCTCCCCTTGTGCTTTTAACACTAGTTCTGCTGGAAGAGCTGAGGATACTATCATGTTGTGAATGTGTCAGAGTTTTTAGTTTTCTTACATTTTTTTTCCTGTTTATGAGGTCACAGAAGAGTTGTGCTATGAAATTGATCACATGTACATTTAAAAAAATAATTTATTTATTGTTTAAGGTATTACAAATAGTAGTACATATATCTCCTTTCTTTCCCCCCTCTCCTCCCCCGCCTCCTACTTGCCCTCCTTCCCCTCCTCTCGCAGTGTCTTGTGTCTATTGGTTGTGCATACAAGTCCTTCGGTTGATCTCTTACCTCCCCTCCACCCTCCCCTACATTCCCCCTGTAGATTTTTGAGACCCTGTTTTTTAAAGAACTGCTGCTTGTCAAGAAATCAAGACAAGTAGCCTAGGACCATCTTACTCAAGTGCCTGGGAGGATGATGAAGGAGAAACGGCAGGCTTGTAAGGCAACTGGCCGGCAGTGTCTCCTTGCAGGTGTCACCTGGCTTCTTTACGCCTCATGCTCCGCACAGGTGAAGTGCGGGGCCAGGCCAGGCGACGGCCAGGTGCCGGCTCCAGGTCTGACCGTGCCAGCTGCTTTCCCCCCCAAGCCTCCGGCACACGGGCATTTTCCACTCGGACTTTGTGAGCAGCCAGGGCCCTGGGAAAGATCACTTTCCTTTTCTATTCTCGTCCTCCGGAAATTTAGAGCCTAACCAAGTATTCAGGACTTTTAAATTTTCAGGTAAAAATAAAATATCAAGAATAGTCAGCAGGCTAAAAGCGGCAGAGAAAAGGCGATCGCCCTTGGATTTTTACAAACCCTATTTCTCCTCAGATAAAGTGAACAATGTGAGCAGTGACGACCAGGGAGGAAAACAAAAGCACAGAGGAGAACTTTTCTCTCTATTCCACCAGTACTTTTATTAGCAGAGTGTCTAGCTTCAGGGATAGAAAATGGCTCAATAAATATCACTTTTGGAAATGGCAGTCTCTTTGTTAATGATAATCTGTGTCTTTTAACAGGCATGTCATTACGTAAGAGTGGGTGTGACGTTAGGAAGTCATCCTTCAGTAGAGGCTTTTAACTCAGGGAAACAACTTTCCAGTAAAATGGGGAAACAGTGACCTAACATTTCTTTACATCAACTATGCTATTCGAGTAAAGCATTCATTTGGTTATGCCTTTTTTTTTAAATTTCAAAGAAAATATTTTTAGCTTCTACAGGAGCTGTGGAGCAGTTGTGTTTCAGTAAGGAGGCTCCTGTTGTTTTTCATCATTGCTTTGCCCCCGGGAAAGAGGCCTTATAATGTTTGTACTCATTAAATCAATGAGAAAAGACACACTCACTCCTCAGCATCACCTATAGAAATCTAGCTTCAAATGCCTGTACATAATTTATTAAAGAAAATAGGAACTCAGGAAGAAGGAGAGAGGGAAGGAGAAATCAATAACAAGAAGGAAAAATTAAAATTTTCATTAGACAAACAGAATTCACAAGTGCTCTGGGGAAATATTTATCCCCGCATCTCTCTCACTTATCAGACGCGAAGAAAAGCCATGAAGAACCTGTTATCACTTTGAAGTGCAGCACTTTTTAAACATATCCTATCTAACTCCCTCTGGGGGAAATCCACATCCTCATAAAATCGCTCGGAGGGAGAGAAACACCCAAGGTCAGTGTCCTCAAGTGCAATACAGTTAGGAGCCCTGGGTCCCGCCCTCCTTGTTCCGCCCCACCCACAGCGGGTGCCGGGTTCAGCGCCTCGTGCACCCCCCGGGAAGAGCGCACCCCCTTCTCTACCCGAGAACAGGTGTCTAGAGCCCCAGAGTGAGGAGAAGGGGCAGTTTTCCTTCCCTACCATTTAGTCCACATCAGGCAACAGGGAAGGAAGCTTTAGATATCATATCTAAATGGAAATCTAGACAAAGGTTAGGGGTTGGCAACTGTGTCCTGCAAAGTTTCTCCATGTGACTAAGTGGCCTGCTGGAGGGGAACGAGGGAGTCCAGAACTGCGTGCTGCTGAATGCCACCAAAACTCAGGAACAGGATTATATACAGACGATGAAATCAGCAGTGGAACCCTACAAATGGGAAGGAAAAAGGCAGGGGCTGGTTAGAGTCACAGTGTATCAGATTAACACAGGAATGTCCAGCAGAGAAGTAATTCTCCTCATAGCAATATTTGTCTATAATCCATATGTGCTCATTACCTTTCTATTCCTGGCTTGACTTGTTATTTAGACCTTATTGGTTTTTTAAACATCTTACATATGTGTTAAATATATTTTTATTGATTTCAGAAAGGAAGAGAGAGAGAGAGAGAGAGAGAGAGAGAGAGAGAGAGAGAGGAGAAAGAGAGAGAGAGAGAGAGAGAGAGAGAGAGAGAGAGAGAGAGAGAGAGAGAAACATCAATCGATTGGCTGTCTCTTGCATACCCCCTACTGGGAATTGAGTCCACAACACAACCACTGAGCCACACCGGCCAGGCAAGATCTTACATTTTTTATCCAATTCTTCTAAAACGTGGCTGAAAGTTCTTTGACTGCAAGGGAGGAAAAAAAAGTATTTTTTAAATTTTATTTTATTGTTTAAAGTATTACAAATGGTAATACACATGTCTCCTTCCCCCCCCCCCATTGACCACCACCCTGCCTCCCGTAGCCCTGGCACATGCCCTCACCCCCGTCCCCCAGTGTCTTGTGTCCATTGGTTATGCTTATATGCATGCATACCAGTCCTTAGGTTGACCTCTTACTCTCACCCAACCCTCCCCTGCCTTCGATTCGATGTTTCTTTGCCTCTGTATCTATTTTTGTTATCAGTTTATGTTGTTCATTATATTCCACAAATGGGTGTGATCATGTGATATTTATCTTTCACTGACTGGCTTATTTCACTTAGCATAATGCTCTCCAGTTCCATCCATGCTGTTGCAATCCCTTCCTTTTTACTGCAGTGTAGTATTCCATTGTGTAGATGTACCACACTGTTCTAATCCACTCATCTGCTGATGGGCACTTAGGCTATTTCCAAATCTTAGCTATTGTAAATTGTGCTGCTATGAATATAGAAGTGCATATATCCTTTCTTATTGGTGTTTCTGTTTTCTTGAGATATATTCCTAGAAGTGGGATCACTGGGTCAAATGGGAGTTCCATTGTTAATTTTCTGAGGAAACTCCATACTGTTTTCCACAGTGGCTGCACCAGTCTGCAACCCCACCAGCAGTGCACGGGGGTTTCTTTTTCTCCACATCCTTGCCAGCTTTTGTTGTTTGTTGATTTGTTGATGATAGCCATTCTGATAGGTATGAGATGGCACCTCATTGTTGTTTTGATTTGCATCTCTCAAATGATTAGTGACTTTGATCATGTTTTCATGTTTCTTGGCTTTCTATATGTCTTCTTTCGAAAAGTGTCTATTTTAGGTCTTTTGCCCATTTTTTGATTCGATTGTTTATCTTCCTTTTGTTAAGTTGTATGAGTTCCCCGTAAATGTTGGAGATTAAACCCTTATCAGAGATAACATTGGCAATTATGTTCTCCCATACAGTGGGCTTTTTTGTTTTGTTGATGGTTTCTTTTGCTGTGCAGAAGCTTTTTATTTTGATGTAGTCCCATTTGTTTGTTTTCTCCTTAGTTTCCATTGCCCTAGGAGATGTGCCGGTAAAGATATTGCTACAACAAATGTCTGTTATTTGCTGCCTATGGAGTCTTATAGGATTTTTATGGTTTCCCATCATATGTTTAAGTCCTTTATCCATTTTGAGCTTATTTTTGGGTATGGTGTAAGTTGGTGGTCTAGTTTCATTTTTTTTTTTTGCAAGTATCTGTCCATTTTTTCCAAACACCATTTAACTCCATTTAACTGTCTTAACTCCATTATATGCTCTTGCCTCCTTTGTCAAATATTAATTGAGCATAATGGCTTGTGTTGATTTCTGGGTTCTCTGTTCTGTTCTATGGTCTATATGTCTATTCTAGTGTCAGTGCCCGGCTGTTTTGAGAGTAGCTTGAAATCTGGTATTGTGATCTCTCCAACTTTGTGCTTCTTTCTCAGGATTGCTGCAGCTATTTGGGGTCTATTTTTATTCTAGATGAATTTTTGGAAAGTTTGTTCTAGCTCTTTAAAGTATGCCATTGGCATTTTAATGGGGATTGCATTGAATTTATAGATTGCTTGGTTAGTATGGACATTTTAATGATGTTAATTCTACCCCCCAAAAAAGTATTTTCAAAATACCTTCTATAGTATCTTGCACCAGGTTGTGTTTAAAAAAATATTGGTTGATTTAGATAATGAAATTAAACAAAAACTGTTTTTTATTTGAGCAATTTACTTTTAAATATTTTTCTACTTATACAGGAAACACTGAAAATGTAAAAAGTACAGAAAACATAAGGGAAAACGTAAAAGTCGTCACAAATCCTAAACACCTCTCCCCACTCTTCTGCCCTCAGGGATAGGTGAACATTCTCAGGCCTTTTGCTATGTATGTTTTTATGGGGAGGAAATGCCATACATAAAATTCAATTGCCCACAATTTTTACTTAATGTATATCATGGACCTTTTCCTACAAATATTCTTTTACAACATGGCTTTTATACCAGCATAGTATTCTATTGCATGGGAAATGATAATTCTTTACCAAATCCAATTTTTTATTTTTTTATTATAAACTAGAGGCCCAGTGCATGGAATTCATGCATGGGTAGGGTCTCTTGGCTTGGCTGGAGATCAGGGCTGATCGGCGGCCTTCCTTCTGGCTGCTGTTGGGGCCTTCCTTCATTCCTCACCACCCCCTGGTGGTCAGCACATGTCATAGTGAGTAATTGAACCCCAGGTTGAACTCCTGAGGGGATACTTTGCATATTAGGCTTTTACATATATAGATTATTTTACTGGGACTATCCATGTCCACATCCTATAAAATGCACATAGCTATTAATAATTAACCAAATAACAATTGAACTCTGATAAGGGAGAATGTTTGATTAACAGGAGATAAAGAATGAAATTAAATGGGTTTATACAATCATGTATTGCATATTTAACATTTTCACATAGAAAAATTACTAATCTCTTGAGTCTTGAAGTGTGACTAAGAAATAAGATACTAAGACTTAACAGGAAAACAATTGCTTTGATAAAGTGACTAATACTTTTTGAGAGTATAAAATGATTAGATAATAAAACCTTAAATCATTTAACAATAGAGCAAACAAAAGGCTTAGCATTTATTTTCTGCACCACTTACCTATATCAGTGAGTTACTAAAATATGGGAAGAATTTTTGCTAAATTCAGAAAAGCTTGAATACAGTGCATTGTAGATAAATCACATAAATGCTGAATACATTGATATATGATCATTGGTCAATTTCAATCTTGACTTGTGTCATATGCAAAATTCTATATGTCTTTTTAAAAATCTTCAAATAACGTTTTTGAATGAAAATAAATAACAAGGAGAGACACAGACAAAAAACAAAAACAGATCTACTCTGATAAATAAGATCTTACATGCACTCACAAAAGTCATCCTAATAAAGTATTCCATTTTCCCCTCTTAACAGTAGTAACACATAAATCCTTCATGCCTGTGGTGCTCCTTATGAGCTTTCACCATTCCTCCTGAAATCAATTCACTTGAGAATATTGGGTTTTTGCCAAGTTATCTCCAAAGGTGTCTTTGTTGACACTTTAATGCATTTGGCTACCGCACACACAATATGTCTAGCCAAGAATGAGCTGATTATTTTTAAATAAGATATTAGCAGCATAGGCCCTTCTGTGCATTTTTGGTAAAAATCCACCAGCGACTCGCTAAGCTGGCTTTACAGGAGAATTGAAGCCATTGATGGTCTGGGAGCCTGCCATTTCCTCCCCGCAGTGTGAGAAGCCTCTCTCCCACATTGGGAGAGCTGGTAGCGAAGTAGTTGACTAGGGGGCAAATCCTCATAAAGTAGACAAAACATTCCAAAGAAATGAATCCTTTTTGTTGCTCAGTGGCAAGACTAATGCATGAGAGAAACTTCCGTTTGTGGGGACTGCTTACTTGATGCAGATGCTGAATCTTTGGTGACCGTGCCTGGGCCCTGTAGCAAGCAGCATCTCACAGTGCCAGCCAAGTCCCAAGCCCCCTTTCCAGGAGATATCAAACACCGGCCAAGACTCAAGGCATCCACTTTCAAATTATACTAGAGGCCCGGTGCATGAAAATCATGCATGGGTTGGGTCCCTAGGCCTGGCTGGTGATTCTTCTGGCCACCCACTGGGGCCTTCCTTCATTTTATGTCTCCCCCTGGTGGTCAATGCATGTCATAGCATGTCTCCTGGTTGAACTCCCAAGGGGACACTTTGCATGTTAGCCATATATACCGTATTTTTTGCACCATAAGACGCACCCGACCATAAGACGCACCTGGTTTTTAGAGGAGAAAAATAGGAAAAAAAATATTCTGAACCAAATAGTGTAATAAAATATTTAATAAAGTATAACAGAATAATATTTGAACCATATAAACTGAACAGCAGTCAACAGTGGCATTGAGAACCATTATCACTGTCATTAACACATAAAGACAAAGGTTTGAGTACTCTAGTCTTCTGAAAACCCCAAGAACTCTTCTTCGCTAGAGTCAGAATTCATGAAGACGCAGGCACTTCTATTCGGACCATAAGATGCAGGCACTTTTTCTCCCACTATTTGGTGAAGAAAAAGTGCGTCTTATGGTCCGAAAAATACGGTGTGTGTGTGTGTGTGTGTGTGTGTGTGTGTGTGTGTGTGTGTGTGTGTGTTTTGTAGTCATGCTCCTGTTTTGTAGTCAAGCTAAATCTATTGTATGCAAACTTCTGTAACCTGTCTTCTGTTTGGTTTATGATAATGTAGACCCTTACTGATTGCTCTCCATTCCCATCCCCAGCTCATAATTATAAAGAAGTTTCCTGCATCTAATCAGTACTTGTCCAGGTGGACTTTCCCAGGCCTCGTGGATAAAGGTGGCCTTGGACCTCAGTGCTCCCCAGGACCCTCATGCACATCACTGGAGTCCCCCTTTGAACTTAGTTCACCTCTGAGAGACACAGCCATTTCCTTGTAAGGGCAGTTACTCTTCAATCTGACTCATTGATTAAGATGTAAGCCACACCACTGATTCTCCCCCGCTTCCCTGACATCTAAACCTCTCCTAAGAAAAGATTTATTGCCTTAAATAGGAATCTACAGAGGCAAGTGGGTCATATTTTTAAATACTGTTTACATGATAGATATGTTAATGTATGAACACCTAGTGGGGTCAGTACCCAAGGATTCAAGTATTATAAGGTGATCAGATTAGATGTCCTTTAAGATATGTTTCAAATCCACACAGTTCATGGTTTTCTAGATAGTATAATCTCCACTCTTTCCCTTACCCCTAAAATCCTTAAAGACATTAGGATTATTTCATTTAAAAATATGAATAAAGTTAGTTTATGTTGCTGTATGAGTATCTTGTTACTTTAATTTTTAATGAGATTTGCATTAAAATAAGACCATTGAGCATCCCTGTATCTATGGATGCTTCATACATTTTTAAGGCAGTTTATTCCAGTTGAATACTGGGGGAAGCAGAGGACTTTGTGTGTCTTCTCTCCTATTTCTCAGCCCTTTAGCTCTCTCAACATTTCTGCCCAAAGTGAAGAATGACAAGATAAGGGGTCACATTTGAAGATGAAGGTGGCTGATGGGAGGGGTAGGACGGTCATGGCTTAAAGCAATGGGAACACACTGTCCTTTGTATATTGGGTGTTTAAGTGAGGCCCCCTGTCCCTCCCTAAATCCTTACCTGGTTAGACAGGGTGTGAGCAGGCCAGGTCTCTGCTCATCCATTGGTTGTGAGGAGGTGCCTGTGCTTTTAAACAAATCGGAGGAGGGCCCCCTGGTCCTGTGGAGGCTACAGTGTTATCCTAACTCTGCTCCTGAGCCACTCAGACTTAGGATGGGCTGCATGTGCGATTGCAAGAGATATGCCTATAGCACAGAATAAACTTGACATTAAAGGCTAGAGAAACAGGGGGGAGGGGAAGAGAGTTAGTACACTTTAGTTTTTATCACCGTTTTTAATATGTCCTGGGGATTCACCCTGCATAGGAATCATGTGAATGAGAAATTACTTCAGCTCATTTCCCTACAAGTAAAAATACTGAAGAGGTAAAACGCCTCTATTTTCTCAAACTCCTTTTCTGACAGGTGACTTATATGACATGTCTCTGCCAATTTCCCATTGGTACGTGATCAGGACTTTTTTCCTCCCTTAAGGAAGGACAAATATAACTTTGAGGAACATGTCTTTAAATAGGCTTTGAAAGGGGGTGGGCAGGAAAGGAATTAGGATAAAGCAAAGTTGTTCTTACCCTTGCCAAAAATAGAGGCTGGGCAGATTTGGTTTCTGTAGGTACATGCAGAGGAACGAACGCCGGCCACTCACCCTCTTTCACCGCAGTGTGAGCTCCGTGCTGGCTGGGGCGTGCCAGCCCACTCCTCACACCCCAACACAAGCTGAGCATCAGCAGGTCCGTGTCTCTCTGAGTCAAGAGCATTGGTTTCCTTTGGTCCTGTTTTCACATTTTAAAAAATCATTGTTAGCAAGGACATAAAAGAGTACTTGGGCACACCCGGGTGAGCTGCATGCCCCAGGGGGACCGTGTGTCCTGGGAGAGCCGTGTGCTCCAGGGGGACCGTGTGTCCCGGGAGAGCCGTGTGCCCCGGGGGAGACATGTGCCCTGGGAGAGCCGTGTGCCCCGGGGAAGCGGTGGGACCCGGCGGGGGGAAGGGGGGGGCGTGTGAACCAGAGGAGGAGCGGATTCTATTCGTGTGGTCCTGAGATAGTCACCATAAAACCAGCAGATTGTCAAATGACAGCAGGGAGGGGAAGGAGACCTGGGGGGAGATAAGAGATCAACCAAAGGACTGGTATGCATGCATATAAGTACAACCAACGAACACAGAACTCTGGGGAGGGAGGGCATGAATGGGAGTGGGGGGGCAATGGTAAGCTATGTACACATATAATACCTTAATAAATTTTAAAAAAAGAATACTTGGGCACAGAAAAATTAATTAATAATGCATTCAGTCCCAGGGGAAAGTTGCAATAACCCCTTTAAGAACCCAATTTACTGTTGGAGGTATCTGTTCCGGGGAGAGCTGGGAATTTTTTCATCTGTAACTTGTAATAATTGTCAAGAACAATGAAGGGTCTGAGATTTAACACTATCTCCAAGCGGACAAGTTAGTTACAGCTTTATGGATATTGGCAGGGGGCACAAAAGTCCCATATCAGAGGCAAAGGACAGGGTATTCCTCCCAGCAGTGGCGGTAGCCAGTGTCACCACCTGTCCTAGCCCCCTGCGCCCCCGTTCCCAGAGTGACAGGAAGGGGGTCGATGGTAGCTGCACGTGCTGTGGGTGCATCACAAGAGAGGAGCCCTGAGCTTAGGCAATGACTCTCTGATAGGGACCCAGGGGGAGCAGTCCCTTTATTGTACTGGTCAGTACACTGTCCTGCTCTTGGCTCCTGAGGCAGACACTCTCTGCCTTCCAAGTCTGTTTGCCTCTTGAAAAGATACAGCAGGACAAAGGCAGCCACTGTCTCCCCTTGCAAGATGTACAGAACGCAAGGCACTCGTGGAGAATTGCCTTCCAATAGTGATACACTTCTGTCCCTATTTTCTCAAGGTCAAGGCTGTACAGAAAGCTGCTAGCTCTGCCCCTTGGCCCAAGTTCGGCTCTCCTCACTCTGGTAGTCCTTCCTGACAACGCCATGGGCAGATGCTGGTGGGGCCTGAGACGCAAGCATAAATGCTTTGGAAGGGCAGCCTCACTGGCTGGGAGGAAGAGAGGAGCCCCGTAGGAAAGTTACCCCAAGGCTGGCTTGCTCCTTGGTAGCTCACCTGACCCAGGGCCCCCAAAGCGTCTCCCTCTCGCTTCATTTTAACACACAGCTGACAATTCCACTGAATGGATGTTCGTTGCAGCTTTTTAAAAATGTGAATCTCTTGGAGCACTAAGGACTCTTAGGTATTCATACACATGAAATTCGTCTAAGACACATTCCCTTTAAGAGCTGCCGTGGCGGCCCTGAGGGAACAGCAGTTCTGACCGGCAGGGGAGACGGGGATTGTGAAACCTGGAGCACTTTGGGACATGACAGGACAGAGAGATAACATCGTGGGAGAATTAAAACAACACCAAGTCCCGAGTCCGTAGGTGCCAGGGAAGTTGGGCACCCTGACATCGGAAAAGGTGTGCGAGAAAGAATGGGAAGGCACCCGCCCCCCCAAAAATCCCACCCGTTTTCTGATTTAACTTGAAGTTGGCACAATGTCCAAAGCAGAAGAACATTCCCTTCCTCCTTCTCCTCACCCCCGGGGCCCATTCCATAAATATTTATCGAGTATCTGCTGTCCCGACCACTGCTTTTACTAGTGACTGTTTATTGGACACCTCCTTTGTTTGCAGCCTTCTGATTCCACGGGGGTGGCAGGTCGGATGAAATGCCGTCCCTGCCCCAATAGACCTTGAAGTCCAGTGGGCAAGACAGACCGGTGAGCCCACGCTCGTACAGTTTAGTAAACACGACTCCAGGGGCATCTAGTTAGGCAGGCAGGCCTCGCCTGAGGCCCCCGACTTCAGACCTGTGCTGCTAGGTCTACAGTTCACAACAGTGATCTGCTGAAGTAGGTGCTAGTTCTTACATGGCAGCCCCCTTATCCGTGGGGGATACGCTCCAAGACCCCTGAATGGATGCTTGAGATCACCGAGCCCTCTATGAGGTATGGTTTTTCCTATTGTACACACCTCTGGTAAGGTTAGTGCATAAATTAGGCACAGTGGGAGATGAACAACAATAACTAGTGGTAAAGCAGGGCAATTCTAACAATATGCTGTAACAGAACATGTGAATGTTCTCTCTCCCCGTCTCTCAGAATATCTTCCTGTACCTTGCCCCAAAACAAGCACTGAGCACCTTCCCTGTGGCCCCGGAGCTGCAGCACGGCTCTGGCACTCTGGGGTCGTTAGGAGGTGAAACGGGGTGACTTGAACACAAGCAGGCGGTGCCTCCCCGCTGAGTGGCCACGGGGGGTGTCTGCAGGTGGAGACCTGGAGCAAGGATGACCCCGTCCCAGGTGACACAGAGCAGGACTCGTGAGATTTCATCACTCCTCTCAGCAGGGCGCCCAGTTGAAAACTGTCCCAGAGCTTATGTTCTCAGATGCCACCCCACACTGTCACTGAAACAAAAAGTAGGTGTGTGGGAGCCATTAGGAAATGTAAGCATCGCTTACAACTCCCCCCCCCCCCCCCAATACAGTAAATGTGGAGTTCCAAACTTCTAATTCAGGAAGCAATTTTCAAAGTACTTGTTTTAGGTTAGGAGACTGCCTGGACCGGCTTGCTCTGTACAAGGATTACAAGCGTTAGTGATGCTGTTTGTAGGACCCTGTAAACTGTGTGAGAGGCTCTAGACTGAGTTACTACATATACTAGTAAGTAGAGGGATCCTCTGTTTCCAGGTTTAATTGTTCTGATATGCAGCATTTCCCATCTTACTAGTTTATGCTGCTAAGAACATTAATTACTTATGTTTGCCTTAAAAAGCAAAGAATCAAGATGATAAGAAGACAGCCCTGGCCCGTGTGGGTCAGTAGTTAGAGCTGAAGGGTTGTGGGTCCAATTCTGATCAAGACCACCTACCTCAGCGGCAGGCTCGATCCCTGCCCCACTCCTCCCTCCCTCCCTTCCACTCTCTCTGAAAAGCATTGGGAAAAATATCCTCAGGTCAGGATTAACAACAACAACAACAACAAAAAAGCAGAAACCCAAGAGGATAAGAAGCCAAGCCACAGACTAAGAGAAAATCTTCCTATAATAAAAGGCTAATTATGCAAATCCACCAAGAGGATAAGAAGCCAAGCCACAGACTAAGAGAAAATCCTCCTACAATAAAAGGCTAATTATGCAAATCCACCAACTGGTTACTACCATGTGCACTGACCACCAGGGGGCAGACATTCAATGCAGGAGCTGCCCCTTGGTGGTCAGTGCGCTCCCACAGGGGGAGCCCCACTCAGCCAGAAGCCAGCTCAGGGGTGGTGAGCACAGCGGTGGTGGCAGGAGCCTCTCTCGCTTCCACAGCAGCGCTAAGCATGTTCCACTGCTGGTTTAGGCCTGCTCCTGAGAGAGGGAGAGAGAGAGAGAGAAAGAGAGAGAGAGAGTACTGTTATCCAAATTATTCAAAGAACTCTTAAAACTCAGTTAATAAACAAACAACTACATTGGGTCCCGGGTTCAATTCCCCTCAAGAGCACATACCTTGTTTGTATCTCCTCCCTGGCCAGGGGCCCTGATCGGAACTTGTGTAGGGGGCAACCAATTGATATATTTCTTTCACATCAATGTATCTCTCTGTCTTTCCCTCTGTCTTTCCCTCTCTCTAAAAAAAATAAATCAAATCAGTGTTATGGGCTGAACTGAGCCACCCACCCCGCTTGCAAACTCATATGTTGAAATCCTAACCCCCAGATCCTCAGAATGTGATTATATTTGGAAATGGAGCCTTGGAAAGGGTAAGTTAAAAATAGGTCAAAGGGTGGGCCCTAACTGTTATAGTTATATTAGTGTGATGTTTGATTTATATTTTAAGGATTTAAAACAGTGTGAGAATAATTATTTGTGTGACTTAAAATAGGAGTGAAAGCATTTAATTTTATGAGTGATTTATAGTTTAAGTGTGAATTGCATTTCTGATCTTATTCTGATTTTAAGTAAAATAAATTATTTGAAATGTGTTTTAGGCTTAGTATAAGTAACTCCATTTAGTGTGACTTTAATCCATTTTGTAAAACTTGAGTTTTAAGACTGACTTTGAGCCCCTGTGTGAACGCCCTGACATGAAAAGTTGTAACTATGTGGATGCCCTAACAAGTGGTTATCTAGAGAGTTGGAAACTGAGGCAAAAGGTACCCGGAGAGCGCCCGATAACACACAATGAAGACCCATTGGTTGCACCCAGAAAGAACGAGGGACTGCCCAGAATTGGCCATAAAAGAAAGGACCTAGAGACACTGGTCAGAGACCACGAAGGGGCCCTCCACCCGACATGTTCTCCCACTCCCTTCTTCCTGTTTGAAATAATGCCTGAAACTCTGCCTGAGTGAACTGTCACTCTGCCTGTGAGCCGAACCTCTGAGGCCTCCTTCCTGACCGAGATGCTGCAGCAACGTGTTCCTGTCCAGTGTGTGTGTCTGTCGGCGCGGATCTCCAGGTGACCTGTCTAGGCTTCTGGAAACCACCAGGACTCTGGTAAATAAAACTTGGGATTCATGCATTCTAACTCTTGTTTCTGTGTTTAGTTTATGCTTGGTCAATTTTAATTAAGTACTGTGGGCAACCCATATAAGTCCAGTTCTCTGGCTAAGGGACCCCAGTCACCTGTGCATACATTCCCACCTGAGGGTGAGTTACACTAACCCCATATGACAGGTGTCCTTATAAGAAAATAAGATGGTGACACAGACACTGAGGGAAGGCCAAGCGAGGGGCAAGGAGTGGCCATCTACGAGTGAAGCAGAGAGGCCTCGGAAGAAACCAACCCTACTACCATCTAGATCCAGGACTCCAGCCCCCAGAATTGTTAGAAAATAATTCTGTCGTTTAAGCCAGCCAGCCTGTGACATTTGTTACGCCAGCCCCAGCAACTGGTCTAGCGTGCAGGCGGAGACCCCGTGACTGAAGGCTTCCTGCAGAGCTGCTATCCGGGACCCCAAAGAGCAGCTTGTCAACTTATTAACATCATTATAAAGAACCCGTAGCCTCTCCGAATCCACTCAGCAGACATGTTCTGAGAGTGTGCTGCACATCACTGAAATATAGTGGCAACAATACTTTGGTAAAGACTGCTGTTTGGGTTTTGGCCCCTCTGGTCTGGCTCCTGCACCTGAGCAAACACAAAGATATTTACCTCAGCTTTCAGGTGGAGACCTGGAGGCTAAGGCAGTTTTCCCTTGCCTGGGACCAGGAGCACAGGAGATTGATTCCCACTGACTCAGTGGCTTTAGGGGTAGAAACTGTAGATAACCTTTATAGATAGATAACCTTTGGGGATTAACCACTGAGTTCTGCTTCTGCAAGATAGGGCCACATTCCAATGTCCAACAGGATGTGACTGGGAACGACCCTGCGGGCTGACCCCAGTCTTTAGAATGTAGTCTTTAGGATTTAGAATTTAGAACAAAGGAAAATTCCTGTGGTTTGAGCCTTTAAAAAGACTAGCTACACCTGAAACGGTTTGGTCGTATGCAGTCCACCTGCATGTGGTGCTCTGCGTGTGGCTGTCCTGGCCAGTTCAATAAATCCTTGCCTGCATTTATTTATTTATTTATTTATTTATTTATTTAATCAATCATCAGCCTCCGGTGGTCTTATTTTGAACCCATCAGATGCTGAGCTAATGTCAAAGGCAAGAAGATGGGCCCCAACAAGCTAGAAGGAAATAAGGTCCCAAACCATCCTCACAGCCTGAAGAGGAGCCAGACACAGGGTCATTTCAATACCATGTGACCAGGGTCAATACAGTGAGGACCAGGGGCCACGTGAGCTCCACTGGCACATCGAGGGGTGTCAGCCGAGAGCACGTGGCCCTTGGGCCTTTAGGGAAAGCAGAACTGTGCAGGTGGAGGCGGGAAGAGAAAGTCAGTTCAGTAACAGGAATGCCACAGAAAAGGCAGGGGCGTGGGGCAGCATCCAGAAGGCCAGGCAATGTGTGAAAGGCTCGGAGACCAAAGTTAGGATGTGGAATGGGGGAGGATGGGAGGCGAGATGGAGGATGAGGTCAGACCAGGAGTGCTGGGATGCCAAATATGGATGTCAACCTGAGCTGTTTCCAGAGGAAAGTCAGGATCAGAGGAGCTGGAGTGTGGCCTAGGAGCAGTGAGGAGAATGGAGGGCACAGAGAGGCGGGTTGGGGGCCATGGGAGCCTGAACTGAGCACAGACTTGCTTTAGAGATATCGGGGTAGGGATGAGGGGAGTGCCAGGAGCTCTGCAAGCTCACACCCATCTGTGTCCCTGGCTTCCTCGGTAAGGCACCAGATGTATTGTTTTCTTCTCTATCAGGCGGGTAAATATCATTGCTTCCTGAAGCACACAGACTCATCATCATCTGAATAAAACACACAATGTTCTAGTTACTTTAAAGGAATTAAGTTCCAAAGAGCTACATTTCCTTTTGTGTGTTTTGTTTAAATTTGGAAGAACTGCTCTTCAAAGAAATACGGTAAAATTGGCCACAATAAAAAATGAGTATCTTTTTATTTCATCACAGCACGTCTGGTATTTCTGTGAGTCTTCCAAGTTGGACTTGCTGGAGAGCTGCCTACTCGAGGCAATAGGAACTTTGCAAAACTGGGTCTAGTCTGAGTCTCCCCACCAGCTACCTGCCTTGTTTGCTTCCTCAGTCTCTCTAGGCCTCCCTCTGTTTCCTTATTTCTAGAATGAGGATAAGTTCCTTGATGCTTAAGACTCCTTCGGACTAAAATGCCACGAGCCTTTTCTCCTAGAATAAATAACTGCTCTTGTATTTTAAAATGCTTTATTTTTTATTTTTTGGTTTGGTTTTAAAAGGACTTTAAATTTTGCTGGAAAATATTCATCGGAAAGTATAGATAATCCTGTCACATGCCTCTGAGATTCATTTAAAAAAAAACAACAACCCACAACCCCAAGCATCGTGCGCATTGAAAACATATATCGCCATCCCCGGGTCCAGAGGCCTCGGGACGTGCCCCTGAACTCTGCGGGTTCCACTGAGTCCCAGTGAGTGAGGAGCGAGGAAAAGTGCGCTCCCTCGTCGATGGGCGCACAGGCTGCAGGACAATGAGCAGCTCGCCAGCCGATTTCTCTCCTTCCTGTCGGAAACTTGTATCTGCAGGCGAGGCTGCGGAGCCTCCTGAAGGGGTGGCTGGGGGAGGGCGTTCCTCTGACCTCCTGCCTCCCCACCTGCCGGCCGGCTCCTCTCCAGCGCCCAGTCCCGGGAGGCGGTCCCCCGCCCCCTCCGCTCCCTGGCCCCGGGCGCCGCTGCACTCCGGCGAGCGATGCTGTCGGAGCCGGCGCGGGCCGCGCCGCAGGCAGCCCCGGCGCCCCGCTCGGCCCCGGGCTGAGTCGTCGCAGCCGCTGCCGCCGCCGAAACCGCAGCAGCGGCGGGCGGACGGTGGGCGGCGGCGCGGCGGCCTCGGCTCCAGCCTCCGGCTGCCGGCGTCGGCCGCGCCGCGGTCTCCTCGCTCCCCGTCCGGGCTGCGCGGGGCGCGGGAGGCGGGCCGGGGCGCGGCGGGGAGACGGCGCGGCGAAGGCGGAGGCCGGCGGCCGGCGTCCCCCCGCTCCGACCGCGGCCGGCGCGATGTCCACCAAGGTCAAGAAGTGCAAGGAGCAGGCGAGGGTGACCTTCCCTGCGCCCGAGGAGGAGGGCGCGGAGGAGGGCGAGGACCCGGGCGCCGAGCCGCAGCGCCGCCGGCGCGGCTGGAGGGGCGTCAACGGGGGGCTGGAGCCGCGCTCCGAGACCTGGTCGCAGGAGCCGCCCGGCCGCCGCCCGCCGCCCTGGGCGCCGGAGCCCGACCGGTAAGTACCGGCCACCGCGGCCCGGGGGGAGGCGCCCCGCCACCCCGCGACGCGCCCGGGACCTCACGCCCCCCGGTCCGATTCGGGGACCGCTCCCTGGGGGGCTTCCGGGGCGCGGACGGCGTGGCGGGGCCCTACCCGGCCGAAGCGCGGACCTGCCCGCGGACGCCTCCTCTCCGGCGGCCGGGGCGCGCGGCGCCGTGGAGGGGCCCCGCTCCCGGGGGCGGGGGCGGGGGGGGGTCAGGAAGGCCAGGTGCGCTCCGACTAGGGCGCGCGCGCCCGGCTCGTCCCTCGTCCCGGCGGGAGCCGCGGGGCACGCGGGTCCCCCCGGAGGCTCGGGCCGTCGGGGCGAAGGGAGGGGCCGTGTGCGATGGAGAGTGGTGGACGTGCGCCCGGCCCGGGTTTCTCGACGGCCCGCTCCCAGGGAGCCCGCAGCCTGAGCGCAGCGGGCCCGGGAGGGCGGCCGGGAGACGGGGCTGCGGCTCCGGGCGGCTCGCGGTCAGCAGCGGGGCCTTCCTAAAGGAGGGCGGAGGGCGGAGGGCGGAGGTCGGAGGTCGGCGCCAAGTGTGGAGAGCGACTTCGCCTCTAGCCCGGGTCTACGAGGCGCAGGGAGAGTGCAAGAGAGGGCGACTCCTTTTACAGGGCGCAGGCTCCTAGTTCTGCGGTCACGCCGTACCCTGGGCGTGCCGCGGAGTGTATTGTCTTTTTAAGGAAGAACCTCAGATCTAGGTGGGAAGCGAGGGTCGGAGGGTCGCGGTCCGGCCCGCCTGGGTCCGGGCTGCGGCCCCAGGAGGTGGCTCTGCAGCGCCCCCTGCTGCCGCGGGCGACCGGCTGCCCGGTCTCGGCCGCTGGGGCCACCGGGACCCACCAGCCATCCTAGAAATGGACATCAGAGCTGGCAGCAGGTGCCAGGGAAGGCTGCTGCTTTAAACGAGCGCCTCTCTGATGTGTTCAGTTGTTGCTGAAGATGGGCCTGCAGTGGACGTGGGCGGCCCAGGGAGTGGAGGGAAGTCCTGGGATCCGTTGGGATTCAAGGGCCGCCAGCCCCCCTCCCTGCCTCCCTAGAGTTTTAGACATTTTTCCTTTTGCCCATTTGGATTTTAGAGCCCTGCTCAATTTCTTGATTCTTTAAAACTAAATTGGACACCAATTAGAGCACTCTTAGCAGAGAAAGTGGGGCGGAACAGATTCTCGCTCTGCCTTTCCAAGTTGGGGTCGATAACCCGAGCACCAGGCAAGCGCCGCTGCAGACTGGCTGTCCAACTGCTAATGGAACATCTTCTATCTGTGGGGCGTTTACACAACTCGACAGGCAGTGTTGTGCTGTGCTTATTCCTAAAGCGGGTGGGAAGACGGGGTCATTGGAAGGAGATAGACATTAAGAAACATTTGTTCTGGAGGCAGGGCAGCCAGCTCTCCCTGTTTATTTGAGGCCTGTGACTGGGTAACGTCATAGACGACGTTGGTATCCCCAGCAGAGATTAGCTCTTTATTCTGTCTGAGTAGAACATGCCCAGTTTCAGAACTCAGGGAACAAACAAGCCCTAGGATGGAGTCGGAGCAGGATGGCCCCAGGTCACCCTCCGAAGGCAGAATAGAAGGGTTGCTGAGGGTGGAACCACTTCCGCCAAGAAGTGGTTCAACCACTCCTCGGGGCAGTCCTGGGGTTCATGTCACTGTCCATGCCCCAGGAGGCAATTTGGAATTTTAAAAAATATATATTTAATTGATTTCAGAGAGGAAGGGAGAGGGAGAGAGAGACAGAAACATCAAAGATGAGAGAGAATCATTGATCGACTACCCCTGCATGACCCGCACTGGGGATGGAGCCCACAGCCCAGCATATGCCCTGACTGGGAATTGAACTCCTACCTCCTCCTAGTTCATAGGTCGATGCTCAACCAGTGAGCCACGCCAGCTGGGCTGTTTGGCAATTTTAAACACACTTAGTATTTAGCAGGTAGAATGACATCTTTTATATCACTAACAAGACTTAAAACAAAAAACAAAAAACTTTGATAGAATTCTTGCTTCAACCAGCGATTCAAATGGAAACTTCCTTTATCTTAATTATTTGCCAACCCAGGGCCAAGTAATATATCATGGCAAGATGACCTCATTCCCGAAATCTGTTTGGTTGTAATATAGCTGATAAACTCCAAAAAGGCATTTGAAGGCATCCTCATGAATTTCAATTCAAAGATATTTCTTAAGCATTTTCATGTGCAAAGTGCAGGCTAAGTACAGCAAGCCACAAAGACGAGCATGACAACTTGTGTCCACTCAAGAAAGACATTTAAAGTCTCATGAGGGGGAGGTAGGAATAAAGCTGATCATAAGCAATGATGCTACAAGTTAGAGTAGAATAAGCAACATAAATACACAAGGATACACAAGAGTAGAGTTTTGTAGGGTCAAGTGCAAAGGAGAGATGGACAACTTAAGGTTGTGGAGAAATTGAGGAAACCTTTGTGGGCCTTAAAAAGATGTGCCTGGGCCGAAACCGGTTTGGCTCAGTGGATGGAGCGTCGGCCTGTGGACTGAAAGGTCCCAGGTTCGATTCTGGTCCAGGGCATGTACCTTGGTTGTGGGCACATCCCCAGTAGGGGGTGTGCAAGAGGCAGCTGGTCGATATTCTCTCTCATCAATGTTTCTTACTCTCTATCCCTCTCTCTTCCTATCTGTAAAAAATCAATTAAAAAAAAAATATATATATATATTTTAAAAAGATGTGCCTGGCCAGTGTTGTCCAGTGGTTGAGCCTCACACATAAACCAGGAGGTCATGATAAGATTCCTGGTCAGGGCACATGCCCCAGTTTCAGCTGGATCTCTAGTACAGAGTATGCAGGAGGCAGCCAATCAATGATTCTCTCTCACCATTGATGTTTCCATTCCTCTCTCCCTCTCTTTTCTTCTCTCTGAAATCAATAAAAACACATTTTAGAAAAAGATGCACAGGCTATGAGGCAGAGACAGAATGGGTAATTACTTCAAGCCTTCGCTCCTCCCCAATGCCAGACATGTCTAGTGAATATATTAATTGAGTTTGGTTGGAACATAGATATATGTAGGAAAACAGTGAGATGTAGCTGGATGTGTTGGTTTGGGGCAGTAATGTGAAGGATCCATATGCCAGGAACAAGCAATAGGAAGTTACTGATTGTTTCAAAGCAGCAGCAATTTGATCAAAGCCACTCTGAGAGCAGGATGGATTGAAGCAGCAATTGGCAGACTGTGAATAAATAAATCAGGGGCTATTGTGGCTATCCAGGCTGGGTTTAGGGTCTGTAACTGTGGTGCTGATGGGATGGAAGGAGGAGAGATTAAAATGGAGAATACAGATAGAATCTTTGGGAATTTGCAGCCAACTGCTTTCTCCATGGTTTATAGAGAAAGCAGGGTCGGAGAGGACTTGGTGATTTAAACCTAGATAACTAAGAGATTATTGATGTCATTGTTGAAAAGAAAAGAACAAAGAGGAGGGTTTGACAAACAGAAAGATGGAAATGCAAGTTTAAAGCTCAGAGAATCTGAGAGTCTACTTAGTATCTGATGGGAATGGTTACAGAGTATGTGGTGTCACCGAAGAAGAAATGTGATGGGAAAACAAAGGGAGTCTAGGCCCTCTTATCTCAGGGAAAATATGTTATGAGAGAAGAAAGAGAGAGAGAGAGAGAGAGAGAGAGAGAGAGAGAGAGAGAGAGAGAGAGAAGCAAGGACACAGAAAATGACGAAGGGGCTGGTGGTACCAAGGCCAGGCTGCCTAGAGAGAGAAGAGTTTCAAGAAAAGGAGGAATTGACCCACAGTTTTCAAATACTCGATAAACCAAGAGGGGAACTTAGGAGTCTGCTCTGGAAGAAGGGTCGGTCCTGCGGTGGCACAGGGGCACAGACCTTAGGCCTCTGCAGTGCTATGTTCACGGAGGAAGACATCTAGGAGAGAGAATTCCGTTTAGTTTTTCTTTGGAAGAAGTGCTTTTCTAATAAAAGCAGTAATTTGTGTTTACATAATACTTCAGGCTGTCATTTATACTCACTAACTTGAGCACACCTCTTTAAAGCAGGTTTTATCACCTGGGAAGGAGGACATTTGCACAGAGAATAAAGTCACGTTCTGAGGGTCAGTAGGCAGAGGAACAGCTTCTGTATTAGGTATGGAATCATTAACTGTGGTCGTCATGCTGGCCGTGGAGCTCTGCACTTGCCTATCCTACAGCTCTGCTTCCTTTGACCAACATCTCCTCACATTTCCTACACTCGAGCCACCCATCTGCTCTCTGTCCCCGTGTACCTGACGCCTTCAGAGTCACACGTGAGCGAGATCACGCAGTTTTCCTTCCGCGTGTCTGGCTTATTTCACGTTGCATAAAGTCTTCCAGGTTTATCTGCGTTGTCACCAATGACAGGGTTCCCTTTGTTGAGCTGAATAATATTCCAGTGTGATTTAGATACATTTGTCAGTTTCTCTGTCCATTCATCTCAACCCAAACACGTGGGTTGTTTTCACATCTTGGATCTTGGCAATATGCTAAGAGTAGATTTCAGATGCTCTCCTCAAAAAAAGAAGAAAAAAAAAAGTTTTATGAGGAGGTGGGTATGTTAATAACCTTTTTCACTATGTATATCCAGTCATCATATTTTACACCTGACATTCAATTTTTATTTTTTAAAAATTATTTAAAAGTAAAGTCACAGAGTGATTAGAAGATTAAAACCATAGGCTCGGTTCTGTGTGGCTGGGCAGCTGAAGATGAGTGCCCTCGGCCCTGTCACCCTGAGCACCTCGGTGGAGGTCAGTTTCTGTGGCACTGGCTGCATCTCAATGTCCGGGTCCAGGCTCGGCTCGGCTGTGGGGTTAGAGCAGGGGGTGCGTGGCTTGGGCATCACATCGGAAGTAGCATCTTCCTCCCACCCCTGGGACAGAACTCAGATTTAACAGAAGTGCCTGTTAAATCTCCAGGGACAGGAATTTGGACCTTGAGGACTGAAGTCAACCTGGTTTACTAAGGAGGAGGCAGGCTTCTCCACAGTTAGGGTTTCATTTTGAAAACTAGCACAGCATTAAACTTGAGACCTTTAATAATCTGAACCTTTCATTATAATATTAGTTTATCCCTCAGAGGAGTAATGTCTCTATATACAGGGTTGTTATTTTTGTTGGTTGTTTTAAGTTATTCTACGTACTGTGGAAGTAATACATGAATATTGTTTTGTAAGTTAGCTAGTGATAAAAGGGCTGAAAGAACAATAGCACGCCCCTCGCCCTCTCCCCCCACCTCAGTTCCCTGGTTCTCTTCCTGCCCACTTTCAGCTCCTTCAACTACTACCCTCTGGCTAGTCATATACTTTCGATGTTAGCAGTAGTCTCAGGTGGGGGTTTCACTCACTCATACCTCTTATTCCCCTCCATCCTCTACTACACTGCTTATCACAATTTCTGGTTCATACCTTACAGTCTTCATTATTATGACCATGTCACTGTTGTTCACTGCTGAGTCAGGTGGCCTAATAAGATTGCATTTCTTTTTTAATTACTTGTTTTTCTTGGAGTAAATACTGGTCTCATCTGTTCTTGCTTCTTTGGCTACCTCTTCTGCAGCCTCTGTACGTTTTCTGGATACGTCCTTTCTACAATCCTCTGACTTCCTATGAATGTGGTTTTCAATTACTCTTTTTCTTCAGGAAGCTTTTAGGGAAAATAAAAAGAATTGTTTCTTCATTAGTGCTATTCTGAAATTTCAGGATGATATGCCTCAGTATCAGCCTTTGTTTTTTTTATTTATTTTTTTATTGTTGACACTGTTACGGATGTCCCCCCTTCCATCCCCCTCCCCATCAACCCCCCTCCCCCAGCCCCTGCCACTCCCTCCCAGGCCTCACCACACTATTGTCTGTGTCCATGTTCTTTGGCTGATCTCTTCCAGTCCTCCCCACCTGCCTTCCCTCTGAAATGGTTCCATATATCCATGCCTCCAGTCCTATTTTTTCTCCATCAATTTATTTTGTTCATTAGATTCCACATATAAATGAGATGGGTCTTTTTTCATTACGTGAACTGGACACTTGATGAACCTTTTCCGTCAATCCGTCAACTCCTCTCCTTTCTGTCCTCCTCTGAAGATCATGCTCTATAGTCTGGGAAGTTTTCATGTATTATTTCTGTTATTATTTCCTACCCACTATGTTCAGTCTATCTTTCTAGAATTCCTATTATTTGGATGTTGGATCTCCTGTGCTGATCTCTCCTCTCTCCTGTTTTCCAGTGCTTCTCTTTTCTGTTCTTCTTCCTCAAATGTCCCCTTCAGAGACAAAGAAACACTGGACAGGCTGTCTAACCTCAGAGAGAAGGCAGGGGAGAGGCGGGGGTAAGAGATTAACCAAAGGACTTGTATGCATGCATATTGGCATAACCAGTGGACACGGACACTGGGGCGATGGGGCCTTGTCTTGGGGTGTGGGAGTGGTGGTGGGGTAAATCAGGGGGGAAAGGAGACATATGTAATACTTTAAACAATAAAAAAAAAGAAGGGGGGAGTGTTCCCTTGATTCTGTCCTCCAATTCTCTCATGATTTTTTTTTGTTGTTGTTTTAATTATTACATTTTTAAAAAGTCTCTAAAAGCTCTTTCTCATTTTATGGGTACTCCTTGTTGTAGCATTTTGTCTTATTTCAGAAATGCAGTATTTAAAAAAAATAAATAAACCTGCTACTGTTACTCCGGAACTGGGTAGGGATCCTCTGTTATGGGTCCTGTCCTTCCCTGGGCCTAGTAACCCCACATCTAGAGCATCTCTGTTCCTATTTCTCCAGATATTTTATATCCCATTTCCTAAAAGGGTAAGAGTTTTCACTTAGGCATTGTGGGTTGAAGATCTGGGGGAAGGGTTTCTACCTACTCCTCATGCAGGTTTTCAGCCAATTCACCCATTTTTGGCTTCTACCTCATCTCTACTTTCTGGAATTTCTCTGGCCTTCAACTTCTGGACCATTTCTGGTACCGAGCAGGTGGATCCGCTTCTTACTACCGGCACTGTGGTTGGACCATCCTTCTTTCTGCTAAGTTATCACCAATCCGTTAACTCCTCTCCTTTCTATCCTCACCTATTATAGGCAGGTCCCTTTGGCTTCAGAAAGATGAAATCTATGTTAATTTTCTTTGTTTTCTTTGTTGTTTAGGCATTAGGTTTGGAGAGGAAATTGGGCAGGAAAGGCCTTTATTCCATCGTCTTGAAACCACACACCCTATGATTGGGTTTTAGGCATTCATGCAGGCCCTAATGAAGAGAGTATGATAACTGAACCAAGATCAAAGAAGAAAGAATATTTTGAAACATGAGTGATCTTATTAGGCAAATGGAGTGGATAATAACCTGTACAGTGTGATAGCAGGGCCATCTGAAGTCCCCATAGATAGTAACCTGTACAGTGTGATAGGAGAGTCATCTGAAGTCCCCACAGATAGTAACCTGTATAGTGTGATGGGACGGCCATCTGAAATCCTCCATGTAAAGCCTCCAATCCCACACTCAGATGACTACCCCTCAGGAGCATGCTCAAGTGACAGTGAAGGGCCATTGAGCAGTCTCCTTCTCAATGTGCCCTCAGCACCACTGGCAGGGGACCAGAGTAGGAGCCTGGGCCGGGTGGACACTAATTTTCTTTTTTTTTTTTAATATATTTTATTGATATTTTACAGAGAGGAAGGGAGAGAGATAGAGAACTAGAAGTCGATGAGAGAGAAACATCGACCAGCTGCCTCTTGCACACCCCCTACCGGGGATGTGCCCGCAACCAAGCTACATGCCCTTGGCCGGAATCGAACCCGGGACCTTTCAGTCCACAGACCGATGCTCTATCCACTGAGCCAAACCGGTTTCGGCCATTGTCACTAATTTTCTTGAAATAACAAAAATTAAATTTAGGAAGTATTGTGAAAATTAGTTTATTTTTTAAAGTAAGTTTAAGTAATAATTATTAGATCTTATTAATTCTGAGATTGATCCTCCATTTGCTCCCAAATTATTCTGGCTAAACATAACTTTATGAAAGATCAAAATCAAGAGATTCAGAATCTGCCTGTTACTTTTTGTGGCATAACTAAGAATTAAATGGAATTAAGCTGAAATCTGCTTTGATAGAAAAATGGCTGTTTACATTACTTTTTTAAAAATATTTTTTTTTATTGCTTTCAGAGAGGAAGGAAGAGGGAGAGAGAGATAGAAATATCCATGATGAGAGAGAATCATGGATTGGCTGCCTCTTGCAAGTCCCCCACTGGGGATCGAGCCTACAACCCGGGCATGTGACCTTGACTGGAATCGAACCTGGGACCCTTCGGTTCGCAGGCCGATGCTCTATCCACTGATCCAAACCAGCTAGGGCTGTTTACGTTACTTTAATTTATGATTATTAATTTATATTCAAGTACTTGTGACATTCTTTTTTAAATATATATATTTTATTGATTTTTTTACAGAGAAGAAAGGAGAGGGATAGTTAGAAACATCGATGAAAGAGAGACATAGGTCCGCTGCCTCCTGCACACCTCCTACTGGGGATGTGCCAGCAACCGCAGTACATGCCCTTGACTGGAATCGAACCTGGGACCTTTAAGTCCGCAGACCGATGCTTTATCCACTGAGCCAAACCGGTCTCGGTGTGACATTCTTTTTTAATAGAAGAATTGCACCAATTCCCCTCCATTACCATTTTCAGACATAATCATATGTGACCAAGGGTGTTCTTTGATCTGGACGGGAAAATTGCCTGTTTCTGGGCCTCCCGTCTCCAGGTTAAGCACACGTGCCTGTGTGCGTCCATCCGTCCACTCAGATCTTCACCGGCCATGTCCTAAAAGCCAGACCCTGGGAGCTGGAGAGAGCCAGTCCCTGCTCTCCAGGGCACTGATGGATTGTTGAGGACACGGGCAGGAGAGCAGCGATGCCGAGGTGCGCGATGGTGGGCTTGATGGAGCTACACCCCAAATGCCATTTCTGGAAGCAGGAACATGAAGTTCTAGAAGGCATTTGTGCTACAACTTTCTTGGGCACGTACATTTAAGAAATATTATCGAGAAGTCCTGCTGGCAATGGCCAGGGCCCTCCCTGCCGCTCCGTGGACTTTCAGAGGGAGCACACTGGGACGTGGCTTGTGCTCTGGTTCCGCTGCTGAGGGCCTGGCAGCTTTCCTGAGCAGGGGGACAGGGAGGCGGGATTCGCAGGTGTCTCCTCAGTGTGCTAACCGATGCGTGGAGGCCTAAATGTTCCACATGTCAGCAGAATCGCTCGGGAATTCATGGCTGTGGAGCTGGGGTCTTCTAGACCTGGAAGTGCTGGATTCTCTACCTTCAGGTTTTTGTCTGATGAGAGTCTCTAGGAAGGAAGGCTGTGCTTTCCTGTTTAACAGAAGTGCGGTACCTGCCGCTTTGGTGGCTCCTGGGACAGCCTGTCGCCACTTGCTCGTGCTGCCAGAATGCAGGCTCAGGGTCAGAGCTGTGGGCCATGGCCCTGCTGAAGGCCCCCATCCTGTCCCCCAGACAGTGGCACTGAGGGGGAGCCTTCCTGCATCCTTGCACATTGCACAATCAGGGGCTCCTGAGCATCAACTGGCTCCCACCCCACAAACACGTATATAGACAGTCTACACCTGTGTTTTGATGACACTATTGAGGCCCCTGGTCAGATGCCCTTTCCTCCTTCCACGGATCAGGGGCACCACGTAGATGGCAGATGTCCTGAGAGATGGCCACATTGACTGGCAGGTGCCTGCTTGCCAGGAGACAGTGGAGTTTGTTATTTTTTACTTTTCCTCTCTGCCTTCCCTGCCCTTTGCCAGCGCCTGCCGTGCACGGTCATCACCGCTTCCCCGTCGCTGTCCCTGCACCATGCCAGCATGTGGCTGCTCTCACACTGCCCCCTCTTCTGTGCTTTTCTCACCATTTCTCTTCCGCGGCTCCGTCTGCTCTCCTTGCCCTTCACAGGATGACAGACAAAGTCCTCGCCCGTTGGCACGTTTACTTTCTCCAGCGTGTGAACGGATTAGTCCCAACAATTTGGGTGTGATCCTCCTCGCTTTGGCTCACATGGCTGTGTTATTACTTGGCCTGCTTCCTTGCTTGATGGATGGGGTAGCTGGTTCTCCGCCACCTCAACAGGGGACAAGGTGACTTTTGATAATGTCAATGGTTGCTGGGTGCAAAAGACCTTGTCATTCAATCCAGAGAGCCATTTCAGAAACTGCTCCTTGTAGAACCAAAACATTCCAACATATAGCTAAACATGTAGTAATGCTGTTATTTTGCAAACTGTTACCACTTTTCTTACTCCCTAGACACAGTGAGGTGGTAGTGAAGTAGAGAAAGCCTGTCACGGGTCCTCCGAGTCTCATCTCCTTCAGTGGTCAGCAAACCTTGGCTCACGGGCCACATACAGCTCTTTGGCCCCTTGAGTGTGGCTCTTCCACAAAATACCACGGCCTGGGCGAGTCTATGTTGAAGAAGTGGCGTTAGAAGAAGTTTAAGTTTAAAATTTTGGCTCTCAAAAGAAATTTCAATCGTTGTACTGTTGATATTTGGCTCTGTTAACTAATGAGTTTGCCGACCATTGTCCTAATTCTCTACCTTTCAGTGACCTTCCAGAAGGTCCTTCTAACCAGGGCTCTTTGTCTGGAGAGTTAGTATCAGTGCACAGGAGTTTGAACCTCTACTGCATGTAGTTGGCTCTGTTGCGAGGACATAAGTTAATTGTGTTTTGTGTTTTGCTTGCTCAATAGACACTTATTCTGATTCAACAAGTGAGAAACAATTAATTAAGCAATCAATAAATTAAGCAATTAGGTTAATTAGGCAATTAGGCAGTTATGTGCATGAACCAGGAGGGAAGGCTTGCCCTGTGTTACCAAGGGACTTGCTCAGCCAGGACAGTGTCTCCTGTGCTGTTAGCTGTGTCTCTGCTCGCTGATTCCTCACAAGGGGTCAGTGTCTTTTTGTGGCCCAAGTGTCCACCCTGGTTAGGCCTCTCCAGAGAGATGCTCTGGGGCCGCTTTCACTGATCTCAGTTTGATACTATGAAGTGCATTTCCTTTTTAAAGAAATTGTCTCTCACTTGGATAAAATCGCTCAGGCTTTTGGAAAGCTGCTCCTCCCTCTGCTGTCCCTGTAGCATCTGGCCATTGAGGAAGGGGCCACATGCGTCCCTGGGGGGAGCAGAGTTGGTGTCCTCTGACTCTTCCTTGTCTATTTGGTGCTGCCTGTCAGCGGAAGTGCCTTGATCTTGGCTGACCTGCCTTTGTCAGGACCCAGAGGGACTCCCTGGGGTCTGTGGTTTCCGCTCAGCTCCCACTGGCTGCAGAGCCGCGCCTGCAGCAGATGTTCTGGGCCCAGCACACTGCACCCGGGTCGTCCCTAGTCTTGGGGCAGGTTCCCCGGCTCTCACTCTCATTGCAGGCTCCACAGCAAGGGGGAGCTGATGGTGGCTTGAGAAGGCCTCACCATTCTCCTGCTTGACCAGGCTGGGCTGGGCTAGATCTTCAAAAGAGTAAGCAGAGTAAGAACCTCCTCGGTGGGTCCTCAGCCTATTGGACCCACGTGGGAACATGTCCTTCCCTCTGCTCCGTCTTCCTTCTCCGGGGCAGTGAGCACCGGGCCGTGCTGCCCGCGTGGGCGAGCTTTCTGTGTGCGTGTGAGGGCGCTCCGGGGCCAGCTCCTTCAGCATTAATTAGAGTGAAGAGGAATGGAGCAAAGCCTTCCTCAAGACAATTCCCCTTTCCCCAAATTTTGCTCACAAAGTCCCCTTTCTTGCAGGAAGCTGTAAAATTACCTTGAATGTTCCCTTTGCACTTTCCCTCTAAAATCTGTCTGATCCGCTGCTCCCCAAACATACCACCACCCATCTCTATAGGTGACCCTCAGGACTTAGTTCCCTTAGGCACTCTCTTGTGAGTGCCTATGAGAACTCAATGTTCTCATTTAGGAAACAGAAAATAATGCCTGCTTCTAAGCATTTTTCTGAGAATTAAATATGATAGTGCGTGAAAACATATGTACACCCTGGCCCACAGTAAAAGGCAGTTGGCTTCCCTCACACCATCTCTGCTGGAGAGAGGTTGTAAGGACCCAGCCTGGACTTGGAACAAGGATCCAGTCTAGACCTGCTGTCGGGACCCACCTGCACCTGTGAAGGATCTGAGGAGGGTTCAGGCAGTGAGACCTGGAAGAAAGACCCCAAGAAGTAGCTTCAGAACGTAGTGATGGCAGGATTGAAGCATTGAGTCCTGGGTGACCGAACTTGCTAACCTGAGGAAGCAGCTGAGATGATGGCGCTGGCTTAAGGAGGGGTGTTTCAGAGTGACCAGGGACAGAGAGTTGTCCATGTGGGACTTGAGGTCCAGTGAGAGGACAGGACCTGGGAAGAGATTTGGGAACTCAACTGGACAGTACTTATTGTGTATGTACTCCCTGTGGGGCACAGGCTAATACAATATAGCGCATGACCTTGTCATGTGTGCGGAGTTGTTAAAGACCTCTCAGTCTGAGGTCATGGCACAGGGCAGCCCATTGTTTTCATACGGGAGGGTCCCCACAGTGAGTGTAGATGCTCATGTAAAACAGATACTCCAGGAACCTACTCCTGAGAGATTCTGATCCGTTTCATCTAGAACTGGGCCTAGAAATCTGCATTTTAACAGGCATTCCAAGGAATCTGGAGGCAGGTGGTCCTCAAGGCACACTTGCAGAGATGCTGATAGAGGTCAGAGGCTTTGCTGGCAAAGTTATAAACACTGAGGAGTGTTGCTTGTACTTTTGATTCTGAATAGAGAGGAGAAAAGGGTTGCCTTTGGATTCACCAAAATATTTCTCAGGAAGAACCTTTTATCTGCTTCAGTGTTTGAACTAGTACTAAGAACCCAAGGCTTGTTTCAGAAAGCATGAAAAAGTTGGTGTTTTGTTTGTTTTTTGCCTTTAGATGTATCATCAGTGTCTTCCTTAGCTTGGGCTTTTGTAACAAGCACCATCATAGACCTGGTGGCTTAAACAACAACTGTGTTTTCTCACAGGTTTGGAGTCTGGAGTCTGAGACCAGGTGCCAGCACGGTCAGGTTCTTTGAGCTCTCTTCCTGCTTGCAGGCTGCTGACTTCCCTCCGTGTCCTCACATGGGGGGAAGGAGCTGGGAGGAGAATGAGCAAGCTTTCTGGTATCTTTTCTTAAAGGGCACCGATCCCATCATGAGGTCTCTTCCCTCACATTCTCATCTAACCCTAATTCCCCCCATCTGCAATACCACCTCATTGAGGGTTAGAGCTTCAACATAGGGATTTGTAGGAGGGACACAATTCAGTCCATAGCAGTCAGCTGGTACCAGCATCCATCTGAGCCACAAAGGAGCCTGCATGTGGCTCTTGTCGAGTGTCTGATTTAGGTCAGCGTCCCTCTAGTGCTCTACCAGAAAGAAGGCCCCTGCAGCGGTGAATGCATCTGCCCACTGGATGCAGAACTAATGTCTGGCAAAATGATGTTAGTGTTGGCATTACTGAAGTTAAGCATCCTCTTCCATTCACCCTCTCTCCTTCCTTATTTCTCACTAGAGGCCCAGTGCACAAATTCATGCATGGGTGGGGTCCCCCAGGGTGGCCTGCAGGGATTGGGCTCCCGCTCTTACCGTTGGCCTGGAGCCATCTGCTCACCTGCTCTACCATCCCACCTCAGTCCCACTATCATTGGGGCTGCCGTCTGCTGCCAGCGCTTGTCCCCGACACCCAACATATTTTGTGCCACCCCCTGGTGGTCAGCACATGTCAGCACAGTTCACAGTTCACAGAACTCCTGGACTCCCAGTTGAACTCCTGGTTGATCAACTGCCCAAGGGGACAATTTGCATATTGGGCTTTTGTTATATAGGATGCTAGAAGAGAGGCTTGCCTAGACCAGCTGAGATTGGCACCAGGTTTATGCATTGTGGATGAATCAAATGTGGCTCATGCCATTCTATCAGTCCATATTGATGAAGCTTACCTTAATACTGTAAGGAAAGTTTTTTACAAAAGGCACTTTCTATGTGGCTTCACTATAAGTAGTATTAAGTTGGCTCTTAGTATGAAATTGAAGTATAATTCATTCTGATTGAGAAATCTCACTTCGCACTTAAATCAGTGTTAGAATCATTTAAGGACAAAATTGAAATGACTCATAGGACTTGTGTTGTATAGTTACTAAAATCTCACATTTCAACTCAAATATACAGTATGGAGGTATAAGTTCCCCAAAATGAAGAAATACTAAGAAAAAATTTTTTAGATACTGAGATATACAAAGAAAGACATTTATGAAAGAATCATCTTTTGGTATTTTCTCTCTTTTGGGAGAAAAGGTGTTTTTTTGTGTTTTTTTAAAGTGATGTTCTTTGTAGGAAGCAACACCAGATGAAAAGCCCTTTCCATTAAAATGTAACACTAACTAATAGTGAGTTTATTTCCCCAAAGATAACCCATCTGAGTTTAGATTGAAATTGCAGACATATACGCTGTATATATATTCTGTAGTCATAGATAATGTCAACCTATCAATGGTAAGTACAAAATCAATCTTTTACACAATATGGAAATTCTAGCTAGTCTATAGCTTATGCTAAAAATATTAACCATTGAAATCCATACTATCTATATATATAAAAGACTAATATGCTAAGTGTTCATCTGACTGGTAGCTATGATATGCACTGACCACCAGGGGGCAGATGCTCAACACAGGAGCTGCTGAGCTGCAGTGACTTGGCAGCAGCAGTTCTCAGGTGACCCACCCTGAAACCAGAGAGGAGGAAGCCCGATTCCACCTTCGGCTGGGGGTTATGTTGTTGCTGGGGCACTGTTGCCCCGAATCTGGTTTATTGCACGCTTGCATTTGTATTCCACACCCTGTATGACAGCAACTTTGCAGAGTTCCCTCTCACACTCCAGGACCCCCTTGGAGGATGTTGGAGAGCAGGTTTTGGAATGATCCCCATAGACCAGGCAGAGGGATCCCACCAGCCAGTGGGACCCACTCACTCCACAGATGCCTTCGAACCACAGTGCCACTCCAGGTGTGGCTGGCCAGGAGGGACCACGGGAGGTTGGCCCAGGGCGTGTCTGGCCTGTCTTGGCCAGTCTTACCCTGACAGCCACCTTCTAATTAATTTTCTTCCCATGTGCATGAATCCGTCCACTGAGTCACTAGTCCTATATAATAAAGGGCTAATATGCTAATTAGGCCAAACAGCAGAACCACTGTCCAGATGACCTTCTGGATGACCATCTGGACAATCTTCTGAAAGAAGCCAGGCTGTGAGGGCCCAGCCTCTTGCAGGAATTTCGTGCATTGGGCCTCTAGTTAATAATAAGAAAATATAATCACTTTTACACTGACAACATTTATGGTGCTATGACCTTTGCGGCAGGGTTCAGAATCTGAAGGAGGGGCTGATGCACAAATGAAAATGCTATACAAGAAATATGAATTTAGAAGGCATTGAGGGCTAGGTGGACCTTCTTTCTTGAAGAGACATACCGACTTCTGTCCTGGCCCACTATTTATTTACTTGAATACACATTTTCCCTTTAGCAATGCACACAGGCAGATCAAAGGTAAGGTTTGGAAAGAGAAACCAAGATAGGTAAATGCCTAAACTACTGCCTCACACAACAATTTTAAAAATACAACTAAAAGACAAAATGGACATTATCCAGAACCACAGGAAAGCTTATTGACTGGAAATTCTACAACTAGAAGGAAAGAGAAAACCACAAGGAAATTCAGAGGAGCTGTAAAAGCCTGAGGTATGGAAACAGGGGTGTGCATGTGCAGAGATGATGGAGCCAGAGAGTAAGGGGCGGCTGAGTGCCTGCCTGGCATTCTCTAGTGGGAAGGAGATAAAAGCTCCGGGCTGAGATGAACCCCAGCTCCATCTACACTGAACCCCAGTTCCTGGCTAGATCCTGGGGACCTAGGCTTATACTGGGGGAATCTGGGTTTTAAGGCAAAAACTCCGGGGAGCGGCAAAAGGCAGAAGTCTGGATGCGTGCATGTGAATGCTCTCAGAGGACAGACTGTTGACTGTGCCACTGAATTGCCCTACTGGGAAGAAGACAAAGCTCTGGACTGCGCTGAGCCCCAGTTCCTACTGCACTGAACCCCAGTTCTGGGTGAGAATCTGGGAATCCAGATTCATTGGGGGGAAGGGGGAGATTAGATTGTCTGGCCATGGGCGAAACTCGAGGGCGTCTTTCTCTCAGAGGTGCTTGCAGCAAGTACTGAAGGACACTGAGGGACACTGAGACTCAAGAACCTCATAGGGTGGGGCTGATGGGAAGCCAAGGCTATAGGCTCCACCCTGAAACTCCACCCCATCCAAGCTGAGTACAGAGGCTTTTGCAATTTTGCAAGTCTAGTCGAATAAAGATGTCTCTCATCATAGACACAGCTAATCCTCACAGCCAATTGGCCTGGAGATCAACCCCTCCCACTGATACCAACAACACTCAAGACTTAACTACAACAAGGCTGTACACACAGTCCACAAAGGGGTGCACCAAGAGTGTCCACCTCACGTAACGGGAGGCTGAGCCACTGGCCCATATAGGACACCAAGCACACAAAGCTACCCTACAAACTCAGGGAAACAGTGAAAATGTGGAGACAAAGAAACAGATCACAAATGAAAGAAATGGAGGGAAACAAACAACTGGAGATAGAGTTCAAAACCACGGTTATAAGGTTTTTCAAGAATTTCCTAGAAAAGACCAATAAATTTAGTGAGACCCTCGAGGATATGAGAGAGACCCTGAGGATATGGAAAAGGACCAATTAGAAATTAAACATACACTGACTGAAATAAAGAATATTATACAGACACCCAACAGCAAACTAGAGGAATTCAAGAATCAAGTCAAAGATTTGAAATACAAAGAAGCAAAAATCACTCAACTAGAAAAGCTAAAAGAAAAAAAATAATCCAAAAATTTGAAGATAGTGTAAGAAGCCTCTGGGACAACTTCAAGCATACCAATATCAGAATTATGGGGGGTGCCAGAAGAAGAGAGAGAGCAAAATACTGAAAACTTATTTGAAGAAATAATGACTGAAAACTTCCCCCACCTGATGCAAGAAATAGACATATAAGTCCAGGAAGTGCACAGAACCACAAACAAAAGGAATCCAAAGAGGACCACACCAGGACACATCATAATTAAAATGCCAAGAGCAAAAAACAGAATATTAAAAGCAGCAAGAAAAAAACAGTTAATTACCTACAAGGGAGCACCCATACAATTGTCAGCTGATTTCTCAACAGAAACTATGCAGGCCAGACAGGAGTTGCAAAAAATAGTCAAGTGATGAATAGCAAGAACCTACAACCAAGAGTACTCTACCCAGCCAAGAAAAAGCTAAAGGAGTTCATCAACATCAAACCAGTATTATATGAAATGCTGAAAGGTATTCTCAAAGAAGAAGAAGAAAAAAGAGGAGGAGGAGGAGGAGGAGGAGAAGAAGAAAAAGGTAAAGATAAAAATTATGAACAACAAATACATATCTGTCAACAAGTAAATCTAAAAATCAAGTGAATTAAAAACCCGATGTACAGAATAAACTGGTGAATATAATAGAATCAGGGGCATAGAAAGGGAGTGGACTGACAACTCTCAGAGGGGTGTGGGGAGAGATTGGACAAAAATCGTACACCTATGGATAAGGATAACGGGGGGGGGGAGGTAATGGAAGAGGGTGGGATGGGAAAGGTAAAGTTTGGTAATCAATAAAAGTATTATCAGGTTAGAGAATTGTCTTGAGCCACCACTGTCTCAAGACGAACAATCAGTGCTTAGTATCAGCCCTGCTAATGCCCAATGCCCTTGGTGCACTCTCATGACAATATCGGCAAGTGGTGGCTTCCCACATTTGGGATTTGTTTAAAACCCTAGTCATAGAGTTTGGTTATGAAACACAGTTCTCTTCTGGGCAGCTCAGTGAGTGCCATTTCTCACTTAAAAATCACCATCATACCAGCACACATATACAAACACAGATATACACACAGCACACACCCCAGTCACCACACACTATCCTACACATGGCACATCCATGCCCTACAAATAATAGTCAAACTCAGGGCATTTATTTAGCTTCAGAAAGATTAACTGCAATGATTGCCAATAAGTACCTAAGAGATTAAAATAAAAAAAATTGAAAACAAGAATTTTAGTTTTTAGTAAAAATATTCAAAGTGTGGTTAAAACTATTCAAACTGCACTAAAGGCTGTAAGTAAAAAGTAAAAATCTCCCTCCTGCTGTGGATACTCAGTTCCACTCTCCAATAGTCTTTGGTTGCTTTCTAGAAATTGAAGCAAATACATTTGTATGTGTCCAAAGATATGTGCATTTTCAGTGTGTGTGTGTGTGTGTGTGTGTGTGTGTGTACAGGGTGGGGCAAAATAGGTTTACAGTTGTGCAGACATTAAACAGTTTATTCTTGTATTGTTATTTATTAATTATTGTGTTACTAGAGGCCCAGTGCATGGATTCATGCACATTGAAAGGAAATTAATTAGAAGGAGGGTGGAACTGGGCAAGAAGGGCTGGACATGCCCTGGAGCCAAACTCCCATGGTCCCCCCTGGCTGGTGCGCCTGGGGCGGCACTGGGGCTCTAAGGGTGTCTGTGGAGTGAGTGGGTCCCTCTGGCAGGGGGAGTCCCTCAGCTTGGCCTGTGGGGATCAGGCTGAAACCAGCAGTGTGATATCCCCTACGAGGTCCCAGAGTGCGAGAGGGCACTCTGCAAAGTTGCTGTCGCTTGGCAGTTCCTGTGTTGACCATCTGACCCATGGTGGTCAGTGCACGTCTGGTCAGCTGGTTGCTTAGCATTTCATATATAGAGATTTTTCATCTGAGCAACTGTAAATTGTAAACCTACTTTCACCCCACCCTGTATATAAATGCTATGTTTCATTTTTAAAGTTGATCACCCAACACTAGTTAAGCTATTACTAGAATGGGTGCCAGCCACAGCCCTCTCTGCCCTGGACTAGCGAACAAGCCTCTCTGGCACCTCTGCTTTTCTCACTCTGCAGAGCCGGTGTGCCTGGCCCCTGCCCTTGCTCTCTGTCCGGAAACCTCTGCGGTGACCTCTGAGCCCGTCCCTTGGTTGAGGCCCAGGGTCCCCTCCAGCCGTTGGGGAGGCCAGTGTCCTCTCTTGGTGGTGTTCAACTCCTGACCCTGTGAATACTGTTTTGTCAGTAGCAGGAGGTGTTTCGGGAACACACTATGGAAGGAAAGCATTTCCCCAGCCATTCACTTTTAACTGGCCGCTCTTAGGTGCTTCAAAAGTCAGTCATGTGAGAAGGGCTTTATCTGGTACCTCTGGTGGTGCAACTCTCACATACACACACAAATAACAGATTTTTTAAAAAGGAAGTTGATTAAGCACTTCAGTTAGCAAGAATATTAGAACTGGGCAAAGGTAAAGATGCAGATTTTTACTTATTATAATAACCATTGAAATGTTTAAAATGATATTATTTAACATCATTTTTCAGAGACTCAGAACTTCCAGAAAAGCTTTTTTATTCATGAGTTCATGGGGACAATCTGGAGTGCTTTGTAAATGTGCCTGTTAGTCCTGGGTAAGGAGACCCAGGGAGGCGAAGTTACCTGCCCAGCCGCACACACTGGAATGTGAACTCCAGCCGCTGCTCGTGGATCGCTGTCCGACTGTAAGGCAGCAGACACTCAGCCTGTGGCTGGTGTGAGGGCCGGTGCACAGCCCTGGATGTGCATTAGTGTCAGGTGCTTTGTTCACAAGTAACGCGAGTGATTTTTAAACCATAACGTACCCTAGTTCAGATAGGCAACTATACAATATTGGTAATTAAGCAACTTGTTATAAAGGCACAGTTATTTTCAATAACATATATCTAGATTGATGCTCTAACTTTATAATTGATAAATCTTGTCTGTATTATTGAAAAACTAATCTTATAAGGTTTTTTTGGGGGGTGTAGGGGGGAGGGGTAGGATACCCTAAGATCCTGAAAGATGACACTTGGCTAGATACTGAGAATTTTCTTCCTTTTTAATTAGTTGTTGTGTTTAGTTAAAAATGTGCAATGACTTGAGAGCATGTTGTGGCCTTATTCTTGAAAAACGTACTTTCTCCAGCCCTCAGGCACCTGCCAGCCTGTATTTCCAGACTGCTGAGCAGTATAAGGCGATTCCACAGGTCCGCTGAGCTCCGTCTCTGCCAGGGTCACAGGGAGGCGCGGGGTCTGGCAAGCGTTTCTGCCACTGCCTCTCCTGAGGCGGTTTCTGTGGGAAGGAGCTCTGGTTGGCGGGGCTGGCGGCTGCTCCCGGTTCAGGCCGCCCGGGTACAGGTGTGCTTTTCGGGGGGCGCTGTCAGCGCCGAGCCCGGTGCCGTGGATTCCCGCAGGAGGGAGCGATTCGCCCGGCTGGTTTGCAGCTCTTTTTTCTTTGCTGCTGACCAGGTCCATGGAGGAAAGCCCATCCCTGAGGCGCAAGACAGTGATGCGGGAGAAGGGCCGGCGCCAGGCCGTGCGGGGCCCGGCCTTCATGTTCAACGACCGCGGCACCAGCCTCACGGCCGAGGAGGAGCGCTTCCTGGACGCGGCCGAGTACGGCAACATCCCGGTGGTGCGCAAGATGCTGGAGGAGTCCCGCACGCTCAACGTCAACTGCGTGGACTACATGGGCCAGAACGCGCTGCAGCTGGCTGTGGGCAACGAGCACCTGGAGGTGACGGAGCTGCTGCTCAAGAAGGAGAACCTGGCGCGCATCGGCGACGCGCTGCTGCTGGCCATCAGCAAGGGCTACGTGCGCATCGTGGAGGCCATCCTCAACCACCCCGGCTTCGCGGCCAGCGGGCGCCTGACGCTCAGCCCCTGCGAGCAAGAGCTGCAGGACGACGACTTCTACGCCTACGACGAGGACGGCACGCGCTTCTCGCCCGACATCACGCCCATCATCCTGGCGGCGCACTGCCAGAAGTACGAGGTGGTGCACATGCTGCTGCTGCGCGGCGCGCGCATCGAGCGGCCGCACGACTACTTCTGCAAGTGCGGCGACTGCACCGAGAAGCAGCGGCGCGACTCCTTCAGCCACTCGCGCTCCAGGATCAACGCCTACAGGGGGCTGGCCAGCCCGGCCTACCTGTCCCTGTCCAGCGAGGACCCCGTGCTCACCGCCCTGGAGCTCAGCAACGAGCTGGCCAAGCTAGCCAACATCGAAAAGGAGTTCAAGGTAAGGTGGGCGGCCGGCCCGGCCGGCCTGGCGCCTGCCCTGCTTTGCTCCCAAGCCAGCGCTGCCCCGGGGATGATAAGTCACCAGGGGTCGGGAGCTTCGTTCAGAAGCGATCTGATGCTTTTCCCTGCTCAGTTTGGCGCTGTGAAAAATTTGTTTTCTGGACTGGGATAGGCTGGACCCGAGAACTAGGATTTTTCTGGATAACCATTATGTCCACTTTTGTCAAACGGAGGGATTTGGCTTGAATGTCTCCCTTCCAAATCCTACCCCCTCTTGTGTAGTTAGTTGTATGGTGGGATCCAGCATGCAAATAGGATTAGTTCACTGCTTATTAGCCCAAACATTTATATCGAAAGTCAAAAGGCTAATATAAATACTGCCAAAGTCATTTCATTCATCTGACCAGAACGCCTCTCCCCGAAACCCACAAATGTGTATTCAGCCTGGCAAATGTGGGCCCAGACACCAGGTCAACCAGAAAGGCAAGGGTTCCAGTGTTTTGCTTTAATGGATTTTTGTTGTTGTTGTTGTTCCTGGACATCATCTCCAGTTAATCAGTGTTATTCATTTTTACAAAAATTACACATTGATGGAGAACACTGTTATTGTTGATTCAATTGCTCAGTCCTGAGCATTTTGGATGGTCTGACAAATTAACCCAGGTGAGAGGAGATGGCATTAGTGGGGGACAGAGTCGTAGGCGGGTTTTCAGCAGGACCCTGTCTCTGGCTCTCCACCTGAGGAGATGGTACTTTGAGCTCAAAGTTCCAGCTTTGAAATGAAAAAAGAAAACAGAAAATGTGCTGCCTAGCGAAAAAAGAGGTGTTTTTTCTCTTGGTGGGCACCTATCCTGTTTCAGTTCCTTGAATTGCTTTGTGGATGCTGAGCTCCTCTGCTTTTCAGTTCAGTGTTGTGATGGCAGACTGAGGAAGAGCGGTTATTCTGTTTTTCAGATCTTAGTGCATTTTTTCATGCTTAAGTGAGATTTACACAAATGCAGCTAGCAGTATAATTCAGGCCAAGGGGTTGCAAGAAAATGGGAAGCATGGTGGGCCTTTTCCCCTCCACACACACCACATTCTTCCTTATCGGCCAGCCTCTTCTTGTGCTAGTGGGGCTCTGGCTGAAGGGCAACTTTACTTGTTCTTCCATTAAAATATTTTCTGGTATAAAAGCTACACATATTTATAATAAACATTTTGGAAAATGTGCGGACATACAAAGAATAAAATAAATATTTACCTTATATCTAGTCCCTTTGAAGAGATTCGTTATGTAATATTTGAAAGACTTACTTCCTTGGGCACTAAATGAATTTGTTTTTAGACAGAATTCAGAACATTTTGAAAGCCTCATACCCTCTTTAGAGAGAATAGAAAAACATTCAGGTAAAATAGTTCTAAATACTATTTTTTCATTTTGGCATAGTAATAAAAATATAATTCTAAATTTGTTTGCCTTTCAAATATCACTCAATCTTTTTTTGAATGCGTTTTGCTTTTTATCTATTGAAAGTCTATAAAAGAGATTCTACAAAAGGAAATATGTTTTAATAATTTGCAGAAGATAATGATGTATGCAATTCTGCCCAGAGAAGTTATCTCAGTAAAGCCATGGTTGAAAAGTCTGTCATTTTTTGCTTTCCCCTGAAGGTGGTGAAATCTATGTTGATAATACTTAGAGTCCTTTTACTCTGACTACAGTCACATCTGATAACCTTTCAAAGGTGGGGAATATTATAAGTAAAGGTGGGGGGGGAGAAAGAGAGAGAGAATAAGAACACAACTGAGTTTGGGAGGGCATGCATAAAGCTACCAGATAGCTAAGGATATGCGGAAACCATCTCAATCTCACTGTGCCTTGATCTGAATTCTATGGAAAGCGCATGGGTGGCATAGCCTTCTCTGAGTCATGGTGTCCAGGGACCACAAGTCCCCTCCCCTGATTGCATATTCCTTTTCTTCCTTATTCTTACCTGCCCTGCTGTTGCCTGGTTACCTGCCCTCCCCTCTCCTCCTTGCCCTGCTGCCCCACCTCATTGCCCATCTGCCAGGGCCTTAGACTGATGGAGAAAACAGCTTTCCCTGCTCTGACCCGGGACTTGGCTGGAAGGGGCGGTGGAATGACGCTCATCGCGGAGGCAAGCAGCTCACCTCATTTGCCCTGGTTCGTGGTGTTCTCTGTATTCTCTCCACAGACTTTGAGCTCAAAGTACCAGCTTTGAAATGAAAAAATAGACAATGTGCTGCATAGCGAGAAAGAGGTGGTTTTCCCTTTGTGGGCACCTATCCGTTTCATCTTCCGGATGGCCGGGAGGTCTGGCATCTCGCCCCGCAAACGCCACCACTCAGGTGCTTGAGAGAAGGCTCCCAGCCACCTTGTGATTTCCAGAGCCTCTTGAAGGATGTGGGAGGCCTGGTGCCAAAAACACGCGAAGGTCATTACACCAGCAGGCTGCCCACGCTCAGATACAGACTTAGAAAAATGAAGGGAGGACAGCGTGTTGACAGGTTATTACAGGCGGATTTTGGGTGTGCAAGTGCTGTCTGTAGCTATTCCGAGAGACAGCATCCTGGACAGTATGGCCTCTGGGTCTAATCCTCCGCGTGTCAGAGGCAAGCAAGCTAGTCATTTATTAAGCTGTGAGAACACAAAGTGAAATTTCCTAATTCTGAGTCAGTGGTGCACATTTAAAATAAAAAAAAGGGGGGGAAGCCTTTTGCCCTCCCTGTGCCTCAGTTTTCCTCTCTTTAAAGTAGAAGAGAAATTTCAACTATTCCCACGTCAGGGCTGCCAGGAAGAGGAGAGTGAATATAATCCTGAAGCAAGGTAGCATTTGATAGCAGGAAGATGTGCTAGGAATCATCTTAATAGACTCTCATTTTACAGAGAAAGCAAGGCCTGTAGCCAAGGTTTCATCTGCCAGGCCCGCATGTGGGAGTTGTGGGTCCAGTCCTCAATATTCTATCTCACATGCTGTGCGTGGCAATATTGAAGCCCTTCTGTAGGCCCTGATGTGTACCAAGCACACTGAGCATTTAATCCGCACAGTAGCACTGTCAGGCAGGCTCATTCTCATCAGAAAGGCTGAGTAACTTTTCAAGATCACACAGCAATGAGTGGTGGAAGCAGTGTCTGAACCTAAGAAGTCTGGCTTCAGATTGACACTTCAACCACTGCCCTCTCTCTGTTAAGAGGGCAAGGATCAGACAGGGCCCAGCCTACTTAGAATTGAATTCCCGCTTTCCTCTTAAGGATAGGAGGGATTTTGAAAAAGGATGGAAGAGAATTGGAATGATGAGTCGGCCTCACAGTTGCTCTGAGTGCTGAAACCTGGAGACAGGGCATGATGAGGATGGAGCGCCATTGTTCCTTCTCTGGCTTGTGCAGGTCCGTGGGCTTTTTTAAAAGTATTGCCTTCACCCAAGGATATGTTTTTATTGATTTTAGAGAGAGAGGAAAGAAGAGTGAGAGAGTGAGAGAGAGAAACATCTATCGGTTGCCTCCTATATGTGCCCCGACTGGGGTTAGAGCCCAAACCCTTTTGGTGGATGGCACAATGCTTCAACCCACTAAGCCACCGGTCAGGGTGGTCCTTGGACTGTTGAGTTCCTGCTCTGCCAGGTGGGCAGCAGGTCCATCCCATAACTTTATGGTAGGCCCAGGTGATGGATGAGTGGCATGATGAAGATGATTAAGGAAAACTAAATTAGGGAGAAATCATTAGGAAATACAGAGCAGGCAGATGGTCTCGGTGAATGAACACGAGGCAGCTCCTCCTGGTGGTCAGAGCAGGCTGGTTCCTTTTGCACCTGGGAAGGGCTGTCTGTACCCCCTTTATCTGCAGAGCTCCCATGTTCCCGGGGGCCTCTGCAAATAATGAGACATGCCATCCCATGACCACAGTGAAAGAAACACCCATTATCCAGCTCTGACTGTTTTCTGTGCTGGGGTCACAGACTTTCCCCCAGGAAAGGTTCCCGTAGTTATGAAAACACAGCGTTGCCCTTGTAACTTGTGTGACTGATCTCTCAGTGAATGTGAACATAGCTTTCTTTATGACTTCACAATGTACAGATTACAATGTTTTACGATAATGAGTCATTATTTAGGTATTACTGCAAAAGTGGTTCCCACATTTTCTTGAAGCATAGAAAATAGTCTCTTTTATTTCTGCTCAATGGGGCAATGGCCGTCCTATATTGTACCAAATCTTATAGAACAGTCTGAACTGAAGAGCCACATGAGGAAATTTCATCTAAAAAATTGTATTAAAAGGGGAGCTTTCTATGGAAACAGACATGGATTTAATACTTCTGGAAGCTATAATAAAATATTTTATTAGTCTTTCAGGCATGGAAGGCAGACACTCTGCATAGAAACCAGCGACTGAACATTTTATTAATTTTATCAGTTGCCTGGTCCCAATTTGAATGGAAACCAAAGACTGAAGTTTTTATTCATTTTATCTGTTCCCTTATGAGAGGAGGAGGATTAACTGTAACTGTCCTTTATCTGGATTTCTGCTGTCTGCAATGGAAACTCTTCTGGTCTGGGTAGCCTCTACACATTCTCTCCTCCTCTTGTTTATTTTGGTTGGTGATGTGATTTTTGCCCATTACATCATGTAAATTAATTATTTAAGGGGGGGGGAGTGGAATTCCTCATGCCTTTTTAAAAAAATGAAATTAGAACACCTTTTTAAAAGTAATATTTTATTGATTTCAGAGAGGGAGGGGGAGGGAGGGAGACAGAGAGAGAGAGAGAGAGAGAGAGAGAGAGAGAGAGAGAGAGGGAGAGGGAGAGGGAGAGAGAGAGAGAAACAATAATGATGAGGGAGAATCATTGATCAGCTGCCTTCTGCACACCCCACATTGGGGATCGAGCTCACATCCTGGGCATATGTACTGCCTGGGAATCGAACCATGACTGGCTCAACCACTGAGCCATGCCAGCTGGGCCCTCATGCCTTTTTTTTTTTTCTTTAAAGTATATTTTTATTGATTACAGAGAGGAAGGGAAGGAGAGAAAGATAGAACATAAATAATGAGAGAGCATCATTGATCAGCTGTCTCCTGCATGCCCCCTACTGGGGATGGAACCCACAACTCAGGCCTGTGCCCTTGACCAGAATCAAACCCGGGACCCTTCAGTTCCCAGGCCAGTTCCACGGAGCCAAACCAGCTAAGGCCATGCCTTTTTTTAAGGTATGCTTTATGGAAGCCTAGAATTAGGAAATTCTGCTGTGCAAAGTATTGTTTAGTTATTAGACACACAGTGTCTCAGGACATGTAGAAATGAGGAATCCATTTTTCTCAAGTGCACCACGTTAGATAATCATCTGGCTAACTTCCTTAGCAGGCTATAATTTTAGTGAGAGCCATAGCAGTGGAACTGGGGTTTCCAGAAGTGAAACACTTTCCTACAATGGTCGTTGACATCTTGAAGTGAACCGAGAAGCAAGAAATAGAGCTGCAATCAGGAGGTAATGGGAGGTTGCCCACTGACTTCCTCGTACCAGTCCATGCACTACACACATGCGAATGGAAGGGGAGATTCACAGGTGTGAGGTCTCTATTTCAAGTGAAGTGTTAGTTCCAGCGGCCTGGCATCTTTTTTCTCATGTATTGGTACTCTGCAACCCTTGGCACTTCAGTGATGTATAATCAGACACTTGTCTTCCTCGGGATGTGGGCACGTGCCCTGCAGACCAACAAGGAGAAACACCCCCTCTCTGCTGGTCCCTGACCTTCCCCACATGCCCTGCCCTCCACACCAGTTATGCCCAGACATAAGATGTGTCAGAAACATATCAGGACCCCGGGGCTGGGTGGGAATGGCCTTCTGGTGCACGGCCAGGCGCATTGAGGCTGCTGGATGAGGACCAACTGCATTGGGAGCAGCAACGTCGCCAGCAAGGCAGGAGAGAGCAACCTGGGGACCTTATCCCTACATGTGCTCTGTCTTCTATGTCAAATCGCCACTTTAGGAAAACCCCCATTTAAAAAATTTTTGTTGTCCTTCAACTAGAAATAAGTAGAATAAAATAACTGATGTAAAAATGTTATGTGAAAAAAAACCCCAAGATGGCGGCATAGGTAAATGCCTAACTGCAGCCTCACTCAACAATTTCAAAACATACAACTAAAATATAAAGTGGGCATTATCCAGAACTACAGGAAAGTTGACTGACTGGAAATTCTACAACTAAAAGGAAAGAGAAAACCAGAAGGAAAATCAGAGGAGCTGTAAAAGCCTAAGGTACGGAGAGACACGGTGCGCAAGTGAGGAGAGGATGGAGCCAGAGAGGAGGGGGCGGCTGAGTGCCTGGCTGGTGTTCCCTAGTGGGAAGGAGATAAAAGCTCCAGACTGTACTGAACCCCAACTCCGACTGCACTGAACCCCAGTTCTGGGCGAGATGCTGGGGTCCCAGGCTCATACAGAGGGAATCTGGGCTAAAAGGAAGAAGCTCAGGGGAGCGGCAAAAGACAGAGCCCCCGACACGTGCACATTTGCGCGTAGAGGACAGATTGTTCACTGAGCTGCTGAATTGCCCTAGTGGGAAGGAGACAAAAGCTCCAACTGCTCTTAACCCACTTTCAACTACACTGAACCCCAGTTGAGGGCTCATTGGGGGAGAGACTAGACTGTCTGGTAGTGGGCGAAACTCTAGGGCGCCTTTCTCTCAGAGGTGCTTGCAGCAAATACCAAAGTACACTGAGGTACACTGAGACTCAGGAACCTCAGAGGGCGGGGCTAACCGGAAGCCAAGGCTGTAGGCTCCACCCTGAAACTCTGCCCCATCCAAGCTGAACACAGGCTTTTGCAGCTTTCCATGTCAAGTGGAATATAGCTGATCCTCCCAACCTACCAACTCAGGGAAGTAGCGAAAATGCCAAGATAAGGAAAGAGATCACAAATGAAAGAAATGGAGGACAAAAAGCGACTGGATATAGAGTTCAAAACCACGCTTATCAGGTTGTTCAAGAATCTCCTAGAAAAGGCCAATAAAATAAACGAGGCCTATGAAGATATGAAAAGGGATCAACAAGAAATAATAAAGGATCAACAAGAAATAAAGAATACATTCTCTGAAATAAAAAATATTATACAGAGTCCTATAAACAGATTGGAAGATTGCAAGAATCAAGTCAAAGATTTGGAACACAAAGAGCCAGAGGACACTCCTCTGAAGAAGCAAGAAGACAAGAGAATCCAGAAAGTTGAAGATAGTGTAAGAAACCTCTGGGACAGCCGAAACCGGTTTAGCTCAGTGGTAGAGCGTCGGCCTGCGGACTGAAAGGTCCTGGGTTCGATTCCGGTCAGGGGCATGTACATTGGTTGCGGGCACATCCCCAGTGTGGGGTGTGCAGGAGGCGGCTGGTCGATGTTTCTCTCTCATTGACATTTCTAGCTCTCTATCTCTCTCCCTTTCTCTCTGTAAAAATATCAATAAAAAATATTAAAAAAAAAAAAAAAAGAAAAGAAAAAGAAACCTCTGGGACAACTTCAAGCGAATCAACATCAGAATTATGGGCGTCCCAGAAGATGACAGAGAGCAAGATACCGAAAACATATTGAAAGAAATAGTGACAGAAAACTTCCCCACCTGGTGAAAGAAATAGACTTACAAGTCCAGGAAGCACACAGAACCCCAAACAAAAGGAATCCAAAGAGGACCACACCAAGACACATCATAATTAAAATGCCAAGAGCAAAAGACAAAGGGAGAATATTAAAAGCAGCAAGACAAAAACAGGTAGTTACCTATAAAGGAGCACCCATACGACTGTCAGCTGATTTCTCAACAGAAACCATGCAGGCCAGATGGGAATGGCAAGAAATATTCAAGGTGATGAATAACAAGAACCTACAGCCAAAAATACTCTACCCAGCAAACCTATCACTCAGAATCGAAGGCCAGATAAAGAGCTTCACAAGTAAAAAAAAAAGCTAAAAGAGTTCATCACTGCCAAGCCAGAATTATATGAATTGCTGAAGGGGGTTCTTTGGGAAGAGGAAGAAAATAAAGATAAAAATTATGAATAACAAATATGTAACTATCAACAAGTGAATCGAAAAGCCAAAAGAAGTAAAAATCATAATGAACAATACTAACTGGTGAATATAATAGAATCAGAGGTTTGGAAGGGGAGTGGATTGATGATTCTCGGGGAAATGGGGAGGGGGGGCGGGAAGAGACTGAACATAAACTGCACCTATGGATGAGGACAATGGGGGATGGGGAAAGGGCAGAGGGTGGGATGGAAACTTGGTGGAGGGGAGCAATGGAGGGGGGGAAAATGAGGAACATTTGTAATAATATGAACAATAAATATTTATTTTTAAAATATTAAAAAAATAAAAATAAAAAATGTTTTGCTTTGTTGTTTTTTTCATTATAGAAATGGTTTTGTTTTGGCTTTAAGAACACGATCATGTAGAGAGATTTGACTCTTTTTGATCCTTTGGCCCTTCAGCATCAGCATTTAGGCAACATCTCTTACTACAAGCCAGGGACTGCTGTGCGCAGCGCGTTGGGGCTGTCTCTCACGGTGGGAGGCAGCAGAAGAGCCTGGCTGTGGTGGGAGGGGCGAGTCCAGTGTAGCAAGCCTCACATCCCCCGGGGGCTGCAGCCTCCGACAAGAGGAAGGAACTGCTTCTCCTCATGCACAGAGGACCCTACACCCTTCCCAAGGACTCGGCAAATTCTCTGTTCTAAACGCCAAACCTCTCATTCTCAGAATGACTATCGGAAGCTGTCCATGCAATGCAAGGACTTCGTGGTGGGAGTGCTGGACCTGTGCCGGGACTCGGAAGAGGTGGAAGCCATCCTGAACGGAGACCTGGAATCGGCGGAGTCTGCGGAGGCGCACAAGCACAAGGCCTCCCTGAGCCGCGTCAAGCTTGCCATTAAGTATGAGGTCAAAAAGGTGAGTGGCTGCTCCCGTCCAGGGCGTTGGGATCCACACGGAATACCCGCCAGGCTGTGATTCCTGGACATTTTCCCAGTAATGAGAGTAGATGTTGTGGTAAAAGATCCTTTTTCCTTCGTGAAAGGAATGAGTGAGGCATCCTGGTAAAGTGGGGAGTCAAATACCGAGCTTCTGATCCTGTCTACTCTTGATAGATTGTGAGACCTGGGGTAAGTCATAGGACTTCCTTACACTTCAATTTCCTCTATAAAAGGCAGATAATATTTCTTATCTGTCTCAGGGTTTTGGTGGGATTTCAATGGATTGAGATAAGCCAAAGAACTCTAAACTGCCCTTCAAGATGCAGTTGATAACAATAAAATCTGTTACTTGTACATGCTTTTGGAAGGGACTATCACAGACATTCTCAGGTTAATCCTTGCACCAGACCTATGTTGTTATCCATTTTGCCTACAATATAGATCAGATAGATGATGAGATTTTTATTCTACAAAGAAACTAAGGTTCTTCCAGCTTAAATGACACGTCTGAGGTCACATAGCTATGGAGTTGGTCATGCATTTGCCAAAAATAAAATTATGATTTTTAAAATCTGGTTATTTTAGATAAACTGTTATGTGTATCTATCTGCTACTTGTATGGGATTTTAAAATAATTCATGAAAATTGAGGTTATGATGTTTTACTGTAATAAAAATGTCTTATCCAGAATAACATGTTATTATATGTTAGATACATGAAATTGTTTTGTGCTTTTAAGAGACGCTGATAAATTACAAAGAAGTAAGCTGTTATCAGTAGCGCTGGTGTCATGCAGTGTGGCAGGGAGCGGAGGAGGGAAGGCTCTGGAGCCAGCCTGCAAGGGTTCAAGCCCCCGTGTGACCATGGACACGTCCCCTAACCAGTCCGAGCCTCAGTGTGCTTGTTGGCAAAGTGCAGGCAATGGTAGTAACTACTTGTTCTGCTGGTCCCAGGATTACTGAGCTGCTGCAGGCGACGTAATCAGCACAGGTGTAGGACACGAGGATTGTCCAGTAATTCATAGCTAATAGCATTTCTGTGTTATGACAATTCATTCTCAGAATGATGGCTCTTAAGCATGGCTTAAGAATGATGGCTCTGTTCTTAGTCATCGAAGACGGATTTTGTGTTCACTACCTTGGTTCTAGTTTACACCGAAAGCAAGTGAGTAAGGGCTAGGCAGATGGTCAGGAGGACAGCTTTTCTCAGCTTGCTTCCAGAGCTGACGCCTTGAGAGAGTTTCTGTGGCCCAAACAGAGCAACTCTGTCTCTGCTGCAGGTGACTGGCTGGCCCTGCGCGAGGATGCGAATCCTGACAGACGCGGCCCTTTTCACACATGCCTCTCACGGGCGTGGGGGAGGGGGCTAGGCCAAGCAGTCCCCTGACAGCAATAGAGGATCACTTTCTACACACACACACACGCACGCACACACACACACATGCACACACACACACACACACACACACACACACATGTACACAATGCTACCACAATGTAGACTTCCGCTTGTGTTTTTCACAAGATTCCAGCCAGCCATCAATGACAGATCTCCCCTCTGTGTAACAGGACAGTGAAACTCGAAGTGAAAGCACTTCTCAAGGCATTGCCAGTTACAAGATCAGATCGTTTTGGATAAGATGGACATTAAGAAGATTTAAAAATCTGTCTGGATTTCTGCGTAGTTCTTGCAGAGTGCATCTCTTCTCTTGAGCACCCGAGAGGGAAGCAGTGATTCCGCTTGTCACAGGTTCTCAGTCATGGTTTTGAAAGTGTCCCGTGAGCAGAGACAGCTGTCTGCAGATGTGTGTCTGTTACCCAGCTGTCTCGAAGAGTGCCAGTCCTTCTGCGTGTCCATTTTAAATAAATGGGTGTGGAGACCACAGGGTAGGAGGTATCATCAGCAATAAACTTGTTGTCAGCTATCAGGAAATAACAGCCAAAAGAATATATGAGGCCGTACCAAGACTTCTGCCTATCGCTAGTAGCTTCGCTATTCTAAGAAAGCCCTTGACAAAGATAGGAGATACCAGATCTTCATAAAAAAGGGCTCTGAGGAGGCGGGGACATTTCCTCAGTTCCCAGCTGCTCTCCTCTTTCCTCCATGGTGGGATTAAATGTAACTGGAATCAGCCACCCAGAAAAGAGACATGCTGCAGTATTCTATCTAATAAAATAGTAATATGCAAATTAACCATCACTTCGCTACACCCACAAGCCATGCCCATACTTTCAGGAGAAAGCATGCAAATCAACTCAACCAAGATGGCTGTGGCCACAGAGAGAGCTAGAGGCTTGGGTTTCCCCCGTAATGTAGGAAGCCAAGTTATCCACACACCCTGGTGGGCCCAGGCCTCCACTGAAGGTTACAAAGTTTCAATTATAGAAGATAAATAAATCCCAGATCCCAGGGCCTCCTCTTGAGTCCCTGGGGGGTGTGGCTGTCCTGCAAACCACCACAGGCCCCTTGCCCAAGCCGCCCCATGCCCCAAGAGAACCTCCACCCTGATTCGGGACACCCTTCAAGGCAAACCAGCTGACCTCCACCCATGCACCAGGCCTCTATCCTATCTAATAAAATAGTAATATGCAAATTGACCATCACTCTAACACACAAGATAGCAGCCCCTTTGTGGTCAAAGGTCCTGCCCCCATGTGGACACAAGATGGCCACCATAAGATGGTCAGCAGTTGAGGGCAATTAGGAGAGGCCAGGCCTGCAGAGGAGGGAAGTTGGGGGTGACCCAGGCCTGCAGGAGAGTGCAGTTAGGGGTGACCAGGCCTGCAGGGGATGACAGTTAGGGGTGACCAGGCCTGCAGGGGAGGGCAGTTGGGGGAACCCAGGCCTGCAGGGGAGGGCAGTTGGGGGAACCCAGGCCTGCGGGGGAGTGCAGTCAGAGGTGACCAGGCCTGCAGGGGAGGGCAGTTAGGGGCAAACAGGCTGGCAGGGGAGCAGTTAGGCATAAATCAGGCTGCCAGGGGAGTGGTTAGGGTTGATCAGGCTGGCAGACAGAAGTGGTTGGGGACAATTAGTAGGCAGGCAGGCGAGCAGTTCAGAGCCAGCATTCCTGGATTATGAGAGGGATGTCCGATTGCACATTTAGGCCAGATCCCATTTTGGAAAGGGTGCAGGATGGACTGAGGGACACAAACCCATGCACGAATTTTGTGCCCTGGGCCTCTAGCAAACACATAAAGTTATTCCCAGCACCAGCAGAGAAAGCTCAGAGGTGGAGCCTTGCAGCGAGACACTGGGGAACACACGTGTGGCAGAGATCTGGAGCGCCCGTGCCAGCAGGGCCCTGACCCCGCACCAGGCAGCCTCTGCAGGCCTGTGCCCAGGCACCGGGAGGGGGCAGAACAGTTCACACCGGTGGGTTTGAAATCCAGAAAACTCGCACCGTGCAAGGTTTCCGTTTATGCATCATAATGCATGAATTTTGAAAAGAAGACGGAATGATCTAGGTTGTACCCATAGGAATATTTTATTTTAAATTGTATGAACTGAGGCTTCAACAATGAAATCAAAAGCAAAATGGAACATTCCCACGTGTTCTGCACCACAGTGTCCCCACGAAGATAGTTCTGGGAAAGGCAGATTTCATGAAAACGTAGTGTAAGGTGAATTTTTTTCTTAATAGTCTGCCATGAATGGGGGTTCAGTTTACAACCTATTAGTCAACTTGGCAGGAAAAAGGTGTTTTGTCAATGCTACAGTCCTTTTGTTCCATGGAAAGACTGGGATTTTCTTACGTGTCAATCATTCTTTAAATCAGGAAACCTCGAATAAGGATATTATTTTTTGAATGGTTTCAATTTGCTGGTCCACTGGCATTAGGAACCAGCATACGTGTTCTCGCCAGCCACCAGAACTGGCGGGCAGTGGCAGGGTGCTTTAGGAGGTAAACCAGTCCAGAGATAAAGGTCACTGCCCTGTGTTGAAGTCATTAAAAAGAGAAAACTCATCTCCGAGAGGGATTAGCTTTTCTGCCCTCACTTGCTACTGTTGCATCAGTTTCATTTTCTTTTTTAAATGGTCCTTGTGTGCCCGTGATAGGATTTAAAATCACTGGGGAAAATATTTGCATTTTTTCCATGGATTAAAATAAGTCAAAAGCCCTGGCTGGTTTTTCTCAGTGGTTAGAGCGTTGGCCCGCTGACTGAAGGGTCTCAAGTTTGATTCTGGTCAAGGGCATGTACCTTTGTTCAAGGGCAGGTTCAATCCCTGGCCCCAGGAGAGGCATGTGCAGGAGGCAACCAATCAATGTGTCTTTCTCACATTGATGTTTTTATCTTTTTGTGTCTCTACCCCTCCTCCCTTCCACACACTCTAAAAATAAATGGGGGCCAGGGGAGGGAAAGTCAACAGATGCCATATGGTGATGTTTATTATCTCAATTAAGAAGAGGGAAAAATTAGTAGTATAGGAAGAATACCTATTACGCTGAAGAGTAAAGTGTGACAAGGTGCAAACATCGTATTTAACATAGATCTGCACTATGTGAACAAGTCATGAACTTTGCCCCAGGACTTGGAGTTTCTGAGGCCCAGAAAGAGACTGAGAATAACAGCCTCCAGGCAGAAGCAGTTGCCCAACCCTGTTGAAAAACACTCTTTCCACACCTGTCCATGATTACCTGAGGGTAACTCAAGACACAGTTCTATTAGTCTGTAGACAGAGGTGGTCTCTGGAGGCTTTGAGTCTTTGCCTGACAGTGAGTTAAAGATAGATCACCCTCTTGTGCCACATGGAAAGGGTGGATTTCCATCAAGTCTTTGAGGCTATGTAACCGTATACAGTGTAATTAATGCCATAAAGCACATCTTCAAATTTAAAGAGCAGTTGGAGGCCAAAACCAGTTTGGCTCAGTGGTAGAGCATCGGTCTTCGGACTGGAAGGTCCCGGGTTCGATTCCGGTCAGGGGCATGTACATTGGCTGCGGGCACATCCCCGGTGGGGGGTGTGCAGGAGGCGGCTGGTCGATGTTTCTCTCTCATCGACGTTTCTAGCTCTCTATCTCTCTCCCTTCCTCTCTGTAATAAAATCAATAAAATATATTAAAAAATGTTTTTAAAAAAATAAAATAAAGAGCAGTTGGAGGAGGAGGAGGAGTGGGAAGAGGGGGCCATACTACAACATGAGTACTTCTGTCCTCAAGAGTTCAAAAGTTATGAAAGACCCTCGAGAGTTCAAGGACACTTGTAAGTGGGACATTTGTCCACCAATTCCATACGGACATGTTACCTGTTTGTTAACTCTGTAGGCATTTTCTGACTTGATCAAACCTCAGCCTACAAAAAAGTGCTTTCCAAGCGGTGATCTGATCTGCTGATATCACATCCTCTACCTGTGGATTTCCCAGGATGCACCACTCCCCATGCCAACCCAAGCCTGGCTGCAGTCACAGGCCTGTCTTTTATTTGCATTCATCCAACTTCCCACAAATGCAGACCATCTAAACACCAAGGCATTTGGACCAACATTCAAATTAAGACTGTTAAATGCTATTTATCTTGACAAGCATATGAGTCCAGGTCTCTGTTCTAATAGCTTTTCTCACATTTATTTATTAGGTAGATCTGCTATCCATCTTAATCTCTAGTGCAGGACAGTGTCAAATACTACTTTTGACTAATTTGGTCAGGCAAAGACTCAAAGCCTCCACAGACCACCTCTGTCTACAGACTGATAGAATAGTGTCTTGAGTTACCCTCAGGTAATCGTAGACAGGTGTGGAAAGAGTGTTTTTCAACAGGGTTAGACAATGGCTTCTGCCTGGAGGCTGTTATTCTCAGTCTCTTAATGGACCTCAGAAACTCCAAGTCCTGGGGCAAGGTGTTTTCTAATAGGGTGGGGCAACTACATTCCCCCCAGGCAAAAACCATTTGCATAGCAAAGGTCTGCATGAGAAAGATTACCTCCCAAGCATGAGGGAATCATTCAGCACAGAAAACTGAGGTGTCTGATTTCTAAGCTCTAACTCCAGAGCCCCCAATCCTGGCTTCTCACACAGCTCCAGTCCACTCTGCCCTCTCTCTGCTGGAGCACAAGGTGGGTGGCTGCATAGAAATTTTAGTGCATTATCCCTTTAAGAGGATGCCTGAATTTCTAGCTGTTTCTCTCCCTGGCAGACAGCAACCCTGTGTGCTACTTTTCACAGCCAGATATTGTGTAGCTACTCTTCTCAATTCTGATGTTCTCTGCTGGGAGGCCCAGCTTGGGGATTAGACTCCAGAGTTCTCAGTGGAACACCTACAGCTGAGATGTCTCTCCGGAACTTCAGTTGCTGTTTATTGAACCTGGCCAGCCCTTTCACGCCTCTGCCCCTCCTACCAGTCTCTATGCTGTCTCCACTTTCAGTCCGTGGTTATCAAGGTTCTAACTAATCTTCAGTTGATTATTCAAGATGGTGGGGTTTTTTTTGTATTTTAGTTGCAGTTCCAGTTTGGTCCTGGGAGTGTCTGTGTAGCATCTACTTACTCCACCGCCATTTTTATTCTCAGCTTTTCTCACATTTATTTTTAAAATATATTTTATTGATTTTTTACAGAGTAAGAGAGAGGGATAGAGAGTTTAGAAACACTGACGAAAGAGAATCATCTATCAGTTGCCTCTGGCACATCCCCGGTAGGTACATGCCCTTGACTGGAATTGAACCTGGGACCTTTCAGTCTGCAGGCCGATACTCTATCCACTGAGCTAAACTGGTTTTGGCCTCACATTTATTGATAGCTTGCTGTGTGTCTCAGATCAGGAGCATTCTTCACTTAAGCCAATGCTGAATGCTTCCATTTCATCTCCTTGTACCAAAGGCGTAAGCTCATGGGAGGGACTTAAGACATGTTGAAGGGTGGGTGAGTGAGACAGACAGGGGCTGTAGAGGGGGTGAGGATTTCTCACATAGAAGGAGGGGTGAAGCAGAAAGGAAGTGATGCTCAGACACAGGGAAGAAGTGGAAATTTGGAGTTCTCAAGAATCCTAGGAAATTGCCACAGAGATCTCCAGAAGCCATCCACCTTGAATATATCCACACATGGATCATGAGTTCAAATAATGTCTGCATTGACCTTGAAATACTATTTTGAAAAATCAGAACGTCGGAAATTGACAGATCTTGAGTTTGGAAAGGTCTTTATTTCATGGCCGGCAGTGCCCACTGACCCTCGGGACCTGGGATTTTTATAAGTGAGTGGAAAGGAACGTGAGGTTCAAATACTCTTTTTCACATTGAGCTCATCAACAAGAAAAGATAGCATCTTCTTTTCCGTACTTCTGACCCTCCCAAACCCTACCAGTGTGTATTACTGAAAAAAATTCCATTAAGTATCTCAAATCTAGTACCCTGTTTCCCCAAAAATAAGACAGTGTCTTATATTAATTTTTGCTCCCAAAGATGCACTAGGTCTTATTTTCAGGGGATGTCTTATTTTTCCATGAAGAAGAATATGCTACACATTTATTGTTAAATGAAAATAAAGGAAATTTATTACCTGTATACGGTACGGTAGTATGGTAGTTGTCAACACAAACCAGACAAACTGTGAATCCTACAGTATCAATAATTTACTCATTTATTCAATGACAATCATGTCATCATCTTCTGGAACATCATCATAACAATCCAATTTCTGAATTTCCTGGTGAATTTCTTGTGACTCCATTTCTTTCAGAATCAGTGGACCAAATCTCTCATGTTTAGCAATAGGACTGTCTTTAAATGAGTGCTTCTTGTCAAGGTAGCCTGCTCGCAGTGCATTTGTAATGCAACTGTCAGTGATTTTCTCCCATGAATTCTTCACCCAAGTCACAACTTGTTGCAGTTTAGGTTTCACAAAGTTTCCACTCTGATTTCTCTCCATTCACACAGCATTGAAGTCGGGACTCCACGTAACGTCACTGGTTGCTAGACACCAGTCGGGGCGGCCCTAGCGACCAGTTTACAGTACATTAATTTTCATTCTGAGACAGAGCCTGGGGGCCTTATTTTGGGGGGGATGCCTTATATTTCACTCAGAAGGAAACCTGTAAGTAGGTCTTATTTTCGGAGGATGTCTTATTTTCGGGGAAACACGTTATTTGGAGACTCATTCTCAACCACATCTGTCTCCCCTGCAAAGAGACACCGTAGCTGCTGCCAGAGTGGCCACCCCGGGCTTCCAGAGGGCAGGCGCAGGGTGGGCGAGAGGAGGTCTGGGAGAAATTGTGCCTCCACTGTCCACCCTGAGGGATGAGGTTTTATTTATTTTTAATGAAAAGAATCTACAAACCAGGAAGTGGAAACCTCTTCATTGCCCTGTAGGCGTGCTCTTGATAAATAATGAAATAACATTGGAATTACCTAGAGCTTTAGGATCGGGAACTAGGACTTGATTAGAGATGAGCCCTCTGCCTGGTGGGGACTGCGGTTGCTCCCTTTTCCTCTTATATTTCGTACAAACATCTCAAGGGTGCCTCCTACCTGGTTCACTGTTGTTGTTTATTCTGTTTTGTAAAAGACAGCGGTACTTTGACTTTCGTAGTGCTAAAGACTCCTTTTAAAAATATATTGGCACTTGCCTTAGGTGGTTTGACTCAGTGGATAGAGAGCATCGTTCTGCAGACTGCAGGGTCCCGGGTTCGATTCCAGTTAAGGGCACATGCCCTTGTGGGCTCAATCCCTTGTAGGGGGTGTGCAGGAGGCAGCCCATCGATGATTCTTTCTCATCATTGATGTTTCTCACTCTCCCTCTCCCAAATCAATACAAAAATAAATTAAAAATAAAAAAATATATATGTTGGCACTTACAGTTGACTTGTGAATGAACCTGAATAATTCCTGAGCCTGGGCAAACTGCACCTGGCCATTCAGAGAGACTGACCCAGTTCCAAAGGGCACCCTTTGGCATCGGCCTGATGACAAGTCCATTTTGCTCCCTGAAGAAGGACGGGGCCTTAAAGGAGTCCCAGTTCTTCCTGAGAGATGCAGGCAGGTGACTTGGCAAAACCAGGTGGCAAAATAAAACATGGTGGCAGGGATGAAGTTGGTATAATTTGCTCACTTTTCCTGATGAGAATTATAAAATTGCTACGGGACATAAATGTGTTTTTTTTTGGGGGGGGGGGGTCTTTAACCTGTGATAGAGCAAGCCATAAAAAGAGGACAAATTACCACATAGGAAGGGCGTGACATGTGCGTCAGCTCCTGGCCCCATGCATCGTGCACCGAGCATAACACCTGCAGGCTCCCCTGTTTCTCGCAAATCTTTTGCAGATTTGCAGGGTTGCAGTGGTCATGCATACGTACATGTAGGCCACATCATGAATGTATTTTCCCACAAGTAGCATTTTAGGAGCTGTATGTGAAACATAGCCCATTTCACTTTCGCCGATAGTCTGCAATAAACCAAGTCTCTGCTTCCTTTCCATTGGAGCTGAGTGCAGGTAAGCCGGCCGGCAGCAAGCTGGGCCGCCTGTCCACGGAGGAAGTATGCCACCCGGTTCCAGAGAGGCGCCTGCGTGACGGAGAGCTCCATGTGGAAAGAGCCGTGGCCGGGCAACATGTGCTTTACCCTCCTGTTTCCGCTGTGGCTCTTCTGTTAGCTCCAGATGATTTGGAAAAGCCATTATGGAGGGGAACGGGAATGGGCCCTGAGCCTTGCAATGCGGACATTCTGGGCACAAGTGTACCCATACCTAGGATGTTAACCTTAACCTTCAGCAGTCGCACTGTGGACAATGTATGGTAACCCGCCTCCCTCTCTCTCCCCTAGTTTGTGGCTCACCCCAACTGCCAGCAGCAGCTCCTCACCATCTGGTACGAGAACCTCTCGGGCCTGCGGGAACAGACCATAGCCATCAAGTGTCTGGTGGTGCTGGTGGTGGCCTTGGGCCTCCCGTTCCTCGCCATAGGCTACTGGATCGCCCCGTGCAGCCAGGTACAGCTCTCCGATTCGTTTCCTCAGTGGTTGGTGTGCCCTGTCCTCCTGGAAGGAGAAAGCTTCCTCCTTGAGGCTCTTATCAGTTCCACCCTGAGTGCTACTTGCTTCAGGAACAGGAGTGCTGCTTTTGAGTGATGGGGTCAGTTCTAACAAGGGATGAGAGAGGACTCGGTGCAGCGGGACAGATGGCCTTGCAGGCACACGATGCTTTGGCTTTTAAGATAAAATTGCTGCTGGGGTGAAGCTGCGGATGTTCACATTCTGTTGGCAGCTTAATCCATAGAGAGCTGCTGGGCCAGCTGCAGTGGACAGAGCGGCCCTGCCGCAGGGGGACCACGACCCCCTGGCCTGACAGCCGGCAGCGTCCCCTGGACCTGTCCGTGCCACGTGGCTGAGTGTATTAAGCCCCGTTGCCAACGTGGTGCTATCCAGAGTCCAAGAAAGTGCACGCCAGGTTCCCCGCCCTCTTTGCTCTTCAGAGGGAGGACGAGTGTAGCATTGGGCGTGGGGGCTTCGGAATTTTTTATGGTTTTTTATTTTGCTTGAATCTTTTTGTTCGTGACTTTTCTCCCTCTCTCCACTGCCAGTGTGGCGCTCACCTGACTGTGCCCGAGGGGACCACTGAGCCAGACGGGGAAGGAGAGCTGGGCAGCTTACGGAATCTGCGTTAGGCACATAGAGGGCACTGCTAGGGACAAGTGCTGCTCTGAGATCCGTAATCCTGTTTTTACATTCCCAAATCTGGTTTTGTTTAAATCAGAGGCAGTTTCAGGCAAAATGAGTCAAGGCCATTTACGAGCGACCCTGGATATCCGTCATCCGTCTGGCTCAGCAGCCTCCCGGCAGAGTCCTGCTCTGTGGGCACCGTCTATGCGCGGGGCTATCCATCCATCTCACTCCTGCTGGAGCTGCCCATGCAATTCAGGGTGGAAAGTTTGCATTTTGATCCGTTTCGGTGACTCGACTGAGTTCCTTAGTTATGTATCATGGAAAAGTCTCATACAATTTCTCAAATGCATGAGCGCTTAAGACTGAAAACTATAAATACTGTGAAAGAGCATGCCTTAAAGCAAAAGTCACATCCCACCCAAATAGCTTCCCTTTCCGGGGCAAAGGAACTGGAGCTCAGGTTTATACGTGTTTGTCCCTCAGGGCGTTTTGATCGTGGGAACTTGCATCCCTCAGTCCTCTCCCCTTTTTCTTTTCACTCATAGAAACCCAGCTCCCTGTGTGGGAACGCTGCCCAGCAGGGAGGGGAAGAGAAGGGAGGGGAAGGGACAGCGTGGTCCCTACCCACATTTATACCTGCCACACACCATCTACCTGATGGTGAAAAGACAGCCTGGCAAGAATTCTCTGCACACATCCCATTTGCAGTACAGGCAGGCTGCTTCCCTTTCATATTATTGGAAGTCTTTAAAGACCAACCTTTTGGAGACTTGGCAATTCCCAAGGAAATGAGCTGTATACCCCCCTCACCACTACTCCCCCCCCCCCCCCAATGTGCAGCTGCCCAGCAGCACAGTGATGTGAGAGCCCTGTGCATTTTCCAGGAGCAGACGTGGCGTTGGTCTGCGTGCCTTGCTGGTAGGCCCCAGAAGCGCTTGACAGCCTTGGGTGTTTGTTGATGTCACGTTAAGGACGCGGATATACGAACACATCTGTTTGAGTTTGCGGTCCTTTCAATGTGAACCTTGGGCTTTTTGAGGCCATGGACTGAGTTGAACCCTGGGGTTTGAGTGTGAAGGATGGAGAACTTATTTGATAAACCTACCGAATGTACCCAGTCCTCGGACCGCAGAAGCCCTGGGGACAGGAGGAATGGTTTTCATTTCTCCCAGAACACGGGGCTCCTAAGGACATCCTGTCACGTGGGATTTGAAAGGATCAACCTTGAAGTAATTATAAACTGAACTGTAAGGTGCTCTTGTACTATTTATATGATTTTCCAACTCGGGGATGGGTGACTTTCACTTAAATTAACCTACTTAGAGGCTTCATTATTTGTATCTCCCTCTTCTAATTGGGATAGTAACAGATAAAACATTTATCCTGATTAGAACATTTTTTGCCTTTTTTTCTATCATATGAAGCACAACTTGATTTTGGAATATTTAGAAAAGAGGACTAAAATTTACTTCTGCAGTAGTAAGATTTCTTTTTAATCTTCCAAGTGTTATTAATGTGCTAAAATACATCATAACATTTCAGTTGTAAATGAACGAATTTATCTACAAATTTATCATAACATTCCAATGATACAGCAGTAAAGGATTACACACTACAAACTTGGGACTGCTTTTCCAGGACTCTGAGAACCTTGGCACGGCATAGTCTCTCAATGTAAAAGTAAGAATCACCAGGGTGTGCCCTGTGACTTCAGAAATGCACCTGTGAATGTGGTTGATCCTAAGGCAAATTGGATGCTTAGAAACTGAAGTTTGAAGACTTCTTAAGTTATTTTTTGGAGGAAGCATCCCCGAAAAGGAGTCATTTTTATAACCGAGAGCTTTTCAGAAACAGAAACAAAGCTTCGAAAGTGTTCTCATTTCATCTGTTGGGCTTCCTTACCCTGTGTAGTAATTTTCATAAGTAGGAGCCAGATTTGCAAAAGTAAATTTTATTTTATGTGTTTTTGTTCCATTGCAGCTGGGGAAGGTCCTGCGCAGCCCCTTCATGAAGTTCGTGGCGCACGCGGCTTCTTTCATCCTCTTCCTGGGCCTGCTTGTGTTCAACGCCTCAGACAGGTTCGAGGGCGTCAGCACGCTGCCCAACATCACGGTCCTCGACTATCCCAAGCAGATCTTCAGGGTCAAGACCACCCAGTTCACGTGGACCGAGATGCTAATCATGGTTTGGGTCCTTGGTAAGCCTTGGATTTCAAGTGCTCTGATTTCTATCCAAAACAATGTCTAGTCCTGGCTGGTGTGCTCAGTGGTTAGAGGACCGGTCCAAGCAGCAAAGGGCTCAGGTTCAAATCCTGGTCCAGGGCATGTGCGGGAGACAACCAATCAATGTGCCTCTCTCACGTGGATATTTCTCTGTCTCTTCCCTCCCTCCCTTCCACTTTCTCTTAAAAAAAAAAAATCAATGGGAAAAATATCCTTGGTGAGGATTAACCAAAAAACAAAAACCAGTATCTACATAATGATCATTATTTTCCCTTTTTTAAATTGAATTTATTGGGGTGATGTTGGTTAATAAAATGATACAGGTTTCAAGTATACAATTCTATAACACATCATCTGTATATTGTACTGTGTGTTCACCACCCCAATGTCATTTTCCATTTAAAATCTTATTTTACATATATGGTGGCAGTATCACCGTTGTGAGATTAGCAGAATAGCAACAAAATCCTATAATTTGACATATTTATAATGCTACCAGTTATCCTAATAATAAATTTAAAATGTTTATGAGTAACATACTGTGTTCCTGAAATCTAACTTTGATTATTGAACAAAAATGAAGGTTTTTAAATGTGACTCACTGTGATGATCAAATATTTCACTGAAATTCTTGTGGCGTCACCCGGTGGCTATCAGCTGACGCTGAAGAACATTGATACCATCTCCGTTTTAGAGCTGATGGGAGAGTCCATTTTCAGAATGCAGTTATTTTGTCTCACAGGGGCCCTCTTGGAATAGCTAACTCTTAGAGTAAACATTTTAGGCAATGTGAGAAACAACGGATATTGGATCAAGTTTATCTATTGATTGCTAATCCCAAGTCCTTTTCATGTGTCCTTTCTATCTCCCCCAGCAGTTTGCTGGTGTCTCCTCACTTCCTGATTTAATAGGTTGCTTCATTTGTCCCATTCACTCCTGTGGCCTCGATTCTGAGACAAGTCTTTTTTTTAGACATTTTATTTTGGGCCAATGAGTTTCTTTTAAAAATTCCACAGTGATTTCCCCTTACAGCGTCAAGGCAAGGAGTGGTGTGCCCTGTGTTCCCTGGCAGCCTTTTCTGCCTTTAATTTCCTCACAGCCTCTGGCTCCCCTGCTGAAGGGCTTGGTTCCCCAGCAACACCCCCTCCCCAGTGTGGAGCTGGAAGGAGGAGGGGTAGGGAGTGAGGGAGGGAAGCTGTTCTTTTGTTGTTAATCCTCACCTGAGGCTATTTTCCCTTCGTACACACCTAGACCAGGACCAGGGGTCAAGCCTGCAACCGAGGTCCATGCCCTACACTGGAATCGAACCTGGGGCCCGTCAGTTCGCAGGCCGGAAGCTCTTTCTGCTGAGTCAGACCGGCTAGGGCAGGTGGGAGGGAAGCTGTTCTTATTAAAAGTCTACAGGACAACGCTCACTTGGGACTATTCCTCCCCTAATTACTAGGGCTCTGTAAAGAACCAATGTCATTTTATAAAGATGAATTCTTACTCCTTCAAAATTCTCCTGGGGTAAAATCTGTGACTTGGGGAGCCTTCCTGGTGTATTTCCTCCTGTCGGCCCTGGCCCCTCTGTCTGAGTGGCAGTGATGCTGGGCCCAAGAGTGGAGGTGTGTTTCACCAAATCCTGACTTGGGGGAGTGAGTCATTTCCGAGGGACCTTCCTCTCCCATCACCTCTTCCCGGTGAGCTGGGCAGTCTGCTCCGTGGTACCCAGCACGGTGCTTTACGGACGGGGCGTGTGTAGAGATGGGGCTGGTGGGGGCCCAGTAGGAGCGTCTCAGGCTGAGCTGCAAACCTCCCCCGGCCCCCCCCGTGTGTCGTGGCAGGAATGATGTGGTCCGAGTGCAAAGAGCTCTGGCTGGAAGGCCCGAGGGAATACGTCGTGCAGCTCTGGAACGTGCTGGACTTCGGGATGCTCTCCATCTTTATCGCCGCCTTCACAGCCAGGTTCCTGGCCTTCCTCCAGGCAACGAAAGCGCAGCAGTACGTGGACAGCTACGTCCAAGAGAGCGACCTGAGCGAAGCCACCCTTCCCCCGGAGATACAGTATTTCACTTACGGTGAGTCCTCGCCGCAGGGTCCTCGTGTTTCCGCATTTCGGAGGGCATGTGGTGGGAGAGGCGAGTTGAGTGGTTCTGAACGGTGGCGACAGAGCGGGAAGTAGCAGGAGCCTCAGAGCCGGGTTCCTATCCAGGCTGGCTCTCCAGGGCTGGGTGACTGTGTTCAGGTTCATTTACTCCCCGGTGCCTCAGCTTTCACATCCACAACAAGAAGGTGCTGCAAGGTGGGAGAAAAATCTCCTTCAAGTCTAAGGACGTAGTTTACTCTCAGGGACGCTGAGGACGTGAGCCTGTCTTGAGGAGGGGGAAGTAACTGGAGACGGTGATTGATGTGGGAGATGAGTCCCTGAGAGCGTGTCTTCGAGGTGCTGACCTGTACAGGTGAGGTACACAGCGTGGTCACAAGATCACAGGCTTGAGAACTGGTAGAATCTCGGAGAGAAGGGCGTGCCTCCCCTCCGGGTGGCACAGGAGGCAAGGTGCCACACTTCTGTGTCAGAGAGCAGCGCGGCCCAACCGATGCCCAGTGTGCGAGGACCCCGATGCCCGCCCGCCCAGCACGCGCCGCGTTAGGGAACCGTAGCCTTCCTCCCCCCAAGGCAGGATCAGGCGCTCGCAAGAGCAAATGCTTCCATCATTGCAAAATCTCAAATCTGGAAAAGACTTTAGGAATTACGGCCTCGCCTTCGTTTTACAGCTGAGGAAATGCAGGCAGAGTTCACGCGTGTTCCGACGTGAAGCGTAGTCTGTAAGTGACATGGGGGCGTGCCTGGCAGCGCGGACGCACGGCGTGTTAACCGCACTGAGAGGGCTGGCGTCTGCTCCAGCGCTAGATGTACACTTCACACGTTGTGACATCTAAGCGTGCTGCCGTGGAGTCGGTGAGCAAAGAGGTTTCTGTACCGGGGAGACCAGATCAAAGAAACAAGCGATCGCCCTTTGTGATTAAAGAATTAACTTGGTTGTATTTTTGTGTAATATATGCTTCAGTTCTCGATCACCCGTTTATTTACCTGTATTCATGTGTCGTTAATGGCTGTCATTTGAGGGGAAATCTGTGAATTCAGACCACACTGCTTATTATGTGTGTGATTTTGATCAAGTTTTTAACCTTAGCCTTGTTATCTGCATCTCTGAAAGGAGGATCATAATAACACCAGGTCTGTGGGGCTGCTGACATCACAGAGCCTGGTGCACAGTAAACATTCAATAAACGGTGCTTTTTATTGTTGTTGCCAAGGTGTGCGATGCTGCCTTCTCCTGGGAGTGGCCCCGTTCACACAAAATCAGCCCCATTGCACTTCATTGGCCTTCCAGGGAAACAGTCTGCTGTGACCTTGAGAAGTGACCTTGAAAGGGTTCTGGTGACCTCATTAGAATATCTGTGGCTCAGCAGCAGTTTTCGTTTTCCAGGAACACGGTTTCTTGTTCAGATACCAAGTCGATAGCACCATGTGATCCGGGACATTCTCATGTCTCTAATTATGACGTTTTACTTCATTAACTGTGAGATGAACTAATTCCCATGGTATACAAAAGTTTTGTGCCCCAAGTTTATAGGATCACAGACTTGTTGGCCGATAAACCATCAGTCAGGCCTGTCGTTTTGTCATCCCGACCGCCTGTGTTTAACTTCCATCTTTCCCACTTAATTCTGTTTCTACTCAATGTGAAGTCAGCTTAGTGTCTCCACTATAATGTTTTCTCCACTGGAATAATTCACATAAGTGTAAGATTCATATGTTTCTGCTTTAATGGGTCAAATAGAGCCCAGACCAGGGGTGGGCAAACTTTTTGACTCGAGGGCCACAATGGGTTCTTAAACTGGACCGGAGGGCCGGAACAAAAGCAGCCTGACCATGCTGGCACTCTCATCTTGGGCTGCTGAGCAGAGGGGAGAGCAAGAGAACCCTCCGCTCTTTCAGCTCCGCGGGCCGTATAGAACAGCTGAACGGGCCGGTTCCGGCCCGCGGGCTGTAGTTTGCCCATGGCTGGCCCAGACCGTTCATTAAATCTAGAATAGTTCCAATGGAGACATTAACCACTTACCTATAAGGCAGCGCCTAGTGGAGGTATTGGCTTTGCATAGTTAGCAATGAGTGGAAAGGCCCATTTTTAACCTCCCTCTCTGTTTCCAGCCAGAGATAAGTGGCTCCCCTCCGACCCTCAGATCATCTCGGAAGGGCTCTATGCCATCGCCGTGGTGCTCAGCTTCTCCCGGATCGCCTACATACTCCCCGCCAACGAGAGCTTCGGCCCCTTGCAGATCTCCCTGGGCAGGACCGTGAAAGACATCTTCAAGTTCATGGTCCTCTTCATTATGGTGTTTCTCGCCTTTATGATTGGCATGTTCATCCTGTACTCTTACTACCTTGGGGCTAAAGTAAATGCTGCTTTTACCACGTAAGTAAGGTTTCTTGTAGACACGTCTAGATGAAGCAAAGGAAAACTTTCAGTGATTGTAGTAATGATGTTTTTAAGAGAAGAAAAACTCCATTGAAAACAGTGCCCATGTGTACTTACATTGGCTCAGATTCTGCTCTGAGTTTAGTGGGCAGTTGACCACAGGATGAATCAGAATTTGGAAAAATCCTAGACAAAATGGGCTATTTTGAGAGTTGAGTAGTAAAATTTTAATACTGGATGTCTCTTACATTATGTATGACTTTAAATTTAGTTTCATCATTTTGAAGTCATTACTGTTATTTCAAAAAACTAGAGGGAGTCAAATAAAAGAAATAATAGCTCAATGTGTACGGCCCACTAGAACGGTAACAGTATGTCCTCCCTCTGGTTAGACTGGTTTCCACAGTGCAGATTCACCTCTTCCAGGAAGTCTTCCTTGATTGAACCCCCTTAGTCTTTGTCCTTTTAAATTCTGTCAATTGGAGACATCCAGATGTGAGAGTCACTGTCACCCATGGGGTTTGGCTGTCCTGGGGGTGGCCCTTCCCCTGGACTGCAGGCCTTGCAGGTGGGAGGCCATGTCCTCCACCTCCCTTTGTGTCCCTTTGTGTCCACTGGACACTAGCCGGCCAGTCAGCACATTACCTATAGAGAAAGACGGAGCCTCACGCCCTGCCAGGCATCACATTGTCCAGAAATAAATTCCTTCAAGTCGTCAATATAGAGCAGGTATCGGGTGAACGAGACCTGAAGCTCTTGCTTTCAGTGGAGAAACTGTCTGTCTGAACCCAGTGGGAGGTGCACAGGGAGCCTGGAGCTCCGAAGGCGCTTCGGCCCTGAGGTCTTCTCCTCGGCCGTGTGAGGACGGCACCTGAGCTCCGTGGGAGAACACGGCTCGGAAACCAGGCGGCCTGGCTGCCAGTGCACCTGCTGGCCTGCAGCCACGGCCTCTGGCCAAGTTAATGCATCTCTGTAAGTTTCGTTTTCCTAATATATATATAAAGAGCTAGGTGGCATCATGACCGGACGGGCGACCGGTCACCATGAAGTGCATGGAGCACCTCTCGGCCCCCGAGCCATTCACCTTGATGGACAGGAGGCTGGCGGTGAGGCAGGACGGGGACTGCGGAGGGCGGTGGTGGCCGTGAGCTTAGCAGAGCAGTCACCCAGGCGCAGTGAGTTCCATGAAGCAGTCTCGGGGCAGGGGAGTTTCGAGGAGCAGTTGTGGGTTCGGGGACCTCGTGGAGCAGTGACGGAGCGGGGGGAGTTTCTCGGAGCAGTGGTGAGCTTCGCAGGGAGACAGCAAACTTCAGGAAGCAATCGAGGGGCAGGGGGAGCCGCGCAGAGCGTCCCGGAGCGGGGAGCTTCACATGGCGTCACAGGATGGCAGAGGCCATGCGACGAGGCCAGCCTAGGCGTAGGGACCCTAACCACCCACAATTTCATGCCCACTGGGCCTCTAGTTTTATTTATTTATTTTTAAAATATATTTTATTGATTTTTTACAGAGAGTAAGAGAGAGGGATAGAGAGTTAGAAACATCGATGAGAGAGAATCATCGATCAGCTGCCTCTTGCACAGTCCCCACTGGGGATGTGACTGCAACCAAGGTACATGCTCTTGACCAGAATCAAACCCGGGACCTTTCAGTCCGCAGGCCGATGCTCTATCCACTGAGCCAAACCAGTCTTGGCTGGGCCTCTAGTTTTAAAAATAAACACAAAAAGGTTTAAGGCAGGTTGTCGGTTATGTTGGTAATTTGTAGAAAGCCTCTCACCCACAATGGAAGCTAGGACCTGCCGGCACCCTCTCCATCTCCCTGTCCCCTCTCCACCAGGTAGATTCACACAGAGTCGGAGAGAACGAAGAGGGAGGGAGGGGTTCGCAAGGAGCAAGAGGAAGAGGCAGGAATTCTGTGAGGCCGTGAAATTAATGGCAGGAACAAGGGGATTGTAGTTTTCTGTTTCCTAGCACCCGTGCTATCACAGCACATGGTCAAATGTTCTGTAACAGAGAGTAGCTCTGTAGGAACAGGATTTTTATTCCGACCCTATCCCCGGGGCTCAGCCCAACTTCTAGAACATAATAGTTGAATGAATGAATGAATGAATGAATGAATGCATAAACTAGTACTAAAACCTATAAATCTACAGAATTGTTATTAAGAATCTGTTATAAACTATTTTAAAAAGTTTTCATAAATCTCTCTTTGGAAAAAGGTCTCACTTTTTTTTTTAAGAAAAATTTTTATTCACCTCCATATTGCTATTTGCACAGTTTCCCAGAACAAATTGTACAGAGTAACACAAATGCTATGGTCCAAATGAAATACAGAATTCATAACAGGAGGACACGTTCCTCCGAAGAAAGGCGACCCTGTGTGCTCTGGGATAGCACTGCAGCAACGAAAATGTAGGACTTGCTCTCGACCTCTCCTTTGCGATGGAAGTCTGCGTGTGTAGTTATTTAAGGGTTATTCTTGCTGCTCACAGACCCACAGTTACAGTTGGGTCATATGCTGAGACCAGCCACATTCAGCTGGCAAAGCCCATTTAAGAGTAAACTGGGGCCTTCGTCTTAGAGGTGTGGGGAGGCTATGTGCTAACTGCCGCATGGGACCGGGAGTCAGGAAGTAGATTATTTAAATTGAGGGGAAAAAAGAGGAACCTCTCCTTCTGTTGCCTCCTCTTCATCTGCAGCCAAGCATACCGCCTGGCAGGTGCTAGTCCCTCTGCCACGGCTCCTGGGAGCAGTGTGGGCTGGGAAAGCCTGATCCCTCGCCTGGACCACAGTTCTGAGTGCCCCCCAGTTCAGGGGCAGGGGTTTCTGTCGGAGATTTTTTGCATAAACAAGAAGATGAGCATTTGTATACCCCTCTTTTTTATTCAAATTGTAGACTATTTCACACTTGCCACTTCTTTCTTTTTTTACTTAAGAATATATCATTTTATATAGACGCAGGAGGATAGATCTGTGTCATAGCGTTTCCCCTATGGATATACAGAACTGTTTACCCACGCCCTGTGGGTGGGTGTCAGGGTGCTCTTTCTGCCCCACGGCCTCGCTGTAAGGAAGATGCCTGTGCATAGTTTTCTGGAAGTGGGCATATACTTTTAATCCCGACCTTGTTCAGAAAACCTGATAGAGATTCTAAACCACCTACAAGATCACACCCCAAACTTGCATCCTTCTAGGAGACAGGAATGGGCATTGTGGTAGAACTTCTTTCCCCCAAAAAAGCCTATTCCGGAGACTTTTTCCTGGATAACTTACAGAGTGGCTGGGCATCAGCACAAAGTAACCACACGCTCCTGAAAACCTGAGAATAACGTACGTTAAACATTATAGTACAACTAGAGGCCCGGTGCACGAATCCAGGGCCCTCAGCCTCAGCCTAGTGGGGTCCCTCAGTCTGGGTCCCTCTGGGATCGGCTGAAATCGGCAGTCTGACATCCCCCCAGGGATGTAGTAGTGTACAACGTGACACTGTGTACAACGCGGCTGGGAGGAGCCCAAGACAGGCCAGGTGCCTCGCCAATCTGGTTCATCCCAGTCCCCCGCTGTGCCTGCCTGCAGCTGTGGCCAAGCGCTGCTGCTGCAGCTGTGCTTGCCAGTCAAAAGTGTTGTGTCTGGCACCCATCAGCCAGCTGAGCGGCGCTCCACTGTGGGAGTGCACTGACCACCAGAGGGCAATTCCTAAGTTGAATGTCTGCCCGCTGGTGGTCAGTGAGTGTCATAGCAACGCGTTGAATATTGAATGGTTGAATGGTCACTTAGGGTTTTATCTATATAGATAATTCCATTCTGGGGTTTATGATGGCATTTTATGATGACATCGGACATTGGTACAGTGGCCAGACCCATACTTGTTTTTACTTCTGACTTTTTAACATGGAAAACTGTTAGCTTGCTGACTGTGTGCCTCATTCTTTCGACAGTGTGGAAGAAAGCTTCAAGACTCTGTTTTGGTCCATATTCGGGTTGTCTGAAGTGACTTCAGTTGTGCTCAAATATGATCACAAGTTCATAGAGAATATTGGATATGTGCTTTATGGAATATACAATGTGACTATGGTGGTCGTTTTGCTCAACATGTTAATTGCTATGATTAACAGCTCATATCAAGAAATTGAGGTAAGCAGACTCCTGCCCGTGGGTCTGTCCTTGCCGTCGTTCTAATGACGCAGCACATCTGTGTCATGCCCTGTGGGTGGTCCAGCTCCTGGAAGCAACGAGGCGGGGTGCACCCAGGCCGTCCTCTGGGTTTTCCACCCCGACAGGCAGCCTGTGCCTTCCAGCGTCTTCTAGGGGCACCGTGGGGCTCCCCACGGCTTTATCGTCACTCTCGGGGTCTATTGCAGGCGTTTTGAAATTGGCGGCTGGAAGAAGTGCTAGGCATTGGGAGGTTGCTCTCTCCCCATTAGCCAGCCAGCTGTGAAAGGCCCTGGAGGGGGATTGCTAGGCATCTGGCAAACCTTGATGATGTTCTTTATCCGGTTGGAACTTTTACTGTGGTAGAAATCATTGTACTTTGGGTTTTGGATTGAGCTGGTTGGAACCTTTCCTTATGGTTGTATGTATGTTTTCTATGTCCTCTGGTTTAGTGTTCAGTAGCTTCTTAGGGCTTTGCTGTTTGTTAAGTTCATTGAGTCTCTCTGTGTGCTTTATCGAGACACACAGAGAGTGTTATCAAAGCCGAAGCGAGGCCCTCCAGGTAGGAGAACTATGGTACTTTGCATTCCTGCTTGTCTAGTGAGTGTGAACCAAGGGAGCCAACTTCTTCCACTCCTCTCCACCATTTCTCCCAGTAGGATGGTCATGCCCATCACCAGGGGGCAGCTCTCTGGACCAAAGGAGATTAAAAAAACAAAACAAAACAGGAACAGGCTGCTGAGGGCCTTGTGTGGCATTTGAGGACATATGGAAGACACATTAACACCAAAGTGCAATTTCATCTGATTTCTGTTTTTCCCCCTTTGCCCTTGGGGTATAGTATGCTGTACCTACAGCTTATTGGATGGGAGGGAGGGTGGCTAGAGAGTGGGGAACTGTTGATGGATATACAGAGTTGGCAGGGAGAGAGGATAATCCTCCCATCCTTCCTGGATCCTGACTTTTTCTTGTGCTTTTCTTTGTGTCTTGGGTAGGGGCCAGGAATCCTTGTTAAGTTTCAGTGGGTACACACAGAAGCGCATGGACAAGAAAAATAAAATTTAAAATTAGTATCAAGGAAGCTGATAGAATATTACGTAGAACAATAGAGATTATAAGCAGATAATTGTATATAAGTCACTTATCTATTTCAAAAGCACAGTTTAGGTTCATTATAACACCCTATAGAATCAATTACTAGAATTTTTAGTTTTTAAAATGAGTTCTGTCTTTTATGTCTTGTGACACAGGATGATAGCGATGTCGAATGGAAGTTTGCTCGCTCAAAACTTTGGTTATCTTATTTTGATGATGGAAAAACGTTACCTCCACCCTTCAGTCTAGTTCCCAGTCCAAAGTCATTTGTTTATTTCATCATGCGGATTGTTAACTTTTCCAAATGCAGAAGAAGGAGGCTCCAGAAAGACATAGAAATGGGGCTGGGGAACTCAAAGTCCAGGGTAGGTATCCGACACTCCCTGCGGCCTTGCGGGGAATGTGGTGTCTTTCTCCTGGCCTTTTGATGTGTGTCCGATAATTTTTCTGTGTGAACTTAGAAGATGTCAAAAGTATTGTCCATTCCACAGTCTTTCATAGATGAATGATGAATACTTTCCTAAAGAGTCACGAGGTCACGTAATCTATGCCTTGCTTTGGGTCATAATTTCACGTAAGCTACCCGATTAAAATCAAACAAGAAATTCCTTAACTCGTTAAAGATGAACAGAACACTTGGTTTCCTGCATTCTATGTTTCTCAACTGTTCTTCCAAAGTTGAAGCGTTTTAGCTGCACATTTTCCTAATGGTTGTATGGATGTTCAGCACCACCATAGTCTTCTTGTTTGTACAGACCCTTTATTCGGCTAAAGACTCCTGTTTCCTTCAATGTTATAAAATCGATGCAGGCCTAAGAGCGTCCTCAAGTATTAACTGTAAATGCCCCGTTTAGAAATAATCAAGAACGGTGTGTCCTTGAGTGGCCCCGGCCGAGTAAAACTCATCAACGGGGATGAGATTCATGATGATAGTTTATTACCACGAACTCGGCTTTCAGAGACAAAGCTGGCACAGGACACAGAAAGATCTGGGCAGAACCGCAAAGAACAGTGAGCAAGGCAGGTCAGAGGAAAGGCGTGGGGCTAACATTTCTGTCTGAGGTTGTAAGAATGGCCCGTAGCTGGGAGCCGCAGACAGCACTGTTATCTCCAGGAAATCCAGGCCTCTGAGCCGAGCTGGACCTGGTTCTCCCTGACGATGGCCAGGGGCTGGATTCGTGTGATTTCACTTCTCACCTTTGAAGACAGAGGTGCTTTCCAAGTCTTATAACCCCCTGGCAGCTCATTTTGTAAGAAGGTGGCCTTTTAAGCCTTCCTGGGTGTGGGCTGTTAAGGCCATACGTCTGCAAGGCAGTGATGGGTTGCAGCATCCCACAGTTTCAAACAATACCCCGTGCGTGCCCACCGAGAGCAGTTTACTGTCAGGAAGAGCGCCTGGGCGTCTGACCCGGGTTTGAGTTCCAAGCTTACGACCTATTAGCGAGTCCCCTGGGTAAAGTGCTCCATCGCTCTGAGCCCCGAGTATCGCACTGAAAGAGGCAGCCTCATAGGGTTCTCATGAGATGACACGAGACGGACAAAGTTCCAGCCTCGACAAATAGCAGTGCCCTTCCTAATCCGCAGTTTGCCAAGTGCTTTGCTGTTCATTTGACCCTCATGCAGCACTGTGAGGTAGGTATGACTATTGTTCCCACTTTGTAGCTGAGACAGCTGAAGCCACTAAAGTCACTCACTTGTGCGAGGGCACAATGCAGGCCTCACGGGGCAGGTGTGGGACTGAAGGCAGCACCAGACGCCCGCTCTTCCTGCTGCACCTGGCACCTCCGCTCACTGCTGCGCTCTGGCCTGGCTCCTGCCCACCTCCCCGCCAGCTGCACGGTGCTTCTCTCTTCAAGGGGCCAGCCACTACTTGCCATCTTGGGCAAATTCTGCTACTGCTGAAACTGACTTTGCTTTTCTGGGCATTTAGAAACTGAGGCTTTATTCTTTTCAAAGAAAGCCTCTCCAGGATGGGAGTGCAAGCCCTTACATTTCACCCCCTAGTATTTTCTTTCTGTAGGCAGCGGATCCCGACCTCCTGCCTGATGGTGTCTTGGTGTAGAAGGGAAGATGCTAGCGGAGAGGGCATTCAGGTGCCACGTGGCTACCTGGACCCTGCGGGGGGGATGGCACGGTGTGCCCACAACCGTGAGGGGCAGGCGTGCTCCCTGTGGGTGCCGGCAGGAAGAGAGTGGTCCCGGGGAGGCTGCTGAGAGAGGAGCCAGGCTCAGAGCAGGTAGAATCGCTTTGTACAGCTTCGCCTTCTAGGCGCCCTGGATACCTGTTGATAACGTGTACACGGTCCCCAGGATCAGGAATGCTTAGTGAGCCCGTTTATAAAAGACTGTTTTCAGTTAATCAGCTCGTGACAGTGCATGCTGCCAGCACGACAGTGATGTGAGTATGTTGCTCCCATTAGCTTTTTGACCTTTGGAAATATGTTAAATCATGTCTAAAACTCATCTTCCACAAAATGTCCCTCGGAAGTGCTGACTCCAGAAATGTTATCAAGGAGAATAAAGTAGATTATATTTGTTATTTCCAAATGAATGTATTCTAATTTACTAGGTTAATTGTATTTTTTCCTAGTTAAACCTCTTCACTCAGTCTAACTCCAGAGTTTTTGAATCACACAGTTTTAACAGCATTCTCAATCAGCCAACACGTTATCAGGTAAGCGTTCATTAGACATGTCTCTTTATGTCTGCGATTCTGTACTGTGTGTGTGTGTGTGTGTGTGTGTGTGTGTGTGTGTGTGTGTGTTTAGTGAGGAGAATTAGATCACCCAAATATACTATGAGGATAGAATAGAACAAAATAGGCTCAGTAATGGAGGGAATTTTATAATTCAGAGTCTACGTTCTTTATTGTTGATTTTTGGTTGAGGAGGAAGAGTGTTTTGCAAAGTGTTGGCACAATTTCCAAAGGACTCTTGTGCTTTGAGCTGGAGAAAGCAGGGAGAGCGACAGCGTATTTGGAAAATAATCTCTGACTCGTTTCTGCAGGTTTTCCTTGCAGGCGATGCCTGTTTCAGGTGGCTTACGAGGCTATACTGTTTCATTTGTGCTACTGTAAAATACGTTTTGCATTTTGACATTGGATGTGACATTTGAACAGTATTCTTCAACTTACAACAGGTTATTGTTCTCTGTTTTCCGTCTGGTTGACTACTTTTGATTATCTAATTTTTAGATTTCTGATGTGTATAAGATTGGAAGAATGAGGAGCAAAGAGTTTTATAATATGTGGTGATAACAATTGATGATTATAGTTCTCTATACAATTTTCTTGGAAGCAGCAAATTCTGCAAAATTGCATGGCACACTGATTGCCAAAGTCTGACTTTTTGATGGTTATATTATATTCTATTATATGGTTGACTTCGTTTATCATTTTGGTGGAAAGGGAGGCTATGCCACTATGAGCTATTATAGCAAGCAACCTTGCATACGTGGCATTTTTAAAAATATATATTTTATTGATATTTTACAGAAAAGAAGGGAGAGAGATAGAGAGCTAGAAATAACATCGACCAGCTGCCTCTTGCACACCCCCTACCGGGGATGTGCCCGCAACCAATGTACATGCCCTTGACCGGAATCGAACCTGGGACCCTTCAGTCCGCAGACCGACGCTCTACCACTGAGCCAAACCGGTTTCGGCGCATATGTGGCATTTTAACCGTGCAGGTCTGTAGCATTGTCTAGCTAAAGAAAAAGTGCATTCTATAATTGTTCAACTATTAGCAAACTGATTTTGATGGAACGTGTACCAATTTACATTCTGAGATCACCCGTTCTCCTTAATTTTCCAGCACTGTGCTTGTTGCCAGTGGTTCTTACCTTGCCCAGACGGGTGAAAATGGAGTTTTGCTTTACATTGCAGTTTTGCTTTGCATTCTTTACTATGAATGAACTTGGCCATCTCTTTACTTTCAGTGTTCTATATGCTTAAGACTCAATATGTATTTGCCTTTCTTGATGGGCTTTTTCCTATATATTAAGAGGAATTTTTGTTTTTAAGAGAAGGTAAGGTGGTTGTAGGATGGAATGAGGGAGATTTTTTAAATGTATTTTATTGAGTTTTTACAGAGAGGAAGAGAGAGGGATAGAGAGTTAGAAACATCGATGAGAGAGAAACATCGATCAGCTGCCTCTTCCACAATCCCTACTGGGGATGTGCCCGAAACCAAGGTACATGCTCTTGACCGGAATTGAACTTGGGATGCTCTATTCACTGAGCCAAACCGGTTTCGGCAAGAGGAATTCTTTTAAGAATCAATTCATTATTTTAAGAAAATCAGTCCATTGACTGTGGTCTGAATTGAATTTCCCCTTATCCCCCTCCCACCCCCAGTGTGTTTCGTGTCACTTTAATGTTTATTAAATGTTTAATGTTTTTCCCAACACTTTTATCTTTATGTAGTCAACTTTACAAATTTTTTTATGACTTCAGGTATTGTGTTCCTTTTAGAAAGATCTTTCACCACATGAGAATTTTCATTAACCTATATTTTCTTTAGTATTTTCATGGTTTTAACTTTTTACCTGAAGATATTTGATCCACATAGAATATGTTTTGATGCAACATGTGAGGTGGGGATTCTAATTTATTTTTTTTCCAGATGATTATATCCTTGGGCATCTTTTCTACTGATTTAAAATACCGCTTTTCTTATTTACTAAATTGTTATATCTATTTAAATACATTTTTAGGCTTTCGATGCTGTAGAACCACATTATTTTAATTATTACAGTTTAAAACAAAATAAAACACATAAAATATAAACACCCTTATGTCCTTACTTTAGAACTCGTATTTTGAATAATTTTTCCATTTTTTTCTTCCTTATTTATTTATTTGAACTTTAGAGTCAGTCTGTCCAATTTGCACAATATCCTGCTGATATTCTTATTGTGATTGTGTTAACTTAAGAATGAAATCATTATAATGTTCTGTCTTCCTTTTCATGAACACGATATACCTTTCCAAGTGTTCAGAACTTGGTGTACTCAGTATCATTTCAAAATAATACTCCTAATGTTCGTGTTAATTAGGATTAAAGTTTGCTGCAAATCACACAGACCCACCAAATACCAGCCACTACGTGGCTGAAAGAAGATAGGCATTTTTTTTTCTCTCTTGAAGAAGTCAGGAGGCGATGGCTCCAGAGCTGGGATGATGCTAACTATGCCAGGGACCAGGCCTTTCCTGTCAAGCACTGTGTGTGCATTCCTCTCAGTCTCACGTGATGGCCTGGGGCCCTGGGCCAAGAAAGCTAGCGGAGCCCCGGCTACTAGTTCTGCCTCCACATTGCAATTAGAAGGCTATAGGGAAGAGAGATAGGCCTCCTTCCTAGGAGGAACTTCTAGTAAAGCTACACAGATAACGTATCTGCAATGGAAACTAGGAAATTAGTTTTTAATTCCAAGTGGCCTTGGGCCAAGCCAAAAAAAAAAAAAAAAAAGGAACCAGATCTGACTGAGCTGAAATGGATTATGTTATTTGTGTTGGTGCATATGTATCCTTAGGTCTTTACACCTATTGTTAACTCTGTTACTTGGTTTACAAGTTTCAATTGTAGTCTTTTGACCTCCACAGAAAAATATGAGTGCTTATTTTATCTTTTATCATGCTCCCCTTCTCCTCCCAGCTCTTGCTAGTTAAGTCACTAGAAAGATAGGAGAGTTAAAAAAACACACAAACAACCAAAAAACACCTTCCTGTACCCTTAAGTTCAGCACCAAAGGCCTGCAAAGTGAACTACCAGAAAATGGCTTAACAGGGAGGGGGTTGGCTCACCCGGGGCACATGGCCCCCTGGGACACATGGCTCACCTGGGGCACACGGCCCCTCTGGGGCGCTGGAGTCGCGAATTGGAGGCGCCATGCTAGCTCCTTGCTAGCATGGCGGGCAGGCTGGGATGGCTACAGGTGGGCTGAGATAGCTGCAGGCAGGGAGACCGCCCTCAAAGGTGTCTCGTTCGGTGCAGAAGCGGAGCAGCTGCAGACACAGAGGCTAAGTTCTGAGGCCGCCCACTCCCTGAGCCCGGGGCGTAGTGAGCTCTGTTGTCGGTGGATTTCCTTTATTTGTTGCGGCGGTGGCGAGTGCGGCAGCGATGGTCGCTCCTGCGGTTCAATTTCCACTGTAGTTTTAAAGTTCACTTTGCGGCAGTGACCGAAGCTTCAGCCCGGCCATGCGGTGGCGGAGGAAGGACTCGCTGGGGCCAGGAACGGAAGGCGCCGCGCCATCTCCACACCAGCACGAAGGGTGTGCTGGGAAGGTTGTGGGCAGGCTGAGATGGCTGCGGGCGGAGAGACTGCCCTCAATGGTGTCTCCTTTGGTGTGGAAGCGGAGCTGCTGTGGATGTCAAGGCTAAGTTCTGAAGCCACACTCTCCCTGAGCTGGGGCGTAGTGAGCTCTGTTCTTGGTGGATTTCCTTTATTCGCGGCGGCGGTGGCGGGTGGCGGGTGGCAGTGATGGTAGCTCCTGTGGCTCAATTTCCCCTGTAGTTTTAAAATCCACATGGTGGTAGTGACAGAAGCTTCAGCCCGGCCATGTAGTGGCGGTGGAAGGACTCGCTAGGGCCACAAACAGAAGGCGCCGCACCAGCTCCCCACCAGCACGGCGCGCGCGGAGACCATGCCGAGCCGGCAAGGGCCGGGAGATGCCGTGCCAGCTCCTCACCAGCACGGTGGGCAGGCTGGGATGGCTGCAGGCCAGGATGGTTGCGGGCAGGGAGGCCTTGCTCACAGGCTTCTCATCCAGGTAGGAGCTGAAGGCGTGGCGGAGGCCCTGTATCAGCTCCCTGGCTCCCATGGCAGCCAGCAGGGCTGGCCCACTCCCTGGGCCCCAGGGTGGAGCGAGGTCTGGCTTCCCTCATTCCCGGTGGCAGCGGCTCCAGCAGGTCCGGTTTCACCGTAGTTTTAAACTCCACATGGCAGCAGTGGCGTCCTGCTTTGTGTCTACTTGTAGCCTTCCCATTTTGCCAGCTTTCTTGTGGATCTGGTGCAATTCTTTTTGATTTTAGCTATTGTTTTTTTCCAAATTGTTGAGGAGGTGGCAGCTTAGGAGACTACCTAGGCCGCCATCTTGTGGGAGCTCATATAGCCTTTCTAATAAAAGGTAAGGATGCCTCTAAGCTCCAGTAAAGAAGGAGCTTGTTTTTTCTGTTTATTTTTTTGTTGTTGTTGCTTTTGAGTAATTTGGAAGAAGTTGAGAGATTCCCAAATTCACTGTCAAACTCAAGCTTCTTGCAGCTGAAAATTGTTATGCTTCTAAATGAGATGATCCTTGCTAAATGCCGACTCTGGAATCTTCTACATTTCATATTTTCTAAGGAGAAGAATTCCCTGTGCCTGTGGCGTAATCTGTGCCTCCCAAAAAGTGATAGTAGAAAAAGAGGAACTCTGAGAAAAAAGTCTCAGTCAGCTCTACAGACACCAACCAAACTTGACAGAGGGACTTGATTATATTTAGGTAAAATCTCTGTTATGGACTCCATGAGTGATAGAAACAGTTGGTTTAGTTGCTATGGATTTCCGTTTTATGCAGTGTGATTATAATAGATGACTTACCTATGAAATTCCAGGTCTTAATCTGCTAGGCGGGGATTTTTCCTTTGGGAGACACTAATTCTAACGTTGCTGCCACAATTCAGAGCAGTTTTTGGAATATTTCTAAAGAATTAACTAACAGTGGAAATGGCTAACCTTGGCTCCTAGTTAGGGCTGCATTTTGGAATTCACATGCATTAGCTTTCCAACATGAACTCAGAGATGGACTATTTCCAGGTCACGTCACATGTGAGGAACCTGATTTCAAACAGACATGAGGTATCTTCATGCTTTATAGACAGGCTCAGACTTGGTGATGATTATATTTAAGCTGTAAAGATGAAGCTGCAAATAGTGCTGAGACAATGGACTATCTCTGTGGGAAACTTAAATTTTGGTCTCTACCTTGCACCATAGAAATTTTTGTGGAAAGCTGAAAACACATCTAATTTCGAAGGGGGAAATGTCAGTTTATAGCCATAGTTTCCCTGCAGTTTAAAGAGGAAATGGAGATAATAGGCTTCCTGTTTTCCCCCAAGGAGGGCGTTTGGTCTGAGTGGCTTTGCCCAGGATGTTTCTAGGGAGCCTGGATTTAAAAAAAATAAATTTTTGCCGAAACCGGTTTGGCTCAGTGGTAGAGCGTCGGTCTGTGGACTGAAAGATCCCGGGTTTGATGCCGGTCAAGGGCATGTACCTTGCTTGCGGGCACATCCCCAGTAGGGGGTGTGCAAGAGGCAGCTGGTCGATGTTTCTCTCTCATCGACGTTTCTAGCTCTCTATCTCTCTCCCTTCCTCTCTGTAAAAAATCAATAAAATATATTTTTAAAAAATAAATAAAATAAAATAAATAAATTTTCTTTTCCTATTATCATCCCTTCTGGCCAGAAATGTTAGTTTTCATAGGCTTTTTCCAGCATGGTTCCAGATAACAGTACATAAATATTTTAGAGAGATTGTGCCAGGGAATGTAACATCTTCAACTTTAATTTTTATATTTATAAATAATACTAACAAGAGCTAACCTGTCCTTTAAAAAAAATGTTATTATTGATTTTAGAGAGAGAAAAGAAGGGAGAGGGAGAGAGAGAGGGAAGCATCAATGATGAGAATCATTGATCAGCTGCCTCCTGCATGACCCCTGATGGGGATCAAGCCTGCAACCTGGACATGTGCCCTGACCGGGAATTAAAACATGACCTCTTGGTTTGTGGGTCAATGCTCAAGCACTGCGCCACACCCGCTGGGTGAGCTGACCTTTTCTAAGCAGGAGTTGTTGCTTTTACCTCCATTTGATTACTCAGTCTGCACACTTCGTGGGTTGAGTTTATTACCCCCATTAAGTAGATCAGGAAACAGGAGCTTCAGGAGTTTAAGCAGCTTCTGTTCTCCCAGCTGAGGAAGAAAAGCCTGCCTCTGGGACTAGCTGTGGTGTTGCCTGAATCCTTGCGTCGTCACTCACTGCCTGACTCCCTACCAGTGACCACACTGCCATGTCCTCTGGGTGGCGGGCACCACAGTGCTGCTCGGGTGCTGGCCACGAGGGGCAGGCGAAGGCCTGGGAGAGCCTGTGGGCTGCATCCCCTCTGCGCAGCTGCCTGGCCTGGAAATCTGGCTCTGTCCCTTCCCATTGGGATAGCTGTTGTCCTGGTCCCGTTTATAGACAGGCTGTCCTTTCCCACTGATGGGTGTGACTGACTTCCACGCAACGGAGTGGCGATGTGTGTTTGACAGGTGATGAAAACACAGGCTAACCCGGTGGCTGTCTCTCTCTTATATTGGATCTTTTTTTTCTCTCTGAGAGTTGCCGGGAGCAGGTCTGCTGGAATGGACATTTAGCAGGGACGGGATACCTGGCGCCCTCTTGTTGAGGCAACCCTGATCTCTATGAGTAATTGCCTTGTATCTCCCCCTTCCCTGGGCTGGGGGGCACCCCCTCCTTTCCACAGGGAAGGGAGAAAATAACCTCTGTCCCCCCTCCCATGCCTCAGCCTTTTTCCTGGTGGGGTGAAGAGGCAGTATGTGTGAGTCCAGTACTGGGTTATGATTGTCACCTGAGGAGCAGTGGCTGCCCACAGCTGCTATGGCAGCTCAGTCACATTTAGATCTTTTGTCTTTTGGCTCCTTTTTCTTTTTGGCATGTGGTACAAGGTAGAGACCAAATTTTAAGTTTCCCACAGAGATAGTCCATTGTCTCAGCACTATTTGTTGAAAATAGTTTACTCTTCAAGCTAAATTAACTCATATATCTTTCTTTCTATAGGAATCTGCCTACACTACCCCCTAAACTTAATTTTACCCCTGATATGTTCACCTGTCAGCGTGAACTGTTCCAGTCAAATTCACTGGAGTCGTGGTTGTGTTCATTGTTGCATCCTGACTCCCTAGCTTACTACCTGGCTCACTACCAGGCTCACAGTCTAACTCACTACCACATTAACTACCTGACTCACTACCAGGCTCACAGTCTAACTCACTACCACATTAACTACCTAACTCACTACTACCAGGCTCACTACCAGGCTCACTACTGGGCGCAGAGTTGGTTTTCAGTAAATATTTGGTATTTGAATGAGTAAGTTCAGGCTAATGCCCACCCAGCTGTGAGTTAGTACTGGGGTCTGGAGTCCACAGAGCCCAACTGGTTTTATATTTTACTGTGGCTGATAAGGCGGGCTTTTCTTGCTCCATAGCATGAACGCCTTTGATCTGTCATTATTCTCTGTTTCAGATGCTTTGGATCATCCCAGATCCTTTTACTTGACCTTGGCCTCTAACAGGTCACTTAGTTTCATAATTTCTGCTTCCTTAAACCTGAGGCATATTTTTCATTCTCCTGATACAGTAGTCCTCCTCATCGATGGTTTCACTTTCTGAGGTTTCAATTGCCTGCCGTCAACTGCAGTCCAAAAATATTATATGGAAATTTCCAGAAATAAACAAATCATAAATTGAATTGTGTGTTTTCTGGTAGCATGATGAACTCTCTTGCCATTTTGCTCTGTCCCACCCAAGACATCACTCACCCCTTTGTCCAGGATAGACCTCTCACCCCTAAGTCATTTAGTGGCTTCCACAGTCATCAGATGGGTTATGGAGGTGTCACAGTGCCTGTGTTCAAGTCACCCTGGTCTTATAACGGCCCCAAAGGGCAATGTAGTGATGCTAGCAATTGGATATGACTGAGAGAAGCTGGTAAGGGAAAATGTGGAAGTTCTCCACTTAATAAATAAAGAAAAAAAGTCATATGCTGAGGTTGCTAAGATCAACAGTAAGAACGAGTCTTCTCTCCGTGAAATTGCCTAATTTATCAATTAAACTTTATTATAGGTTTTTATGTGTAGGAGAAAACAGTGTCTGTTCAGTTTAGTGGTTTCAGGTGTCTAGTGCGAGGTCTTAGAAGCAATCCCCTATGGAAAAGGGAAGGCCTACTGCACCTGCATTTTAGTTCAGGCAATTTTTCTCTTCATTATCTTTTGTGACATTGGATATGTGCAGAAGAATATGTGTCATATAGTAAGTTATGAGGTATAACTACCCGTACCACCTATGAAGCTGCCCCCCTACCTGACAGCATGATCTGGTCCCTGGCCCACACCTGCCGCCAGGTAATTCTAGCCTGAAGTTGGGGTTTCTCATCCTCTCACTCTGGTTTTCTTTTCAAATATAGGCTTATTGCACATATAGATAATCCAAAACATGCATTAGGTAGGCTTCTTATCGAGCTTTATAGAATTATTTCATACTTCGTGAATTCAGTTTGAATTTTCCATTCAACATTTATGCTTCTAAGATTCATCTTTATTGTTGTGTGTGGCTATGGCTCATCAATTTTATTAGCGACCACAATGACATTATATTGTGTAACTTTCCGTGATTTGTCTGGTCTCCTGTTGCTACTTGTTTAGATTGTTGTCAGTTTTTTGTTTTATTTTGCTATTTTGGACAAGATTGCAATAAGCGTTGTTTATGCCTCTTGGTCCACATACATGAAGCTTCTCTAGGTGCTAGACCAAGGCGTAGGCAGACTTTCTGAGTGAAAGGTTATGCATGCAAAAGTTCAACCCCTAAAGGAAATGCCAAAGTGTTTGTCAAAATGGTCTATTTATACGCACGCCTCTAAAGCAGCGATCTTCAACCCGTGTGCCGCAAGACTCAGTAAAACATGGACCATCTGACTACTTAGTCAGGCGCTGGTGTCTTTTCCCTCATGTTGTCAAATTAAAGATAGATCGTGTTGGAAAGAGAAACCATGACTTGAACTCTTCCAACTGAACCTTGTGCAAAGCTCCTTCTGTCCCTGGGGGTGGGATGGGGTGTGCAGTCAGTCTCAGTAAAAGGTGGAAAAGGGTTTCATTCTGAAACCTGGGGTTCTCCTAAAAATAGTTACATAAACAACCCCCCCCCCCCCGGCTGCTTGCTTTGCAGGCATGTAAATCTCCTTGGAGAGCAGGGTGCCGTTGGTGACAGAATCATTTCTTCTTTCCCAACAGCAGATAATGAAAAGGCTCATAAAGCGGTATGTTTTGAAAGCACAAGTAGACAAAGAGAATGATGAAGTGAATGAAGGTAAGCATCCCCAAACCAAGAAACATCCTTTGACAACTAAGTGCACGAACTTGGGAAACAGCATGGTGAAGGATCCTTTAAAAATCCAATCTCAGGGAGCAGGTTGGGTCCTTCCAAGATTGACAGGAGAATCTTACCTTACATTTCTAAAATGCTGTCTTTTTAAAGAAACAGTTTTTAAAATGTCAGTCAGCGACAATTTATCTTTACTCCAAATGCCCTATTCTTAGAATGTGAAGACCGCCATCTTTCTTTCAATTTCCTATTAACATAAGATGGGAGTTTCAGTGAGTTCACATAAGGGTTAGCATTTCCCTGGTGATGCAGGTGAAACAGTGGTTGCTGGGACAGAATCCACACTTCTTCAGACAGATCTTTATTTTGTTGTTTAAAAAGAAATCTCTAGCCCATTTTCCCCATCTGTTTTTCTCTTGCCTTCCACGTTTCTCCTTGGCCCCTTACTTCCACGTGCCTACTTTTCCAGGTAAATCCTAGGCAGGGCATCCATTGTGAACTAGAAATGTTCTCATCAAAGGCTGGGGTGTAGGCCAACGCCCGGAGTTGAGAAGAAATCAACCTGGAGCAATAAGTTCAAATCTATAGTTTGCAACACCAGTCAGATGCCAATAGACCTATTGGCACTGTTAAGAAAAAAGAAAAAAAAAAAGAGTTAAACTCAACAAAGCTGTTGCTGAGCTTTGAAACCAGTATTTGATTAAGAAAAGGAAACCCTTGCAAATCTGAGTAAATCCTGTGGCATGCATCTGTAGAAAAGAAATCTGTAGAGATGTGAATGACAGCTAGCAAAAATCCAGTCACGGGAACCTAGAGACAGTATGACAGAGGCAGGGCTGGACTGGGTAATCTGATCAGTCGTTCCGTCAGTCCCTGAAAGCAGAACACAGCTAGGTGCTGGGGAATGTGGGTGGCCGGGGCAGCATCGGAAACAAGGAGCCGGCTCCCACAGCCCCACGAAGGAGGAACATGGGTGAAGGAGAACTGGTGCTGTGAACCAGGTTCTAACCAAGAAAGTGTATCACATAGTGGTACCGCCTCCTGTTATAAACGAGGAAACTGAAGTCAAAAGAGGTTGGGTAATTTGTTTCCCCCTAGTTGGCGGATTGAATACACTTAGTGTGCAGTGCCTCTTAACTCAGAAAAAGGGAGAAGGATACTGTAGGGAGGATATTGTGAGTTCACTAGGATTCCGGAGTTAGAATTCCTAAATAAATAAATAAATAAAAATAAAATGAAAAGGTTCTGACCTTTATATAAATAAAGAATGTAGAAATGGTACTTTAAAAACTCCATGAAGATACCAGGAAAGATCATAAAAGGTAGGCTTTACATGTGATTCTCATTAAAAAGCTGTTAAAATGCCAATAATTTGAAAAATAATTTCTTGGATTGTTGAAATGATTCGAGATAAATTGCTGCTTCATGGTTCCACTTCCAAGATTAAGGGCTTATCTCCATTGCACTTATTTGCAAGAGAATCCAGTTTTTCGTTGCAATCGAGAAATGCTCCAAATACTTGCCACGCTGAGTTCTGGGAACTGTTGTGTTTTAATCGCCAAAAATCTGCTGTGGAAACGCCCCTGATGCCCACACAGCCAGTGTTGCCCCGGCCGAACCCCTTAATTCACCGTTGCTCTTCACTTCCTTACATGTCCAGCCTCTGTGCACCTCAGACTGATCTGTTTGTTCCTCGACACCACGTTCGTTGCCATTGCCTTCCCTAATAAACACTTAGGCTCCTTCTTTTCCTTTCTTTCCCTTGCTTCAACCTGGACCTACATTTAGTTCTTCCATGGCTTTGCCTGTTAAATAAGTGGATTCATTGTTAGTATCATTTCGTTTTGCTGGGATTCCCTTCCACACTGGCCACGGGAGAGTGTCTCTGTAGGTGCCGACCTGCATGGCTGAGGGAGCCAGAGAGTCTTCCTATAGACGGGAAGGAGGCCCTGCCTCTAGGTCAGAGGAGAGGGAAGCCACCCCAAATTCAAGGTTGGCTGAGCCACAGGATGACACCCACACTGAGCGTTTCTATTGAAAAACAGCTGGACTACTTTTATAGCTTTTTACAAAGGTCACCATATATTTTTTAAAAATATATTTTATTGATATTTTACAGAGAGGAAGGGAGAGAGATAGAGAGTTAGAAACGTCAATGAGAGAGAAACATCGACCAGCTGCCTCTTGCACACCCCCTACCGGGGAATGTGCCCGCAACCAATGTACATGCCCTTGACCAGAATCGAACCCGGGACCTTTCAGTCCGCAGACAGACGCTCTACCACTGAGCCAAACCGGTTTCGACAGTCACCATATTTTTAAAGACAGATATGTCTTAAAGGGGAAAATCTATTTTGGTGACGTTATGGGGCAAATGTATTTATATCATAGGAATTTCACTCCTTGTCCTCTTCTAAATCCAAAGAGAAAATGACCAATTATGTGTTCTTTCACACCAATACTTCAGGCGAACTAAAAGAAATCAAGCAAGATATCTCCAGCCTTCGCTATGAACTGTTGGAGGACAAGAGCCAGGCGACGGAGGAGCTGGCCATGCTCATTCACAAGCTCAGCGAGAAGCTGAGCCCCAGCTCGCCGAGGTGTGAGTGACGTGGAGCCTGGACTGCGGCTTGGACTATAGCGCACATGTGGGCAATAATATTTCTAAGTATGAAGTACTTGAAAAACCATGGTGTACATGTTTAGTGTTAACTACCTTTATCCTGTGAATCTTTTGAAAGTTAGGTCTTCATGATTTTACTGTTTTATCACGTGTACATGGTCTTCATTGGCCTTGTCTGCCTTGCATTACAAACAACGACACAATATTGTATGGGAAGGCCCGATGGCTGCCATTTTTGTCCATTTTAGAATGAACTCTACTACATCTTTGCACTATCTGGGGGCCTCCCAGAGACTGTGGGACAGGGACTATGTCTTACTCATCTTTGTGTCTCTGCATCTAGTGCAGTGCCTGGTACAAAGAAGTGGGAAGTAAATGTTGTTGAAACCACCTGCACTGAACTGCCAACAAAGTACAAATACAAATACAAAGGCCAAAACTATGTAGCACACCTTCTCTTGTCCAAGTGCTGAAGCGGTTTTTAAAAAAAATAGAAACTGAAGACAACTGATAAGCAGCTATGACTTGATCAGATTTTCTTAGAATTTTTGACATCACCAATAATCCTAGAACCTTTGAGCCTGGGGAAGAATTTAACCATGAAATGGATTAATAGAAAATATCATCATGTTGAAGTTTCATAGAATTGCTCGAAGTAACTTATTAAATATTTTTCTAAAGGATAGACTGTTTTCTGTCTTAGATTTTCATTTGTTGTTTTTCAGTCACAGGACAGGGAATTGTTTTAAGGGGACTGTGTAGGGTTGATGCTTTGTTATGACCTCCTGATTTCTGCCTCTGCATTTTGGAGGGCATGCTTCTGGGAAGAAATAGGGCAGAGCAGTGGCTGTGGACCTGGAGCGGTCTGTCCAAGCATCAGCAGGTGGATGTCATTGCCCTTGGAGGCCTCTCCTTGCCATTGCTCACAATGCTTGGCATCCTTTATCTAATCAAAGCGTTGAGCTTATACTTTCTACACAAAACAGGTTGTGATGTATCTTCTCGGCTTAGTGTGTAACTGAGTTGAATACTGGTAATATCTACAATGCCTCGGGGCTTTAGCAGGAGAGGGGATACTGGCCAGTAAGTTCCCTCATCTCTTCACAGACCATGAAACACTCAAATACATTACTGCAGTTAGGCTTAAATGGCTCATAGAGTTATTCTTAACCTCCTGTTCCATCTGTTTGCATCAAGACTGAGAGGAATACGAATTGTGACCACAACTCAAAGGTACTTTTATAGGCCCTAGACATGGTTTGAAAGATGGTACTTTAAGTTCATTGCTCTCACACAGCAAGGCTTTCTAGACATGAAGACAAAATGAGCATTAAAAGGAACCACATAAAACTCTTTAAAGATGATTTCTTAATTTCTACTTCTTGGGACTTAACAAATTAAGAAGAGAACTTTATACATTTTTGCTACCATTGTAGACTATTTCACTAACTTTTATGCTCTTCTAATAGTACTTTGTCTTAAATGTTTTTCAAACTTTCTGTATTTAATGTTATGCCTCAGAACTGAATAAAATATTGAATTTTTTCATTGTTATATGTTTCTCTACAATATTACAACAATACTCTTAATCTTACAGACTTATCTAGGACTGTAAGTGTGGATGTCTTAAATGGAATATTTAGTAATATTCCCATTTGGGGTTTGGGGAAATGTGTCAGATTCAGCTGGAGACATTCGGCCTAGGGTTCTCAGAGTCTTGAATAAAGACACAACTAACAGCATTGCTTAAGTCCTGCCTCCCACAACTGTAGAACTCTCCACACAGATTGGATACTTTCCTTTCTGTTATGGGCTGAATTGTACGTGCCCTCCCTCCATTCCAGATTCACTTGCTGAAGTCCTAACTCCCAGGACCTCAGAATGCGACTGAATTTGGAGATAGGGCTTTAAGAGATAATTACATTAAAATGAAGTCACTGAAGTATGGCTAACTCTGATAGGACAGGTGCCCTTATTAGGAGAGGATGTTAGGACCAGACGCAGAAGGAAGACAGGTGAGGTCACAGTTTGAAGGTGGCCAAGGAGAGAGGCCTCAGGAGATCAGTTTGGTTCCCTGGCGACACCTTGATCTTGTACTCCTGGCCAGTGAGATCCTGTAAGAAAATGAATTTCTGTTGTTGAAGCCACCCAATGTGGTGGGCCTTTGTTATGGTGTCCTTATCTTTCTTTTTTTTTTTTTTAAATCTTTATTGCTCATATTATTACAAATGTTCCTCATTCCCCCCCCTCCATTGTTCCCCTCCACCAAGTTTCCATTCAACTCTGTGCCCTTTCCCCATCCCCCATTGTCCTCATCCATAGGTGCAGTTTATGTTCAGTCTCTTCCCGCCCCCCCTCCCCATTTCCCCGAGAATCATCAGTCCACTCCCCTTCCATACCTTTGATTCTATTATATTCACCAGTTAATATTGTTCATCATAATTTTTACTTCCCTTGGTTTTTTAGACTCACTTGTTGATCATAATTTATGAACAACAAGTGATCATAACTCACTTGTTGTTCATAATTTTTATCTTTATTTTCTTCCTCTTCCTAAAGAGCCCCTTTTAGCAATTCATATAATTCTGGGTTGGCAGTGATGAACTCCTTTAGCTTAAATTTATTTGTGAAGCTCTTTATCTGGCCTTCGATTCTGAGTGATAGCTTTGCTGGGTAGAGTATTTTTGGCTGTAGGTGCTTGTTATTCATCACCTTGAATATTTCTTGCCATTCCCATCTGGCCTGCATGGTTTCTGTTGAGAAATCAGCTGACAGTCGTATGGGTGCTCCTTTATAGGTAACTACCTGCTTTTGTCTTGCTGCTTTTAATATTCTCTCTTTGTCTTTAGCTCTTGGAATTTAAATTATGATGTGTCTTGGTGTGGTTCTCTTTGGATTCCTTTTGTTTGGGGTTCTGTGTGCTTCCTGGACTTGTAAGTCTATTTCTTTCACCAGGTGGGGGAAGTTTTCTGTCACTATTTCTTTCAATATGTTTTCGGTATCTTGCTCTCTGTCATCTTCTGGGATGCCCATAATTCTGATGTTGGTTCACTTGAAGTTGTCCCAGAGGTTTCTTACACCATCTTCAACTTTCTGGATTCTCTTATCTTCTTGCTTCTGCATAGGAGTGTCCTCTGGCTCTTTGTGTTCCAAATCTTGCACTTCATTCTTGCAATCTTCCAATCTGTTTTTAGGACTCTGTATAATATTTTTTATTTCAGAGAATGTATTCTTTATTTCTAGTTGATCCTTTATCATTTCTTGTTGATCCCTTTTCATATCCTCATAGGTCTCATTTATTTTATCGGCCTTTTCTAAGAGATTGTTGAACAGCCTTATAAGCATGGTTTTGAACTCTATATCCAGTTGCTTTTTGTCCTCCATCTCTTGTGTTTGTGATCTGTTTCCTCGTTTCAGCATTTTCACTGCTTCCCTGAGTTGGTAGGTTGGAAGGATCAGCTGTGTGTATGCCAGGAGACAGCCTTATCCCACTAGACTTGGAAACCTGCAAAAGCCTCTGAGTTCAGCTTGGATGGGGCAGATTTCAGGGTGGAGCCTACAGCCTTGGCTTCTGGTTAGCGCCGCCCTCTGAGGTTCCTGAGTCTCAGTGTACCTTCGTGTCCTTTGGTATTTGCTGCAAGCACATCTGAGAGAAAGGTACCCTAGAGCTTCATCCGCTACCAGACAGTGTAGTCTCTCCCCCAATGAGCCCACAACTGGGGTTCAGAGCAGTTGGAAGTTGGGTTAAGAACAGTTCAGAGCTTATGTCTCCTTCCTGCTAGGGCAATCTCGTGGCCCAATCAACCGTCTGTCCTCTGTGCGTGAAATGTGCGCAACTCCAGGGTTCTGCCTTTCGCTGCTCCCCTGAGCTTCTGCCTTACAGCCCAGATTCCCCCTGTATGAGGCTGGGGCCCGAGGGTCCTGCCCAGGACTGGGGTTCAGTGCAGTCAGAACTGTGGCTCAGCACAGTCCTGAGCTTTTGATTCCTTCCCGCTGGGGCAATTCAGCAGCTCAGTGAACAGTCTGTCCTCTGCGTGCAATGTGCGCAACTCCAGGGTTCTGTCTTTCGCCGCTCCCCTGAGCTTCCGCCTTACAGCCCAGTTTCCCTCTGTGTGAGCCTGGACCCCAGGGTCTCGCCCAGAACTGGGGTTCAGTGCAGTCGGAGTTGGGGTTCAGCTCGGTCCGGAGCTTTTATCTCCTTCCCGCTAGGGAACGCCAGCCAGGCACTCAGCCGCCCCTCCTCTCCGGCTGTTCTCTCCCCACGCACACACCGTGTCTCCGTACCTTAAGCTTTTACAGCTCCTCTGGTTTTCTTCTGGTTTTCTCTTTGCTTCTAGTTGTAGAATTTCCAGTCAGTCAACTTTCCTGTAGTTCTGGATAGTGTCCACTTTATATTTTAGTTGTATTTTTTGAAATTGTTGAGTGCTGCTGCAGTTAGGCATTTACCTCTGCCGCCATCTTGTTGCCTGTTAATCTGGTGTTCTTATCTTTCTAATACACTTACCAATCCCCTAAATTTCATACAGTTCTGCTTTTTCCTATCTCCTCTATGTCTATTTTTCAATTTACTTCTAAAATTTATCTGTATTTTTGTTGAGTCTAAATTAATATATATTCTCCCAAATTGTTACAGAGCTAACCTATTTCACGGCATTACTATTTATTGTAATGTGGTTATATTAGCCTCAGAAGAAGAACGACCTGGGACGGCTTGTAACCTGGGCAAAACCTCAGATTCTTCTATTGGAAATGATTTATCTTCCTAAGAAGCAACTCTTCTCAGGGCTCTAATTCTTAAATATATATATATTGCCCTAGCTAATTTTGCTCAGTGGATAGAGATTGGCCTGCGGACTGAAGGGTCCTGGGTTCAATTCCAGTCAAATTTTATTTATTTATTTCAGAGAGGAAGAGAGAGGGAGAGATGGAAGCATCATACCCCACACTGGGGATCAAGCCCACAACCTGGGCTTATGCCTTGACAGGGAGTTGAACCGTGATCTCCAAGTTCATAGGTCAAAGCTCAACCACTGAGCCACGCCGATCAGGCTCAGGGGTTTAATTTTTTTAAATCAATATGTTTTTATTTATTTTTTAAAGTATATTTTTATTGATTTCAGAGAAGAAGGGGAGTAAAAAGAGCTAGAAACATCAATGATGAGAGGAAATAAATGCACGACCCGTATTGGAGATGATCCAGAACCTGGGCATGTGCCCTTGACCAGAATCAAACCCGGGACCCTCCAGTCGGCAGGCTGATGCTCTATCCACCGAGCCAAACCAACTAGGGCTAATTCTTTTTTCTTTCTTTTTTAAAAAAAATTTATTAAGGTATTATATGTGTACATAGCTTACCATTGCCCCCTCCCCCACCTCCCATTCATGCCCTCCCTCCCCAGAGTTCTGTGTTCGTTGGTTGTACTTATATGCATGCATACCAGTCCTTTGGTTGATCTCTTATCTCCCCCCAGGTCTCCTTCCCTCCCTGCTGTCATTTGACAGTCTGCTTGTTTTATGGTGACTATCTCAGGACCACACGAATAGAATCCACTCTTCCTCTGGTTCACACGCCCCCCCCCCCCCCCCCGTCCCACTGCTTCCCCGGGGCACACGGCTCACCCAGGGCACACTGCCCCCCTGGGACACATGGCTCTCATCCGGGGCACAGGGCCCCCTGGGACACATGGCTCACCTGGGGAACATGGCCCCCTGGGACACATGGCTCACCCGGGGAACATGGCCCCTCTGGGGTACTGGGGTCGAGAATGGGAGGCGCCGCGCCAGCTCCTCGCTTGCACGGCGGGCGGGCTGGGACAGCTGCAGGCAGGAAGACCATGCTCCAAGGAGTCTCGTTCTGGGCAGGAGCGGAACGGCTGTGGACGTGGAGGCCAAGCTCCGAAGCTGCCCACTCCCTGGGCCCAGGGCGGAGCGAGCTCCATTCTCTGTGGGCTCCCTCATTCACGGTGGCAGCGGCGGGTGCAGCAGCAACAGTGGCTCAATTTCCATTGTAGTTTAAAAATCCACAAGGCAGCACTGGCAGAAGCTCCAGCCTGGTCATGCGGCGGCGGACAAAGGACTCGCCAGGGCCTCAAATGGAAGGCGCCTTGCCAGCTCCTCACCAGCATGGCAGGCTCGGAGGCCAGGCTGAGATGGCTGCCGGTGGGGATACTGCACTCAAAGGTGTCTCGTTCAGGGCGGGAGTGGAGCGGCTGTGGACATGGAGGCCCAAGCTCCGAATCCACTCACTCCCTGGGCCTGGGGCAGAGTGAGCTTCGCTCTCCGTGGGCTTCCCCCACTTGCGGCAGCAGTGGGTGCGGTGGCTCAATCTCCATTGTAGTTTCAAAATCCACAAGGCAGCAGTGGCAGAAGCTCCGGCCTGGCCATGCAGCAGCGGACAAAGGACTCGCCGGGGCCGAGAACGGAAGGCGCTGTGCCAGCTCCTCACCAGCACAGCGGGCGCAGAGGCCTGACTGAGATGGCTGCAGGTGGGGAGACTGAGCTTAAAGGCTTCTTGTTCAGGGTGGGAGCGGAGCAGTCTGGTTCCACTGTAGTTTTAAACTCCACATGGTGGCAGCAGCACCTTGCTTTGTCTCGAGTTGTAGCCTTCCCATTCTGCCAGCTTTCCTGTGGGTCTGATGTGATCCCTTTCAATTTTAGCTGTTGTTTTTTTTCCAAATTGTTGAGGAGGTGGCAGCTTAGGAGACTACCTAGGCCGCCATCTTGTTTTGGTCTCCCTAATTCTTGATTCACAATCATTTGTGAACTCTTCCCTAGCAGTTTACAGAAACTGGGGAAGATACGGTATCTTATTCACCTACACTATTTCTGTAGGTGGAGCACACTACAGAAATAGTGCATACGGAAGGATTGATGGACAGGAGTTAAGGAATGTCAGCTCTGGTCAGATCCTGGGTCCCCATAGGTCAGCAGGAGTTTGAGGGTCCCTATGGCCTTTTCCGGAGGTCTCTGATTTTGAAACTGTATTTTCATAACACTAAAATCTTATTTGCCTTTTTCACTGTGTTGACATTTGCACTGATGGCCTTGGGAGGTTAATACTGCTGGTTTTTAAGCATGAGTCAAAGCAGTGGCTTCAAACTATAGCAGTAGTTGCTTATTCATTGTGCCCACATTGTCAGGACGCAAAATTTTCATATAAAAATGTGCATTATGAAACAGTAAAAATTGTTCATTTTAAGTCTTTATTCTTGAGTGTATTTAAGTAATCTATGTGATGATATGGACAATATGCACACATCATTTCTGTTGAATACCAAAGTACATGAGTTCTCTCAAGGAAAAGGACTGGTGTGATTATATTTGTGTTGCTAACTGAACTCATTTTTTTTCATGGAACATTTTTTTTGAAAGCACAATTAAAAAATTATGATCATTTGGATTTGGATATTTGGCATTCAATTCACTTTGTTGTGAATTGAAGAAGTAAACCTATCATTTCAAGGAAAACAATGGCTATGCTACCAATGTTTAAAATTTGAGCTTTTATTCACAAGTTAGAGTTTTGCAAAATTTGTATTCACCATCTGAGGTTGACAGCTTTCCAATACTTAAAATATTTTCTGATGAGCCGAAACCGGTTTGGCTCAGTGGTAGAGCGTCGGTCTGCGGACTGAAAGGTCCCGGGTTCGATTCTGGTCAAGGGCATGTACATTGGTTGCGGGCACATTCCCAGTAGGGGGTGTGCAAGAGGCAGCTGGTCGATGTTTCTCTCTCATCGACGTTTCTAGCTCTCTATCTCTCTCCCTTTCTCTCTGTAAAATATCAATAAAATATATTTTTTTAAAAAAAATATTTTCTGATGAAATCCGTGGTGATATTAGTAAATAGGACTTTTGAATGTTGTATGATGAAGCCACATCCCACATTGCAACCAACTTTTCAGAAACTACCACTTGTTGAGTTTGGATCAAATTTTCTTCATATACTTAAAAAACCCCCCACACACATATCAAATAGATTGAAAGCAGAAGTAGAATTGGAACTCCCCCCATTTACTATCCTGGTGGACAGTACATAGATTTGGAAAATGTTCTTTTTCATAAAAATATTTAATGATTTTATCTTTAAACATTTTTTACAGTTTCAGTTCTAATTTCTAATATGGTAAATATCATAGATAACATATAAACAAAAGGTCTGTGGGGCCCTCAAAAGTTTGTAAGAATATTGTAAAAGGGATCCCAAAGCCAAACGTTTGAGAACTGCTGCAGTAATCTAACGCCTATAACGGTGAACATTCATTGAGGGATCCTTTCCAATGTTGGAGAAATAGGTTGGAAAGTGCCCGTCTTCACATCGGTTCTTTTCTTTCAAAAAGAGGTAAGAATTGCTGCTCAGGGCGTCAGTGGGGTGGAGCCAAGACTGCGTCTCCGGTCTCCCTGGAAACCACCCTTTCACACTCAGCCCCTCTTCACCTCTGATTGGAGCAGGCTGGGAAATGGGCGTGGCTTTCCTTTCGTTGGTGGCCCACTCGCACGAACGTGTTGACGTCACACCTGACGCCGTAGCCCTGAGGTCCGCGATTGCATCCTCCCCCCACACCCTGCGGCCGCTGGGCCCGGGTCGCCCCTTCAAGGGACTAGAGTTGAGCCGTTGGGCTGTTTCCCCTCGGAGGCCTGGGGTCTGGCATCTCTGTCCGTGCGGTCCCGGCCCGCGGGCCCCTGTCGCCGTCATGGATCTGCATTTGCACCGAGCGGATTACGTGCAGGTAAAGCCGAGGGGGCGGGGCGGCGCCGTGCGGTGGGCCCCGCTCCCCGGAGGCCGCGGTCGGCCCTCCCAGATGTCGGAGCCCCGGAGCGGGGTCGGTGGCGAGTGCGCGGCGGGGAGCTGCCCTCGGGTCGCCCTCCTCCCACGCAGCTCCAGCTCGTCCGCGACAGCCTCGGCGTCAGGGAAGGAAGCTGGCGCCTCGGGCTCCCACGCGACCCCCGATCCCTCTGACCCAGAGTCCGCGTCTCCCCGTACCCTCCCCGGAGCGCCCCTATTTCTTACTGTAAGCCGGGCCGTCCGACTTGACTGCAGCCAACAAATACCTAATCCCCGGGGCCATTCTGAATGGTCCTGTGATGGAGGAGGGTCCCGGGGCTCGGAAGAGGCAGTTGCTGTGGAAACAGCCTTGGCGCCGGCCGCGCTCCCTCGTCTGCGGCTCCCAGTCCTGCGGCTCGGCCAGCCCGTTAGGCCGGCGGTGCACGTGCGGCCAGGCACCTGCCAGGGGGGTATGCTGAGCGCTCCCGCTCCCCGCCGGCTCTCGCCCGCCTCCCGCTGTCACCGTGCCCTGCTTTGCTCATCTAAATCAAACGCTCCCGGAATAGGTCCCATTTCTCATCTCCATTGACCCCATGGGTCTTTCTCCCCACTCCCACCCCCGTCTGTTGCTCGGGTACTTGAAACAGCCTTCAGATTGGGCTCCCAGCCTCCAGCCCCACCCACCTCCTGGAGTTTTTCACGTCCCTTCCTAGATTTATGTTTCAAGTCCAAAACAAGTACATGCTTTAAAACTGTAATACCACTTCCTGGCATGCATAATAACATTATAAATTTACATTGCCTGGGAATTCTTTATGGACTGGTTCTTTTCTCCAACTTGTCTCTGGTCCTCCTCCCCTAGCTCTCAGTGCACCACACGTGACAGTTCCCCTGGGTACCAGCCATTTTTCCTTTTCTGTACCTTTTGTAAAACCATCTTCAGCATCAGTTTTATTGGACATCATTGCCATCAGGATATTTGGTGTTTTAGCAAAAAATCTTCTTTGTTGCCTTTTTAATAATTACTCTGTGTCCAATCAAGATTTTTAAATTCCTTTACAAAAAACACCTCTTTAATAACAGTATGAACTTGTAAAAGAAGGCTTCTAGAAATATTTTTTCATGAAGTAGCTTGTCAGTAAGATCACATACACACACAAAAATTTTTTTTTGGCTTGACAGCATAAATTTTGACAAAGGTAAATTTTATTGTTTGAGGGTTATTTCCTGTGTTCTGATTTTTGTGACATATTTTATTAGGTAACAAGTACATCACTGATAGTAATAATTACTTGGTATCACTAATCATTGCAGTGAAAGTAAAACTCACTGTGATCTGCATCTGCCAGTCCTGCTAATTTCTGATGTAGTGACTTAGAGGACGGGTGAGTGAACATTCACTGGGTGCTGCTGTGTTTCCAGGTGGGAGTGACATCACAGAAAACCATGAAGCTGCTGCCGGCCTCCAGAGGCAGCGCCTCACAAAAGGTACTGTAGAGATGCAATTTATGTGCATCTCCTTACCGCCAGAGGAGAGGTTTGTGTTTCTTTCCTTAATGATAAGCTGTTCTTTTTACATTGCAAATGTGTGTGAAAATGGCTATGAAGTTCTTTAGATTAGAACACAGGTTGAAATATCAAGTGACCATTTACAAATGGTAATTTTCTAGAACATTATAAGTTTACTAATGACCCAGTGCTTGGATTCATGCACACTGAAAGGAAATTTATTAGAAGGTAGCTGGTGGGATGGGACTGGGTCCGGACACACTCTGGAGCCAAGCTCCATAGCCCTCCCCAGCATCTGCGGAGTGAACAGGGGTCCATCTGGCAGGTGGGGTCCCTTGGCCTAGAACTGTGGGAATTGGGCCAAAACTGGCTCTCCGACATCTCCCGAGGGGTCCCAGAGTGCAAGAGGGCGCTCTGCAAAGTTGTGGTACAGGGTGTGAAATGCAAATGCAAGTATGCAGTAAACCAGATTCGGGGCGGCAGTGCCTCAGCAACAGCATAACCCATGGCTGAAGGTGGGATTGTGCGGCCCCCTGAGGAATTGGGGTCTCTCCTCTCTGGTTTCAGGTGCATCACCCGAGAACTGCTGCTGCCAAGTCACTGCAGTTCCTGCATTGAGTGTCTTCCCCCTGGTGGTCAGTGCGTGTCATAGCAGCCAGTTGGTCAGTGGGACACTTAGCATGTTAACCTTTTATCTATATAGACTATATATATAGATTATGCACAATTAGTAAATAGTATAAGCAAACTTATTAAAATTGTAATCTGTTTTTCTGGAATAATTTATGTGTATACTTGTGTGCATCAGATTGTGTATGTGTCTGCCAGGGCAATGCATTTTATTATAGAACTAGAGGCCCAGCCGAGGTTGGTTTGGCTCAGTGGCAGAGCGTCGGTCTGCAGACTGAAAAGTCCCGGGTTCGATTCCGGCCAAGGGCATGTACATTGGTTGCAGGCACATCCCCGGTAGGGGGTGTGCAAGAGGCAGCTGGTTGATGTTTCTCTCTCATCAACGTTTCTGGCTCTCTATCTCTCTCCCTTCCTCTCTGTAAAATATCAATAAAATATATATTAAAAAAAAAAAAAAAAAAGAACTAGAGGCCCAGTGCACGAAATTCGTGCACAGGGATGGGAGGGGCGGTGTCTCTCAGCTCAGCCTGCACCCTCTCCAATCTGGGACCCCTCAAGGGACCCTCTCACAATCTCAAACTGCTGGCTCCCAACGGCTCGCCTGCCTGCCTTCTGATTCCAGGGGTGGGCAAACTTTTTGACTCGAGAGCCACAATGGGTTCTTAAACTGGACTGGAGGGCCGGAACAAAAGCAACCTGACCATGCTGGCACTCTCATCTTGGGCTGCTGGTGAAGGAGCAGAGGGGAGAGCAAGAGAACCCTCCGCTCTTACAGCTCCTTGGGCTGGATAGAACAGCCGAATGGGCCGGATCCGGCCCGAGGGCCGTAGTTTGCCCACGGCTGCCCTAACTGCTTCTGCCTGCCAGCCTAATCACCCCTTAACCATTCCTATGCCAGCCTGATTGATGTCTAACTGCTCCCCTGTCAGCCTGTTTGCCCCCAACTTCCTTCCTCTGCCAGCCTGGTCACCCCTAACTGTCCTCCTCTGAAGGCTTGATCACCCCCAACTGCCCTCCCTTGCAGGCCTGGTGCCTCCCAACTGCCCTCCCCTGCTGACCATCTTGTGTCCACATGGGGGGCAGGATCTTTGACCACATGGGGGCAGCCATATTGTGTGTTGGAGTGATGGTCAATCTGCATATTACTCTTTTATTAGATAGGATAGAGGCCTGGTGCACGGGTGGGGGCCAGCTGGTTTTCCCTGAAGGGTGTCCCAAATTAGGGTGGGGTTCCCTTGGGGCATGGGGTGGGCTGGATGAGGGGCCTGTGGTGGTTTGCAGGCCGGCCTCGCCCCCTGGTGACCCATGCGGAGGCCCTGGTATCTGGAATTTATTTTCCTTCTACAATTGAAACTTGTAGCTTGGAGCGGAGCCAAGCCTCCTCCTCGCTCCATTTTGGGCAGCCATTTCTGTTGGGGTTTATGTATCTTCTATAATTGAAACTTTGTAGCCTTAAGCAGAGGCCTGGACTGGCCAGGGTGTGCAGAAAACTTGGCTTCTTCCATTGCCTGGGAAACCCAAGCTCTGCTCCTGCTCTTTGTGGCTGTAGCTATCTGGGTTGGGTTCATTTGCATACTCGCTCTGATTGGCTCATGGGTGTGGCTTGTGGGCATGACTTGTGGATGTAGCAGAGTGATGGTTAATTTACATATTACTCTTTTATTAGGTAGGATATCAAACATATCACATTTAGCCCTGGCTGGTGTGGTCAGTTGGTTGAACTTTGCCCCGTGCACCTAAAGGTCCCCCGTTCACAGTTGGTCAATGTTTCTCTCTCTCTCTCCTTCCTCTCTCTCTCTAAATCAGTTAAAAAACATACAACATGTCACATTTATTGGTGTTGCTGGTCTCATCAGAAAAGTTAAGAATTTTGAAGCTGTCAGTCTCACAGTGGCAGATACAAGTTTTCCAAAATACTGATTTTCACTTGAAACTCAAACTTCACCATATTAGCAAATATTGTCAGTGGTTTTTCCTTTGAAATAATAAGCTCACTTCTGTCATTTTTTTAAGTCCATGAAATGCTTGTGTGTTAATAACAACAATTGCTGGTTATTCTTTTATTGTTAAAAATGTTGTTTCTTGAAAAAAATGGAGAGTGTCCTTCATCACTCAAACAATGATACAAGTGCTTTTTGAGTGTACAACAGACGTGTTTAATGCGCACTTCCTATTTTTTCCACACTAAATATTACAAAGACATGTATTCAAGGGTCAAGATTTAATAAGATGAATTATTTTTATTGCTTCAAGGACATTCTAACATGAAACTAGATTGTTTTCCCCTTAATTCTCACTTGATGATGGAGATTACAGATTACTGATATTATTTCCCTAAAAGGTTCTTGTTGACTTCCATCTGTCTAGGAACCCATTTAGGAACCCCTGTAATAGATTGTTGTACAAATTCTTGAGTAGTGTATTGTCAAAAAATCAAAACCTTAAATATGTGTTTTTTCATCTTTTCAAACATCTATTAATCTGAAAATGTGCACATAATTATTTGTGAATGCTCATTGCTCTAGAGAGAAAGTCCACATTTTCATCAAATACAGAAAGGGGTTTGTGATCCCCTCTAGAAAGTTAAGAATCAGTGGCCTAAGAACAAAGTCTGCACAATACCAATACTATATTTGAGATTCGTTTTATATCCTAATGGTAAGGCCAATTTTGTGCTTGAAAAGAACATTTATACTTGGATTCTTGGAATGAGTGACTTATTTATTTACACACACACACACACACACACACACACACACACACACACACAGACTAGAAGCCCAGTGCACGAGATTCATGCACAGATAGGCTTCCTAGGCCTGGCCGGTGATCAGGGCTGATCAGTGGGGTGACCAGCAGTGTGATTAGGGCCCCTGCTCGCACCCGCATTGGCTGGTCTGGTACTGTCCGGTCGCCAGCCCTTATTTCCCCGCCCCATGCCCCCACTGGTCAGGGCCTGCAGGCTGGGGGCAGCTCCTGTGTTGAGCATATGTCATAGTGACCAGTTGTTCTTCAGGTCATTCCACTATTTGGTTGATTTGCATATTTGGGTTTTATTATATAGGATGCTTATATATTAGATCAAAAGTAATTGTTTTTCTAATCTATTTTTTTGTCTTCTTGGATCAGTTGCTGAGAAAGATGTAAAAATCTCCCTTTCTATTTATTTTTCTATTTATTTCAGAGTAATTCATTGGCCACATGGGATAATTGATCATTGCTAAAGCTGGGTATATGTGAATTCATTATGTTATTCTGTGTACATTTGCATATATTGAAAATTTTCCATTAAACAAGTTTAAAAAATATCAAATCAGTGAGTCACTGTTTATTTGGTAATGTTTTGAAAATTAATCTTAAAATGTTCTTATGTTTCAGTTAAGAAAAAAAGAAATGACCTCTCTGCCATCTCTGTCCCGTTCTCTTGTGCTTTTACATTGTAGGGACAGAACATATGACCACCTCCTTCCATAACCACTCTCCATGGCCTTCTAATTAGCCTTTGCTGTGATTCTTTGGAGCATTAGTTTTTGAGGGGGTGTCCTAGATTTTCTGATTTTTCCTCTTAAAATCACAATTTATATATTGAGAATATTGTTTTCTCTATATATAGTTAATAGGATATAATAATTGTAGATTCTCTTCAATCTATTACAGGTGGTTATTGGAGATCATGAAGGGGTAGTTTTGTGCTTTGGCATGAAGAAAGGAGAAGCAGTGGTATGTACAGCATTTTTAGGGGAAAACAGGGATTTCAAAAGAGAAACACACCATTTATTGAATAATCGTAGGTTAAAAATTTTCTAAAATTCAATGAAAAATGGGTTGTGAGGGAATTAGTTATATGAAGTACGAGGCTACAGACAGCACAAGAGTCATTTGCCGGCTGTTTGTAAAACACCTTTGGCAGCCTACGGTGATTTATTAGTTTTGTGTGCTGAGTAGCAAATTACACAAACTTAGGGGCTTAAAACAACACACATTTATTACTTCGCAGTTTCCCAGGGTCAGGAGTCTGGGCTCAGAATTTCTCGTGGCTGCAGTAGAGACGTCAGCCAGGCCTTCTCCTTCCCAGAGCCCAAAATCCTGTTTCTAAACTCCGGGTTTTCGGCAGAATTCAGTTCCTTGTTATTGAAGGACTGGGGCCCCCACCTTATTGCTGTCTGTAAGCAGGGGTTGGGGGTGTCTCAGCTTCTGGAGGCCCCACAGTTCCTTGCTGTGGGGTGCTCTCCCGGGCCCTCTCACAGCTTGTGACCTATTGCTCGGACCAGCAGGAAAACCTGCCAAGTCTCTAAGATGCAGGCTTACAGAACACAGTGTTCATGGAGGTGACTGTCCATCACCTTTGCCACTTCATGTAACCTAATCAACATCATATCCACAGATCATAATTTACAAGTAATGGGTTTGAGATGGGAAGTCTAATATTCATTATACTTTATATGGGATTTACAAAAAGATAAAGAAAATAAAAACTATCAGAAAACTAATATTTCCATTATTCACATAAACTCTCAGATGTTTTATTTTTATTATTATTATTATTTTTTTAATCCTCACCTGAGGATATTTTTCCATTGATTATTAGAAAGATTGAAAGAGAGAGGGAAAGACAGAGAGAAGTACCAATGTGAGAGAAACACATCAATTGGTTGCCTCCTGCCCTGGCCAGGGAGAAGCCTGCAACTGAGGTATATACCCTTGATCAGAACTGAACCTGGGACCCTTTGGTCTGTAGGCCGGCGCTCTACCCACTGAGCCAAACCAGCTAGGGCATCCCCTCAGATATTTTAAAGTAACAGAAGAGAAGAATCTGATGCCAGTAATAAAATAGAAAAATAAGAAAGAAATTTTACCAATATTGTTTCCCACTTAATAGAGAAGTAATAAGCTATGTAGTTATTTATACTACTGACATTTATAAAAATTATAAAGAAACTAGAGAGGTTCGTTTTAAAAAGATTCAGTGTAACAGCATGTCCATTGGAACCAGGTGGGGGGAGTCTTGTGAAAATGAGATTCTCATTCTGAGATCGGGGTTGGGTCTAAGATTCTGCACTTTTTACCAAGTAGTGATGGAATGCCGCTGTTCAGTGAACTCTACTTTGAGTTGCAAGGGTTTAGGTTTTAATGATGTCACTGAAATATGTGTGGGAAAAATATTACAAAATTTTTTTTAAAAAAATATATATTTTATTGATATTTTACAGAGAGGAAGGGAGAGAGATAGAGAGCTAGAAATGTCGATGAGAGAGAAACATCGACCAGCTGCCTCCTGCACACCCCCTACTGGGGATGTGCCCGCAACCAATGTACATGCCCTTGACCGGAATCGAACCCGGGACCCCCCAGTCCGCAGACGGACGCTCTACCACTGAGCCAAACCAGCTAGGGCAAATATTACAAAATTTTAAGATATTCAGCAAAAAAAACCCCAAAACCCAAAACTCAGAAGACCTACTGAAATCGTTTGCATCTAAAAGTATTTTTTATGTAGTAGAACTATAATATTTTTGTAAATTTAAAATCCCAGCATTTTTACAATAAAAGAAAATGCTTTTAGTAACTTTGTCTACTTAATTTCACCCCAATGATTCCTGCAGGCAGTGTTCAAGACTTTACCAGGGCAGAAGATTGCAAGACTGGAGCTAGGAGGCATTCTTAACACACCCCAGGAGAAAATTTTTGTTGCTGCAGGATCCGAGATTCGAGGCTTCACAAAAAGAGGAAAACAGTTCCTCTCTTTTGAAACAAACCTCACTGAAAGCATTAAAGCTATGTATGTTTATTCTCTCTTTTAATATTTCTTTTTACATTTTTGATGTCTTGGAAAGGTGACAAACATTTGATTGAGTATCATATCAAAACAGGTTTTTTGGGAAATAAAATTGACTAAATGTATTTTATTTATTTGGAAATTAAATTTGACCTTGAATCAATATAAAATCAGTGGGTTATTGAAATGTTTTCTTGTTAAGGCTTTTATAGTATTTATACATTTATTCTGTTTTCTTTTAATATATTTTATTGATTTCAGAAAAGCAGGGAGGAAAGAGATAGAAACATCAATGATGAGAAAGTATCATTGATCAGCTGCCTCCTGCACACCCCACACTGGGAATCAAGCCTGCAACCCAGGCGTGTGCCCTGACCGGGAATTGAACTGTGACCTCCTGGTTCATAGGTCGATGCTCAACCACTGAGCCACGCCAGCTGAACTACATTTATTTTGGACTGGTTGACTCAGTTATGATTTATAATCAAGAGATAAAAGAAAAAAGTGGAAGAAATATCTAGATATTTTAATTTCTGTTTCTTTGCTGTCTCTGATAGTTCCAGTTTCAAGGTAGCATCATTTTCTTAGAAGGCTAGCCGTCAAAGTTGATGACTACCAATAGTGTATAATTTCAGGTGAATCAGGTAAGACTCTAAGAGAAAAATAGCTCTTTCAGTGGTTTCCTGATGCAGTTAAAACTTTAGATTTTGAATCTTGGAAAGGTCTTTAAAGTTTAATTTCATCTATTGTTTCTCAAACCTGCTACTTCGGAGAAGTCCCTAGAAGCTTGAATCAAGAGATTCCTTGCCTGGCCAGCATGCCCATTGCTGGAGCTTTGACCTATGAACTAGGAGGACAGGGTTCAATTCCCGTCAAGCACATGCCCTGATTGCCTGGATTGTAGCTCGATCCCCAGTAGGGGCGATGCAGGAGGCAGCCAGTCAATGATTCTCTCTCATCATTGATGTTTCTGTTTCTCTCCCTCTCCTTTCCTCTCTGAAATTAATTTTTAAAATATATTTTAATTAATTAACTAATTAATTATCTTAAAAAGAGAGATTCCTTCTCCTATGTTGTACTTGCAGAATCAGAATTATTAGGAGTAGGTTAAAGAAAACAGTTCTTTGTCTGAATCTGAAGCAGCCAGACCTCAGTTTGAAAAGCACTGATTCAATCCAGAGTTCTGCGTAAGCACAGCTCTGGGTTCCAAGCAGGAGCATGCCCTGACTTCAGGGCTGGAGAACTTGAGTTTGGTGAGATTAGATAAGAAGTAAACTATGACTGGTGGAAGTACCTCAGGGCTTTAGCAAAATACAATAATTTTGAAATGCTTTTGTAGATAGACATAGCCAATGAAGATTGTGAAATACAACGATCAAAGTAATACAGTAATTATTAGCATACCTCCTCACTTAGAAAGCTGTGTGGAGCCCTATCTGGTTTGGCTCAGTGGATTGAGTGTCTGCCAGGGACGGAAGGTTCCCAGGTTTGATTTCAGTCAAGGGCACCTGCCCAGGGTGCAGGCTCAATCCCCTTTGCGGGGAGGAGGGGGATGCAAGAGGTAGCCAATTTTATTTTATTTAAAATAAAAATGTAGCCGAAACCGGTTTGGCTCAATGGTAGAGCGTCGGTCTGCGGACTGAAAGGTCCCGGGTTCGATTCCGGTCAAGGGCATGTACCTTGGTTGTGGGCACATCCCCGGTGGGTGGTGTGCAGGAGGCAGCTGGTTGATGTTTCTCTCTCATCGATGTTTCTAGCTCTCTATCTCTTTCCCTTCCTCTCTGTAAAATATCAATAAAATATTTTTTTTAAAAAATAAAAAAAATGTATTTTTAAAAAGGTATGTGGACAGAGTTGGGATGATAAGGAGTCTAGTGTTTTTTTAATTTTCTTTTCTTTTCTTAAAATATTTTTATTGATTTCAGGGAGTTAGGGAGAGGGAGAGAGACAGAAACATCAGTGATGGGAGAGGATCATTGATCAGCTGCCTCCTGCAGGCCGCCCACTGGGGATCGAGCCCACAACCCTGACTGGGAATCGAACCTGGCACTTCCTGGGACCTTTCATAGGTCGATGTTCAACCACTGAGCCATACCAGCTGGACTAATTTTATTTTTTAATTACAGTTTATATTTAACATTATTTTGTATTAGTTTCAGGTGTATATCATAGTGTTTAGATAGTTATATACTTCACAGAGTGCTCCCCCCAACATTGCCAGTGCCCACCTGGGACCATGCATAATTCTAACAACATTGCGGACTACATTTCCTATGCTGTACTCTATATACCCATGACTATTTTGCAATAAGGAGTCCAGTTTTTATTTTTTTAAGTATATTTTTATTGGTTTCAGAGAGGAAGGGAAAAGGAGGGAGAGAAACATCAATGATGAGAGACAATCATTAATCAGCTGCTCCTGCACACTTCCTACTGTGGATTGAGCCTGCAACCCATGAATGCACCCTGACCAGGAATCGAACCATGACTTCCTGGTTCATAGGTTCCACGTTCAACCACTGAGCCACACCAGCCTGGTATTTCTTTTTTAGAAAGTGGAAGGGAGGGGGAGAGACAGAGAGAGAAACATCGATATGAGGGAGACACACTAATTGGTTGCCTTCTGCAGACACCCTGACCAGGCCTGTGATTGAACCTGTATCCAAAGTACATGCCTCTCAGCCCACGGACTGACACTCAACCATTGAGCCACACTGACTGGGGCTAGGAGTCTGGTTTTTAAACTGTTTTTACTGGAGTGGCAGAGGTGGATGAAAAGGGTGTTTACTTAATTTTTGAAAAATTACCTGAAAATCCCCATTTTTATAAAGTTGCATAAGAAAACAAGGTTATAACTTAAAAATATTCAATAAGTTACCACTCCCACATGCTTCCTGGCTTAACATTTCCATGTATCTCACTTTTGTCATCAATAGTGATTGCCAAGTAGTACTTTGGACAATGTAATACAAATATAATGCAGATGGATTTTAAAATGAAATTTCAAATAATAAAAAAAGATGTGGAGGGACCGGAACCAAGATGGCTGCCTAGATAGTCTCCTAAGCTGCCACCTCATCAACAATTTAATTAAAAAAACAACTAAAATAAAAAAGGACTTCACCAAAACCTCAGGAAACCTGGCGGAGTGGAATAGCTACAACTAGAAAGAAAGAGAGAGGCTCACGGATTGGACTGGGAGCCGCAAAGCGCTGAGATAGGGAGACGCACACGGAGAGGAAGTGCGGCTGCTGAATGCCTGCCTGGCGGCGGGAGGGGAGGAATTAACGATTGCACGGAACCCTTTCCGACTGTACTGAACCCCAACCCCGGCTGAAATTCCATGGTCCCAGGCTCATACAGGTGGAGTCTGGACTGTGGAGAAAGGCATCCAGAGACTCAGAGACTCAGAGACTGGGAGACCGGGGACCCGGGAGCCGCAGTCGGCAGGGTCTACAGACGCGCGCGCGAGTGAGAACGCGCTGAGGTCTGGCCGCAGCCTCTCATAGCAGAAGGAATCAGAAGCTCCAGGTCTGACGGCGGAGGCTGCTGCCACCTCTGTACAAGGTGGCGGCCTCTCTGTAGTGGAAGGAGTCAGAAGCTCCAGACTACAGAGACCAGCCCAAGTCCGGGCGAGCCCCTGGGGCACCCACACTCTTGCTTGGGGAACCTGGAATCGTCAGGGAAGCCACCGAAGGTAGAGGTTAGGCGGAAACTCAGGCGAGTGCACAAGGGCAGGGCAGAAGCCAAGACTGTCAGTTCAGCCCTGAGACTCTACCCCATCTAAGCTGAGCAGAGTCTTCTGCAGTTTTTCAAGTCTGATCCTATAAGACTGTCTCCAATACAGAAGTTATCCCAGAGTAGACACAGCTGATACCCACATCCAATTGGCCTGAAGGTCAATTCACAACAATAAAGACTTAGCTACAACAAGGCTGTGCACGCAGTCCACAAAGGGGAGCACCAAGAGTGTCTACCTCAGTTAACTGAGGAGGCTGACCCACTGGGCCATATAGGACACCAAACACACAAAGCCATCCTACCAACTCTGAAAAATAGTGAAAATGCCGAGACAAGGAAATAGATCTCAAACAAAAGAGATGGAGGATATAGAGTTCAGAACTACGGTTCTAAGGTTATGCAAGAATATCCTAGAAAAGCTCAATAAACTTCATGAAACCCAACTAAAAAGTATATATAAACTGACTAAATTGGAAAATATTATGCAGAGATCCAACAGCAGAATGGAAGAACACAAGAATCAGGTCAAAGAGCCAAAAGACACTCCTCTGGAGAAGGAAGAAGAAAAGAGAATCCAGAAAGTTGAAGATAGTGTAAGGAGCCTCTGGGACAACTGCAAGCGCACCAACATCAGAATTATGGGGGTGCCAGAAGAAGCGGGAGTGCAAAATACTGAAAACATATTTGAAGAAATAATATCAGAAAAGTTCCCTCACCTGGTGAAAGAAATAGACTTACAAGTAAAGGAAGCCTATAGGACCCCAAACAAGAGGAATCCAAAGAAAAATACTTGGAGACACATCATCATCAATATGCCAAGGGTAAAAGACAAAAAGAAGATATTACAAGCAGCAAGAGAAAAGCATTTGGTTACCTATAAGGGAAAACCCATACGACTATCAGCTGATTTCTCAACAGAAACCATACAGGCCAGAAGGGAGTGGCAAGAAATATTCAAGAGTGGCAAGAAATATTCAACCTACAACCAAGATTACTGTATCCAGCAAAGTTATCATTCAGAATTCAAGGGCAGATAAAGAGCTTCACAGATAAGAAAAAGTTAAAGGAGTTCATCATCACCAAACCAGTATTATATGAAATGCTGAAAGGTATTACTTAAGAAGATCAAGTGAATTAAAAATCTGAGGAATAGAATAAACTGGTGAATATAATAGAATCAGGGGCAAAGAAAGGGAGAGGATAGATAATTATCAGGGTGAAAGGGGTGTGGGGTGCAGAAAGAGACTGGATTAAAATTGTATAACCTATGGATGAGGACAATAGTGAGGGTGGGGGTAAGGACAGAGGGTGGGGTGGGAACTGGGTGGAAGTGAGCTATGGGGGAGAAAAAGGAGAAACAATGTAATAATGTGAGCAATAAAGATTTATTTAAAAAAAAAGATGTGGAATTTCATTAGATGGATAGAAATAAGTTGCAGTGTCACAAAGTAAGGCCACCTAAGCAATAATTAGAGAAAATCAATGATGATCATTATAGGATAAGGAATAATCTTAGTATCAAAAAGTTTTAAGTACACCTTAGAGGTGAGTAGATGAATCGTTCAAGTAAAACCTCAGTAGCCCTAACTGGTTTGGCTCAGTGGACAGAGCATCAGCCTGCAGACTGAAGGGTCCCACGTTTAATTCCTATCGAGGGCACATGCCCGGGTTGTGGGCCCAATCCCCAGAAGGGGGCGTGCAGGAGACAGCTGACCAATGACTCTCTCATCATTGATGTTTCCATATATATCTCTCTCCCGCTCCTTCCTTTCTGAAATCAATAAAATATAAAAAATTAAAAATTTATTAAAAAAACAACCTCAGTAACCTCTTTATGATTGCATGGTAATAGCAGAAGTGGAAGATACACACTAGTCTATCAATTTTTTTTCCCAAAAAACTTCAGCTCCTCCGCTGAAAACTGGATTCAGTCTTGCAATTTCGAACATAGTTGTGATTATTGCCTAAATTGTAATAAATATAGTTTGAAATGCACTTGTTTTCATTTATTTTTTCAAGAGAAAATTCTGATGAAAGCATTTTCCCCACTGTTCTCATTTAAAGTGGATTCGTTTCAAATAGCTTTTTCTAGGCAATGCAGTGTTGTAGTAAGAAAGCTAACGCTAGCATTAAAAACTACCTGAGTTGCAATCCACTCCACTGTCTACTAGATGTGCACCTTGAGGCAAGTTACTGAACACTTTATTATCCACCTGTGAAAAGGGACGGTAATGGTGCTTAGTTTACACAGTTCGAGGATTGAGCTAATACGTGTAAATCACTTAGGGCAGTGCTTTGCACATAGTATGCATTCAAAACCAGTTACTTACATTTATCTTCAGATATAGATGATTATCATTATCTTGTCTTTGTTTTCAGTTTTCAAAATCAATGTTGTACCAAAAAGCTAGAAATTAAGTGGGGAGTGATGAAAAAACATGTTTAAGTTTGTGATAGTAACACCATATAAATAAGTGTTTATTTTTACATGTGCAAAAACATTAGTTTTTTATGCTTATTTTTAAAACTATGGATGTTTTAAAGTACTTTTCTTGTTCTCAGGCACATATCTGGCTCAGACCTCTTTCTCAGTGCGAGTTATATCTATAGCCATTATTGTGACTGCAAAGACCAGCATTATTACCTTTCTGGGGACAGAATCAACGATGTGACCTGCCTCCCCGTGGAGAGGCTCCCGCACCTCACCCCGGTGCTGGCCTGCCAGGACAGACTCCTCCGCGTGTTACAGGTTGCTATTTGCATCTGTATAATTTTTCATTATTGGATAAGTAATTATTGATAATATCTACTTAAGATAAATTATTTTAGTGGTTACTACTGTTTTAAATGTCCTAATTAAAATTATATCTGGAAATTAAAAAAAATGCTTTAATTTATAATTAATTTTGTTTACTTAAGGCAAATGTGTTCAGACCCTTGATAAGTTTTTAGAGAGGCATATGTGGACAAAGGGTAATTTCCTGCTCCCTCCTGTCCCCCACCTCCTCCCACCCCTCCCTATTCCCCTCCACCCCTAACCCCCTACCCCCGTCGCATTGAGCTAATATAGTCAGAATGGGGTTCCTTTTTAAAAATATATATATATTTTATTGATTTTTTACAGAGAGGAAAGGAGAGGGATAGAGAGTTAGAAACATCGATGAGAGAGAAACATCAATCAGCTGCCTCTTGCACACCCCCTACTGGGGATGTGCCCACAACCACGGTACATGCACTTGACCAGAATCAAGGTCAAGGACCTTTCAGTCCGCAGGCTCTATCCACTGAGCCAAATCGGTTAGGGCCAGAATGGGGTTCCTTAACTACAATAAACCTTCCCAGTTTTTCTTTTCCTTTTTTCCCCTCACTCTCCCCTCTCCCAACAAATAAAAGTAAAGGAGGACATTGGTTTGGGAAGAGGTTTTGGGGCTTTAACGGGGGATATTGAGACCAGGGTTGCATCATTTGAGTTTATCTACAGTTTATGCCAGTATATGGAACAGAATAAGCACTCAGTAAATATTGGTTAGATGAGTGAATGATAGAGGGAAAAATTAAAAGCCATAATTGGCTAAAACAGCTGCTACGGCCATTGTTACTAGTAATAACTGTTATAATCATGTCAACTATGTCTTCTTGAAAGGAACTTTTCAGCCCTGGCTGATGTGGTCTCGCTGGTTGGGCGTTGTCCCATGCACTGAAAGGTTGCTGGTTCGAATCTGTGTCAGTGCACATGCCCAGGTTGTGGGCTCGATCCCCTGTAGGAGGTAGCAGCTGCTCTCACACTGATGTGTGTGTTTTTTTTTCACTCCTCCATTCCTCTCTCTCTCTAAAAATTATTAAAAATATTCTTTGAGAAGAGAAAGTAACTTTTCAATAAAATACACACTCTGAGACCCATAAAATAAAATTTAAGTACAAATAACATGCAACCGGTGGATTTATTGGTTCAGAAGCAGGCCGATGATAGTGCAGTTGAAAGAAAGTCGAGCTGTTTATTCTGGACCACCCCTGGATTTAATAGCCAGGTGGCCATTTCTTGGCACCAGCCCTGTATGAAAGGGAAATCCAGTGGTTCTGGGAGGTTTTATTTTTCCCGAAGGTGAATTAAAGTAGTATTGAAGGTCATTCTAGAGACCAGAGAGATTCATTTCTCCCTCGCCGTGCTCCCAGACAGGAGTCCTTTGAATAGGACCTAACCTGTTTTAGGAGCTGGCTGGCACTTGATTAGAGACTGACGTGGTGAATTCTAGGATTCTGCTCTGTTTGTAAGAGCTCCATATGCTTATTGGAGAGGGGGAAAGTCCCCCAGGTTTTATGGAAAGCAAAAGATGTAGTCTTTCCTCTTCTCCCTGCTCCCCGTCTGCCTTGCTAAGCAGCTGCTGCACCAGAGGTACCTTTTGTCTTTGTATAGTTACTAGAGGCCCAATGTACGAAATTTGTGTGCTGGGAGGGGGGGTTCCCTGCGCCCTCTCAGTTCAGGGGCTTTTGGGGGATGGCTGACTTTTGGCTGAGTGGCGCTCCACTGACCACCAGGGGACAGCTCCTGCATTGAGCATCTGCCTCCTAGTGGTCAGTGCATGTCATGGTGACTTGTCATTCCGCTACTTGGTCAATTTGCATATTAGCCTTTTATCATATAGGATATGTAGATGTCTATACATTTTTTTAATGTTATCCTATATAATAAAAGCCTAATATGTGGTCATCCATTCAACCAATCAAAGCATAATATGCTAATGATATGCTAAGGCTGCTCAACTGCTCACTATGACATGCACTGACCACCAGGGGGCGGACACTCTGATTGGAAGGTTAACTTACTACTGGTGTCCAGTTCATTAGGACTGAGCGAGATGGGCTGGACATGCCCTGGAGCCCTCCCTCGGTCTCTCCGGGGCTGGCCAACCTCCCATGTTCCTCCCTGGCCCTGATTGTGCACTGGTAGAGTCCCTCGGCCTGGCCTGCACCCTCTCACAATCTGGGACCCCTTGGTGGATATTGGATAGATGTTTTTGGCTTGATCCTGCAGGCCAGGCTAAGGGATCCCACTGGTGCACAATTTATATATATATTTAAATAAAAATAAAATGATTAACACATGCAAAATTGCTAATATGCAAGTTAATATTAGCAACCTAATTTTTTCTGCGGTTTTATTCCAGAGTTCATTATGAGTATTGATGTTATCTCAGAGTGCCTATATTGCTTTAAATTTGTATTCTGGCCCTGGCCGGGTGGCTTAGTGGTTAGAGTGTCATCCTGTACACCAAAAGGTTGCGGTTTCAATTCCAGATCAGGTCACATACCTAGGTTGTTGGTTTGATCCCTGGTCATGTGCGTATGAGAGTGAACTAGTTAATGTTTCTCTCTCCCTGCCTCTCTCTAAAAATCAATTAAAAAGAAGAAGAAGAAGAAGAAGAAGAAGAAGAAGAAGAAGAAGAAGAACATACCCTCAGATGAAGATTTAAAATAAAATAAAAACTTAAAAAAATATTGTATTCTGTTTATTTTAAAATACTTGTTCTCCTTCAGGGATCAGACGTGATGTTTGAAATTGAAGTTTCTGGCCCACCTACAGTCTTAGCTCTTCACAATGGAAATGGCGGTAATCAGCATTTCACTTTTCACAATCAGATAAGGGAGTGCCTTATGTGAAGTCAAGATATTTCAGGTTCTTAATCGTTTAACCAAGTGAAAATGGGAACTTGTGGAAGGAGTTTGAACTGGAACTGAGATGGTTGTTATCTGACAACTTGCCAGCCACTAACAGTCATGGGTTATTGAACTTAATTTTGAGTGTTCACATCTTAAAATTAGATAAGGAAGAGTCTTACCTCTAATGGTTATACAATTATGTGAATATATAACCATCTTCCCAAATTAAGTTTTCTGTCTTTATATATTAGTTTTTAAATGAGATTTTTATCTGAAAGTTAATATATGTGAATTATATATGTGAAAATAAATAACTTTACAGAGATGAGTTGTGGGTAAGCATATGTTGGCTTTAACTCTGACTAGGTGACTCTGGAGAAGACATTTTGTTTGGAACATCAGATGGAAAACTTGGGCTCGTTCAGATCACTCCACCCATGCCAACACACAAGTGGGAAATTCAAAATGAGAAAAAGAGGGGAGGTATGTTTTTTATGTTGTTCGGATTCTGAAATTTTGGTAATTATTAAATAAAGTATCCTAGATTGTATAGTTCATTCTCTTTTATTCATTCAGAGTATGTATATAGCAGACGTGGCAATTCACAGAGCTACCTCAGCTGTATTTACTATTTGTTTATTTATCGGATCTATCATATTTTTGGTATAATTTGTTAAAAATAAGACATGCTAATCATAATTTGGAATGGATTGGCTCTTATGGGCTAGTGTCCATCCATAATGTCATTCTAAGCTCAAATCCACTTTGCATTGTTTGGTGTAAGGAATACATTAGAATTTGGAAGTACTTGGTTTGAAGCAAAGAAGTGCAGTGGCTGAGGGAACTATTCCTGTTTTCTCAGGAATATATACATTCTAAGGGTAACTTATGTCTGACTTGGTGGGTAGTGAGATGGCTATTGATAAGGATAGCATCATTCATTCGTGTATTTATTCCTTCAACAAACACTTGTTAGGGAGACAAAGGATAAACTAATAAGATAGCTTCACGTAGTCACCTGAAGAATATATAACAGGGAATGATGGGTAGAAGGAGGAGGGTTTCTTTTAGACTGAGTGGGTGGTCGTGGAAGGTGTCTTATAAACGGTGAAATCTGAGCTCAGATCGGATTGATAAGAGAAGGAGTTGGTCAGAAGACTCAAGGCAGAGGTAAACGTGGTTCATTTGGAAAGCATTCGGAAGACCAGTGTGACTACATGCCTTAGCATGGCTTGAGGGAAATCAGAGAGGTAGAGAAGGGCCAAATCATGTAGGTCTTTGTGAGTCTTAGAAATTTTAATCTGAGTGCAGTGGGAAGTCAAACAAAACACCCTCCACGGAGAATGGGTTTTGAAGGAAGCAGGTGAAAACTGGAAGCACTGAAGTCAGCTTGGAAATTATTGTTGCAGTTGTTATAATTTCTCCTGGTCTAGGCTCGAGATACAGTAGCCTGGACTAGGCTAATGGTAGTTGCAAATGGAAAGTTGTAGGTAGCGTTAATAGAATTTGCTAATGTGTTTGTTGTGAAAGTGAGAGGGAAAAAAAGAGAAGAATTAGAGATGTAGTCTAGATTTTTGGCCTGAGCAACTAGGTGGTATCAGATGAGATGAGGAGAGACTAGAGAAAGAGTATTATTATTGACGTGTGGCAAATGGGGTGCCAGGAGAGTTTTGTCGGGGGATTGGGAAGTTTGAGGTGCTGATGTCTCAGAGAAGATGCTGAGGAGGGACTTTGCTATGTAAGTCTGGAGCTCTGGAGAGAGGCCAGATCTGGAGGTGGAACCTGGGGCACCATTCCCTGTAGACTATATTTAAAGCCTTAGAAATAGACGACTGGGGAGAAAAGAAAAGGATGGGTACCTGTTTATGCTCATTTAGTGACTTTTTTCTCCATTCTAGTTTTTAATTCTTACTTGGCATAAACTTAACTATGATATTTTTATTATTAATAACTTCTCTTTTCATTTTTAAAGGTATCTTGTGTGTTGACAGCTTTGACATTATGGGTGATGGAGTTAAAGATTTGCTTGTTGGGAGAGATGACGGAATGGTGGAAGTGTACAGTTTTAATAATGCCAGTGAGCCTGTTCTGTGCTTTGATCAAGTAAGTTTATTGTTAAAGACTCTTACTAGTCAAATGACTAATTATAGACATGACTGTGATGGTTGGGTTTTATTAAATGAAATATATTAAAATCTTGTGTTTGGCTTAAAATATTGCTGCTTTAAAAATATTGTTACTTTGATGCTACAAAATCTTCTCTAAACTACTCCTGTGTTGCCTTGCAAGCTGAGTAATAAATTACTCTTCCATTTGGTTTCTAAATGGAATATCTAATACTTAGATATTATTTATCTAAGTATTAAATATTTTGCCTTAGTTTCTATAATGCAAAATAGGTTTCGGGAGTAACATGTTTGGGTTCCGTAAATGAGACTGTTGTTGTAAAGCAGTGAGGTTTCAGGAGGAAGCTCCAGGTTGCTAGAACAATGTAGATTATCCTTCAGCGGAGGGAAGAGTAGCTCTTTCCCTCGGGGCTACCCAAAGCTCCCCTGTGTAAGGATGACTAGGTGAGAATAATTTTTAGTTCACAAATTTTACATGTCATTAAGCTTGTTTATCCCAGGGTACAGAGTTGCATAGAGAAGTGTTCTGGTGACTTTAGATGTGTAACTTGGAAGATGTTAAAATAATTAAACGAACTTACTATGACAAAATTTATTTTATTCTCATCAGCATCTTTATGTGACTAAGGTTAATTAGAGCTTATATCTATGAAAATGAAAAATAGGACCAGAGCTGATGTTGACTCAGTCTTATTCTAGCCTTGTGTAAATAATTTTCATTGTGCTACATGAGTAATTTAGAAGAAAAAAATGTTTATTCATCTTAGGAGATACATTTCCTATAGAATTTTGCTTTTGTATCAATTATTATTTACTAAATATTGTATATTCGTTTCAATCAGTTATATAATACTCATTATAATAATAGATATTTCTATTGCTTAGAGTTTTATAATCACCAGGGGAAAAACATTTCAATTTATTTTTCTTGGTTGCAAGAAGTATAAAAGAATTGCAAGTATATGACTGTGTTTCATTAAGATAAATATATGTGGCCAGGGGTGGTTTGCTCAGTGTTTAGAGCATTGGCCCAGAGACTGAAGGGTCTCAGGTTTGATTCTGGGTCAAGAGCACATTTTACCTGGGTTGCCGGTCCACCCCGCTGTGGGAGCAAGGGCGGGAGGCAACAATTTATGTATCTTTCTCACATCAATGTTTCTCTCTCTTTTTCTCTCATCCCTTCTTTCCTCCCTTCCTCTCTCTCTCTAAAAATCAATGGGAAAAAAAATCCTAGGGTGAGGATTAACAACAAGAAAAGATAAATATATATGATGGAAATGGAATGAAAATAAGGGTTCAAGGAGGAAAAGGAATGATGTAAAATTCCCAACTGTTAAAGAAGGATTTATTTCTCCATTTTTTAAGTCAATGATTGTGCATATAAAGTTCTGGTATTTAGTTTCATTAGGTTTGATTTAAGGATGACAGTTGTATTTTAAAATGATAATCTTTAAAACTTCTAAAAACTACTTTCTTTGTAGCTATTTAAAGTTGTGATGAAAACTCTAAAAGGCAACTTAAGAATGTATGGGAAGTGGGATACATAGTTTTTTTCAGAATTACTTTAGTGGCAACATGAGCAAAACGTTTTGGAGACTTCTAGTGTGTGCGAAATCTGCTTGTTTAAAAAATGCACCTTTGGCCCTAGCTGGTTTTGCTCAGTGGATAGAGCATTGGCCTGCAGATTGAACGGTCCTCGGTTCGATTCCAGTCAAGGGCACATGGGGTTGCGGGCTCAATCCTCAGTAGGGGCATGCAGGAGGCAGCCGACCAATGATTTTCTCTCATCATTGATGTTTCTATCTCTCTCTCCCTTCTCCCTTCCTCTCTAAAATCAATAAAAATGTTTTTTTTTAAATAATAAACAAATAAAATGCACCTGTGAACCTAAATTTATGCAAACTTGTAATCAAACCTTTGTAACTTGACTTTCTCAGGTCTCAGGAAATTAGTCTCAGGAAAGGCTAAGAAACGCCTGATTTGCAGGATAGCTCTTATAGGGAGGGTGAAGAAAACTAACTTTTTAAAAAAGATTAAAAATTGGGTATATTGCTGAAACTGGTTTGGCTCAGTGGATAGAGCATCGGACTGCGGACTGAAAGGTCCCAGGTTCGATTCAGATCAAGGTCATGTACCTTGATTGTGGGCACATCCCCAGTAGGGGGTGTCCAAGAGGCAGCTGATCAATGATTCTCTCTCATTGATGTTTCTAACTCTCTATCCCTCTCTCTTCCTCTCTGTAAAAAAGTCAAATATATATATATATATATATATATATATATATATATATATATATATTTTTTTTTTTTTTTTAAATTAACAATTGGGTATATTTATTTGTTTTGGAATTTTTTTCCTCTTTTATATTGACTTTATTGGGGTGACACTGGTTAAATTTCACAACCCCAGGTTAAGTCTCCAGCCATCACCATTTATCCCACCTAGACCCTTCTCTACCTCCCGCCATCCCCCTTCCTCCCTGCAGTCACTAGCATTTTTTTAAAAAAAGAATTGTTTATTTAATATATATTTTTATTGACTTCAGAGAGGAAGGGAGAGGGAGAGAAAGGAACATCAATGATGAGAGAGAATCATTGATCAGCTGCCTCCTGTATGCCCCCCACTGAGGATCATGGGTGAGCCCAGTATGTGTCCTGACCAGGAATTGAACCATGTTCTCCTGGTTCATAGATCAAGGCTCAACCACTGAGCCATGCTAGCAGGGCTGTAACACATTTTTAAGATTAATTAGAATAGATTAGACTATATCACGGTGCAACACAAACCTTTTAAGTTATATCTGTTGTTGTATATTTTAATGTATGAATGTATACTAGATTGCAATATAAAACACATTGCTTGCTTTCAAATAGCTTAAAAGCTATTCACTTAGCCCTAGCTGGGTAGTTCAGCTGGTTAGAGCATTGTCCCGATACACCAAGGTTTCGGGTTCAATTCCTGGTCAGGGCACATATAAGAATCAACAAATGAATGCATAAATAAATGGAACAACAAATCGACCTCTCTCTCTCTCTCTGTCTCCCCCCTTCCTCTCTCCCTCAAATTAATAAATAAAAAGTTTCTTTGTAAAAAGCTACTGACCTAGAGTGCTAGTTAAAAATACAGATTGCTAGTTGACTCACCCAAATGATTATTATCAAAAAGTTTGGGGAAGTATTGCTTTAAAAAGATGTAAACCTTGAACTTTCGGAAAAGCTTGCTCTCTCTCCTTAGTAGCAAATTCCCCAAAGATTTCATCTATTCCATCATCCTTTTTATTCACCTAAAAAGCTATTTGGAGAAAACACATGAGATAGGATATATGGTATTCAGATAATAGGCTATACGTGTTTTGAGAGTTTTGCTTATGCAATTTTTAAAACTATTTTTATATTAATAAGTGATAGTTGCTCATTAGATGTCTATTGTAGTTGAGTGGTACATACAAATATGTGAGTCATTTCAATCTTTCCTCAAATTTAAAAACACTGGAATTTTCCCTGGCCAGTGTAGGTTAGTGGTTGGCCAATGCACCAAAGGGTCTTGGTTTCAAGTTCCCATTAAGGGCATGTACCTGAGTGGCAGGTTCATTCCCCACCCAGGTTCCTGCCCCCCTGGTTGGGTGTTTTTGGAAGGCAATCAAGTGATCTCTCTCTCTCTCTCTCTCTCTCTCTCTCTCTCTCCATAATTATCTAAAAAGAAAAAAATAAATCAATAGAAAGAATATATTTGGGTGAGGATTAACAACAACAACAACAACAACAAAAAACAACACTGGAATTTTCTGACATTTGTGCAGGGTTTTTGCCTTTCCAATTTCAGTGTCTATATATACTAAGTGTTCAGTAAACATATGTGGAATGTTTTGTAACATATCTGTGAAATAGTTAGTTACTAAGGAAGTGATTGATCTTAAATTTCTTTCAGGTGCTGTCTGAAAGTATCACATCTATCCAGGGAGGTTGTGTGGGGAAAGATGGCTATGATGAAATCGTAGTATCCACATATTCAGGTAAGGTAAAGGGTAATAGGCAGTTGAAGGAAGGATGGATAATAAAAATATAACTTTAATTAATTGCTTTGACACCTGTTTTTAAAAATATATATTTTATTGATTTTTTACAGAGAGAAAGAGAGAGGGATAGAGAGTTGGAAACATCTATGAGAGTGAGTCATCGAACAGCTGCCTCTTGCACACCCCCTACTGGGAATGTGCCCGCAACCAAGGTACATGCCCTTTGACTGGAATCGAACCTGGGACCCTTCAGTCCACAGGCTTACGCTCTATCCATTGAGCCAAACCGGTTTCGACTGACACCTGTTTTTTAATGTGTTTATTAATAAGTCCCTCTTTTAACATATTTTTTATTTTTTTATTGAATTTATTGAGGTAACATTGGTTAATAAAATTATATAGATTTTGGGTATACAGTTCTATAATATATAATCTCTGTATTGTACTGTGTGTTCTTTATCTCAAATAGTAAGTCACTCTTATTTATAGTATTTAAAAAAGTTATTGGTTAAAAAATAAGGGTATATCTATATATATAAAAGCCTAATTGACCTATATGACCGGTTGACTGAATGACTGGTTAACTGGTTGCTATGACACGCACCAACCACCAGGAGGGAGACACTCAACACAGGAGCTGCCCCCTAGTGGTCAGTTCACTCCAACCACCTGTGCTGGCAAACCTCCCAAGGTCCCTTCTCCTGGCCAGTTGGCCGGCCCCAATTCATCCCAATCAGAACTGGGAGAGATGGTCCTGATTGGCCCTGATTGCCAGCCATGCTGAGGGACCCCACCCATGCCCGAATTTATGCACCAGGCCTCCAGTTGATTTATAAAACAGTTAATATTTAAGTAATACTTTTAAAGCCTGGCCAGTGTGGCTCAGTGTATGAGTTTTGAGCTATGAATCAGGAGATCATAGTTCGATTCCCAATCAAGGCACAATCCTGAGTTGTGGGCTCAATCCCTGGTATGGGGTGTGAGGAGGCAGCCAATTAGTGATTCTCATCATTAATATTTCTATCTCTCTCCCCATCTCCCATCCTCTCTAAAATCAATAAAAATATATATTTTTAAAAAGAATATTTGGCCCTAACTGGTGTGGCTCAATGGATAGAGCGTCAGCCTGCGACTGAAGGGTCCCAGGTTTGATTCCGGTCAAGGGCATGTACCTTGGTTGCGGGCACATCCCCATTTGGGGGTGTGCAGGAGGCAGCTGATTGATGTTTCTCTCTCATCGATGTTTGTAACTCTATCCCTCTCCCTTCCTCTCTGTAAAAAATCAATAAAATATATTTTAAAAAATAAATAAATAAAAAGAATGTTTGGCATATCACTAGTATCTTTGAAAGTTAAATAATATTCTTTGGTTTAAAAAGAAATTTAGTGTATGTTTTATTATTTAATATACATTAATATAAGAAATACACATTTGTTATAAAATCTTCGTCGCTTTTGACTAGGTCATTTTTACATTCTCACAATGTTACACAAGAGTTTAACAACATGAAAATAATTTTTGAAAAATGATTCTTATTCATTTTGCATTTGTTAGAATGTGTTGACTTGTTTTATACTCGAAAACTAAAACTGTCAATTAAATGAAAGATCTCCTCAATCACAGTTTGATAGTATTTCAGGCAAAGCAAAAATGGTATCACAAAATGCTTAAGTAATTTCCTTGTGGTGTGAATATTTTCCAGCTTAATTTCTCTTAGTGCTTGTTTAGTTTGGGTTTTTACAGAGGACTGTGTCATGGAGTGAGGCTGATGTTGGTGGACGGGGCAGTGGACTGGGTTTCTTTAGCCCTTGCAGCACTCATGGTGCCCGGTTGCAATCCATCCTTGCAGGCTGGGTTACGGGACTGACCACAGAGCCTGTGCACAAGGAGAGCGGGCCGGGCGAAGAGCTCAGGCTTAACCAGGAGATGCAGAACAAACTCTCCTCTTTACGGTAACGTTGCATTTTGTTTGCCTTTTTAGTTTTCATTTCATGAAGTGTGCAATGGTTGCTGTTTTTGTTACTTACAGATGCAGCATATTATATTGGAAGGAATTACACAGCAATTTGCTTATCACTTTTTTAAATGAAAGTTTCAGTTTGAGAAAATTAGCGGTAAATGCTGATTAGTATTTTGGAGTTAAAAATATACTTTTTGTGTGCTGTATTGTATATTGGCGCTTCTAAGGCAGAGAAGTGTATTGTTTGTGTGGTGATAGGAAGTCATCATGTTTTGTTTTCTTACGACATTAAAGCAGCTAACGCAGACGGCTCTGCTCTCACTCAGTATAATGCTCACTGCTCCCGCGGGCCTTTCTGAATCTCTAACTCTGGCTTATACGTTGTCTTAGTGGAAATGGATAACGCGCTGACTTCCTCAGACCAGGGATTGCTTTGTAACCCATTCAGTTCAGCGGGAACTGCTGGTCTGTGCAGTTCAGGCCCCGCATCCTCGCTGGCACTGGAGCCGGTGTGTGCTGCTCCACACCTCACCGTCACCCTGTGGTCCCCAAACGTTAGAACCCTGCAGCCTCCTTCTTACTTTGTCTGTCTCCCCTGATGTCTGACTGAAAGGGGCATGTTCACTGGCTGCTGCTTCTCACGTCTGGTGTGTTCCTGTGCCCGGACAGTCAGCTTCTCCTCCGATTGGTGCTGTAGGTACCGGGGCAGGTTGGTGTGTGACATTGGCAATACTTACAGCTTTGTATTCATGTTGCTCGTGTGGGACTGAGTAGATGTTTTAATTTTTGGATTAGAGATAAATAATATGGAATCGTTTAGTCAGTCCTATAAGCAAACATTTTGTTCCTATTAGTGTTACAGTTCTAGTTCAACCAATAAAAATCCATTCGCCATCCTGGCTGGGTGGCCCAGTTGGTTGGAGTGTCATCCTGTCCTGTACACCAAAAAGGTTGTAGTTTCTATCCCTGGTCAGGGTGCATCGATTTTTCTCTCTCTTCCTTCCTTCCTTCCTTCCTTCCTTCCTTCCTTCCTTCCTTCCTTCCTTCCTTCCTTCCTTCCTTCCTTCCTTTCTCTCTCTCTCTCTCTCTCTCTCTCTCTCTCTCTCTCTCTCTCTCTCTCTCTCTCACTTTCATCCTTCCTCTACTTAAATAGTCCTGAGGTGAGGGTTAAAAAAAATCCATTTTGCAGAAGTAAGTGTCTTAAATTTTGGTACACATTTTAAGGACCTCAAATGTTTACACTTACAGGTGACAGAATTGTATCTGTTTTCCTCCAGGACTGAGTTGGAGCAACTTCAGGTTAAGGTAACACAGGAAAGAGAGAAGTATCAACAGTCTTCCCAGTCAAGCAAAGCAAAATCAGCGGTCCCTTCCTTTAGCATAAATGACAAATTTACATTGAATAAAGATGATGCCAGCTACAGCCTTATCTTGGAGGTGCAGACTGCGATAGACAATGTCTTAATACAGGTAAACAAAATGTCTAACCTGTAATGTGAATGTTGGTCTTTTAAATATTACATTTAGTTTAGATAGTACTTTTAAAGGCTTATTTTAGTCTTCTATTAGATTATCAGTTTGCTCATAAATTAACAAAATTATGCTTTACTTTATTTATCCTATGCGTATTAAACAAAAGGCTGATGCACTTAAGTTTGAAGATGAGTCAGAAAGGACATTAAAGATTTTATACTTTGGCTAACCTTTAAGAGAACCGTAATAGAGATGCAACTTTAAAAAACTCCAGTGTTTAATGCCCTTATTAGAATCTTTAAACTTCAAATACTGAAATAAATAGCCTGCAGTACAGCTTGCATTACCAGTTCTAAGGGAGGTCAGTAGGCAAAGGACATAAACCCGAAGGTGAAATGTAGGGATAATAATGTACAACTTCATTCTTCAATATATTTAACTAGAGGCCCAGTGCATGAAATTCTTGCATGAGGGGAGGGATTTGTGTCCCTCAGCCCAGCCTGCACCCTCTCCAATCTGGGATCCCTCTCACAATCCAGCACTGCTGGCTCCCAACTGCTCACCTGCCTGATTGCCCCTAACTGCTTCTGCCTGCCAGCCTGATCACCCCCTAAGCACTCCCTGCCATGCTGATTGATGCCTGACTGCTCCCCTACCGACCCAATTACCCCTCTCTGTCCTCCCCTGCAGGCCTGGTTGCCCCCAACTGCCCTTCCCTGCAGGCCTGGTTGCCTCTAACTGCCCTCCTCTACCAGCCCAGTCACCCTTAACTGCCCTTTCCAAAAGGCCTGATTGCCCCAAACTGCTCTCCCTTGCAGGCCTGGTCCCTCCCAACTCTTCTCCCCTGCTGGCCTGATCACCTACAACTGACCTCCCCTGCTGGCCATCTTGTGGTGGCCATCTTGTGCGTTGGATGATGGTCAATTTGCATATTACCTCTTTATATATATGATTTCTTTAGTTGGAGTGAAAAGGATTATAGTACAAAAAATGGAAAACAAGGAAATGATAGAAAACCCATCAGAAAATGAGAAAAGACTAAGGGGAGGAAGTAGATAAGCTTTAAAAAGATGTGGATGAGAGATCAGATTATTAATCAAAACATAAAGGCAAAAATCTCTCCTAACTCTATCTCAGGACTGCCGCCTGGAACCACTCGGGAACCACATACACAGAGCACAGCGCAGGCATCAGCCTCGAGACTGCTTGCAGGGGATGAACAGTGCAGAGTGGTTGTCACAAAACAGTCACAGGATATAAAGCAGAGCATAGGGAAGCTATAATAATAAAAGTGGAATATGCTAATTAGACCGGACAGCTGAATGACCTTCCGGACATCCTTTCTGACCAAGCCGTGGCAGTGGGAGCCGAGGCAGAGGCAGTTAAGGGCAATCACGCAGCCAGGTGAGCAGTTAGGGGTAATCAGGTAGGCAGGCAGGAGAGCAATTAGGAGCTAGCAGTCCCAGATTGCAAGAGGGATTTCCCGGATTGCAGGAGGGTGCAGGCCGAACTAAGGGCCCCCTTACCCCATGCACGAATTTCGGGCGCTGGGCCTATAATATAGTCAGCAATATTGTAATAATGTGGCATGCCCAGTGGATACTGGGAATATGTGCTGTACACCTGAAGCTCATACTAAATAATATGGAATATAAACTGTAATTGAAAAATAAAATAAAAAAAATAAACTACCTTTCCAGAGGAGAACAAAAATTCTCTCCTCTCTGTGTTACAGCTAAGGTTAAAATAAAATTTAAAAAAATGAACTGATATAGTCAGAATGGCATGTGATTATTTGCAGCCTATAGTAACATTTAAAAAAATATATTTTATTGATTTTTTTACAGAGAGAAAGAGAGAGGGATAGTCAGAAACATCGATGAGAGAATCATCCACCAGCTGCCTCTTGCACACCCCCTACTGGGGATGTGCCCGCAACCAAGGTACATGCCCTTGACCGGAATCGAACCCGGGACCTTTCAGTCTGCAGGCCGACGCTCTATCCACTGAGCCAAACCGGTTTCGGCCTATAGTAACATTTTTAGCACTGACAGAAATAAAAAAAAAAAAAATAAGGAAGATTATACTTATAAGGGGAGAGTGAGGTGATATTCTATGACTTCTGATATTCCAAATTAGAAAAAATGGGTCATAATAATACTTATTCTCTATTATTATTCTCTACTTATTTTCTTTAAAAAAAATATTTTATTGATTTTCCACAGAGCGAGGAAGGGAGAGGGAAAGTGAACCAGAACCATCAATGAGAGAGAAACATCAATCAGCTGCCCCCTGCACACCCCCCCACTGGGGATGTGACCACAACCAAGGCACATGCCTCTGACCAAAATCGAACCTGGGACCCTTGAGTCCACAGGTCAACGCTATATCCACTGAGCCAAACCGGTCAGGGTTCTACTTATTTTCTAGAAGTACATATTATCCATATAATAAAAGGCAAATATGCAAATTGAAAGAACAGTGCCTGCCTATGGTCACCCCTGACCGCCCTCCCCTGTCACTATGATGTGCACTGACCACGTGCACTCCATGCTGGCCAAAGGGGCAGACGCTCAATGCAGGAGCTGCCCCCTGGTGGTCAGTGCACTCCCATAGGGGGAGTGCCACTGAGCCAGAGGTAGGGCTCATGGCTAGTGAGCGCAGCTGTGGTGAAGGGAGCCTCTCCCACTTTCGTGGCAGTGCTAAGGGTGTCCAGCTGACAGCTTAGGCCCTCTCCCTGCCTAAAGGCTCCTGGACTTCGAGAGAAAGCAGGCTGCGCTGAGGGATGCTCCCCCCACCCCAGAGCATGAACTTCATGCACTGAGCCTCTAGTCAAATGTACATTAAGATAATTCATACTCTCAACTTTTAAAGATGAACATAAGGAAACCCTTAAAGAAAATAGGTTTTGAAAAAAAAGTTTTAATTTTCCATCTGAACCTTTTTTTTTTTTTTTTTTTAATGTTGGCTGTAGAGTGATGTTCCAATAGATTTGCTTGATGTGGACAAAAATTCTGCCGTTGTCAGCTTCAGCAGCTGTGATTCTGAGGTGAGTGAAAATAAAGAATTCTTCAGACGATCTCATTTCTATTTTGTTATTTTGAATAAAGCCTACAAACACCGCTAAGATTCTGTATTTCTTTTTTTTAAAATAAATCTTTATTGTTCAGATTATTACAAATGATCCTCTCCCCCCCCCCTCAATTGCTCCCCTCCACTAGGTTCCCATCCCATCCTCTGCCCTTTCCCCACCCCCCCCCATTGTCCTCATCCATAGGTGCACAGTTTTTATTCAGTCTCTTCCTGTACCCCCCTCTCCCCTTTTCCCTGAGAATCGTCAGTCCAATCCCCTTCCATACCTCTGATTCTATTATATTCACCAGTTAATATTGTTCATCAGATTTTTTAATTCCCTTGGCTTTTAGTTTCACTTGTTGATAGTTACGTATTTGTTGTTCATAATTTTTATCTTTTTCTTCTTCCTCTTCCTAAAGAACCCCCTTCAGCAATTCATGTAATTCTGGTTTGGGGGTGATGAACTCCTTTAGTTTTTTTTTTATTTGTGAAGCTCTTTATCTGGCCTTCGATTCTGAGTGATAGCTTTGCTGGGTAGAGTATTTTTGGTTGTAGGTTCTTGCTATTCATCACCTTGAATATTTCTTGCCATTCCCATCTGGTCTGCATGGTTTCTGTTGAGAAATCAGCTGACAGTCGTATGGGTGCTCCTTTATAGGTAACTACCTGCTTTTGTCTTGCTGCTTTTAATATTCTCTCTTTGTCTTTAGCTCTTGGAATTTTAATTATGATGTGTCTTGGTGAGGTCCTCTTTGGATTCCTTTTGTTTGGGGTTCTGTGTGCTTCCTGGACTTGTAAGTCTATTTCTTTCCCCAGGTGGGGAAGTTTTCTGTCACTATTTCTTCCAATATTCTTTTGGTATCTTGCTCTCTCTTCTTCTGGGATCCCCATAATTCTGATGTTGGTTCGCTTGAAATTGTCCCAGAGGTTTCTTACACTGTCCTCAACTTTCTGGATTCTCTTATCTTCTTGCTTCTTCGGAGGAGTGTCCTCTGGCTCTTTGTGTTCCAAATCTTTGTCTTGATTCTTGCGATCTTCCAGACTGTTTTTAGGACTCTGTGTAATATTTTTTATTTCAGACAATGTTTTCTTTATTTCTAGTTGATTTCTTTTTATTTCTAGTTGATCCCTTTTCATATCCTCATAGGTCTGGTTTATTTTATCAGCCTTTTAAAGGAAATTCTTGAAAAACCTTATAACTGTGGTTTTGAACTCAATGTCCATTATTTTTCCCCCCCTTCCATCTCCTTCCTTTGTGTCCTGCCTCTCCTCTGCATTTTAGCTGCTTCCCTGATTTGAAGGAATAGTTTTATATACTAGATGTTCAGGTAGAGCCCAGTAGCTCAGCCTTCTCTGTTACCTGAGGTGGACAGTCTTGGTGTAGCTCTTTGTGGGCTGTGTGCCCAGTCTTGTTAAGCCTTACTTGTTGTTGGTATCACTGGGAAGCGTTGATCTCCAAGCCAATTGGCTGTGAAGATCGGCAGTGTCTCAGCTAGGAGGGCTTCTGTACTCCGCTTGGATGGGGCAGTGTCTCAGGGTGGCGCACACAAGCTTTGGTGAGCCCCAAAAGATTGGTTGCACCTCTCTGGTATAGGCACAGACAAACTTTGGATTCGTTCCTCCTTGGGAGAGTCCAACTTGCGGCGAACGAAAAAGCCAACCTCCCGGAGGGATTCTGTGCTCCACTTGGATGGGGCGGAGTCTCAGGGTGGTACCAACAAGCTTTGGTTTCTTGTCGGCCCTTCCCTGAGTCCCGCAGTAATGGCCACTGGCTTCACACACCTCCGAGAGATCTCTGCCTGACAGTCTGGTCTCTCCCTGACTGGGGCCGTTTATTAGAGCAATAGGGTGGTTCCGTTTTCCTCCCAAACAAGAAAGCCAGCCGTGTATTAGCTGTCCGCCCTCTCTGTGTGCCTGGAGTAAGCCAGCTGCGAACTCAGCCTGCCCTCTCCATGCTGCAAGTAAGCCAGCAGCGAACTCGGGCTGCTGCCCTTTCTCACGCATAGATCTCCGCACCTTTACAGTTCTCAAAGTTCAGCATGCCTTCTCTCTCCTTCCTGGATGGTAGCGCCTCCTCTCAGCCAGCTTTAAGGCAATGCTTCCCCTGTTTTCCAGCTCTAAATTCAAAATTGTGGTATGCTGCATTCAGGTGTCTGCCCTCTGCCACCATCTTGGTTTCTCCAAGGTTCTGTCTTTCTTAATCAGTTTCTCATAACCTTCCCCTCAAAATCTGCTTTTCTTCTTTCTTTATCCTCAGATAATCCAGAAACTGGGCTGTCCTAGATCCTTCCCTTCTCTGACCCGTGAAATCCGATTAGTTCCTGCTGTCCTGTCCCATTCTGCTTCCTTCCACTGCTCTCAGCTGTCCAGCCTGCCCCGTGCTTGCTTGAACCACTCCCTCATCCCCTTTCTCTGTTGCCAGGATGGCCCTCGCTTACAGCTGTGCTGGGTACTATCACCAGACAGTTCTACCTAAAACACAGACATCACCGTGTCATTCTAAACCTGTCAGAGCCTCCTTGTTTCCCGTGGCATGTGAGCTAGAGTCCCTCAGGATGCAGCTCTCATTCCATCTCCCACTTGTCTCTCAGTTTCGACCTTCCTCCCATGCACATTATTATTTCTGCCATGCTAAAACAATTTCCTAAATATGCGATACAATCTTACACATTCCTATATTTGAAAGTGATCAGTCCCTTCTGCTAGCCCTTCCTCGCCTTTTCTGGGCTTGTTGAACCTTGTTTAATGTTCATTCAGCAGACATTTATTGAGCACTTCCTGTGTGCAAAGTGCCAGGGGTGAGAGTGTGTTGAAGCTTCTGGAAGTACCGTGCCCTTGGGGAGCAGCCCCAGAGCGGGTGCTCCTGAGGAGGAGGGAGGGAAGCAAGGACTGCCATGGCAGACGTGAGCAGCAGACGGGGCCGCAGCAGGCATGTGGTTACACATATACAAAAGGGAGGAATAAGAACAATAGAGAAAGAACAAAGTTGATAGCTATATTAGGGAATAACTTTCAATATAACATAAAGCATTTTTTCTTGAGAAATTTTATAACGGTTGTATTGTGTTTTATATGGATTGTCATCCCTGTTTACAAATTATAACATAAAACATTAGGGTCTATATTTTTATTTTAAAAATCAATATAAGCGTAAGATCTTTCATTTGTATATTACTGTGAAAGAGTAACCTTATTTACATCACTGCTGGATTCTTGGGAATGAGTATTTTATACTAATTTAAAACCTGCTTTCAGGCATGATAGTTTTATAAAAACCTTACTGTGGGCATTTTAAGTACACACAAAAGTAGAAGAATAGTAGGATTATCTTCATGTACTCATCACCAACTTCAACATATGACCAGTCTTGTTTTATGCTCTTATAGTCGTTTAACATTTAATTTCAAGAAGTTATAATACTTGAAGTTATCTCTGCAATTTAATTCAGCAAACATTGAATTCTACAGTATGCCATTGGTGGAAATACAGAGATGAGATATTTCTTAGTCCTCTGTAAGTATTTGTGAAAATCAAAGACATTCTAAGCATTGATGTCTTTGTGTTTATAATATAAACATTAGGAGTTTTTACTATCCATTACATTTTTAGAAAACTATTTTTAAATGTGATAGATATTCAAGATGGAAAGAGCATGAGCTTTAAGAGTCTTAAAAGACATGAATTTGAATTCCAGTTTTATTACTGGAATTACGGCTCTTGGGAAATTAACCCAAGCCCTCATGCCTTCATCTGTAAAACTTACTGCATAGGAATAAGCAAAAAGCCTTTAGCACAGTGCCACCCAAGTGAGAAGTGCTCGGCAAATGGTAACCAGTATTGATGCTCTTTATTCTGTTAAAAACAAAGATTCATCCTTTTCCTTAACTTTGAATTCTACCCAGTCCAGCGACAACTTTCTTCTCGCCACTTACCGGTGCCAGGCAAATACCACAAGGCTGGAGCTCAAGGTAAAGTGTTTGAAGTTACCTTTACTTAAAAGTCTGAACTTTGTTTTTTATATTGGTATAACATAAGATAATTTCTTTGCATTAAATTTCTCCCTGAAATGAGTCATTTTTAAGTAGTGACTTTTGAATAATCTCTTAAGTTTTAATTCAGCCCATACCACTATCTCTGCTGGTATCACTTAACCAAGCATCTTCTCTGAAGTTACCAATCTTAATTTCCTGTTATTGGACATTTGTTTTCTAGTTTTCTCTTACGGAAAGTTTCAAACATGTAAAAGTAAGGACTTCAGCTTCTACAGTGTTCTGCTCACAGTAGTCTTATTTATCCTCTCACTCTCCATTCCAAATCATTTTGAAGCAAATATTTTGAAGAATATTTTATCATTTCACTTGTAAATAAATATTTTGGTACCTATGTTTAAAAGATAATTCTTATTTTAAAAACATAAACACAGGCGCCCTAGCTGGTTTTGCTCAGTGGATAGAGTGTCAGTGTGCGGACTGAAGGGTCCCGTGTTCAATTCCGCTCAAGGGCACATGCCCGGGTTGTGGGTATCGATCCCCGGGGGGGGGGGGAGGGGATGCAGGAGGCAGCTGATCAATGATTCTTTCTCATCATTAATGTTTCTGTCTCTCCTTCTCTCTTCCTTTCTGAAATCAATAAAAATATATGTTTAAAAAAACCACATAACCACAAGAAAACACCTAAGAAAAATTTACAGTAATTCCTAGATGTCATCAAATATTTACTGTTCAGATTTCACTAATTTCTTCTTAATCCTCACCTGAAGCTGTGTTTTATAGATTTTAGAGAGGGGAAGGGAGAGAGAGAAACATCTGTCTGTTGCCTCCCATATGAGCCCTGACTGTTGTTTGAACTGGTATCCTAGATACACACCCTGACCAGGAATCCAACCGGCAGTCTTTCGGTGCACAGGACGACGCTCCAAACAACTGAGCCACTTGGCTGGGATGATTTTTGTTCCCCAGGATTTTTTTTTTTTTTTTTTTTTAGAGAGAGAATGGAAGGGAGAGGGAGAGACAGAAACATTGATGTGAGAGATATTGATTGCTTACCTCCCACACATGCCCCGACCAGGGCCAAGGACCGAGCCTGCAACCAAGTTACATGCCCTTGACCAGAATCAAAACTATGACCCTTCAGGCCACAGGCTGACGTGATAGCACTGAACCAAACTGGCCAGGTCAGGTCATTTGATTGTTGAAATATCTATATTTTTCTACTACCCATTTTTCTGATTCCATTACAGTGATATCATTTATTACTATTTATTCTAGAGAAAATCTTTTAAAGTATTTTAGCAACATAATTACTTCTATAATTAAACATTGTTTTAGAACATAAATCTATTTTAGTTATTTGTAATGTGTTTTAAATTTTTTATTTTTTATACATTTGTTATCTAAAAATTAAGGAGAACAATAATGTTTTTCTGGTGTTGCTGATCTGAGCGTTTTGTGTTTTTTTCCAAGAGAGATGATACTATACAATAGAGTTAAGAAAGTTTCAGTTCAACGAAATTTTTTTCTAAACAATTTATTTTAGTCTACATTAAGTCCCCTTTCATGTATTTTGAAAGAAAAGTTGAAAGCTGGAATAAGTTTATTACTAAAGGAATATATTTAAGCATATTTATATGACCTAATTAAACATTTCAAATTACATTTTCCTGAGCAAGATGGTGTTAATTCATTTGGAAGCAGGCCTAAAAAATATTAAACAGCTATGCTCTTTTTTTAAATTGGGTACAAAAATTTTTGTAGTTCAAAGAAAAGAATAAATGCCTGAAAGAGCCAAGAGAACTACGAGAAAGAAGAAAAGGCGGACTCCTCCTGCCGTGTGGGGAACAGACTGTGTGACTGTAAGATGCCTGCCGCTGCAGGGTGTTTGTATAAACAGGCCATCCCACAAAATATGGTCTCGGAATAGACCCAGCACACACGTATGGAAATGTAATGTGTGACATTTGTGTGTAGAGAAAGATTCACTAACTTACTGTTTCTTTTTTAAAAGTATGTGTTGGCACAACTAGCATTCATCTGGAAGAAAATTAAGCAGCTGCTCATGTTATATATAAAAATATTTAGATGAATTGAGAATCTAGTTATTTAAAAAAGGAAATTTACTTGTCTTCCAGGTAATGGGTGAATATCAATAAAATATAAAGACTGCCTGCAAGTTGTTATAAAAAGACTACCAAGTCTGGCTGATGTGGGCATTTGACCTCTAACCCAGGAGATCACGGCTCCATTCCCAGTCAGGGCGGGATCCCAAGAGGGGGGCATGCAGGAGGCAGCCGATCCATGATTCTCTCTCATCATTGATGTTTCTCTCTCTCTCCCTCTTCCTTGCTCTCTGAAATCAATAAAGTTGTTTTTTTGTGTTTTTTTTTGCAAAAGACTACCGAACAAGGAAAATAGGCAAAGGATGTGGATAGTCAATTCACAGAAGAGGGGATCAAAATGTTCTGCCTCGTTATTAGGGAAATTAAAATTGAAATAACCAAAAAACAGTTTCTGCTTATCTGACAGGTTGGCAAAAATTGTACAGAGCAGCACCGCCAGGCGGCAGGGAGGAGGAAAGGACAGGCAGTGCTAGCTGAAGGAGAGGACCAGTGTTCCAGTCACTCATTTGGAGGAATCAGTCTCACAGCAATAGGATCACAGTGTTGTGCACACAGAAGTGTAATTGCAGCATCGTTTGTAGAGGCAGGAAAGTGGAACCAAATGGACACTCAGTAATTTACTGGGGGGTTACATAGCTCCTTGTCATTCCAAAGAATATTAAACAGCCGCGATAAAGAGCGAGTCGATGTATTTCCGGCAACATGGAGCAGATTCCTGAAAAACACATACCGCAGATGGAGCCTCTGAATATGTATGTATGTTTATTATAAGGACATAAATATGAAGAAAGGCGTGTAAGAAACTCACCTGTCTTGTTTGACAGGTTCCACAGTGTGGGAGGCAGTGTGAGGACAGGCAGCGATAAGGGGGAAATGTGATTGTTAAAAGTAAAAACAAAGATGTTTATGATATAAATAGAATTTATGTGAAATTATATATTTGTTTTTATACATTTGTATAGAGAGATACAAAAGATGGCTACCAAAATAGCAGTAATGATCATCTTTCTTAATCATTAGGATACTTAAAATAAGGAGTATGAGTTGTGTAACCAGAGAAAGCATTATGACCTTCTATTGTGAGAAAGTTACGTGCAGCTTCCTCTCTAAGATTCTGTGTAAGCTTACCCTTTATAAAGAAGCCCTAGTGCTCGCCTCAGCAGCTCAGAGAAAAGATCAGCATGGCCCCTGTGCAGGGATGACCCAAAAATTCATGAATTGTTCCATATATAAAAAAAGGAAAGAAACCCTAAAATAGAGCTTTATCATAATTTTTATTTTCATTTCTTTTCCTTTTATCTTTTTTGTCTTCCCATTGAGAGCAATATTTGTAGTTTGCAAAAAAAATCTTGCTTTAAACTTGTATTTATTTTTCCCATTCAGGGAAAACATTGATTTTATTTCCCCCTCACATTCCAGCAAAAGTGTGAGTTAAGATATCAGATTAGAGAAGCCACCTTGTAATGCGAGAGGGAGCACCACCCAGGATGTGGATTTCAGCTGGAGGAGCTGAGGGGCGGAGGCGGTCTGGGCAGCTCTCCACCTCTCCTGAGATTAGGTCTTAGTTCACTGAATCACTGTCTTCTAGTAACTGGTTTGGAATTCCCAGGATAGCCCACTAGCCATATTCAAAATAGCTCAAAAGAATTTCCTAATCTAAATATGTCATAATAGATTATGAGACTGCTTCTATTTTCATAGAAAGTCATGAGTTAAGTTCTTGGCAACATTTTCTGTCAGTAGATTTTTAAAATATATATATTCTTACTGATTTCAGAGAGTTAGAAATATCAATGATGAGAGAGAATCATTGATTTGGCTGCCTTCTGCACGCCCCCTTACTGGGCATGTGCTCTTAACCGAACTCAAACCTGGGACCATTCAATCTGCAGGCCAACGCTCTAGCCCCTGAGCCAAACCAGCTAGGCTGTCAGTAGGTTTTTATAACAGCAGCTTTATGCTATAGTACCCCCATTTCTGAGAAAATTAAATAGTCCATGTTTTCATTATTTGAAAAACTCTCTTATCCCTTCAACAAAATGTCTAAATTCTTAACCATTTTTACCTTGTAAAATATAGTATATGGTGTTTTTTGTTTTGTTCTATTTTAATACATATTTATTGATTTCAGAGTGGAATGGAGAGGGAGAGAGAGAGAGAGAAACATCAATGATGAGAGAGAATCATTGATTGGCTGCCTCCTGATGGGGATCGAGCCCAAAACCAGAATGTGCCCTTGACTGGAACCAAACCCGGAACCCTTCAGTCCACTGCCTGATGCTCTCTATCCACTGAGCCAAACCGACTAGGGCTATAGATAGTGCTTTTAAATGTGCTAGGGTAGTATGTGACAATGTATGTTTTTTGGAATGGTGTAGACAGATGACCTGAAAACATGTGGTGGGAACAGCTTCAAGAGATGAGTTAATTTTGCCTTCCTCTCCCAAAATCTTCCTTTTCTCTAGTGATAAAAAGTAGCTGTTTAATTGAATGTCATTATTTTCTTCCAAATATGGCAGAAGAGATGAAGGCCTACGTACTTGACTACTTGTGTTGACCATTTTATTTTATTTTTATTTTATTTTTCCTGTGAGGCATTTTATTTCCACATATGTATTACATCCCTAGAAAAAGAATCCCATGATTTTCCCTCCTGTGTGTTTTCATCTTGCTTCTTCATGGTCCATGATGCCCGCTGAGGTTGTCAGTACAATGAAACCAAACTGACGGGAGGGAAGCAGGTTGTTCTGCCATTCTTCTAGATCTTTGAGCTGCACATCAAACCTGGGGCTGATTACTCCACACTTGTTCAACCTGCCTGTGAGGTTCACAACTATTTTCCCAGCTCTGTGGTCATCAATAATTTCAAATTCGCCAATGTAACCATGCTTCATCATCACAGTGAGAAACCGGTCGATGACTTTGGAGCACGGCCTAATGAGAACCTGGCGTTTGCCTCTCTTCTCGGCATTGTTGATACTCTTCAGAGCATCAGCCAGGACATTCATGCGCACCATTGTGGCTGCACAGACCGATGGCGGAAAGAGCTGTGTTGACCATTTTAAAGATAATGCTTACGTTGCTGGGTTTTTCTTATTTTCTTTCCTCTTCTGTGTTGAATCAGATTCGCTCGATTGAAGGCCAGTATGGCACCCTTCAAGCATACGTGACTCCAAGAATTCAACCCAAAACCTGTCAGGTCCGCCAGTACCTTATCAAACCCCTTTCACTCCATCAGAGGACCCACTATATCGATCATGACAGGTAGGACTAATGCAGGAGCGGTTCACTTGTAGAAGATTACATGATGCAGACAAACTTGCCTATGATTTTTAAAAAATATGTTTTTATTGATGTTTTGAAGAGAAAGGAAGGGGGAGAGAGAAGGAAGGATAGAGAGATCCATGTGAGAGAGCAACATCTATCTTTTACCTCCCACGTGCCCCAACCAGGGATTGAACATGCAACTTGGGTGTGTGCCCTGAACTGGGAATTGAACCGGTGACCTATCTGTGTAATCAACTGAGCCACACCAGCCAGGGCAACTTGCCTTTAATTTTTATGGTGTCAGTTCTGGTAGAGATATGCCCATTTTCATTTAAAGGCAATGGATTGGTATTCCTGCTGATGTTAGGGCCCCTGTCTACTGTCGGAGGCTGGCTGCAGCTGGACTTCCTCTTTCGCGTGGACTGCCATCCTGTGACCAGCAGAGTCACCATTTTGCTTTTGCATTTTCTGTGAACAGGCCGTCGGTGCATGAGCCTCTAACATTCTATTTCCTCTCTGTTGTACCTCAGGAAATACTACAGACTGTGATAATCGGCTATTTCCCACTTCCCCTATAATGTAAGCATCCTCATGTGTGTAGTTTTTCACTTCCTGAGATGAGAGATATGGCTTAAACGAGGGAGAAGGGAAAGAAATGAGTTGTTGAATACTTGCCCTGTGCTAGGGGCTGAGGAATTGTTTCAGTGGTACAGCAAGTCCGGTGATGTCTCCATTTTACAATGAGCCTGGGATGCTTGGGAAGGAAGGAGCTTGCTGATGTAAGAAACAGCTGTAATGTGAGACCTCCCCCCAGGTCTTTCCTATTGCAGCTTGTAACGGTAAAGGTAGGTAGTTTAAGATGTAAGGAGAAATGTTCCTAAGGATTTCTTTTAGAACATTAGAGAGGAGAGATTCTTTTGGCTATGTCTCCCTGCTTCAAAGTCAAAGTTGTGGAGGGTGGTGGCATGGCAAGCTGCAAAGAGCAGCCACAGGGAAGCGAGAGACCAGGTTTGAATCTTGCCTCCTTCCGTTCCTGTGTGACTTTGGGGACATAACAATCTCATTTAGTTTTCTTATCAGCAAATGAGCTGGATGATCTCAAAATCTCTTCTAGCTTTAGGTTCCTTAATTCTGTGTCTTCTTAGAATTCCTCTGACCCTTCGACAACCCTGCAAGATCGAAGGTATTAACCCCTCCCTGCCCCATGGCCCAAAGCTGGCAAGCCTAGGAGCCGGTTTCAAGCCCCTGTTTGTCTTACTCAGAAGCGCCTCCTGTGCTGTCACATGACCTCATTATTTCCCTGAGGAGATTCTTGTATGTTTTGATAGTTTGTACAGTAAGAGTATTAGGTGAACTTTTAAAAAATAAAATATGGCCGAGGCCGGTTTGGCTCAGCAGTAGAGCATTGGTCTGCAGACTGAAAGGTCCCAGGTTCGATTCCGGTCAAGGGCATGTACCTTGGTTGCAGGCACATCTCCGGTAGAGGGTGTGCAGGAGGCGGCTAGTCGGTGTTTCTCTCTCATCGACGTTTCTAGCTCTCTATCTCTCTCCCTTCCTCACTGTAAAATATCAATAAAATATATTTTAAAAAAATAAAATAAAAAATAAAATATGCCTGGGCAAACTGGATTTTATTTATAAAGATGTTATAATAAGAACAAGCTACTTGTGTCCCCTGACTGGTAAAAGCAGAGGTATAGATATTCTTTCTCTCTTCCATTAAATCAGAGTGTTCATTTATCGGATGGGTAAGATTACCGTATTTGCCAGCGTATAAGACGACTGGGCGTATAAGACGACCCCCTAACATTTCCACTCAAAATACAGAGTTTGTTATATACTCGCCGTATAAGACTACCCCCCACTTGGAGGCATATTTTTCAGAGCCAAAAAATCGTCTTATACGCCGGCAAATACGGTAATCTGAGAAAAATTAATCAAATATATATATTTGTTTAGCTGTTATTACAAAATTCTGTTTGTTAATGTGTTGTGTACATTGAATACACGCCCCCACACAAATGCCCCTCTGTTGTGAATTACAGACCCATGAACACACTGACGTTAACGGGCCAGTTCAGTTTTGCGGAAGTTCACTCCTGGGTGGTGTTTTGCCTTCCGGAAGTTCCCGAAAAACCTCCGGCTGGAGAATGTGTGACATTTTACTTCCAGAACACCTTCCTGGACACACAGCTGGAAAGCACCTACAGGTAATACAGCTCGTTGCTGGTTCACACGTGTGTGGGGTGTTTAAGTATGTTTTTTAAAATTGATTTTTAGAGAGAGGAAGGGAGAGGGAGAGAGAGAAACATCAATGATGAGAGAATCATTGATTGGCTGCCTCCTTATCGCCCCTTACTGGGGATCAAGCTGGAAACCCAGCATGTGCCCTGACTTTTAACAGAACCAGTGACCTCTTGGTGCATGAATTGACACTCAACCTCTGAACTAAGCCAGCCAGCCCACAAGTATTTTGATGTAAATGAACGTCTACATTTTCTTTGTTTTAAAGCAGGAACAATTTGTAAATAATAGATTTGAAACCTATACTGTTTAAGAGAATCTATTGAAAAACAAGCAGAATTAATGAATTTTGAATTTTTTTAAATGATTGAATAAAGAGTCACATGACTCTGGACCAGTAGCTCAGGTGGTTAGTGTCGCCCTGTTACACCAATGTTGTGAATTTGATCCCTGGTTAGGGCACATACAAGAGTCAACCAATGAATGCATTAACAAATGGAACGACAGAGCAATGTTTCTCTCTTTCTCACTCCCTTCCTCTTTGAAATGAATAAATACATTAAAAAAAGAAATATGCAGAAGTTACTTGATGAAACTTTCAAATTTTATTGGCATAAAAGACTTGATTCAGTGGGGTAATATATTCCATAGTCCCCAATAGGAAGACATTGTAAATTTGACAGTCCTTCCCAAATTTATGCAAAGATAGGAAATGGCTCAGCACTCGGCAGCTGAGAACATGCAGCTTTTGCAGGCAGTGCGTCATGAGGGGAGGTGGCTAGTTGCACGTGTGCCTGGCCTTCCCTCCGCTCTTCTGCAGGGCTCCCTCAGTGTCTGATTCTGGGCGCAGGGAAGCTGGCCTCCTCTCCTTCCTCCTCTGCTGGTGTGAGATGACTTCCTTTCCTCAGGTGACTTCTCTCTCCACTGTGCTCTGAGCCGCACCCTCCCATTCGGAGTCTTTGCATTCTCACCCCACTTCATCTGCTCTTGTCCTTGTTTGTTTGTTTGTTTGTTTGATCTTTTGGTTTTTTAATTATGTTTTATCTCGAAGGGGCTGGGTGGCTTCTCCTCTCCTGGTCTCTGTCTCTTAAGGATTCTTTTCCCAAGCAGATTCTCAAACCATTCTGCCTCCTGGCTGAGCTTCAGCATGCTAATTCTGAAAACAGCCAGGAACACATCGTGTTACCTCAGAACGCAGCCTTTCGAGACCTGGAGCTCTCCAGAAATCTAATTGGTTTTAGGATCATTCCTCAGACCGGTTTCACTGTACCTGCCAGCATCTCATGTGTCCAAACCTGGAGCAATGAATTACTCCTGTTTGAAGCACTACAGTGAACCTCACGCTTCAGGCATAGCCGACAGTTCCACGTGCCCTGGCACAGTGCATGGGTTTGGTGTGTGTGCTGCCGAAGCAAGCAGAGCGTATATTTGTGTAATAGCGAGTCTTTGCTCTTTACCACTCCGTGTCCTTTAATGTTCTCCCCTTACCAGCCAAACACTGCTTATTTTTCAAGGCCCAACTCATAGCTACATTTTCAAGTTTTTGATCCTCTTCTCTGTACCCATGGCATTTTATTTTTACCTTCCTTAGGTATTTATTGTTATTCATTTGAAGTATATAATAATGTTTTTATGTAAGCTTGTATCTCTAAATTGGACTATAAGCTCCTCATGGGCAGAGTCTTTTTTTTAATTTTTGTATTTTTTATTGATTTCAGAGAGGGAGAGGAAAAGGGAGAGAAGGAAGGGGAGAGAGGGAAGGGGAGAGAGAGGGGGTGTGTGTATGGAGAGAGAGAGAGAAAGAGAGAGAGAGAGAGAAATAGATTAATTTGTTGTCCAACTTATTTACACATTCATTGGTTGATTCTTTTCTTTTTTAATGTATTTTATTGGTATTTTACAGAGAGGAAGGGAGAGAGAGAGCGAGCTAGAAACGTCAATGAGAGAGAAACATCGACCAGCTGCCTCTTGCACACACCCTACTGGGGATGTGCCCGCAATGTACATGCCCTTGACTGGAATCGAGCCCGGGACCTTTCAGTCCGCAGACCTACGCTCTACCACTGAGCCAAACCGGTTTCAGCCGTTGGTTGATTCTTATATGTGCCCTGACCAGGATCAAACCTCAACCTTAGAGTCTCAGGACAATGCTCTAACCAACTGAGCTATCCAGCCAGGGCCAGAGTCCATTTCTTAATTATTTTTGTATGAGTCTAGCACATGGCTTTGAACATGGAGGTTCAGTAAAGGTTTTCAGGCATCTAAGTAAAGTGTGAATGTGTGAAGGAAGCGGCCCTACTGGGTGTGACTCTTGGCACTGTGGCCTAGGCTAGATTGCTTCACTCATTGGCCTGTGGTTTTCTCTTCTGCGGAGTGGCAGTAGTAGCACAGATTCATTGAATTGTGGTGATTAAAAGAAAACAAGCCATGTCAGTCACTCCCAGTGACAGGTACTGTGTATTTAAAGTACCTACCATCAGTTAGAATTAAAGACCAGTGAAAAGTCTCATGATTTCTAAACTATAATTGGGATCAAAATTATGTGTATGTTTTACTCATCTTTCTAGAAGAAAGAGATGGATATTGTCTATAACTAGTCAATATAAACTATTTGTGTGTATGAAAGCCAAACCAAAGGCACATGAAATGCATTAGAAATGGTAGATGTTAGGTAGGAAAAGGAAATAGTTGGTCATGAGAAAATACAACTAGCACAAACAGCTTAACTTAGTCCACGGCATTCCCAGCCTGTCACGCCAGAGGGCGCCGTCCTGGGCTCCTGGCGCCGGTCAGCGTCCTTGCTGATGTCATGGAGGCGGATCTCTCCCCTGCGCAGCTCTGTTCTGTCCTCTTGGTTGTCCTGTGCAGCCATGGTGGCAGTAGTTCCATCAGCTACCGTAGTCTCTTTCCCACCAGTTCCAGTAAAAAACAATCCCGGGATTGAGTACATTGGTGAGCTGTGACCCGCTGTGGTCGGTGGTCTGGGATGCACTGCTAACTGCTTCCTCCTGGAGTCCCAGAAATGGGCTTGAGGCCAGTGCCAGTGAAGTCCTGCGGATTGGTGAGAGGAGGTGAGAGAGTGAGGGAGAGGTTCCCCCAAAGGAAGAGGGTCCTGGGACCATAAGATGCGCCATGATGCCGGCCTGACACAGGTTTGCAGGCAGCGTCAGGATGAAGTGTATGGGCATGCTGTGATTTGCATGAGCACATCAGAGAAAACAGCTTTATATACATGAAGGGTTAGCTGTTGGAATATTATTTGTGAAAACACATACGCTGTTTTATATGAAGGATGTATTATGACTTTACATATCTTTAGGAGACATATATCTGACATCTTTTGTTAAGTTTTACAAGTATGTTCAGAACTTTAATTAATATAACAGTAAAAGTTTACACTTTTAAATGATTTCTATTAACAATGAGATGTATATATAGAGAAATATAAAATCAAATGAAATTTAAACACTAGTTACAAAATATGTGTTTATTGGGTGTTATTTCCTTCTAAAGCTGTCCTTTTTTTATTTTTTATCAAGGTATTATATGTGCACATAGCTTACCATTGCCCCCCCCCCCCACCTCCCATTCATGCCCTCCCTCCCTAGAGTTCTGTGTTCGTTGGTTGTACTTATATTCATGCATACCAGTCCTTCAGTCTGCTTGTTTTATGGTGACTATCTCAGGACCACACAAATAGAGTCCGCTCCTCCTCTGGTTCACACCGCCCCTCCCCCTGGGTCCCACTGCTTCCCCGGGGCACATGGCTCTCCCGGGGCACATGTCTCCCCCTGGGACACACGGCTCATCCGGGGCACACGACCCCTCTGGGGCGTTGAGGTCTCGAATTGGAGGCACCACACTAGCTCCTTGCTAGCACTGCAGGCAGGCTGGGACGACTGCGGGAGGGGAGACTGTGCTCCAAGGAGTCTCAGCGGAACCGCTGCTGACTCGGAGGCCAAGCTCCGAAGCTGCCCACTCCCTGGACCCGGGGTGGAGTGAGCTCTGTTCTCGGTGGGCTTCCCTCACTTGTGGCAGCGGCAGCAGGTGCGGCGGAGGCGGTGGCTTTTGTGGCTCAATTTTCACTGTATTTTTAAAATCCACATGGCTGCAGCGGTGCCCCTCCCTGGGGTCCCGGCAGAGGCTCCGGCTTGGCCCTGGGGCGGTGGGCCTGAAGGGCGAAGGGCTCGCCGGGGCCGCTAACGGAAGGCGCCACGCTATCTCCTCACCAGCACGCGCCATCTCCACACCAGCACGGAGAGCGGGCTGGGACGGTTGTGGGCGGGCTGAGATGGCTGTGGGCGGAGAGACCGCCCTCAATGGTGTCTCGTTTGGTGCGGAAGCGGAGCTGCTGTGGACCCAGAGGCTAAGTTCTGAAGCTGCACACTCCCTGAGCCCGGGGCGGAGTGAGCTCTATTTTCGGTGGATTTCCATTATTTGCGGCGGCAGAGGAAGGACTCGCCGGGGCCGCGAACGGAAGTCGCTGCGCCAGCTCCTCACCAGCACGGCGGACGGGCTGGGACAGCTGCGGGCTGGGATGGTTGCGGGCAAGGAGGCCGTGCTCAAAGGCTTCTCATCCGGGCAGGAGCTGAAGGTGCGGCGGAGGCCCGGCTTCAGCTCCCTGGCTCCCACAGTGGCCGGCTGGGCTGGCCCACTCCCTGGGCCCTGGGGTGAAGCGAGGTCTGGCTTCCCTCATTCCCGGTGGCAGCGGCTCCGGCAGGTCCAGTTTCGCCGTAGTTTTAAGCTCCACATGGCAGCAGCGGCGCCCTGCTTTGTGTCTAGTTGTAGCCTTCTCATTTCGCCATCTTTCCTGTGGGTCTGGTGCGATCCCTTTCGATTTTAGCTGTTGTTTTTTTCCAAATTGTTGATGAGGTGGCAGCTTAGGAGACTACCTAGGCCGCCATCATGGGTGTTCTTCTAAAGCTGTCCTTTTTTAAATGTATATTAATTTTGTAGAAAAGGAGAAGGAGTTTTTAAATCTGACAACATTTCAACTATATCCATCCTAAAAGATGTCCTCTCTAAAGAAGCTACAAAAAAGAAAATCAACCTCAACATATCATATGGTAAAAAACAAAAGAAAAATTAATCTTTTTCTTATTTTTATTTTTTTTTATTTTTTGGTTATTGTTACAATAACAATGTTTCTGATCAAAATGACTTTCTAATTGTGTCTGGCTCGACCCCTTCTAGAGATCAATGACGTGTCAGTTAAGCACACTCTAGAGCTCATCCACCCGAAGCTGGAGTACCAGTTGCTTTTGGCTAAGAAAGTGCAGTTAATTGATGCTTTAAAAGTAAGTGTATGTGTCTTGGCCTCATTGTCACTATTTTGTTGTGATGGGATTTTTAAAATTGTAAAGACTTTGAAGTTACACTGGATTAAATTTAAACATTAAGCTTCTTTTGTTTTTAATTTAAAATAAGGAATTGCAGGTTCATGAAGGAAATACAGACTTCCTGATACCGGAGTATCGCTCCATTCTAGAAGAGGCAGACCTCCTGCAGGAAGAGTACAAGAGGCAGCCTGCACACCTGGAGAGGCTCTATGGTTAGTGGGCTATTTAGAATACCTTGCTGTATCTCTGTTCTTCTGGCTCCTGAGGGAAGCTGGGCAGAGGAGATAGGCGAAGATTACAGCAATCATGAACCTATGATAGCTAATTTGTTGCTTACAATATTAATTTTTTCGAGTTTGCTTTAATATTTTAAAAGATTTTTTTATTGATTTCAGAGAGAGGAAGGGAGAAGGGGGAGAGATAGGAACACCAATGATGAGAGAGAATCATTGATCAGCTGCCTCATGCACACCCCCAACTAGGGATCAAGCCCGAAACCTAGGCAGGTGCCCTGACTGGGAATTGAACTGTGACCTCTGGTTCATGGGTTACTACTCAACCACTGGACCATACCAGCTAGACCTACTATTTAATATTTTTACTCGATAAAATGCGAACAAATTAGGAAGTAAAATGAGTTTAATGCAATGGACATGTATATAGTGAAATGAATATAACTTATGAAGCATTATAGTTTAGGCTATAATTCACACCAGTAATTTTCAGGCTTTGTTGCTATTGTGAAAATCAACATGCAACATTTAATAATTTTACCATGATTAATAAGGGATATATATGTGCTATATCAGCCCAAAACTCATTTTGCTTTGGTGGTAGAAATTGGGTGTTTCACAAATTATATTGAAAGAGAGTGAGAGTGGGTTGGAAGGAACAGCTTAAGAAAAACTTCTGTTTTGCCATCTTTACCTGAGGCCCATTGTGCATAGTATACCAGTTTATCTATAGCTTCTTCATAATCAGGTGTCATATTTAATCCTTCACACAGCTTTGCAAGGTAGATGATGTCAGATCCATTTTTCATTTTAAAATGTGGAGTCTGAGACGAAAGCATTTGTTGTCACATTGGTACGAAGCAGCAGAGCCTGCAGAACCTCCTCGCCCCCCAGCGTCTGCTCTTCGCACTGTCGAGTCTTCTGTAGAGTTAATTGGTGTCATCAGTCTACATTGACCCTTCAGCCTGTGTAATGAATTTCAGAGACTTGCTCACAAACTGTAATAATAAGACCTAATATCTTGGTATTTACTAAATGGCAAACACATGAACTTTCATCCTAAGAGCAATTTAGCAGATACATGGTGCAAAACCAGCATCGCTCATTACCAATTCCAAAACCCAGAAAGCTTTGAAAAGAAAGCTTTTTTCATAATTAATTTTGCATCAGATATGACTTGGGCTGAGTTAATGTAATGGCAAAACTGAACTTAAACTGGCATGAGGTTATTTATAGTCTCTTTTATTCCACTTAGTGTGGTTCTTTATCTATGTATTTTTTAAAATATATTTTTATTGATTTTTAGAGAGGAAGGGAAAGAGAGAAAGAAACATCAGTGATGAGAGAAAATTCATTGATTGGCTGCCTCCTGCACACCCTCTACTGGGGATCAAGCTCACAACCCAGGCATGTGCCTTGGCTGGACTCGAACCTGGGACCCATCAGTCCGCAGGCCTATGTTCTATCCACTGAGCCAAACAAACTAGGGCTATCTATGTATTTTGTTGCAGAAGCATTGCTCTGTTTACCCCCTTAGATATTATGCCATATAAGCTGTACTTCTTTTATTGTCTTTCTAAACTGAAAAATTCTCAAATATCTTGTAGCTAGCGTTTTGGATAAAGGACTGACAGCTTGAATTAACCTCATTGTACACTTGAGAGAACTTAAAGGTGCAATAATTTGCCCAGATCCTTGAACCTAGAAATATTTGCCTTTAGGTCAAATCCCAAGAATGGTCCACATATAGATGGAAATTTATTTATTTATTTATTTATTTATTTATTTATTTATTTATTTGGCTAATCCTTGCCCGAGGATATTTTTTTCCACTGCCTTTTCAGAGAAAGTGAAAGAGAGAGAGGGAAATAGGGAAGAAAGGAGAGAGAGAGAGAGAGAGAGAGAGAGAGAGAGAGAGAGAGAAGGAAACATAGTTTGGTTGTCTCCCACACAGTCCCAAATTGGGAGCAGGGAGCAAACCCACAAACCAGGTACAAGCCCTTGACCGGGAATCAAACCTCGCAACTCTTTGGTGCTCAGGCTGACACTCTAACCACTTAACCACACTAGCTAGGGTGGAATATTTTAATCTAAAAAAACCTGTTGAGAACTGAATCTCTACTGCCAGCATGTCAAACTCAAAGGCTAGCATGGACCAAATAAACCAGGTGTAAGTGTATGTGGGCCACACACAAAAAAGAAAGCTTCAATTTTCATAGAAACGTAGGTTTATTTCTATAGAGACATGCTGAATACAAAGGGCTGAAATAAATGTTATTGTTAACATACAATAATAGAACATTTTAATAAAAATGATTATTTTTTCTTGAACAGTAACTTATCAGACATTGAATAACTATACAAATTAATAAGTGTAATGCAAATAAACTTAATTTTTCTTGTTCTCTGAAAGCTAAATATTTCCTGTTGCATATACCAAACAAGTCAGTCCAAGAGACAATCTGCTGCTAAATATTTGCTGCTGGTATTAGTGGAGAGAAATGGTGCGCCTGTGTGTAAGGCGAATAAAGAAAATAAATGCAACACAATTATAGTCATCAGTTATTAGCAAACGTTGTAGTTTGTTATTAGTAATTATGTATAACAGGATATTGTAAAAATTAAGTTAGGAACTTTTTATTAACATACTATTATTGTGGCTGGGCCACAAAATATTCCTTGTGGGCTGCAGGTGGCTGTGGGCTGTGAGTTTGACATGCTTGCTCTACACTGTCATCTGGTCAGCCTTAGTGAAAAGCAAACCACTTGTGATGGCCTGTGTGCCAAGAGCATTTCAGAACTGGTCAGCAGTTGAATGCCTGAAGTTGTTCAGAGAGTATTAGCCAAATGATTATATTTTGAAACTTGCTTTAAAATCTCTCCAAAATATTTTTAAAGCACCAATCCTTTTAGATTTGTTTATAAATAATGGAATTACAGGTGATTAGAAATAGACTAACAATCATTTACTTTCATTAAATACTGTGTCATTAATTAGAACTAATCAATGACAGGAAATTAACATTTTCTTTATAGGGATGATCACCGATCTTTTTATAGATAAGTTCAAGTTCAAAGGCACCAATGTAAAAACCAAAGTACCTCTTTTACTGGAGATTCTGGACAGTTATGACCAAAACACATTGATTGCTTTCTTTGATGCTGCATGAAATGTAAATAAGGTAAAGTTCTGGAGAAGTTGTCTCTTTAAATGAAAATGTTAAAATAAAATTACAAGCTAACTGTGTATACTTTTATTTCAAACTGGAGGCCCAGTGCACAAAATTTGTGCTCAGGTGGGGTCCCTGGGGATGGCCTGTGGAGAGTGGGCCCTAGCTTGTGCCCTGCAGCCCCGCCTGGCACCCCAGTACCACCCGCTCGCCTGCTCCACCATCCTGCTCTCATCGGGGTCCATTGGGGCAGGCAGTGCCTCGGGTACTGCCCGCTTCCAGCGCCATATTGCCTACGGCCACCATGTACCATGCTGCTCCCTTGTGTTCAGTGTACGTCATTGAACTCCCGGTCAATGACTGCCCAGGGGATAATTTGCCATATTAAGCTTTTCTTATATATAGGATACTTTTAAATATTACCTAAAAATATTTTAGATAAATGATTTTTTTAGTAATGCTTCATTTCTTTTGATGAATGCAACCATATATATATATATATATATATATATATATATATATATATATATATAATTGATTTTTTTACAGAGAGGAAGGACGAGGGACAGAAAGCTAGAAACGTCAATGAGAGAGAAACATGGATCAGCTGCCTCCTGCCGGGGATGTGCCCACAACCAATGTACATGCCCTTGGCCGGAATCGAACCTGGGATCTTTCAATCTGCAGACCAACACTATCTACTGAGCCAAACCGGTTTCGGCGATGAATGCAACTTTTAAAAAATAAATAGCATTTTTATTCTTAAGATACAAGTAGAATGATTATAAGGGATTCTAATGAATTCTTTTGCAAGTGGTGTTTTAAATTTTATGCTGAGAAATATTTGAAAAATAAAACTATATAGTGTGTGGACTAAAGTAGGTTTACAGTTGTTTGTATGGAAAATTGTAATAATAAATAATAATACAAGACTTCCACTGATGTTGCTCAGTGGTTGAGTGTCAACCTATGAACCAGTGAGTTATGATTTAATTCTGGCTCAGGGCACATGCCTGGGTTTCAGGCTCAATCCCCAGTAGCGGATGTGCAGGAGGCAGTTAATCAGTGATTCTCTCTCATTATTGATATTTCTATCTCTCCTCCCTTCGTCTCTGAAATCAATAAAAATATATTAAAAATATAACACAAGAATAAATTGCATACTCACAACTGTAAGCATACTTTTGCCCCACTCTGTACTTTAATATTTAAGCTACTCCCACACAGTATATTTATAAACTGCTTTACATTTTTCAGAATGTATTTACATTCGTTAACTCATTTGATTTTAACAACATATATTACATTCTCAAATCACATAAGAAAGCTCCTTTTCACTGAGGTTAAGTGATGAAGAGGGAATGCTATTATTTTGTAAACGGGGGACTAGAACCCACATTTTGGTGCCTGGCTTGTGTCCTGGTTATGTATGTTGTCAGCCAGCGGATATAACCTACCAATTATTTTTTCTAGGGGTTGAGATTGATTTGCCTTACTCTTGTTGATAATGAGCTATGTGACCAGGTTTGGTTTGGTACAAAGTGGGACAGAGAAATGAGCAGAGCTTGCACAGATGGAGGGAAGGGGTGATCTTAAGGTGACGCTCTGTAAGCAGTAGCATTACCGAGTACCCATGGGAATAGGACAGCAATGGCTTCTTAGAGTTTCCTGCACTAGCATCCACACATTTCCTATATATCATGTGTGAAGGGAAATAAGACTTTAAGGCTATGGGGATTTTGTTTATTAAATTGAATTCATATTTATTCATATTTGAGGGTAATATTGTAAAGGTTGCTTTTAAAATGGCATAAAGATTATAATGGAAAATAAGCTATTTATGTTTTTAAGAAGGGCACACCCATGAATTTGTCAGAAAATAATCATGCTTCTTAATTATATGCCACTATATTTGTTGTGCGTGAGCCTTATTGTATATTAAATGTGAAAAATTGCTAAAGGCACATATCGCTAAGAGTTTTATTTTAATAAGGTCATATTTTACTATATTCAAACAACCTTCATTTCTAAATGGAACAGTTATACGTAGGTCATTGGGTGCTTTTTATTGGCTGTTACAGCTTGGGGGCAAAGGGGAATTAATGGCTGTCTGGTTGAACTTCTTGTAGAACATTACTATTTGTTATACAGATCATCAGTCGTTCAAGGTGGCACCTCAAGGTGGCATCTTCATTAGGAAAAGTGAGAAGCCTGAGACTGAAGAAACACCTAAATGGTAGCTGACATAGTCTGCCCCAGCAGCGGGAGTGTGTTAAACAACTTGTGCACAGAATTTAACCCTGACAAGTGTATGACATGTAGATACTAACAAAGGACAGATAAGGAAAACTGAGACTAACTTGTCCAAGACTAGCAGGCCAGTGAGGGGCCAGGCCGTTTGGACCTGGGGAAACATGCCTGAGTCTCCAGGGCTAAAGGCAGGCTCGTTTAACTGGCCTCCTGCAACTGCCTGTGCGGAGACAGCCTGGGAGGCTGCGTTTAAAGTCCGCCTAAAGCGGGCCCCGCCTAAAGCAGGCCCCGCCTCCCGCCTAGAGCAGGCCCCGCCCCCCGCCTAGAGCAGGCCCCGCCTCCCGCCTAGAGCAGGCCCCGCCCCCCGCCTAAAGCAGGCCCCACCCGCGCAGGCGCTGCCCTCCCGCCACGCCCCTACCCCTCTGCGGGCGCGGGCGCCTTCACTCCGCGCCGGTCGCTCGGGTGACGTCACGGACTGCGGCCCTTGTCATTGGCCCATTTCAATAGTCGCGGGATACTTGAACTGCCTGAACAGCCGCCTCTCCGGCGGGCACCTCGCTAGTTCTCGGTGCGTCCCTGGCTGGCCACCCCGCCGGCCCTGCGCTTTCGCAGCCTCCTCGGCTCTGGGCCATCCCGGGCGGGCCGGGCTGAGGCGGGCGCCGCCGCGGGAGCGTTCCTCTGCGAGGCCGGTCGGCGGGAGCGAGTGCACGCTGCTTGGCGCCGCGGGCGGATCCCGCCGCGGCCTCGGAGCAGTGATGTTGGGCTCCTCTGCGGCCCGCGAGGCGGGCTCGGCGCCGCTCACCTTGCAGCAGGCGGCACCCCACGAGGACCAGGAGAACATCAACCCCGAGAAGGCCTCTCCCGCCCAGCAGCCCCGAACCCGGGCCCGGCTGGCGGTGCTGAAGGCCGGGAACCAGCGGGCTCCGGCGCCGCCGCAGAGGCCCAAGACGCGACGGGTACAGACGGGTGTGATTCTGCCGGGGGGAGGCAGGGGAGGGGTGAGAAGGCACGCAGGCTTCTGGGGAGGTCTGGGTCTGCGGCCCCCGATCCCTGGTTTCTGGCGTGTTGGGAGGCCGCTGGGAGGGAACCATGACTCCCGGCCCGCACTGTGTTTGCTGCTTGTCTGTTCTCCGTGTGATTATTTTTCTGCAGATAATGGGGTCAAACCAAGCCCTGCCACATGTGTGGTCTGTGCCCGCCATCATGCCTTACTCTTAGCTTTTAAACCCTAGGACTCCCCATAGAGGGAAGTTAGGAGATTACCTCTACTTTAGGAAAGGATATAAAAATGCTGTTTTGGGAAATTCCGCCATTTTACCGGATTTGCTCTGTTGCTCCTCCCCAGGGTGAACGTGGTGACCAACATGTTTTTGCTATCCCTTTCCTAAGCTTGTCATCTTTTGGCCTCTCCATCCCTCTTGTGGCCTTGATTATTTTTTCATATTTCCACTCAGCATGACTCTTCTCTCTAACCTTTGCATACATGCCTGTTTCAAATTGAACCATCCTTTCTTTTCCTTGACTACCCAGACTTCCTTGCCTGGATTCCTTGCCCCAGAAAGTTTTTTCCCCCTGATGGAGTAGTTGGGAGTAGAAGCGGGGCCGAGACCCATAAGGGAGAGAAAGCAACACTCCATTTAATAAGCTCAAAGTCAGTTATTGGTCTCTTCTTAGGTTGCACCTCTGAAGGATCTTCCTGTAAATGATGAGCGTGTCATTGTTCCTCCCTGGAAAGCAAATAGCAAACAGCCTGCATTTACCATTCACGTGGATGAACCAGAAGAGACTCAGAAGAGCCCAGGCGAGTCTAAAGAAACAGAATGTGAAGATGTCCTGGCGTTTAATTCAGCTATTGCATTACCTGAACCAAGAAAACCACTGGTACCTCTTGATTATCCAATGGATGATAGCTTTGGTAAGGTTTAATGAACATCTGTATCAATTGATGTAATCATAATTATTAAATAGGTTGGGTTAATGATATTTTGCATTGTAAGGCATTAACTTATCCTAACTACATTATGAGTTTGGTTTAATGTCACAAGTTTAGAAAGGGTGTGATTAATTTCAGACCTCACAACTAATACATGACCCAGTGGCAAAAAGACCCAGATCCAAATTGGGTGCTCCTTCTAGTACACTGCCAGTCTCTTCAGCTTAACTAGATCTCAAACCCTGGTTTTAATCTGACCTTAGAGATGTTCCCACGGTTGGGAGAATAGATTTCAGTTCTCTTCATTCCTAAGACTCACTTGGTGCATTCCACTCCAGAGAGTGCTGTGTGAGCGTGCAGCTTGACCTGCCCTGATATCTAACATCTCCTCCAGCTTTAAAATTTTGTTTGCGTGAAACCAGTCTGAGCCATCCTCCGACACCAGAGAGGAACGCTGTCCTGTGAGTCGGGTTGAACCATAAGTATTCATATATAAACCACGGATAAGGAGAGGAGTGGACCTATAGTGGCTCTAAGCAGCTGTGCCCACAGTGGACTGCTTCTGTACCCGGGGCTGTTTAGTCACTGGACAGCTCACTAAATCCAAACTCAATTCACTTTTAGTTCCTCTGGTGAGAGGTGGTCCTTTGGGATTAAAATAATTTATGTTTTTATTTAAAATTTGCAATAAATTTTAACCTCAAAGTGAACCTTGAAGTGAAAACAAAAATGGATGATGCCGAAATCGGTTTGGCTCAGTGGATAGAGCGTCGGTCTGCGGACTGAAGGGTCCCAGGTTCGATTCCCATCAAGGGCATGTACATTGGTTGCGGGCACATCCCCAGTGGGAGGTGTGCAGGAGGCAGCTGGTCGATGGTTCTCTCTCATCGATGTTTCCAACTCTATCTCCCTCTTCCTTCCTCTCTGAAAAAATCAATATATTTTTTAAAAAATGGATGATATTCTTTGCTTCAAAAGGTAATTTAAAATTGGAAAAGATGAGTCACTTGTTGAACACAGTGTTGGCCCTGCTTCTAGTTATTGCCTAGATTGTGCTTTGAATGCATCTGACATTGCAATTTAGGGGTCTGCAAATTCTTAAGGGCAAATCCTGTGTGTGATCTTAGAACTCGGATTTAATCCTGTCCTAACGAACCACTGTGCCACTGGCTCTCATGGAAGATGAGTGATACTCTAACATAATACCTGTGATTGGCCTATCATTTTTTTCTTATTAATTAAATTCATCCTAAAGCTAAATGGACAGGCACTAAAACCAGAGTGAGGTAGTCTGTATACTTTGTCATCAGTGAAATAATTGCTTTGGCAATGTGGGACGCCTACAAGGGCAATCACTTTTGGCAAATAAATAGAAAATTAAACAAGGGCCCTAGGCAGTTTGGGTTCCAGGTTGGATTCTTCATGCTCGAATTGTAGGCTGATCTCCAGTAGGGGGCATGCAGGAGGCATCCAATCAATGATTCTCATTGATGTATCAATCTCTCTCCCTTCCTCTCTGAAATAAATGGAAATATTAAAAAAGAAAATTAAATGAGGAACTTAATCATGCTTTTGAATTCTCCCAGAGTCACCACACACTATGGACATGTCAATTGTGTTGGAAGAGGAAAAGCCAGTGAGTGTTAATGAAGTCCCAGACTACCATGAGGACATTCACACGTACCTCAGGGAAATGGAGGTAAAGGCTCTCAGGACCACTTTCTGTGTTATTTACTCAGTGTGGTGAGATGGCATTGAGGGCTTTTGTGAGCTTTTTTAACTTCCCGTGCAGTACTGTAATGCTGTACTCAGGTTTCTAGCATATAATTACTTTGCTAGTGTAGAACAATCTCACAGCATTAACACTATGCTAAGTGACTTTCTCAACAGATTAAATGTAAACCTAAAGTGGGCTACATGAAGAAGCAGCCAGACATCAACAACAGCATGAGGGCCATCCTCGTGGACTGGCTAGTGGAAGTGGGAGAAGAATACAAACTGCAGAATGAGACCCTGCACTTGGCAGTGAATTACATCGACAGGTTCCTTTCCTCCATGTCTGTGCTGAGAGGAAAACTTCAGCTGGTGGGCACTGCTGCTATGCTGTTGGCCTCGTAAGTCAGCTTGGTTCCTTCGGTTAGAAGGGATCAGTACCTTTCTGTGCATGGAACTAACACGATTTTTAACGTGTGACAATAGTACACAAGGCAGAGAGTCTGTGCCTACTTCAGTGGTGACAGGTATGGGTGAAACTTGTGTCATTTAGGACATTCCTTTTCCAGATCTGGATCCCAGGGTACCTTGTTGAGTGAACACGTACACTGGCTACATTTTCATACTAGATTATGACGTTTTAAAGTGTGGTCCCTTCCATTCAAAAGTGCTTTCCAGCATATTAGCAAAATGTCATTAAGACATGAAAACTAAATTTTAAAACTGAAATATAAAATGTTTATTTTTCTAAGAAAATTTCCTAAATTTTCAGTTACGTGATGTCCTTGGGAAGTCTTGGGAGCGTTGTTTCTGTCTTGGGAAGTCTTCTCATTTATTTCCTTTGACTGCACTGGAAGAAAGATCTTAAAAGTCCTTCATTGATCTGGGTCTTCTAATTAGCATTTACCCAGTGTACGCAGAAACAGGCAATTGGATTTGTTCTGTGTAATCTGTTAGACGGATTTCAGAATTGGGATATTAATGCTTGCTTCTCTTTTACGACTGATTACTTAAAACTTTTTTCTTGTAGAAAGTTTGAAGAAATATACCCCCCAGAGGTAGCAGAGTTTGTGTACATTACAGATGATACCTACACCAAGAAACAAGTTCTGAGAATGGAGCACCTAGTTCTGAAAGTCCTTTCTTTTGACTTAGCGGCACCAACTGTAAATCAGTTCCTCACCCAGTACTTTCTGCACCAGCAGCCTTCGAACTGCAAAGTTGAAAGTTTAGCTATGGTAAGTTCATTTTGTTGATGCAAGATTGTTATGTCACAATTAGGGACAAGCCCTAGTTTTATTATGCAGCTCTGGCCAAGGGATTAATATTCCAGGGACAGATTCATGCTATCGTATAGAACAGGGGTGGGCAAACTTTTTGATTCGAGGGCCACAATGGGTTTTTAAACTGGACTGGAGGGCCGGAACAAAAGCAACCTGACCATGCTGGCACTCTCATCTTGGGCTGCTGGTGAAGGAGCGGAGGGGAGAGCAAGAGAACCCTCTGCTCTTTCGGCTCCGCGGGCTGGATAGAACAGCCGAACGGGCCGGATCCGGCCCGCGGACTGTAGTTTGCCCATGACTGATATAGAAGAAAGACTACCATTGGCAAAAGATAATAGAAATAAAGTCTTGGGAAGTGGTAGCCAGATTATTTTTAAAGTTATAAAAGTGCTCTGGCTGGGTGTCTCAGGTGCTTAGGTCCCATCCTGTACACCAGAACACCAAAAGGTTGGGGGTTCAATTCCTGGCCATGACACAACAGATTGATGTTTCTCTCTCCCTTGGGGATTTAAAAAAAAAAGTTATTAAGAGGAAAGAGGAAGAGAATGGAAAACACTTAAGGTAGTGAATGTATCTAAAAGACGAGGCTATGGAATTTTCCCCAATGATTGCTCTACAATAGTCTTCAGGGAAAATAGGTCAGAAGGCAGAGATGTGAGGTTTGAATTCGAGAGCTCTTATGACCATAAAGCATATTACTTTTCATTCCAGTTTTTGGGAGAGTTAAGTTTGATAGATGCTGAGCCCTACCTTAAGTATTTGCCATCTGTTATTGCTGGAGCAGCCTTTCATCTAGCACTCTACACAGTCACGGGACAAAGCTGGGTATGTATTACACATATGCTTTGGGTCTTAACCGCTTGTGCCATTAACTGACTGACCTGGGAAAACTGTTTAACACAGTTTAAATGTGTTTGTTAGGTAGAAAGCTTTGTTGTTGCCTGGATTAGGTGTGCTGAAAGCACTGCCTTCCAGCCTGCTGCAGGGAAAGGAGTCAAAATCGATCCAAATCAGCATGAAAGCTTTGGAATGCCAGCTTAGAGAACTGGTAGACCTGTTAGTACTGAAATTTACAACTCCAGCTCAGTGGTGTTCTGCTCCCTCTGCAGCCAGAATCCTTGGCACAGAAGACTGGCTACACCCTGGAGAATCTGAAGCCCTGTCTCCTGGACTTGCACCAGACCTACCTCAAAGCACCCCAGCATGCGCAGCAGTCGATCAGAGAAAAGTACAAACATTCCAAGTAAGACGGAACATTAGAATGTTTTTTCATATGTTTTCAGTGATTTCAGAGAGGGAGAAACATTAATGATGAGAATCATTGATTGGCCACCTCTTACACACCCCTTACTGGGGATTGAGTCTACGACCCCTCAATTCATAGGCCAACATTCTATCCACTGAGCCAAATCTTGTTAATCCTTACCAGAGGATATTTTCCCCATGGTTTTAAGAGAGTTAAAGGGAGAGGGAGAGATGGAGAGAAACATGGATGTGAGACACATTTGACTGGTTGCCTCCCACATGGGCCAGGACTGAGGCACATGCCCTTAACTGGAATTGAACCCGTGACCTTTCAGTCTATAGGCCAACGCTCTATCCACTTGGCCAAATGGGCTAGGGCAGGGGTGGGCACTTTTTGACTTGAGGGCCAAAATGGGTTCTTAAACTGGACCGGAGGGCCGGAACAAAAGCATGGATAGAGTGTTTGTGTGAACTAATATAAATTCAAAGTAAATATCATTACATAAAAGGGTACGGTCTTTTTAAAAAAAATTTATTGCAATAGTTTAGAACAGTGATCTGGCCCACGGGCCGTAGTTTGCCCATGCCTGGGCTAGGGCAACATTATTCAAAGCTGGCTTCCTAGGGTGTCTGTGACATTTGACCTTTATGAAAGGATCCATGAATTGGGCACAGCCTCTTTAAGGGCTGTACTCTTGGCAGGGCTATGTGTCTGACCTGTATTTAAGGGAGAAGAGGGAAGGGCATGTGTGTATGTTTTGTAACCATTGCTTAGTCAGGTAGAAACAGCACTTTTGAGTTTTTAGTATATTCCTTCACTCAATGAATGTTGACTGAAAGTGGATTTTCCCCCGTTTACAGGTATCATGGTGTTTCTCTCCTCATCCCACCAGAGACACTACATGTGTAACAGTGAAAGAGTGACTTTGCTTTCTAAGAGTTAAATCAAGGTATATGGTGTACAGTTTTTAGTTTTAAATTTACAATCATTTCTGAATACAAAAGTTATGGTCAAGTACAAATTATGGTCTCTATTCCTTTTTAATGGTTTTAATTTGTATATCTTTTGTACATGTACTATCGTATCTTAGATATGTGCCTGATTATGAATGGTTTTGTTAAAGTATTAATGATGCCAGCTGTCAGGATAATAAGAATAAGAATTAATAAATTGATTTGGAAAACTTAGTTTGTTAAGTCAAATTTAATTTGAGGTAAAAATTTGACTTCAGGGTTTCACAGAAAAATAAACTCCTATGGGGACTGGAAAGGGTTCTCCTAAAATTTAAAAGACTTCAACTACCTTATAGTTTTGGGAAAACAGACAGTAGTTCTGACATTCGCTTTCCTGAGCATCTGACCATTTGCTGGCTCGCGTAACCAGCATGTCTGGAGTGGACCTGCTTGCTGACCAGTTGTGCTTGGTGCACACCAGGAAAGGAAAGTGCTCTCCACTCCTCGCTCACCTGGACACTGAAGTGGCAGTTACTTATAACCTGTTAAGTTTTCCGAAGGTTTATTAAGAGCATAATGTAAAAGCAAAGGAAATTACTATATGGACTTGTGAATAAAAAATGTTCAAGGTTGCTAGCACTTAAATAAATATCCTTTTAATAGTTCTGTACACAAATACAACCATGTGAGCTCTAATTAGCAGTTCTCTTCTTTTTTCTCTTCTTCGCTGTTTTACTTGGTGCTTTTTCTTGTTTTGCACTGATGGTCTGTGTTCTGTGAATAAAGTCAATTAAGAGTTTACCAACCAGTACTATTACTAGAAGCTGATTCACCCCACTGTGTTGTTCATTTCTGGATCACAAAAATAAGCGGCCTTACTTTTTCCCAGTAGGATATAACATTTGCCAACTACGACAGTAAAATAGTGAAAATTCTATAAAATTAGGTCCTAAAGGGATAACTTGTTTACAGTAGGTAAGAGGAAAATGAAACCAGAGAAATAAACCAGAAACTTACCTTATTTTCTTTGGATTCTTATCTGGTTCTAAAATGATTGTTTCTTCTTCTTCACTGTCTGACAACACGATAGGGGCCTCTAAGAAAATGTTCAGGAAGCAATGTAAGTACAGGCACCTGATTTCACTGTATTCAGAAAGGCTATTTCTTCTACAGGCAATGGTTAGCATTTTTGAGCAATAAGTTTTTAAATTAAAGTAGTAACTTGCTGTATTGTGAAGGTCTGGAAGCAAAGCCTCTGTATCACTGAGGTGTAATCTCTTTAAAAGTTTCCAAATTGGTTTTCATACAATTAGAGTCTGGGTTACTCTGAGTGCCAGCTGCCAAGCCTACTTGGTCCTTTCCTTCCCTCAGGTAACTTCTTGGAGCTTTGAAACAGCATGCTTGATTCCCCAAACGTGTCTTTAATTACATCATCACTCTGTACATTCATAATAGGAAAGTTAGGGGGGAAAATATATACACATACACTGAGTGGCCAGATTATTATGTCTTCTGAACGTATAATAATCTGGTCACTCAGTGTATGTCCTATATAATAAAAGGCTAATATGCAAATTGCCCACTCAACCAGGAATTCAACCAGCAGGCAGGCCAGCAGCCAACTACCCATGTCCCCTTCCCGTGGTCAGGCTGGCAGCCACCACCCATGCACAAATTCATGCACCAGGCCTCTAATATGCACACATACATGCATATACATGCATGCATGCATGCATACACATACACACATATAAGAGGACCAATGCACAAAGATTTGTGCAAGGATGGGCCTGCCCTCCCCTGGCTTCTGGCACCACCTTTGCTCCACATGGAGCCGCCTTTCCACTCTAGCCCCAAGCTGCCTTTCTGCTTTCCCACACTGCCCAGAGGCCCGGAATGCTGAGGTGGTGCAGAACACTTACATAGTTACCATGGTGATGATGCAAGTGTCCTGCCCCACTCCTGGCTGCTAGGAACTTGTATATGCAAATTAATCCACCATCTAATTTGCATACTGTCAACTGGTATGTTACTCTTTTATTAGTGTAGATATACTATATACCCTGAGTGGCCAAATTATTATGCATCCAGAGGACATATATATATCATCTTGTAGAACCAATTTGGAAACAAGTCAAGATGCCGTTCAAAGTGCTCCTACCACAATTTATCTTAGAATTCACTAATTATGGAGATCTAAATTTTTCATTTCTCTCTTATAAACACTGTAATGGAAATACCTAGAAGCAGTGGTTGGGCTAAAAGGTATATAGACATTCCAAACGATACTGCCAAATCCCTTCATAAATATTGTTCCAATTTACATTCCAAAAAATAGTTTATGAAGAACCCATTTTCTCATACAACCTTGCCAAAGCTAGTATTTTTAATATTGCCCAATACAGCAGTCAAAAAATGCTCTTATCTTTTTGCTTTGAATTTATTTCCTTTAGTACTACCAGGGTTGGCATATGTAAACTGGACATTTATATGTGAGAATTACTTTGTAGTTTTCTCCTGAGCCTTCATTAATGATACATAATGTGGATTATCCCTTTCCCCAGTTGGCTGTTGGTATATCAGGTCTTCATGTTTTGAGTTTTCAGTTAGTTTCTCACTTTGTTTATATGCTTTAGAAAGGCTTTACCTGCTCTGTCCTCTCAACTGGCTTAAGTCCACCTTTATTATTCAGTTGAAAATATGACTCTTGAACCTAGCAACTGAATATTCTAGCAGTTAGTATTATTAATCTTAGAAAAACAGTTCACAAATATATAAAGGAGCATATGAAAGGATGCTCACTGTAGCAATGAAACAATATCAATAAGGGAATAACTAAACCAACTAGTAACATTCAACACTACAGAATTCTATGCAGCATTAAAGACTGGCTGATGTATATATAATTACATGGAAAGTCTAAAGCTTCATTCATGGTCTCACTGTGGAAGCAGCTTATATGCTATAAATATATCCTATATAATAAAGGATTTATATGCAAATTGACCGAATGGCAGAATGACTGATTGCTATGACACACACTGACCATCAGAGGGCAGATGCTCAACACATGAGGTGTGCTGTTCAGGCAGAAGCTGGGCTCACAGCTGGCAAGTGCAGCGGTGGTAGCGGCAGCTTCTCCCACCTCTGCAGCAGCGCTAAAGATACCCAACTGCAGGGAGCAGGCCATACATAATTTACAGGTCTACATAATATCCTTTATATAATAGAGGAAATATGCTAGTTGGTCCTAATGGTGTCCCAGTCACGACCAGTCAATGGGTTGTACATGCACAGGAGCTGGGGGGCACCGCAGGGGGACTTCTGCCCCCAACAGTGGCATACCAGGCCTGCCAGCCCTAACGTCTCACTCAGCGCTGAGGTGAAGCTGCCTGCCTGCATCCCTGGCCAGGGACATGATGCTGTCAGCCTGTCCCTGACTTGGAACATGACAGTGCCTGCCTGTGTCCCCGCCCAGCACTGAGGTGAAGCTGCTCGCCTGCGTCCCTGACCTGGGACGTGACACTGCCTGCTGTGTCCCTGACCTGGGATGTGGAGCAGAAGCTGGGCTCTTGGCTGGCCAGTGCAGTGGCAGGAGCCTCTCCTAGACCAAGGCAGCACTAAGCTGACTAATGGCTTAGGCTCGCTCCCTCCATTAACCAGACATCTGAGGGTTCCTGGGCTGCCAGAGGGATGTCTGACTAGCAGCTTAGGCCTGATCCCCTGGGACTCTGGACTGCAAGAAGGCACAGGCCAGGATGAGGGACCCTCCCCACAAGTGCACAAATTTTCATGCACCGGGTCTCTAGTCTATAATAACAAAAGGGTTATATGCTAATTAGATTGGACATCATTCCGGACAAAGCCAGGGCCAGAGGGAAAGAAGGCCTATTGCACAATTTTTGTGCATTGGGCCTCTGGTCTAATACTAAAAGCCATAAAGTACCACCCACCTTGGCTTCCAGTATTGGAGACTTCCATTCCCACGTCCATCCTCACACCGTCGAGAATGATGGCTTCATCGCTGCCGCCTTCATCCTCATCTTCCTTCTCAGAGTCTTCAAGGTCACCCCAGGAGTTCTCTACTCCTTCTCCAATCTGGGCAGTTCCAGGAGTCCAAAGCACAGGTTTAGAAACACTGAACAGTTAAAGGAAGCTTTCTTTTTAAGACAGAAGTGTGCCTCAAAGTTTTAGGAGAAGAAATTTACTAGCTTATACTATAGGTGGCTGAACAATGAAGAAAAAACATAAGATTGTTATGGACAAAACGGTGAGAAACACTGACTAGGTTCTGAACATTTTAGTTGTATACTAATAAATTTGGTGAATGTAGAAAAATTCAAGAACAATATGAAATAGTGTACAAGGCTTGACCGTGCAATTGAGATTAAAGACTAATTTTTCAAAAGAAAACGAAACAGTTTAAACTGGTTTGGCGCAGTGGATAAAGCATCGATCAAGGGCATGTGCCTTGGTTGCGGGCACATCCCCAGAGGCAGCTGATTGATATTTCTCTCTCATCGATGTTTCTAACTCTATCTCTCTCCCTTCCTCTCTGTAAAAATCAACAAAATATATTAAAAAAGAAAATGAAATGCTATAAATTGGTTTGTTTAGAGAATTTTCTGGATTTTGTAGGATAGCTGAAGAGAAGGTGGACATTAGACCATCAACTTACTGACTCTTCACTATCTAGTCTCTTAAATGTTTTTTCTAACAAAGTACAGTGTTTCAGAGAAATGCCAGTATGTACCCCTTCCACAGACTAGTAAGGCCACAGTGGAATGAATCTTGTTGCTACTGGAAAAGCAAACCCCAGCACCAGTAAAGATACACGTCTGGGGGGGGCTCCGCCTCAGCCAGGATTTCTTCTGCTTTCTCCTCGACGTCAGAGGTGTCAACAGGGGCCTCTTCCATTTTAAATGCTGTGATCCTTTGTTTTGCTATAGACTCTGCAAAGCCAAACTTTCCACCTTCTTTCCTGTGTGTGGTATTTGGGGGGATAAAAAAGAAGGGAGTGGATGATAGATGGACAAAACAAACAAAAAAAAAAGTTAACTATTTTACCCTTTGTGAGACTAACTTATCCTCACCAATTTATTATCCCTATCAAGAGACATAATACAAGTTCCTATAATTATCATGTATTGAACCATGCCAAGGGCTTAAAGTAGGTTATTTTTTAATCTTCAAACCAGCCACACAGGCAGGCATTAACCTCCACGTTGTAGAAGACACTGAGGCGGGGCTACAGGTCCCGTGTAATGTCACATGGGAGAAGATGGGAATCAGCCCAGTGTGTGTCCTTTCAGTTAATTTGCATGACCAGATTCTTTATCCAAAAAACATGTTAACTTTTTAAAGAAAAATATTATGTGGCTTTTCAAAACAGACTAAGTTGGAATACAATACAGCAAACATTTCAATCAACTTTCAAAAATCATTTAGTATATTCAACTGAGATTAACAGATAAGGAAAGTGTGTGGTTACCCCTGTGCAAGAAGAATCCTTAACAGAAAAATCTATAAAAGACCACTTGGTTCTAACAAAATTAAACTTACCGAACTTTCTGGTCATTCTCTAAAGCCTTCTGGATTAGCTCTGTGATTTCCGCCACTTTCACACCAGCTATTTTACTGCATCTCAAAACCTGTTTATAAAAATGAGCCGTTATTTAAAGACAACAAGCCAAATAGCTTTCTCTAACAAAGTCAAGAATGAGCCAAAACCGGTTTGGCTCAGTGGTAGAGCGTCGGTCTGCGGACTGAAAGGTCCCGGGTTCAATTCCGGTCAAGGGCATGTACATTGGTTGTGGGCACATCCCCGGTCGGGGGTGTGCAAGAGGCAGCTGGTCGATGTTTCTCTGTCATCAACGTTTCTAGCTCTCTACCTCTCTCCCTTCCTCTCTGTAAAATATCAATAAAATAAATTTTTTTTAAAAAAGAAAAAAAAAAATCAAGAATGAGATTAGCTTTTCTAACTTTACAACTTAAGCCTGCTTTGTTCCCTAATGTAATATAGACATAAAATAAAGCAAGTTGTGAGTTGTTTTAGAATATTTGAAGGACTCTCACATTAAGGAAACAGACCCCAGGAAAGGCCAGGACACGCACACGCTCGGTGCATGGCCTGCCTCTGTGTGAGTGAGCCCTGGCACCAGCCGCAGAGCATCCCTGGAGCTTTCAGAAAGGAAGGTTCTCAGCCGTCGGCACCTAATGGATGTGTCTCTGGAATTAGGGAGCTGGGAATGGCAGTGATGAGAAAACTTACATTCATGCACACAACGTATGCTACAGTGTCACATCCTACTTACCTTTACATTCTTCTACTAATAAGGTGTCACTAAGAACTCACTCCCTATTGTACAGATGAAGCAGCGGAGGCACGAAGATCTGAAATCATTGGCCACGGCCAGTCAGTCTAAGGCAGAGCTGGAGCTCCAACAAAGCAAGCTGTGGTCAAGCACCTACACCTCTAGTACCTGGCAGCCTTTTTTCTAAAAGTCCATGGGAATCTGATATGGAGTCGGGTTTGAGAACTGCTAATTATACCAAATTCTACAAGTACTTTACTTTTAACATCACTCCTATTTGTGACTTTTTTTTTGTGGATAGAAATATGAACCCCTTTCTTCCCTGGAAAGTACCGTGTCTCTCTACCTAGAGAGGTTATACTCTGGAGGCCATGCATGGGCAAAGCAGGGAAGAGGAAAGTAACTCGTCTCATCAACAGGGTGATGACAGTACTGAAACCAGATCCAACACAGCCGAGGATGAATCACTGGAAATGCCCTTGTTGGATTTTAGTTGAAAAAAATGAGAAAAGGCTTATAAATGGGATGTTAACCACAGCACTAACCTGCTCATTTAGCAGCATTATCCCACCGCTGGACTGGATGGTACAAATCTCTCGGTGCTTGTTCACAGCAATCACCAGCAAGCCATCCATGACACGCTCCTCGCGCTCGCTGGGATCCACCAATAAAAATGTTCTGAAAAGATTGTTAAATGGACCTGAACAAATCATGTCAATTTTAAGATAGTGGATATTTTTTAAAGATGGCGCTAATAAAGTCAATATAGTAAAGGCCTAAGCCTGTGAATTTGAGTCACCTTAGTGGGAAAAGATAAAAGAGAATTTCTGTTTTTATGGATCCAAAATAACACTACGTGTATATTGCTAGCAATCACAGTAAAATCAAGTTCCTAATAGTTTTTTTAAAAAATATATACAGCTGAAACCGGTTTGGCTCAGTGGATAGAGCATCGGCCTGTGGATTGAAGGGTCCTGGGTTCGATTCCGGTCAAGGGCATGTATCTTGGTTGCGGGCACATCCCCAGAGGGGGTGTGCAAGAGGCTGATTAATGATTCTCTCTCATCGATGTTTCTAGCTCTCTATCCCTCTCTCTTCCTCTCTGTGAAAAATCAATAATAAAAATTTAATGCTATCACTTGGATTAAGTAACCTGTGGCTCATTAATAAAAACCTGGTAATTTGGTTAATCTTAAGAGTCTCCTTAATGGCCTGTGCTCTGAATGTCTTTCAGGTTCTGGTAATGGCTCATTTAGAAAACACTATTTCTGTATGTCTAATGGTAGGCTCAGTCACTTGTTCACTGAGCCTTTCAAATGCAGCGAGTCCAAGCTAAGTTCACAATACTGGAGTTCGAAGATTTAGTAGAAATAAAATGTATTTCATGAACAAATTTAAGATAATGATTACATATTAAAATAAGGTAATACCTTAGATATATTAAGTAAAATTAAATATATAAAAATTAAATTTACCTATTTTTACCTTTTTAATGTCTGGGAAAATTTAAATTACATATATGACTCACATCTTTATATTTTAAAAATATTTTATGGATTTTTTTACAGAAAGGGAGGGAGAGGGAGAGGTAGAAATATCTATGAGAGAGAAACATCAATCAGCTGCCTCCTGCACACCTCCTACTGAGAATGTGCCCGCAACCAAGGTGCATACCCTTGACCGGAATCGAACCTGGGACCCTTCAGTCCATAGGCTGACGCTCTATCCACTGAGCCAAACCGGTTAGGGCAGACTCACATCTTTCTGCTTGATGTTGCTGGTCCATTTCCCTCGGATAAAATTCTACTCTACAATGACTGAAAGGTGAAAGCTTTCCTCTAAAACTGTTAAAATATGTATAGCTCCCTGCCGAAATTGGTTTGGCTCAGTGGATAGAGCGTCAGCCTGCGGACTGAAGGGTCCCGGGTTCAATTACTGTCAAGGGCACATACCTTGGTTGTGGGCACGTCCCCAGTAGAGGGTGTGCAAGAGAGAGCTGATGGAGGACTCTCTCTCATCGATATTTCTAGCTCTCTCTCTCCTTTCCTCTCTGTAAAAAAATCAATAAAAATATATATTTTAAAAATGTATAGCTCCCTTTGTAGAAACAAAGATGTAAGGCCCAGGCCCCAGGCCCCCAGGTTGCTGCTGTGGGAGGAACCAGAAGGGAGTTGTGAGGAAACTGGGTGCTGAAGGAGCCGAATTTCACAGGCGAGAACCATTTCCCATGTCTGATCCTAGAACGACAAACTGGTTCCAGCGTTTGATGAACGTGTTCCAAAGTCCTGTTTCTGTTAATCTTGATTCTCCTCCCCACTCCCCCAAACCAGAGCTGAGCATACAATTCCCTAAGCACTTACACACCTCCAGGAAACAGAAGCTGCTATCATGTGGTAGTAAATTCATAAATTTATGATACACCATGAGAAGAAAAATGTCTCTTCTATGGAAAAAGCTCTTTTCAAACTAAAGCTCTTACAAGATAGGGCTAAAGTGAGAAATGCACAGTTCTTTCTAAACTGTGAGGAGCGGTAGTATTGAAGGAGGGTTGGCTTATTTGCCCACAGCACACTTCCCAGCTGTGCTACTCATTCTGTCCCACTCGAGGAGACTCACCCCTGCTGGAAGAAGGCAAAGCTGACGCAGATGGGCATGTGGTGGATGCTCAACGGGACAGGGTCCCGCTCTTCTGGAGTGTACTGTTTGAAAATAAGAGAACATACAAAAATCATCTTGTACATCAAACAGCAAAATAAAAAGTGAACTTCCCTCAATCCTCAATAAGTACTACCTATCTGCCTTTGTCACCAATATTCCTTAAAACTTTATGCATTTGGCCCTAACCAGTTTGGCTCAGTGGATATAGCATCAGCCTGCAAATTGAAGGGTCCCTGGTTCGATTCTGGTCAAGGGCATGTACTTTCTGTCTCTATAAATCCGCCTTTTCGGGGCATCCCCTTTAAGTGGAATCAAACAATTTTTAGTCTTTTGCATCCACCTCCTTTCAGCTTAGCATGTCTCACCCATTCTGTGGTATGCATCAGCGGGCTGGTGCTTTTTACTGCTGAATTGTAGTCCATGGTACGGACCGGCAACATTGTTTCTCCACTCTCCAGTGATAAACATTTGGACTGTTACCAGTTTGGGGCTATTATAAATTTGCTATGAACATTCACATAAAAGTCTTTGAGTGAACATACACGTTTCTTCCCTTCCTATTAAGTAGATGTCTAGGCATGCAATTTCTGGGCTCTATACATTTACACTTCGATTTTTAAGAAACAGCCAACCTTTTCCATCGTGGTTGAACCATTTTGTATTACCAGCAATAACTCTCCAGTTGGTTTTTCTCTTTCTGCCTTTAAGATTCTTTGTCTTTAATTTTTTGGCATTTTAATTATGTATCTGGGCATGGGATTATTGGGTTCTTCTTGCTTGGGGTTTTCTGTGGCTCCTGAACCTGTGTGGCTTTTTCCTTTCAACATGATAAAAACCTTCTCTACCCCAATCTCCCTTTCTGCCTCTTCTGGCACACCTGTTATTCTAATATTGTCCCTCCTGTTTTTAAATTATTTTTTGTTTTTGGTTCTCTGGTTTTTTTCAACCCTGTTTCTAATTCACTAATTTAATCCTCAGCTTCCCCTAATTTGCTGTGTATTCCTTCCATTGTATTCTTTTATATATATATATATATATATATATATATATATATATATATATTTAATTGATATTTTACAGAGAGGAAGGGAGAGAGATAGAGAGCTAGAAACGTCGATGAGAGAGAAACATCGACCAGCTGCCTCTTGCACACCCCCCACCGGGGATGTGCCCGCAACCAATGTACATGCCCTTGGCCGGAATCGAACCTGGGACTTTTCAGTCCGCAGACAGACGCTCTACCACTGAGCCAAACCGGTTTCGGCCCATTGTATTCTTTATTTATGTTATGTCGTTCTTTGTTTCCAACTGTTCTTTTTTCATAGTTACTATATAGTTTTTTTCATGCTCTTGATTACCTTTACCGTTAACCATCTTTACCATCATTACCCTGAACTCTGTTTCAGATAAATTTCTTATCCCTGCTTCATTTATCACTTCTGGATAATTCTCTTGTTCACTGGATTGTTTGTCTCCTAATTTTGGCTGTTTGTTTGGGTTTATGACTATGTACCCTGTTTCCCCGGAAATAAGACAGTGCTTATATTAATTTTTGCTCCCAAATATGTGCTAGGTCTTATTTTCAGGGGATGTCTTATTTTTCCATGAAGAATATGCTACACATTTATTGTTAAATGAAAATAAAGGAAATTTATTACCTGTATACGGTAGTACGGTAGTTGTCAACACAAACCAGACAAACTGTGAATCCTACAGTATCAAGAATTTACTCATTTATTCAATGACAATCATGTCATCATCTTCTGGAACATCATCATAACAATCCAGTTCCTGAATTTCCTGGTGAATTTCTTGTGACTCCATTTCTTTCAGAATCAGTGGACCAAATCTCTCATGTTTAGCAATAGCAATGTCTTTAAATGAGTACTTTTTGTCAAGGTAGCCTGCTCACAGTGCATTTGCAATGCAACTGCCAGTGATTTTCTCTTATGAATTCTTCACCCAAGTCACAACTTGTTGCAGTTTAGGTTTCACAAAGTTTCCATGCTGATTTCTCTCCATTCACACAGCAGTTACGTAAGGAGTCCACATAACATCGCTGGTTGCTAGATACCAGTTGGGATGGCCCTAGCGACCAGTTTACGGTAAATTCATTTTCATTCTGAGACAGAGCCTGGGGGCCTCATTTTCGGAGGGATGCCTTATATTTCACTCAGAAGGAAACCTGTAAGTAGCTCTTATTTTCGGGGAAACACGGTATATATTGGTAGCTCTTCAATGCCTCTCAATCTCTAGTGCAGGAGTGTTAAACACTAATTCTAGCTAATTAGATCAGGTAAAGACTCAAAACCTCCAGAGACCACCTCTACCTACACTGATAGGATTCTGACTTGAATTGCCTCCAGACAATCGTGCTCAGGTGTGGTGAGTTTTTTTCAACAGGGTGGGGCAATTGCTTCTGCCTGGAGGCTAACTGTTACTTTTAATCTCTTAACTGGCCTCTGGACAAGGTGTTTTCCATTAGGGTGAGTCCACTGTGTCCTCCACTGCATGAGGGAATGACTCAGCACAGCAAACTGGGGGTTGTCTGCTTTCTGAACTCTAACCCTAGAGTTCTCAATCCTGGCTTCTGCTCACACAGCTCCAGTTCACTCTGCCCTCCCTCTGCTGGAGCATAAGTTGGGTGGCTCCACAGGGAATTTCGTGCATTGGCCCTTTAACAAGGTGCCTGAATTTTCCGCCATCACTCGCACTGCTTTTTATAACCAGAAGTTACGTGGTTACCTTCTCAGTTGTGGCTCTTTGCTAGGGGGATCAGCTTGGGGATTAGATCCCAGAGTCCTCAGTGGCAACCCTCCACAACTGAGTTATCTCTCGGGAATTTCAGTTGCTGTCTGTGGAGCACCTTGCCACCTCTTTCACATCTCTGCCTCTATCAGTCTCTATGCAATATGCACTTTCAGTTCTTGGGTATTAGGGTTCTCTCCTGCGAGTCTTCTGTGATTATTCAGGAAGTATTCTGTATTTTAGTTGTAATTCCAGTTTGGTCCTGGGAGCATGTCTGCGCAGCATCATTTACTCTGCCGTCATTTTTAATGTCCCTATATTGATACCTTTTTTGTGTGTCTACTAATCACTTACTTGTTTTTACTTCTTTGTACCATCTCCTTCCCCTAAAAGACCACATCTCTACTGTCCCTACCTCTAAGTCTTTAATGAATCTGCTCCCCTCTAATGCCTAGGAGCAGCATCATGAATGTCTGCTTAGAGAATCTGGACCTCTGATCTTTCTTTTTATAACTCCAGGACTCAAATTACCACCACATGCACTTTCACAACTCTAGCACATAATTTACATAAATTAAAATGGACATATTCAACAGTGGTTTTTAAAATGTGGTCCTTGCACCAGCAGCCTCAGTATCACCTAGGAGCTGATAGAAGTGCACTATCCTAGGTTTTACCGCATCCTCCTCTGAGGGTGGAGCCTAGCAATAAGCCTTACAGGTATTTCTGGGAGGCTTTGCCACAAAGTAAACACAGCATCTCACTGTGCTGAGACTCGTGTATTTTTCAATGGTCTAAATGTAAAACAAATAGTTCACAAATGCTCGATCCAAAGAAGTCATCTAGTTTTATTCTAGAAAGCCAGGCTATGGTGTGCTTTTACTAACAGATACTTCAATATAGGATATTTAAGAGATTTCAAGGATAATTTTGATGATATGTAGTTTTTGCCTTGCAAACAAATTTTAGAATGTACTTAATGTCCATCTACAACAAGACCTGACCAACAAGTTTCCTGCTCATCAAGGACACTCACTCACTCAGAGGGAGCATGGCTCACATTGTAGGAGCTTACCAGTGTTACTTCATCTCCTTGGACAGACACGTCAGGTCTTCGGAAGTGACACAATGCTACAATGGCTGCAATGCTGGCGGCATCGATAATATTTCCATCATGATTTAATAAATGTAGGTCCACACGGATCTGCCAAACCTTAATGTGAATTTAAAACAAAAATAAATCCTAATTGATCACAATCAGTGGCTATATAAAAGTAAAAGTAACATTATGTGCCAAATTTTCTCTTGCTATTAAAACCGGGTTATTTCTTCTCTTTTTATCAATAAAACTATATTTAGAAAAGTGTTAAGTCAACATCTGAAATACCAATAGTTTACCATTCTTTGAGTCATTTGACAACAGTAAAATATATGCTCAAAATATACAAACCATTCTACATTTAATACTAAAATTTCCCTTACAAGCCTAATTATATTTTTATTGTGTCTCCTAACTCAAAAACCTCAACCTCTTTAGGTTTTACTTGACAATATTTATGATAACCCTACAAGTAATGCAAGTAGTGTCACATTCAAGCTTGGAATGGGGAAAGGCTAAGGGACTTTTCTGAAGTAAAAAAGATGGTCTAAAGTCCTAGCTGGTTTGGCTCAGTGGACAGAGCACTGGGTGGAGGATTGCAGCACCTTGGGTTCAATGCCAGTCAAGGGAATATGCCAGCGTGGTCCCCAGTAGAGAACATGCAGGAGGCAGCCAATCAATAATTCTTTCTCATCATCTCTTTCCCTCTCCTTTCCTCTTTAAAATCAATAAAAAATATTTTTTTTAAAGGAAGATGGTCAAAATACCCTAATCAAGAATAGTTCTAATACCGTCATGCACAACAATAAGATTTCCAATGCTAGCCTGCCACTGACTCATTGTGTAGCCTATCCAGATGAAGGACTAAATCTGTTCCTTAGTTATCCATCCAAAAAGGAAAACATTACCTACTTCCATCAACTGACTTAAATAACATAAGAAAATAAAAATATATGTAAAACCGCCAAAACCGGTTTGGCTCAGTGGATAGAGCATCGGCCTTTGGACTGAAAGGTCCCGGGTTCGATTCCGGTCAAGGACATATACTTTGGTTGCAGGCACATCCCCAGTAGGGGGTGTGCAAGAGGCAGCTGATCAATGATTCTCATGGATGTTTCTAACTCTCTATCCCTCTCTCTTCCTCTGTAAAAAATCAATAAAATATATTTAAAAAACATATATATGAAAAACCAGTTCTCTGATTTTTACACAAATTCAAATAGCTATTTTCACAATGTTTTTTGTCCCTTCAGAAAGAGATGACATAAAATTCTAGAGGTGGCACCCAGGAACATTTGAACTAAAGTGAACCAGTATAAAAATAAATTAAGTGAAATTCTGAGAATTAATGTAGAGATACAGCGATCCATGAATCAACAATAGTCATCCTAACTAAGAATTTTGGACATACTCCCCACCTTTTCACCAGCAACAACACAGAGAGATTCAGTGTCTATACACTTCGAATTTCTTAGACATCTTTCCAAGAGCCGATTCAACTTCACCAAGAGGTCTGACTGCCTATGAAGATAGGAATGGGCTAATGTCATGAATATGACACTAGGCATTAGGACAATACCTGGTCGCTGCTCTGGTGAAAGCAGTTTAAGAAGGAGATTTAAATACCTGCCAGGTTCAAAAGCCGGGGCAGCCATCTGAGAGAGCTCAAGGTTAAAAAAGAGTATACCTTCAGTCGCCCTGTTGAGTTTTGGAGAAACAAGTTCACAGGAAACCTGTCCAAGAACTCTGTAAAGACAAAGTACAAATCTGTTGACTAAATACATTTCCTTTCCAATTAAAAAAAAATCTGGCGGCGCAGGTAACTATGTCATTGAATTAAGTTTCAATCTTAATCTGAGTAATAAGACACTCAGCAGGACACATCATTAGAGGCTTTATAGTACATATAAAGTGTAGTAGTAGAATATATACAGGGGAAAAGTACATAGTGGTGTACCCAAAGAGATACAAGAAAAAAAAAGCATCTCTTATCTACAATACTGATTATTCCACAGATCTTTTAAAAAAACAACAACCTTACCTTCTCTTTTCTAAAATAAGTATCTATTCATACAAGATACCTTGAAAACTTGAGATTTCTTAAGAAATTTTCCTACTGCACTGGTTCACTAACATTATCTGACCAATGTCCTCACAACTTCCAAATTAATATTAAAAATCGAATTCTGGGACACACCAGGGCCATGAAGGTACTCGGAGGAAAGTCCAGTGAAGACATAGGATAATGCATTTATTTGTAGTCAAGAAGAAAAGTCTCAGGAGAAATCAACCCTGCTGTCACCTGGATCCTGGACTTTTGGTCTCCACAACATGGGACAATACATTTCTGTCATTTATGCCACCCAGGTAGTGGTATTTTATGACAGCCCTAGTAAGCTAATACATACCTTTAAAAACACTCCAGAAACCCCCCCCCCACACACACACACAAAAAAAACCCCCACAAAAAAAAAACACCAAAACCTAATTCTCAGGTCACTCAGGAAAAACAGGTAAGTAGGACCTACTTATTGACACGACCTGCAGGTAACTCGGTGCAATCAAGAACTATATGATACCCATGTGACAGAAAATATAGTTAGGATTAAAAATTTTAAGTGTGAGCCGAAACCGGTTTGGCTCAGTGGTAGAGTGTCGGTCTGCGGACTGAAGGGTCCCAGGTTCGATTCCGGTCAAGGGCATGTACCTGGTTGCGGGCACATCCCAGGTAGGGGTTGTGCAGGAGGCGGCTGGTCAATGTTTCTCTCTCATGGACGCTTCTAGCTCTCTATCCCTCTCTGTAAAATATCAATAAAATATATTCTTAAAAATTTTTAAGTGTGGTTAAAAATAAAAAATAAATCTTGCATTAAAGGAACTATACTTATTTTTGGCAGCTACACAAAGTACAGTCCAGACTTCCTGGCTGCTTGTCCACAACTGAGTCAATTACGTTCTTTTAAACTTCCCACCACTGAGCTTCTAATGAGAAGGCTCTGTTACCTTGTTTTCCCAAGCTCCACAATACAGCATCCATAATCTGTTCCAAACGAGATCTTGATGTTCCTATAATCATAGGTTTGTCTGCCATCCAGCCGCTGAAAGCACAACATTGACCCGTTTAGTTCCTCGGCAATCTCTGTGAGCAGCTACTCTGCGCAGGCCCCGGGCTGAGCTGGAGGGACGCGGGATCCTGACCACCCCTCAACGGGAAGTGGTAGTTTCTTAGTTTGGAGTCAGCCCGAGCCTTGAGAAGAACCCACTGGAGACAAGACTGGGGAGACTGGGAACACCCGCCAGGGGTTTCCTGGGCCTGCGAGGGCCAGGTCCGCGCTCGACCGCGCGCCCACTCCGCCCGGAGCGCCCGGGGCCCGTACCTTCCGCTCCTCGATGGCGCGGAGGAGGAAGCGGCGCTCGCAGTTTGAAAGCGGCGTCTCCTTCATACTGCCGGGGCGCGGGACCCACGGGCGCGGAATCCGTGGGGTAAAGGGAACCCACGCCTCCGCACGCGCGTCCCGCTCGCTGGCGGCGCAGGTAATTACGTCATCAAAGCGGCTCAGGCGCTTTGCGTCATCCGGATCGGCGGCGGAATGGGCGGAAGCCGACGCGGGGAGGCGCCGCTGCTCATGCTCAGAGCGACCGGCGCGGGCGCCAGTGCCGGGGGAACGCCATCGCCCTGGGCTGCGCGTCTCAGCGGAAGTATCTACTCTTTTCTCATAAAGTGTAGGGGCGGAGAGGACCCCAAAGTAAGCACCAGTAGAAATTAGCGTGGGTGTCGCGCTCTTGCCCCGCCTCGTCCCTCAGTTCTAGCGGGCAGCTGGCCGGGTGTCCCCGCGCCCCACGGGTGAGGAAGGCGAGGCAGAGGCGCGCGGAGGAGGAGGGTGCGCCGGGTGGGACCTCGGAGGCTGGAGAGGGCGATGAGCACTGATCATGTCCCCGTCGGAACCAGTGATGTCGGAACCACCCTTGGCTGTTAAGTCTTCCAGTCTCTCCAGTTATTTTTTTAAAATAATTATTATTGCTACCTGTTTTTCATTTTATGTTTAATGTTTTTATTGGTTGGAGAGAGAACATCAACCTTGATGGGCTGCCTCCTGCATGCCCCCTGCTGGTGGATCGAGCCGAATACCTCCTGGTGCATGGTTCCAGGCACACTGGCCAGTTATTTCAAACACATAGACGTACTTTTGTGGGCACAGAGGAACCTTGGTGGGTCGGTGCCGCCAATCACTGGGCTTTTTTGGAGAGGCCCCATCAAGCAGTATTGGTTAGAAGTAGCAGCTCCAACCAGCGGGGCTCAGATTCAGCCTCTGCCATGGGCTCATTCTGTGACCCTAGCCAGTTAGCCCAGGTGTTTCACGTTACTCACCTGCAGAATTGGAGTAACAGGAGTACTGTTATGAGGGATAATAAGAGGGGATGCATGGGCAATTCTTGGCAGTGCCTGGCATGGTGTAAGCACTGCTATTGAGGTGTTTGCATAGTATTTTGTTTCCATTTGCTTCAGAGTGATTGGAACTAGTCGGCCTACACCGGTTCCATTCTGTTTCTTTGGTCTCTTCACACTTTTCCCTCCTTCTGCTGCGAATACAGTGTGGTCTCACTTTGTGCCGCTTGCAATTTCCTTACACTATTTGTGAGGGCCTCCTGTTACCTAAGAATAATTCACGTGCTTGGAGAAGCGAGGTGGACAAGATCCTGTTCCTTAAGCAATCTTCTTTTAAAAAATTTTTTTATTAAATTATTATCTGTGTACATATATTACCATTAACCCCCCATGTATGCCCTCCCTCCCCAGAGTTTTGTGTCCATTGCTTGTACTTATATGCATGTATACAAGTCCTTCGGTTGATCTCTTATCTCCCCCAGATCTCCCAACCCTCCCCGCTATAATTTGACAGTCTGCTTGTTGCTTCACTGTCTCTATATCTATCTTTCGGTTCATCGGTTTATAATGTTCTTTATTATCCATAAATGAGTGAGGTAATGTGGTGTTTCTCTTTCATTGACTGGCTTATTTCACTCAGCATGATGTTCTCCAATTCCATCCAGGTTGCTGCAAATGATGATAATTCCTTCTTTTTTATGCCAGCATAGTATTCCACGGTGTAGATGTACCATAGTGGTTTTTAAAAATATATATTTTATTGATATTTTACAGAGAGAAAGGGGGAGAGATAGAGAGCTAGAAACGTCGATGAGAGAGAAATATCGACCAGCTGCCTCTTGCACACCCCCTACCAGGGATGTGCCCGCAACCAATGTACATGCCCTTGACCAGAATCGAACCCAGGACCTTTTAGTCCACAGACCGATGCTCTACCACTGAGCCAAACCAGTTTCGGCTGTACCATAGTTTTCTTATCCAATCATCTGCTGATGGGCACCTAGGTTGTTTCCAAATCCTAGCTATTGTAAATTGTGCTGCTATGAACATAGGGGTGCATATGTCCTTTCTGATTGGTGTTTCTAGATTTTTGGGATATATTCCTAGGAGTGGGATTACTGGGTCAAATGGGAGTTCCATTTTCAGTTTTTGAGGAAGCTCCATACTGTTCTCCACAGTGGTTGCAACAGTCTGCATTCCCACCAGCAGTGCACAAGGGTTCCTTTTTCTCCGCAACCTTGCCAACACTTGTTGTTTGTTGATTTGTTGATGTTGGCCATTCTGACAGGTGTGAGATGGTACCTCTCACATTGTCGTTTTGATTTGCATCTCTCGGATGATTAGTGACTTTGAGCATGTTTTCATGTGCCTCTTGGCCTTCCTTCTGTCTTCTTTTGAGAAGATTCTATTTAGGTCCATTGCCCATTTTTTAATTGGATCATTTATTTTCCTTTTATTAAGTTGTATAAGCTGTCTGTAGATGTTGGAGATTAAACCTTTATCAGTGATAACATTTGCAAATATGTTCTCCCGTACAGTGGGTGTATCATGAACCCCAAAGACGATCAGGGAGCCACATCTGATGCAATTGCAGTAAGCCTGTATTTATTTCCGACTAGTCCGAGCTCAGTCCCATTTACACCAGCATGCAACAGCATGGCGGGAGAGAGGAAGAATGTAACATATCAATGGGTTTTATGGGGGGGGAGGGGTGATGTGACCCTGATTGGTTGGGTTAGGGCTAGGGGATGTGACCCTGATTGATTGGGTTAAGGCTAGGGTCGAATTACACAAAATGGAGTCGGGAGCTGGTCCCTCCCCGCCTTCTCATTCCTTGCACCCCTCACCCCAGGCCAGGTGGATGGGCCCGGGGCTGAGCGCGCCCTTTAGGAGCCCAACACCATGAGGCTCCCATTCCTGGGGTCCCACTCCCCCAGGAAAGGAGCACACCCGAGGTGTCCCCAGCTTCTCATTCCCCCCTTGTCTTGAGATTTAACAGGCCCAATCATGGGACCATTTGCACTTCTGAAGGGTGTATAAAGTCCCTTCTTCCCGGTACCCTGATCTAACATTGATGCATCCAGTGGAAACACAAGACTACACAGTGGGGTCGGGAGTGTCCAGGGCACATGCAGAAGTGAGTCTTTTCTCTCGAACCAGTTTATAGAGTCTGGGGACTCCCAGCAGCCGGAGCAGCCTCAAACAGAATTTCCAGTATCAGGCAGGTTGAGTATGTCATAACTTGAGCTTGAGAGGGTTGTCTTGGTCCCGGTCGATGCTTCATCGATTGGCGATTTCACACAGAGGACAGATGGTTGATGGCCGCTGGATTGCCCTAGCAGGAAGGAGACATAAGCTCTGGACTGCTCTTAACCCCACTTCCAACTGCACTGAACCCCAGTTGCGGGCTCATTGGGGGAGAGACTAGACTGTCTGGTAGTGGGCAAAACTCTAGGGTGCCTTTCTCTCAGAGGTGCTTGCAGTGAATACCAAAGGACACTGAGGTACACTGAGACTCAGGAACCTCAGAGGGCGGGGCTGATGGGAAGCCAAGGCTGTAGGCTCCACCCTGAAACTCTGCCCCATCCAAGCTGAACACAGAAGCTTTTGCAGGTTTCCAAGTCTAGTCGAATAAGGCTGTCTCCTGGCATAGACACAGCTGATCCTCCCAACCTACCAACTCAGGGAAGCAGCGAAAATGCCGAGACAAGGAAACATATCACAAGTAAAAGAAATGGAGGACAAAAAGCGACTGGATATAGAGTTCAAAACCACGCTTATAAGGTTGTTCAAGAATCTCCTAGAAAAGGCTGATAAAATAAACGAGGCCTATGAAGATATGAAAAGGGATCAACTAGAAATGATAAAGGATCAACAAGAAATGATAAAGGATCAACTAGAAATAAAGAATACATTCTCTGAAACAAAAAATATTATACAGAGTCCTAAAAACAGAATGGAAGATTGCAAGAATAAAGTCAAAGATTTGGAACACAAAGAGCAGAGGCCACTACTCTGCAGAAGCAAGAAGACAAGAGAATCCAGAATGTTGAAGATGGTGTAAGAAACCTCTGGGACAACTTCAAGTGAACCGACATCAGAATTATAGGTGTCCCAGAAGATGACAGAGAGCAAGATACAAAAAACATATTGAATCAAATAGTGACAGAAAACTTCCCCACCTGGGGAAAGAAATAGACTTACAAGTTCAGGAAGCACACAGAACCCCAGACAAAAGGAATCTAAAGAGGACCACTCCAAGACACATCATAATTAAAATTCCAAGAGCAAAAGACAAAGAGAGAATATTAAAAGCAGCAAGACAAAAGCAGGTAGTTACCTATAAAGGAGCACCCATATGACTGTCAGCTGATTTCTCAACAGAAACCATGCAGGCCAGACGGGAATGACAATAAATATTCAAGGTGATGACTAGCAAGAACCTACAGCCCAAAATACTCTACCCAGCAAAGCTATCACTCAGAATCGAAGGCCAGATAAAGAGCTTCACAAATAAATTTAAATTAAAGGAGTTCATCATTACCAAGCCAGAATTATATGAATTGCTAAAAGGGGTTCTTTAGGAAGAGGAAGAAAATAAAGATAAAAATTAGGAACAACAAATACATAACTATCAACAAGTGAATCTAAAAACCAAGGGAAGTAAAAATCATGATGAACAATATCAACTGGTGAATATAATAGAATCAGAGGTATGTAAAGGGAGTGAACTGATGATTCTCGGGAAAATGGGGAGTTGGGGGGGGGGCGAGAAGAGACAACATAAATTGCACCTATGGATGAGGATAATGGGGGATGGGGAAAGGGCAGAGGGTGTGATGGAAACTTGGTGGAGGGGAGCAATGGAGGGGGTGGGAATGAGGAACATTTGTAATAATATGAACAATAAAGATTTATTTAAAACACACACACACACACACACACACACAATGGATTGAGAATGGGAAGAACCCGGGACTCAATCCCCATACGTACAATGATGGAAGAACTCCATACCACTGCATTATGTCAATCAGTCAACAAACATGTCCTGCCATGAAAAAAGAAGCATCTGAGTAGCAGTGTGCAATGATCTACAGGGGCCCTCTAAAAAAAAAAAAAAGCTGAAGGAAATTATGTGACTTAGTATCTAAACCATACATTTCAGAATAGTTCCCTGCCAATTAGTTTCTACAAATAAAATCCTATCTTAAATAGAAATATAAATAATAAAAGTAGAATGTGTTATTGTGACCTGAACTCATTGTCATGCAAGTAACTATTGTGGGGTATGTTGTAGGCAGAATAATGTCTCCTTCGGAAATATGTCCTTATCCTAACCCCAGGAACTGATTTAAAACAAAATAAATGTCTGCGGCTGAGACCTCTCCCAGAGTTACAGGCTCAGACAGAAAACTGCTCCATCTTGCAAGGAAAAGTGGCTCTTATCTGAGGTCTGAAAACCCACAACTGTGGAGACCACCAAATGAACAGCTGTGAGTCCCCAATCATCGCAAACACGTGGATTCAAGAGAGCTCTTCACTCTACCATGGAAAGATTCAGATTTTGCCGGGGATAAGATGAAGGTATCTGGGTCCCAATAGCGGTGGCTGTGGTGGCAGCAAAGGCAGAGAGAAAAGCCCGTGCTACAGGACCCTGAGAACAGGGGAAGTCTGTGCCCATAAAAGTCCCCCGCTGTTGGGTCTGGCGTGATCCATGAATGTGGAAGGACGTCCTCAAAGTTGCTAACAGAAGGGATCTCTAAAAAGCAACCAGTTCTGATCTGACACGGAGGGAGAGCTAAGAATCTGAAAGGTGTGCAGGCTGCTTAAACTTGTGCACAGACCCATCATTCGCACACCTGGGCTTTTCCCTCTTCATTCCCTTGCTTCTGATTACTAAGCAAGGATCATGCAGTTGGGGACACCCTGGGAGACTGCAGGGGGAAGTTGCTTTTCTGCAAATTGGGGATCAGAGCAGGGAGAGACCATCTGGGAGCCAGCTTGGAGGCAACCCACCTCCACAAACCGGTATTGAGTACCATAGAGAAAGAAGGCTAGAGCAGCCAAAAAGACTGGGAAGTCAATCCAGAAACATTGCCACCTAGGGGCTGAATTACAAACTGACTTTTTATTATTGGTTTTATTTAATAAAAAATGAATACAAGAAATTAAGAAACCATCTACTTAAAAAAAAAAAAAGGACTGACTTACAACACTGAGGAGCAGTGGAACACAGGAAACTGAAATATTGTCTGGACTGAGAAACAGGAGTGCCAAACAGCATAATAGAGGAAGTGAATGACCTTCACTACTGCACATTTTTATGCTAATTTTTATTTCATTTTCATTTTTTGCATCTTTTACTTAAGAAACGATTTTTTTCTTTTTTCCTCACTTGATTTTACCTTTTTAATTATTACATTTTAGTTTTAATCAGCATTATTACTACTGCTATTTTTCCTTTTTTGTTTCCTTTTTCTTTTCTTTTTTTAAAGTGCCATTTTATTTTCTCTTTAATTTACATTGAGATTAGTGTTCTACATTCTATTTTCATATTTCCTTTAGCATCATTTAACCCTATCTCAACATGACCTTTACACCATCACTCTCTTCTTAACCTTTTGGTATCCTGTTTATCTTAACCCTTTCCTGCTTTATATTTTCCCTATTCTTTCTGACTATCCCCTGCGAAAATTTCACCCTACTTATATATCTAATTTCCAATCCCCCACTCCAAGTGTATACACACCACTCTCTTCATTGTCTTACTATCAAAAAAATTGTTTGTTTTTTTTAAATTTTATTTTATTAAGGTATTTTCTGTGTACATAGTTTACCATTGCCCCCCCCCCCCTCACCTCCCATTTATGCCCTCCCTCCCCAGAGTTCTGTGTTCATTGGTTGTACTTATGTTCATGCATACCAGTCCCTCGGTTGTTCTCCTATCTCCCCCCAGGTCTCCTTCCCCTCCCCGCTGTCATTTGGCAGTCTGCTTGTTTTATGGTGACTATCTCAGGACCATATGAATAGAGTCCGCTCCTCCTCTGGTTTTCACCGCCCCTTCCCCTGGGTCCCACTGCTTCCCCTGGGACACACGGCTCGCCCGGGGCACACTGCACCCTGGGACACTCGGCTCACCCGGGGCACTCAGACCCCTGGGACACATGGCTCACCCGGGACACCCTTCCCCTTTGGGGGGTACGGCTTACCCGGGGCACATGGTCCCCTGGGACACTCGGCTCACCCGGGGCACTCGGCCCCCTGGGACACTCGGCTCACCCGGGGCACTCGGCCCCATGGGACACTCGGCTCACCCGGGGCACTCGGCCCCCTGGGACACTTGGCTCACCCGGGGCACTCGGCCCCATGGGACACTCGGCTCACCCGGGGCACTCGGCCCCCTGGGACACTCGGCTCACCCGGGGCACTTGGCACCCTGGGACACACGGCTCACCCGGGACACCCTTCCCCTTTGGGGGTACGGCTTACCCGGGGCACATGGCCCCCTGGGACACTCGGCTCACCCGGGGCACTCGGCCCCCTGGGACACTCGGCTCACCCGGGGCACTCGGCCCCCTGGGACACTCTGCTCATTCGGGGCACACGGCCCCCTGGGACACTCGGCTCACCCGGGGCGCATGGCCCCTCTAGGGTGTTGGGGTCGCATATTGGAGGCGCCGCGCTAGCTCCTTGCTAGCATGGCGGGCAGGCTGGGACAGCTGCAGTTGGGCTGAGATGGTTGCAGGAGGGGGACCACCTTCAAAGGTGTCTCGTTCGGTGTGGGAGCGGAGCAACTGCAGACATGGAGGCTAAGTTCTGAGGTCGCCCACTCCCTGAGCCCAAGGCGTGGTGAGCTCTGTTCTTGGTGGATTTCCTTTATTCTCGGCGGCAGTGGCGGGTGGCGGTGCCAGGTGCAATATTGACGGTCGCTCCTGTGGTTCAATTACCACTGTAGTTTTAAAGTTCACATGGCGGTGGTGGTGAGAGCTTCGGCTTGGTCATGTGGCATCGGAGGATGGGCTCGCCTGGGTGGGTAATGGAAGGCACCGTGCCATTTCCTCACCAGTGCGCTCCATTTCCCTCCCAGCATGGTGGGTGTGCTGGGAAGATTGTGGGCGGGCTGTGATGGCTGCATGGGGAGAGTCCACCCTCAATGGTGTCCTCTTTGTTGCGGATGTGGAGCTGCTGTGGATGCAGAGGCTAATTTCTGAAGCCACACTCTCTATGAGCCCGGTGTGTAGTGAGCTCTGATTTTGGTGGATTCCCATTCTTGGGGGCGGCGGTGGGTGCGGCAGTGATGGTAGCTCCTGTGGGTCAATTTCCCCTGTAGTTTTAAAATCCGCATGGTGGTAGTGTCTGATGCTTTGGCCTGGCCATGTGGCAGCGGAGAGAGGATTCTCCGGGTCTGCCAATGGAAGGCACAGCGCCAGCACAGCGCGCGCGAAGGCCTGGCAGAGCAGGCCGCGGGCGGTGGCGGAGAGTCCCCTCGATGTCTTAGTCTTTCAGACTTAGTGGAACGCTTCCCCTGAGCCAGGACAAGCAGTACTACCACAAATATTGGCCAGCTCAGTGCTGCCCCTCTACAGGTGACAGTAGGGGCATCCTCACCTTGGTAGGCCTTTGCTCTTGGAGGTCTTAACCAGTGGAAGGCAGCATGGTACAGAACTGCCCCACCTTCTCAGTCCTCCGCAAAAAAATTGTTTTATTTCTGTTATTTTGTAGTTGTTTGCTTGAATGTTGATTATATTGAATTTTTATGCTTTTTAGTGAGATTGTTTTGCTTATTCTTTTGTTGTTGTTGCTTGGTATTTTTTGTTACCTTTGTTTTTGTTTGTTTTTTACTTCTGTTTTCCCTTGTCTCACTTGATATTAGTTGGTGTTGTAGTTTGTATTGATTTCCAAGTACTGTTGCTGGCATTTGCTGGGATTAGTGGTTGTTCTATTGGAATTTTCTCTTAATATATATAGCTTGTTCCTCTTTCCTCTCTTAGTCTCATTCTTGTCTCTCTTATTTTTTTTCCTGTTTCCCAATTTCATTTTGACAATCCTTTCCCCACCCTCTTTTTGTTCTTCTTCTTTCTCTCCTATACCCCAATTTGCCTTTCTCTAGTAGTCACCTTTTTTGGAGGCTATTAATATAGCAAATACATTTCTGTTCAGTGCCTTGTGTGTTAAACCTGGTTGTGTTATATTTTGTATCTTTAAATCAACACAGGAGAGAGAGAACTACATAACCAGACATCATGATAAGAGAAACCCTGGGGAGACAAAGAAACAGCCCACATATGAAAGAAAAGCAGGCATCACCAGAAAAGGAAGTAAATGAATTAGAGGCAAGCAATCTACCAGAGAAAGAATTCAGAGAAATGATCATAAGATGGCTAAAAAGAATGGAAGACAAATTTGACAATATGATTAAGAACCAAGAGGAAATGAAGAAGAACCAAGAATAAATGAAAAATTACATCACTACTGTAAACAACTCAATAGAAAGCATCAAGAGTAGACTAAAAGAAGCAGAGGACCACATCAGTGAGCTAGAAGACAAGATGCAAAAATATACCCAATCAGAGCAGCTTCTAGAAAAAAAATTAAAAAGCAGGAGAGCTGAAAGGAACTTTGAGGCAATACTAAACAAAACAATATTCACATAATAGGGGTTCAAGAAGGAAAGGAAACTTATCAAGGAATAGAAAAAATGTTTGAAGAAATAATGACAGAAAAATTTCCTGATATAGGGGAGAAAAACCCCACACAAATCCAAGAAGCTCACAGAGTCCCAAGCAAATGAACCCAAAAGACCGATGCCAAAGCACATTATAATTGGCAAACATCAATGACAAAGTAAGAATCTTATAAGCAGCTAGAAAGAGACAGAAAGTTACATATAAAGGAACCCCCATCAGACTAGCAACTGATTTCTCAACAGAAACACATCAGGCCAGAAGGGAATGGAATAAAATATATAAAGTTATGCAAAAGAAGGGACTGAATCCAAGAATACTATACCCAGCAAGACTATTAATCAGAATTGAAGGTGAAATCAGGAGCTTCACAGACAAAAAACAAAAACAAATAAACAAACAAACAAACAAAAAAACCTAAGGGAATTTGTCACCACCAAACCAGCAATGCAAGAAATGCTAAAGGGTCTGCTGTAAAAATAACAAAGAAATAGGAAGCGAAGAAGGAACACAGGGGTATAGAATAAAAATGGTGACAAATAAGTACCTATCAATAATAACTTTAAACATAAATGGATTAAGTGCCCCAATCAAAAGACATAGGGTAATGGATTGGATAAATAAACAAGACCCATATATCTTCTGTCTACAAGCAACCCATTTCAGAGAAAAAAAAGATGCACACAGACTGAGGGTGAAGAGATGGAAAAACATTTTCCAGGCTAGTGGAAATGGAAAAAAAAATGCTGGGGTAGCAATACTTATATCTGACAAATTAGATATCAAAATGAAGGACATAACAAGAGATAAGGAAGGCATAATACATTGCATAATACTAAAGGGAGCAATTCAACAAGAAGAAATAATTCTGATAAACATATGCATCCAATATACGAGCACCCAAATACATTTTAAAAAATCCTGGAGGACATTAAGGGAGAGATTAACAGCCATACAATCATAGTAGGAGATTTTAATACCCCACTATCACCTTTGGACAAGTCATCTAAACAAAAAATCAGCAAAGAAACATCAATCCTAAATGACTTGCTAGACCAGATGGAATTAATTGACATCTTCAGAACATTTCACTCCAAAGCCACAGAATATATGTTCTTCTCAAGTGCACATGGATCATTTTCAAAGATAGACCACATGTTGGCACATAAGCAAAGTCTCTTCAAATTCAAGAAGATAGAAATCATATCAAGCATCTTCTCAGATCATAGTAGCATAAAACTGGAAATCAACTACAATAAAAATAATCCAAAGAAATATAACACATGGAGACTAAATACCATGCTATTAAACAAGGAATGGGTTACCAGAGATATCAAGGAAGAAATAAAGAAACATCCTGGCAACAAATGACAATAAAAACACAGCAATCCAAAATCTATGGGACACAGCAAAAGCAGTCTTAAGAAGGAAGTTCATAGCCCTACAAGCCTACTGCAAAAAAAAAAAAAAAAAAAAAAAAAAAAGGAATAAATTGCCTAACCATAAAACTCAAAGAGTTAGAAAAAGAGCAACAAGAAAAGCCCAGTGTAAGCAGAAGGAAGGGAATAATGAAAATAAGAGCAGAGATAAACAATATAGAGATTAAAGAAACAATACAAAAGATCAACAAAACCAAGAGCTAATTCTTTGAAACGATAAGCAAAATTAATGAACCTCTAGCCAGGCTAACCAAGAAACAAAAAGAGAGGACCCAAATAAACAAAATCAGAAATGAAAGAGGTGAAATAACAAAAGACCCCATAGAAATACAAAGAATTATTACAAAATACTATGAACAACTCTATTCCAACAAACTGGGCAGCCTGGAGGAAATGGACATATTCCTAGAAAAATATAACCTTCCAAAACTCAATCAGGAAGAATATAAAAACCTCAACAGACCAGTGCCTTGGGAAGAAATTGAAGCAGTCATCAAAAAGCTTCCAGCAAACAAAATTCCAGGGCCAGACAGCTTCACAGGAGAGTTTTACCAAACATTCAAGGAAGAACTAAAACCTATACTCCTCAGACTATTCCAAAAAATTAAAGAGGAAGGAACACTTTCAAGCTCCTTCTATGAAGCCAGCATCACCCTAATACCAAAACCAGATAAAGACAACACAATGAAAGAGAATTATAGGCTAATATCCCTCATGAACATAGATGCCAAAATCCTCAACAAAATTCTAGCAAATCGAATTCAGCAGCACATCAGAAAGGTCATACACCATGACCAAGTAGGATTTATCCTGGGAATGCAAGGATGGTATAATATCTGCAAATCAATAAACGTGATACATCACATAAACAAATTGAGAGATAAACATCATATAGTCATATCAATTGATGCACAAAAAGCATTTGATAAAATCCAACACCCTTTCCTGATAAAAACCCTCAACAAGATGGGAGTACAAGGGTCATACCTGAACATAATAAAAGCTATATATGATAAACCCACAGCAAACATTATACTCAATGGGCAAAAACTAAAACCATTCCCCCTAAGAACAGGAACAAGACAGGATACCCTCTCTCACCACTTCTGTTTGACATAGTACTGGAAGTACTAGCCATTGCAATTAGAGAAGAAGAGGAAATAAAAGGCATCAAAATTGGAAAAGAAGAAGTAAAGTTGTCCCTATTTGCAGATGACATGATATTGTACATAAAAAATCCAAAAGACTCCATCAAAAAACTAATAGACTTAATAAATGAATTTGGCAATGTAGAAGGATACAAAATTAATGCTAGGAAATCTATGGCCTTTCCATACACCAATAGTGAACTTACAGAAACAAAGACTAAAAGGAAATCTTATTTACCATCACACCAAAAAAAAAAAAAATTAAGCTGAGACAGGTTTGGCTCAGTGGATAGAGCGTCGGCCTGCGGACTGAAAGGTCCCGGGTTCGAATCTGGTCAAGGGCATGTACCTTGGTTGCTGGCACTTCCCCAGTGGGGGATGTGCAGGAGGCAGCTGGTCGATGTTTCTCTCTCATTGACGTTTCTAACTCTCTATCCCTCTCAATTCATCTCTGTGTAAAATAAATAAAAAATATATTTAAAAAAATTAAGATACCTAGGAATAAACTTAACTAAGGAGGTAAAAGACCTATACACGGAAAACTACGGGACACTGAAAAAAGAGATAGAGGAAGATGTAAACAGATGGAAGAACATACCATGTTCGTGTATTGGTAGAATCAACATCATTAAAATGTCCATACTTCCCAAAGCAATTTTTAGGTTCAATGCACTCCCATTAAAGCACCAATAGCATATTTCACAGACCTAGAAAGAACTCTCCAAAAATTCATCCAGAATAAAAAAATACACTGAATAACCACAGCAATCCTGAGAAAGAAGAAGAAAGTAGGAGGGATCTCAATACCATATTTCAAGCTGTATTACAAAGCCACTGTTCTCAAAGCAGCCTGGTACTGGCAGAAGAACAGACATATAGATCAATGGCATAGAATAGAGAATCCAGATATTGACCCAAACCTCTATATTCAATATTTGACAAAGGAGGCATGAACATACAATGGAGTCAAGACAGTCTTTTCAATAAATGGTGTTGGCAAAATTGGACAGATACATGCAAAAAAAAATGAAACTAGATCAGCAACTTAACACCATTACGCAAAAATAAACTTGAAATGGATACAGGACTAAAACATATGATGGAAAACCATAAAAACACTGGAGGCATCCACAGGCAGCAAAATCTCAGACATATGCCAAAAGAACTTCTACACTGATACTGCCCCTAGGACAATGGAAGCTAAAGAGAAAATAAACAAATGGGACTACATCAAAATAAAAAGCTTTTTTTACAGCCGAAATCAGTTTGGCTCAGTAGTAGCGCATTGGTCTGCGGACTGAAAGGTCCTGGGTTCAATTCCGGTCAAGGGCATGTACATTGGTTGTGGGCACATCCCCGGTAGGGATTGTGGAAGAGGCAGCTGATCAATGTTTCTATCTCATCGACGTTTCTAGCTCTCTATCTCTCTCCCTTCCTCTCTATAAAGTATCAATAAAATATATTTTTTTAAAAAAAGCTTTTTTCCAGAAAAAGAAACCATCAACAAAACAATAAGAAAGTCCACTGTATGGGAAAACATATTTGCAAATGTTATCACTGATAAAGGTTTACTCTCCAACATCTACAGACAGCTTATACAACTTAATAAAAGGAAGATAAATGATCCAATTAAAAATGGGCAATGGACCTAAATAAAATCTTTTCAAAAGAAGATGGAAGGCTAAGAGACACATGAAAACATGCTCAAAGTCACTAATTATCCGAGAGATGCAAATCAAAACAACAATACGGTACCATCTCACACCTGTCAGAATGGCTAACATCAACAAGTCAATAAACAACAAGTGTTGGCAAGATTTTGGAGAAAAAGAACCCTCATTCACTGCTGGTGGGAATGCAGACTGGTGCAACCACTGTTGAGAACAGTATGGAGTTTCCTCAAAAAACAGAAAATGGAACTCCCATTTGACCCAGTAATCTCACTCCTAGGAATATATTCTAAGAAACTAGAAACACCAATCAAAAAGGATATATGCACTCCTATGTTCATAGCACAATTTACAATAACTAAAATTTGGAAATAGCCTAGATGCCCGTCAGCAGATGATTGGATCAGAAAACTATGGTACATCTACACAATGGAATACTATGCTGCCATAATAAAGAAGGAATTCTTTTTAAAAAATATATATTTTATTGATATTTTACAGAGAGGAAGAGAGAGAGATAGAGAGCTAGAAACGTCGATGAGAGAGAAACATTGACCAGCTGCCTCTTGCACGCCCCCTACCGGGGATGTGCCTGCAACCAATGTACATGCCCTTGACCAGAATCGAACCCGGGACCTTTCAGTCCACAGACCAACGCTCTACCACTGAGCCAAACCGGTTTCGGCAGGAATTCTTTTCATTTGCAGCAACCTGGATGGAATTGGAGAACATTATGCTGAGTGAAATAAGCCATTCAATGAAAGAGAAACACCACATGACCTCACTCATTTATGAATAATAAAGAACATTATGAACCAAAGAACAAAAAGATAGATACAGAGACAGTAAAGCAACAAGCAGACTGTCAAATTACAGCGGGAGGATTGGGAGATCTGATGGAGATAAGAGATCAACCAAACGACTTGTATGCATGCATACAAGCATAACCAATGGACAAAAAACTCTGGGGAGGGAGGGCATGTATGGGAGTTGGGGGGATGGTAAGATATGTACACATATAATACATTAATTTAAAAAATAAAAGAAATAAACACCTTTTAGGGAAAAGATGATTTTGCAGATGTGGTTGAAGATTTTGAGATGGAAGGATTATCCAAGTGGACCCAATGTAATTACAAGAGGTAGGGAGGCAGTACAGTTAGAGTCACAGGGATAGAGAAAATGATGATGTGACAACAGAAGCAGAGATCAGGGAGGAGAGAGATACGATGCTACTGGCTTTGAGACAGGGAGGGCTCTCGAACCAAGGAATACAAGCAGCCTCTGGAAGTTGGAAAGTCAGGGAATGGGCTCTCCCAGAACCTCCAAAGGAACTAGCCCTGCAGAACCATTTTAGGTGATGACCTCCAGAATTGCAGGGTAATAAAGTTATGTGCCTGGAGCCATTAAGTTTTTTTGGTCATTGTTACACCAGCAACAGGAAACTGTCAGATAAATACAGACTGCCAAATAAAACTTGGGATGCTAAGCTACAATAAATTTCAGATCAACAACAGAATATTTTTTTTATGTCTGATTTGTTCCTAATATTGCCTGGGATATGTTTGTACTAAAAAATTTCTGGTTTGATCATTCTAACATTCTTGCCATATTTGAAACTGGTTCTGATGTTTGCTTTTTTTAAATTGTATATATATATATATATTTTTTGTCTTTTAGTATGCCTCAAATTTGTTGTTGAAAGCCAGGCATCATCTACACTAATAAAAGAGAAAGATGCAAACTGACCCTACCTTCACAACACCCACCAGCCAGTCAGGAGTGAGTATGCAAATTAACCCAACAAAGATGCCAGGTTAATTTGCATACACAGACACCAAGCGGGTGTTCCGCACTGCTCTAGCTGCTCTGGGCCTCTGGACATGTGGCTCACCCAAGGCACACAGCCCCTCTGGGGTGCTGGGGTTGCGTATTGGAGGGGCCGAGTTAGCTCCTTGCTAGCAAGGCGGGCAGGCTGGGACGGTTGCAGGCAGGCTGAGATGGCTGCAAGAAAGGCAGCTCTGGGCTGGAGCAAAGACAGTGCCAGAAGCCAGAGGTAGGAAGGTCCATTCTTGCACAAATCTTCGTGCATCAGGCCTCTAGTCTATACTAATAAAAGCATAATCTGCAAATCGACTGAACAGCAGAATGACTGTCCTGATGACCACGTTATGACACACACTGGCCTGAGGCCAGCCAAGGCGGGCATGATGTGATTGGAGCAGGGGGCGGCACACCATCACCCTATTATTGCCCAGCAGAAGAAGGCCCAGACCACTGGCTGTTGGGGAGATCAACCGGGGGGGGGGGGGGGGAGGCCTCTGTGATCACCCAAAGAGGGAAGCCCAGGCCACCCTCTGCAGGGTGATTTTTTTTTTCAAAAATTTTTTTATTATTAAGGTATTATATGTGTACATATCTTACCATAGCCCCCCCCCCTCCCATTCATGCCCTCCCTCCCCAGAGTTCTGTGTTCGTTGGTTGTACTTATATGCATGCATACCAGTCCTTCAGTTGTTCTCTTATCTCCCCCCAGGTCTCCTTCCCCTCCCCACTGTCATTTGACAATCTGCTTGTTTTATGGTGACTATCTCAGGATCACATGAATAGAATCTGCTCCTCATTTGGCAATCTGCTTGTTTTATGGTGACTATCTCAGGACCACACGAATAGAGTCCGCTCCTCCTCTGGTTCTCACCGCCCCTCCCCCTGGGTCCCACTGCTTCCCCTGGGACACACGGCTCACCCGGGGCACACAGCCACCTGGGACACTTGGCTCACCGGGGGCACACAGCCCCCTGGGACACACGGCTCACCCGGGGCACACGGCCCCCTGGGACACACGGCTCACCCGGGGCACACGGCCCCCTGGGACATGTGGCTCACCCAAGGCACACAGCCCCTCTGGGGTGCTGGGGTTGCGTATTGGAGGGGCCGCGTTAGCTCCTTGCTAGCAAGGCGGGCAGGCTGGGACGGTTGCAGGCAGGCTGAGATGGCTGCAAGCAGGTAGAACGCCCTCAAAGGTGTCTCGTTCGGTGCGGAAGCAGAGCAGCTGTGGACGCAGAGGCTAAGTTCTGAGGCCGCCCACTCCCTGAGCCCGGTGTGTAGTGAGCTCTGTTCTCGGTGGATTTCCTTTATTCGCGGTGGCGGTGGCGGGGGCGGGGGCGGGTGGCGGTGGCCGGTGCAGCAGCGATGGTCGCTCCTGTGGTTCAATTTCCACTGTAGTTTTAAAGTTCGCATCGTGGCAGTGGCGGGAGCTTCGGCTCGGCCATGCGGCGGCTGAGGGAGGACTCGCCAGGGCCGCTAATGGAAGGCGCAGTGCCGGCTCCTCACCAGCACGGCGGGTGTGCTGGAAAGGTTGTGGGCGGGATGAGATGGCTGTGGGCGGAGAGTCCACCCTCAATGGTGTCTCCTTTGGTGCGGAAGCGGAGCTGCTGTGGACGCAGAGGCTAAGTTCTGAAGCCACACTCTCTGAGCCTGGGAGTAGTGAGCTCTGATTTCGGTGGATTCCCATTCGCGGGGGTGGCAGCGACAATAGCTCCTGTGTCTCAATTTCTCCTGTAGTATTAAAATCCACATGGCGGTAGTGGCGGAAGCTTTGGAGCTGGTTGCTGGCGGCAGTGCCGGAAAGACTCACCGGGGCACAAACAGAAGGCGCTGCGCCATCTCCCCACCAGCACAGTGTGCAGAGGCTGGGCTGAGTCAGCCACAGGCCGAGACACTGCGCCATCTCTTTGCCAGCACGGCGCACGGAGACCGGGCCGAGCCGGCTGCGGGCAGGGAGACGCCGTGCCAGCTCCTCGGGATGGTTGTGGGCAGGTGCCGAAGGCGAGACGAAAGTCCCATATCAGCTCCCTGGTTCCCATGGCAGCCGGCGGGTTGGCCCAGCCCCTGGGCCCCGGGACGGAGCGAGGTTTGGCTTCCCTTATTCCTGGCGGCAGCATCTCCGGCAGGTCCGGTTTCGCTGTAGTTTTAAACTCCACATGGCAGCAGCGGTGCCCTGCTTGGTGTCTAGTTGTAGCCTTCCCATTTCTGGGCCGAGCTGGCTGCGGGCGGGGAGATGCTGAGCCATCTCTTTGCCAGCACGGTGAGCGCGGGGGCTGGGCCAAGCTGGCTGCGGTCGGGGAGACGCTGCGCCCACTCCTCACCAGCATGGCGGGCGGGCTGGGATGGCTGCAGGCCGGGATGGTTGCAGGCAGGGAGGTTGCGCTCATGGGCTTCTCGTCCAGGCAATAGCCGAAGGCGAGGCGGAGGCCTGCATCAACTCCCTGGCTCCCACGGCGGCCGGCAGGGCTGACCCACTCCCTGGGCCCCGGGGTGGAGCGAGGTCTGGCTTCCCTCATTCCTGGCAGCAGCAGCTCCGGCAGGTGCAGTTTCGCTGTTGTTTTAAACTCCACATGGCAGCAGCGGCGTCCTGCTTGGTGTCTAGTTGTAGCCTTCCCATTTCGCCAGCTTTCCTGTAGGTCTGGTGCGATCCCTTTTGATTTTAGCTGTTGTTTTTTTCCAAATTATTGAGGAGATGGCAGCTTAGGAGACTTCCTAGGCCGCCATCTTGTTTCGGTCTCCTGCGGGGTGATTGATGTGGAGGGGTGTAGATGGGGGCTCTGTGGAACTGGGGAACTGAGGTGGGTGTGGTGGAGGATGTGGGCAGCACCAAGCCAAGGCGGGTGCAGGCAGGGATCTGCAGCCTGAAAGCTGGGGCTGTGAAGCCGGCATCCAGGGGAAGGAAGTCCTACCCTTGCATGAATTTTGTGCATCCCGCCTCTAGTGTACAGTATAAAAGGGACTGGGTTACATGGCCCTTAGTGATGTGTTGGTAAGGTGTGGAGACAGGAAAGTGGGGAGGAGTCCTATGATTTGCTCTCATTCCTCTAGTGAGCCTGGGTTCTTAGTGCGTGACCTTTACAGGCTGTTCTTAGTCTCCCCAGCCATCTTCCTTAGACTAAGGCAGGAAGTCGGGGGGAGTAGGGTGGGTGTAGATTGAGTTGGGTCTTCCTCTTCCCCCAGGTCAGTTAGGCTCTGGTAAGCCCCTAGTCTGCTGTGCTCTGGTGAAATAGGTTCTCTTAGGGCAGATCTTGTTAAGAATGGAGTGTTCTGTCCCTGTGTCAAAATGGATGCTTTCCCCTCTCATTGCCAGAGCATGAGATTTCCCCCCAATCTTCACTGGCAGAGCCTGACAGGGCTTTTGGAGATAAAGCTCACAGAGTGTGGTAGCCATCCTGTGAATGCCCCTCCTCCACCCCACAACTGGAGTTGTAACTGAACCTTCAGCGACTGACTAGTCCATTGGGCTTGGTTTCCTCCCCCTGGTTCATGGAGCGCTTTCTGTGTGTGACCTGCTCTGGTGAGTTGCGTTTTCTGTGTCAGCCACCTGCCTCCTTCCAGATCTTGTGCCAGTGGTTTGTCCTGTGACCTCACTTCCATGACAGGTCTAAGAAAAGTGGTCTGTTTACAGTTTGTTCAGTTTTGCTCCCATTGTGTGGACAGGAATGACCATTTCCAAGCTGACTACATGCTGGACCAGAAACGAAATCTCAGGAAGTGAATACCTAAGACTGACTCTCTTATTTAGCAAACATGCAGGTAACCCTTACTGTGTGGCAGGCCCTAATCTAAGCACTTGTAAGCCATTCATCCTAATAATTACCCTATGAGGTAGGCAGAGTTGTTACTTTACCGATGGGAAAACCCAAGGCACGGAAAGACTGAGCAGTATGCTGAGGGTCAGACAGCTGGTAGTCACCGGAGCAGGACCCGTACTCAGGGTACTGAATTCAGGGGAGGGGAATATGGTCAACAAAACATGGTTAAGTTTACATGGGGACAGATGATTACTACATTAGTGGGGTGACCACATTGTAAGGTGTTAAATCACTATATTATACACCTAAAATGAATATAACTGTATTATATACCAGCTATACTTAAATTAAAATAATGTTTTTTAAAGAGACTGTATTTAGCCAAAACCAGTTGGCTTAGTGGATAGACCATCAGCCTGTGGACTGAAAGGTCCCAGGTTCAATTCTGGTCAAGGGCATGTTACCTTGGTTATGGGCACATTCCCAGAAGGGGGTGTGCAGGAGGCAGCTGATCGATGATTCTAACTCTCTATCCCTCTCCCTTCCTCTCTCTCTAAAAAAATCAATAATTTTTTTTTTAAAGAGACTGTATTTAACATCACTACACTATGCTACTCCTCATAAAGGGGAGCTTCACCTTAACACTGAGCCAGCTCATTTCCTTTCTCAGTGAGGACAGCGACCTCCTCTCTCGAATGCTTTGCAACTGACATCTATTTAGAGAGGAAAGTCGCTGTTATTACAGTGCCCGATCTCCATTTCTCGTCCTGAGACCTGACACGCAATTAGACGAACAGCCATGAAGTGGGGCTCATTAGTGCAGAGACCAGGAGGCCCACCTGTGACCTGGAGCTTGCACACAGGCAGGAGTGAGATGGGCATGGAGCTCTTATGAAAAGCAATAGACGTACGTGCACAAGTACTGTTGGCTCTTGATTGAGAGACACTTACAGAATGAGTCATCAGTACACCAATAGCCATTCTCCTTAAGCCCAAAGCCCAGGTTGTTGCATCTCTCTCCTTGATCAGCTCTTTATTCAAGTTACTTTATTCCTTGTTTTCCTCCCCCTGAAGGTGCCCAGGAAGGAGGCTTAGGTTGTTTCAGAAGCAGCTGCTTCAGCAGAAGTGGGCAGATGCCAACTGATGCGGACAGCCAAGGCCAGCGCTGGTGTCAGGTGGGCCCGCCTCTTACCAAGCGATGCGGTATTATTCTGAGAGAGGAAGTCAGTGGTAAACAGCCACTAAGCTGTGCCCTCTGATTCCCACCTCCTGGAGTTCAGGGCCTCTGTGACCCTCCGCCTTTGAGTGATGTGCCTGTAACCAATAGATAACATTGAGAGGATGGTACCTCTAGCATCAGATTGCAGGAGAATGTAACTCCCATCTTGCTAGAAGATTCTCTCCCTTGCTGGCATTGATGAAGCAAGTTTCTATGTTAGGGGGCCCTCATGGCAAGGAACTATGAACCCCCAGCCAATAGCCATGTAGATACTGAGGCCCACGACCCACAGCCCAGGCGGAATTGAATACAGCCAGTGTCACACAGGTGAGTTTGGAAACAGCCTTCCAAGTTGAGCTTTCAGGTGAGACCCAGCGGTGGCTGACAGCTTCACCCGCGGCCTGCGAGGAGGCCCGTAGGCAGACCCATCCGCTGTGCCTGGTTCCTGACTCAGAAACAGATGGTGCAAGTGTGGTGTTGGGCTGCTGAGAAGCAGTAGGCAGCCAGCGCAGTTTCCAGCACAGCTCCTCGGGGGCTGCATTATTTCTGGAGTTCTCCCTTCCCTGGCCTATTCCCATGTTATTGTCAGTGCAAAGAAAATCTCCATCTGCATTCTTGCAACCTCTGAATTCATCAGAATGCTGCTAAAACGTTTTGGGAAGGAGTTGGTAACACAAAATGCTAGATGGGTAACACTGACGCTTGCTTTCTTTAGTGACCAGGAAACTCTTAAATGGTCTCTAAGAGGTTGCCTGAAAAAGAAACATTTGTATCTCAAAGATCTTGCTGTAGTTGAGTCCTGCCGGACTAGAACTGTAATTTCTACCTAGAACTGTAATTTCTACCTCTGGGAGTATAACATGTAGGGGGAAATGACTTCTAACGTTTGAATGGACCAACTTTGCTTTTCCTTTAAAAGACAAAACAAAACACCACAGATTGAGCCTGCAAGTACAATGTTTTGAAAGTCATTAATAAAATTCCATTCATCAATGAATTTTTAAAATATGATCTGATAGTGTTACCTACAGGAAGAATGCATATTGGAATCTCAGTTATGAGGACTTATCTGTAAAAAGAAATACCTGTGTTGATTAAAAACAGGGATCGAAAGGAAGATTGAAATGAGTAGAGATTATATATTATGACTGATGGTGGCATTTTTCTTTAATTATTGACTCTGATGTTACTGATAAAGATCACATTGTGTAACAAGTAACAATCTGCAAGAGCCCAGTCACTTTCTGTAAATATTTTCTGTGAGCCCACTATGTGCCCGGACAATGCTAAGCACTGGGACGGTGCAGTAAACAAAATGGCCTTGAAGCTCATGTCACAGAGGCGGTGATGCGCGATGCAGAGGAGAGAGTCAAGCCAGGCGGCGAGGGGGCAGGAGGTCACTGTGCAGACGCCATAATCTGGGAGCAGCCAGTCTGATGAGCAAACCTGGGAAGTGGGGATGAAGGATGGAATAAATGGACTTTAGGATTCAGAGTGATCACCCAGGCTGTGAGCAAGGTTACTGGAGACAAATAGGTGGCTTTTTGAGGTTCTTTGGCAAATTCTTCTCGTACCTGTACCTGGTTTCATGAGTGGGAATTCCATGGATGAAGTGGCCAGGCTTGGTTCAAGTTCCAGCTCTGCAGTGTACTAGCTGGTGGCCTTGGGCAAGTTGTAAACCTCTGTGAAAAGAAGTAAAAAAAATGAGCAGGCCTCAGTCCATATTTAGCAATAATAAACATTAGCTACTGTTCTTCTGAGTTTCCTCTGTTACGATACTCTTTTTAAAAATATTTTTTTTTATTTCAGAGAGGAAGGGATTAGGGGGAGAGAGAGAAACATCAGTAATGGGAGAGAATCATTGATCGGCTGCCTCCTGCATGCCCCCTACTCAGTCGAGCCCACAACCCAGGCATATGCCCTTGACCAGAATCAAACCCGGGATCCTTTAGTCTGCAGGCCAACAAGTCAATGATCTATCCCTTGAGCCAAATCGACTAAGGCTCTATGACAATATTGATTTTTTACAGAGAGGAAGGGAGAAAGAGAGTTAGACACATGATCAGCTGCCTCCTGCACACCCCCACTGGTACATGCCCTTGACCGGAATTGAACCCTGGACCTTTCAGTCCTCAGGCTGATGCTCTATCTATCCACTGAGCTAAACGGGTTTCAGCATATGACAGTATTCTTAAGTGAGGTCAGCATATGTCACTCTTCAGAGATACAGCAACACGCCTTTATAGCTGTGAGGGCTGTGTGGCCTTCAGATTTGCAAACTCAATATCCTAAGTCGCTTTCCTGACCTCTGGGCAACTCTCAGCACAGGAGGCAGACATAGCTTCTCAGACACATTAGGCATCACATACATCATTACACAAGATGTAATGAAGTGGTGGGTCCTTTGAAGTCATCTAAGAATGCCACTAATTTTTTAAAATGTGATTTTGTAGTAGATCATGCAGGGACTTTGAAAGCAGACAGCCCTGGTTGGGGGGTCCTGGCCTGGAGCCTGAGGTGCCGGGCCCGTGACTCACCTCTCCTAATGAGCTGTGCGAGCTGACACTCATCCCAGCCAGTCTCTAAGATGTTCACATGCGTCAGCTCACTTAATCTTCACAACCCCTGTACAAGGCAGGTTCTGTCTCCATCATCCCCACTTTACAGCCGAGCAACACGAGGCAGAGAGCCAGTGGCTTTCTCAACATCACTCGGCCACGGAAGCCACAGTGTCAGATGACCTGAACGGATGCTATCTGGTGCTTCTTGATGACAGTTTCTATCTCACAGGTAGCACGACATGGAAAGAGGTGGCTATAGCCTCAGCAGAGTGCAAGACACAAAGTGAGAGCTCAGTCAGTATTTGTTGAATGATTGACTATGCTACATCATAGTAAATATGTCATTGTAAATAGAATACCTGCATACTATCATGGCTAAATAGTTCAATTATTTTTCACCTTTTTAGGGTCCCTGTAAGCCCATTAGTCCAAAGACCTATTAATAACATATTTTGGTAGGACATTGGATTATCTGGCAAAATGGGCTTGTACTGCACCCATGCTGGCTTCTGCTGGTTACCTCTTACATTTCTAAATCCTCACCGACCGCCTGTGTGAGGAGCTGGTGGAGGATTCTGCTGGCAAGCTCAACTTCTCCATCTTTGTATTTTTAGAACATGGGAAGCTCCCAGCCTTCTTTGGGATGGGAACGTGGCTCACATTACTGGTGATGGAGACCATTAGAAGTTGTCTGCATAGTTTCAGATTTTTATTAAAGTAACTAGAGGCCTGGTGCATGAAATTCATGTAGGAAGAGGGGTTCCTCACTCCGGCTTGCACCCTCTCCAATCTGGGACCCCTCGGGGGATGTCCAGCTCGAAATGTGGGACTGCTGGCTCCTAACTGCTCACCTGCATGCATGCCTGATGCCCCTAACTGCTCCCCTGCCTGCCTGATCACCCCTAACCGCCTCTGCCTGCCTGCCTGCCTGCCTGATCACCCCTAACCACTTCTGCCTGCCTGATCGCCCCTAACTGCTCTCCCCTGCCTGCCTGATCGCTCTTAACTGCCTCTGCCTCAGCCCCCACCACCATGGCTTTGTCTGGAAGGATGTCTGGAAGACATCTGGTCTTTCTGGTCTAATTAACATATTTATTAGTATAGATAGGTTGATTACATTGTGCTCACAGAGCATTTGAATCATACAACTCATAAACCCTATTTCAAACCCATAACTGTATGTGCAGTGCCAGCACAGCCAAGGGTTCGGCAAGCCTGAGCAGAGGTGACGAAAGATGGAGAAATGATGGACAAAGAGAAAAAGCTGGGTCTAGGTGCATCTTTGGTGCCTTGCTGAGGCCACAGAACAGATCCAGACTGCAAAGCTGATGGTTTATTTTATAGTTAGGGACAAACAAGGAAGTTTACAATGTTCTTGTAAGTTTCACTTGTTTTGGCAGCACTTGCTGCCCCTCCCACAGCCCACTAGCTACCCAGGAAAGATCTAGGGAGCAGTCATAAGATCAAGTTTAATTATGCTTAGCGAACTGTGCCCTCCAAGCTGGGACTTGTTTGTGACTTTGCCAGCAGGTCAGTCAGAGGCTTAATCCTATAACAGCTTCCCTACAACTGTATCAAACTGTGGGGTTGATCCAAGATAAAATAAGATTACTCATCATAAGAAATTTAGCTAGGATATGAGTCACATATTCTCACATTCTTCTGCTATCCAAGTAAGTTCTATTTCTTTTAACTAAACCATATGTTTTAAAAGAAAAAAATGAAATGTAAAATTTTTATACATTGAAACCCTTAGCCAATCAGACCTTTTATACATTTGCATTTCTGAGTTATACTTGGACTTTGAAATAAGTCCATCATTTTCTTTGCAATAAATCTTTCCAACTGCAATTTTCCTTAATAAGTAATTTTGGATCACTTAAATATACAAGGAAATTAAGCTATGCATATTTTTATTTTGTTCTCTGTCTAGATGGTTTGACTAAAGCAAAGCTAGTAGTAAAACTTCTGAAATATTAAAGTGCATAGTCCATGATCTTAAATTTTCAAAGGTCAATTGAGTTGTTAGGAAATGAAAATTAAACTTTATAACTTCATTTGGACAAGTTAGCATTTCGTCTCTATAATTTACATTTAAAAGGATAATTTTACATTCCACTGGGAGGTTTTGGAACAGCAGGTAGAATCAGGGTCCCACTGAGGTGGATTTAGCCAAGGTCACAGAACCTGAAGTTGCCCCTCCCCCATTCTCTCTCCTCTGGCATCTGGCATGGTGGGGGCAGTGGGTGAGCAGCAGTGAGCTGCAAAGGGACTGCTGGGCATAAAGAAGGAAAACAGCAAACAGATCTGAGTGAATCTCAGAGGAACATTAACCTGCTATTTGAGGATTAAAGATTGTGAATGTATGTGAGCATGTTTGTGTCTGTGCACATTTGTGGAATTTAGATGTGCTTACACCTCCTTCTTGAAAACAATAATTGGGTCTCTTTCTTAATTTTTAAAAAAATATATTTTTTATTGATTTTTTATAGAGAGGAAGGAAGAGAAGAGAGATAGAGAGCTAGAAACATCGATGAGAGAGAGACATTGACCAGCTGCCTCCTGCACATCCCACACCAGGGATGTGCCTGCAACCAATGTACACGGACTTGACCAGAATTGAGCCTGGGACCTTTCAGTCTGCAGACGGATGCTCTATCCACTGAGCCAAACCAGGCTCTTTCTTAATTTTTAAATATCATTTGCCTTCTTGAGATACTTTCCCTGTGACTTCCATGACCTTCCTGAAGTACTCCTCTCCCTTGACTTGGTGACCTGATTCCCCTGATTTGTCTGTTTCCCGTTTGGCCCTTCCTTTTCAATCCCTTTTGGGGACCTCTTTTCCTCAGTTCATCTCATAAGGGTCAGTTTCATGAGCTTCTAACCCAGAAAGTGTCTCTCTTTATATCGCTCCCTGGTTTTTCACCTCCCTTGTTTTAATTACTAGCTATATGTGATTACTCCCCAATATACTGTACCACCCCAGACCCCTTTTGGACTCTGGATGTCTCCAGATGTTCTGGGAACATTTCAGACTCACTCTAATCTTTCTCCCCAAATTCATTCTTTCTCATGTTCCCAGTGGTCAGTCAGCCAGGCCATCACTCATGACTGCTTATCACCACACACCCCCTCGTATACATCACCATGTCCAGGTGAAGCCACTGACTAACCCTCTCAGCCACCTACTAACTCCAGTCCCATTGCCATGGCCGTAATCCATGTCACCATCACCTTTTGTGTGCGTTATTGTGTCAGCCTCCCAGGCTCCAGTTTTGCCGCCTCCACTCACTTTCCACATCACGTGTGATGCTCCTAAAACACACATCTAACCGCACTGTTTACACACAACCTTCCGGGACTCGCCATAGCTTTTCGGATAAATCACAGACTCTACCCGTGTATTACAGGGCTTGTGTGACCCAGTCCCTGTTGATTTCTGACTCGCATCTGTAAATTCTCCTGCCCCCATCTAATCTTCAGCTTCACTGGATAATCTTCAGTTACTCAAAGGCTCCCGGTTCTCACTTACTTCCAGGCATGTTTTGGGGTTCTCCCCCAGTCTGAAATACGCTTCCCCAATTTTTCTAATTGGCCAACTCCTAACCATCCTTCCCGAGCTCAGAGAGCAGGGAGTCTTTCCTGACACCTCAGACTGCCGCGTGCCCGGTGCTCACGGGGCATCTAGGGCACACACTGCAGGCACGCTTGCCTGGCTGTGTCTCTCCGGGCTCCCGGGGAGGATCTCTGTGCTTTGCTGTTGCCTGGCACATGGCAGGTGCTTGGTAGCACTGACACATGAGCAAGCGGGAATGGGGTGACCATGAGCACGTCTGCCTGCAGCCACAGGCCTACCCAAGCCACCTCACTGTCACCTGGTACTCCTACTGCGTCCCAGCCACTGTCCAAAGCAGCTTCCAGACATTTAATTTAAAAAAAAAAACCCTAAGTAGGGGAGGATTTTGATGCTTCAATAAATATGTTAACTTGCCAAACTTCAGCCATTTGTTTATTTATTTATTTATTTATTTATTTATTTTAAATATTTTTTTAAAATTGATTTTCAGAGAGGAAAGGAGGAGAAATAGAAACATCAGTGATGAGAATCATCAATTGACTACCTCCTGCACGCCTCATACTGGGGATCGAGCCCACACCCGGGCATGTGTCCTGAACAGGAATTGAACCACAACCTCCTGGTTCAGAGGTAGACACTCAACCACAGAGCCACACCGCCGGAAACATTCAGCTGTTTATTAATGTGGTGCTGAGAGGGCAGGGTGAGGCTAACTCCTGACTCCATTTTGTGTTGTGGGGCAGGGCAGAACAGGCGGAGCTATCCTCCATTTTGTGTAACGATCCTGGCCCTCACCCAACCAATCAGGGTCAGCCAAAGCAGTGACATAACCACCCTTATAAAAGCCCTGGACTTGTCAAAGTTCGGCCTCTCTTCCACCATGCTGTCGGTGTGAGTGGGACAGAGCCCATGCTAGCATGGAAGAGGCTCTTTTGTTTATTGCATCGGACTCGGCTCCCTGGTGGTCCTTGGGGATCATGAAGTCTGGGCATAACAGTGCTTCCCCCTCTCTGGTAGGGGAGCCGTGAGTATACACTGTGTCTAACAACGTAGGTCATTAGTCATGTTTTACAAAAAAGTACCAGTAACATAACTACAGCAGACTTTGGACTGGAGCTTCAGGTTCTCTGAAACAAATAATCCAGCACCTCCAGTCTCTAAATCAGTGAGTCATTTCACCATACATCCTTGTTACTAGAAAACTGTCCAACAAATTTTTTTTTCCAGAACCTTTGCCAACATTATACAGATTATGTAAAACTTCAGCAAAACCACCTTCCTTTGTTCAAATAGTTTCAGAGCCTTCCCAAGAGGGTCAGGTGGTGCTTTGTCTTTTGGACTCAGATGAAGGACACTGTAGTCAGCCGAAACACCTGGAACATCAGCACCTCATGCCAGGCTGCTGCTGACGACACATCAGGAAATGTGTGCACCCTGGCCCTAGTTCATCTGGTTAGAGCATCATCCTGCTACGCCAAGGTTCCAGGTTCAAGCCCAGCCAGGGAACATACAGGAATCAACCAATGAATGCATAAATGAGTGGAACAACAAATCTACATTTCTCCCCCTCCTCTCTCTTTCTCCCACTCTCTCTCCAATCAGTCAATAAAAATACTCATACTTTAAAAAAAGAAAAAGAAATGTGTTCAGAATTGGGAAACTGCAGAATCCAAACAGCTCACAGCATGTTTAGCTGTTTAACATGTATTTCACAGGCTGCTCAGTGCCTGTTTTTCCACAAGAGAGTCAATATTTTGGTAATCGGGTTTCAGAAGGCAGTTTGAAACTCTACTTTCCACAGAGAAGATGTGTCTGTTGATGGTTTTATATTTTTATTTTTTAGAAGGAGTTATTTTTTTTTAAATGTTTTTACTAGTGGCCCGGTGCATGAAATTCATACACATTAAAAGAGGATTAATTAGAGGAAATATTTCAATAATGCTATTTGCTTTCTCTATAATTGAAGTGTCAGAGATGAAAGAAAATTAGTAGAATATATGTGAAAGCCTTCCTCCTGTTAGAGTATGCGCCTCAGGACCCAGAGTGAAGTCCCCGTTCACCCGCAGCACCTCAAAATCACGTGACACCATACCCGGCTGGCCCCACCCTTGTCAAGCCCCACTGGGCAGGGGGCACAGCCTCAGTTCCCCCGTCAAGCCCCACTGGGTGGGGGTGCAGCCTCAGGTCCGCTGCCCTGGCCCAGTGCCACGCAGCCTCAGGTCCCTGCTGATTGCTCCTGAAGGCTCATTGCAGGAGCTCAGCCTCTGCTGTGGGTGCCACCATCTTTGTGACTGTGTGAGGGTTAATTAGCATATTCCCTCTTTATTAAATAGGATTAGTATTAGTTTCCAAGAAGCTTCCTAGCAATGCCAAACTTCCAATCCACAAAAAAACAAAACAAACAAACAAACAAACAAAAACAACCACGGAGCAGCCTTCATGCAGCTCACTGGTTAGAAAGGTGTAGGAAAAGGAGCAGGGTGAGGCCAAGGACTGTTCTTTGGAGAGCAGACCACCCATCTCCATCATTGCAGCAAACGTACGAAAACAGAGTCAGAGAGAAAGAAGCCTATCTGTACATCCTGTGTGCATTGTTTTAAATTTTAAACATTTTATTTTCAATTCAATTCTGTTGATTTTAAGAAACACAGAGCAATTACTGGGATGGCTGGGTTCATATCACATACCTTTTCTATAGACACCCACTGCCTTGGGCAGCTGAGTGATTCCAACCAAGGGCGAGGGTGAAGGCAGGCAGAGGGTGGGGCCAAAGCGAGCAAGCACTCCAGGGTGCATTCAGGGTGTTTTATTTATTTTTTATCACAGTCCCCCTGAAAGCTTTTGGAAAAACTATTCCTTTTAAAATGCTTTAAATTGACATCTAAATATTTTTTTTTAGAAATTTAAATAGTAGCAAAGGTTATGGCATATTGCAAGTATCTATACTTTAAAATAAAGATACTTTAGCCAAAACCAGTTTGGCTCAGTGGATAGAGCATCGGCCTGCGGACTGAAAGGTCCCAGGTTGGATTCTGGTCAAGGGGATGTACCTTGGTTGCAGGCACATCCCCAGTGGGAGGTGTGCAAGAGGCAGCTGACCGATGATTCTCTCTCATCGATGTTTCTAACTGTCTATCCCTCTCCCTTCCTCTCTGTAAAAAAAAATCAATAAAATATATTAAAAATAAAATAAAGCTACTTTATCCCTCAGTGATGTAAGGATCACAGTGACTTGAACTCAACCATTAAAACATCAATAAACAAGCTCCTCTCAACAACTCTCTCAACTTCCGTTTCTGTTCCGCTTCTCCTATAGCTTCTTACCTAACACGTAAGCCTCTAGATTTAGTCCTTTACTGGCACCTTCCTGCTTCCCACATCAGATGTGTGTTCTCTAACCATATGTGTGAAGCAGTATTTTTAAAAAAAATAGTTTTATTTGTTTTAGAGAGGAAGGGAGAGGGAGAGATAGAAACATCAATGATGAGAGAGAATCAATGATTGGGTGCTTCCTGCACCCCCTCTATTGGGGATCGGGCCACATGTGCCCTTGAGGGGAATCAAACCCAGGACCCTTCAGTCCTCAGGCAAAGGCTCTATCTACTGAGCCAAACTAGCTAAGGCTGAAGCAGTATTTTGGATTGACTTATATGTATGTAATATATACTTGATTAGAAAAGCATGATTTTGTATTTGAGAAACAGTTAGTATATACCTATTGGTTGGCACAAATACCAGAACGACACCCAGAGGAGGCGTAGAGGAAGGTTTGTTGGAAGCCTTCCCACTAAGAGCCCACAGAGGAGCGGTGGGAGCTGCTGCTGTTTCTGTGCCGCGAGCAGGCTGGGTCGGTGCTGCCATTGGGTGCTGTTAGCTTGAGTTGTGAACTAAGAATACGAAGAATCAGTATTCCGAGCTCTTCACATCGGTCTGTTTACCCTCACAATAGCCCAATTTTGAGGTATTGCTATTACCTCCATATCACAGACAAGGTCATTGAGTCCCAGATGAGGTCACTGAGGCCACATGCTGGAGGCATGCAGCCCACCAGCCGCCGCGAGTTTGACATGCGTGGTTTAGAGGAAGCCTTTTTCATGTAATAGTTCACTGAAGAAACAGGGATATTTTATCCTGTGTATACTCCACCAGCTGGAGAGCATAATTTTGAATATTTTCAAGCCTTATGTCACAATTCAATGCTATGTTATTTTTTAAAAGTTCGGAAACACACTGCCATCATGCAGGGTTTACTTTACAGACATGATCACCAGTAGTTCATCGTGGAATGATGGGCAAACCATGGTCCTCTACGTTAATATAATGCTTGGGTCGAAGTTGAAAGCAATGTTGTCACATTGTTTCTTAGCAGAGGAAATCTGCAAGACCTCCTTAGAAAAAAAGCATGGCTACCACATGCACTAGCATTACAATGCTGTCGTGAAATAACAATCATGATGTTAAGGAAGGTATAAAATAATGGATTGTCAAGGGCTTGATAGCAAAAACACTTGGTCTCTTTAGGGTGGCATAAGATCAATCTGTGTTCCAAATTAGATGGGACCCACCAAAGCCTTCCCCTGAGGGTGGAGGAGGGGGAGAGAGCTCCATTTTAAGGCTGTGCAGCGAGTTTTGCTTAGTCTGGCAGAGAATACCGCCCGCTGAGCATCAAGTCCGTCCTCAGCGGCCACCGGAGGTCTGACCAGCAGGGCAGCTCTCCTCGCCCTCTTTCTTACTTAGGAAGATCCGGGCTTGCTCAGAGAGGCCGAGGAGTTGCATGAAACATTCAGGGGGAAATGTCTTCTTGGGCAGGAAGGAGGATTCCTTGTGAGTGGTCCGTTTAATTTAAGGGAGAATTGGCTAAACCTACTGGTAGAAGCTAGCGCAGGTTGGGGCTCAACAAGAAAGCAAAGCAGCCCGGCTGGTGTGGCTCAGTGGTTGAGTGTCGACTTATGACCCAGGAGGTTATAGTTGTTTCCCGGTCAGGGCACATGCCTGGGTTATGGGCTTGATCCCTAGTGTGGTGTATGCAGGAGGCAGCCGATCAATGATTCTCTCTCATCATTGATGTGGTGGGTTTTTTTTCTCTCTCTCCCCCTCCCACCTCCCTTCCTCTTAGAAATCATTAAAAATATAGTTTAAAAAAGGAAGTGAAAGAGGGAAAGTCCTACCTTTGTTGGGGAGAGGGTTTAAAGGAAGAACACGCGTCGTTGCCTGGGGCCTGTGGAGCAGCAGCACCAGCTGGGGACACTTGTTTGCTCTGAGGTCTGAACGCTCCCTCCCGCCTCCCTTCCGGAACTTCTGTGCGGCTGATTCTGCTCTGGGAGTCCTTTCTCTAGAGCAGTGTTTCCCAAACTTTTGACATATGTGTACCCCTTCTATAATTTTCGGAATGCTGAGTACCCCTCATCAAAAAAAAAGGATGTATTTTAATAACATTCAAAATATATTTATTTTTTTATTTTTTGGTACATATACAAAATAATAAACGAAAAATAAAATTATCCATAATAAAATATAAATAAAAATTATATTATAAATAACATTTATTTGCACACCGGACCATCTCACGCCTCACAAGACTGTCTTGACTTGACTCTTGTGGAATTAGGCACAGCTAAGCACGGTGCAGTGCATATCCCCACCAAACTTCGGTGAAACGCATACCCCCACCAAACTCTTCCCGTACTCCTGGGGGTACACGTACCACACTTTGGGAAACACTGCTCTAGAGGAACCATGTTCTGCTGAGTTGGGCTTCACTGTTGGCACATAGTGCCAGCGGGCTGCAGAGGGCATGTGGGGGAACCATGACAGCTGCTTACCCAAAGGGCACAGAGAGGGGGTGGCTGGGCGGGAGCAGGGGTCCCCTGACCTCCTCGTTTCAGGTGCCAGAGGTCCTTCCCCAGCAAACCACTTCCCTGAAGAAGACGCTCTGGGCCAGCAGACCACCTTTACGGCAGCTGGGAGCCCCTCGCCCACGCTCTCTCCCTCTCCCCCCACCCTGGCTTTGACAGTGAAGCTGAGAGTCTTTTGGATTTTGGAACTAGGAGGGACATGGAGACTATTGCATTCACTCTGCAAATCTAGGGAACGAACCACAGGGAAGTCAGAGCCACGCCCAGTGTCACTGGGCTCCTGCTGCAGGGACCAGACAGCCCGGCCTCACCCGCATCCGGCCGGGCGGCTCCCTGCCCCGGGGCAAGGAAGAGACCTGGGGAGGAAGGAGGAAGCCTCAGCAAAAGGATGAAACTGGCGTGTGGCTGTTTTCCTCTTACAGCAGACTCTATTGTTCTTCCAACAAAACACACGAGGCAGATGGGAACCAGGAAACATGCAGGCGGCGGCGCTGAGTTTGAACCATGGCTGTGTGCCACACAGCTCGCCTCCATGCCTGAGGAGTTGCAACAGGAGAGACAAGCGCAGGACAAGAATGTTCTGGTGCCACTGGTTTCACAGGCACCTGACGTTCTCCGTCAGAGCGCTCCGGTCCTGGGAGGTGACGGGCACCCCCTTCAGGGCTGGTTCCAGCCCGCAGCCTTGGGGTCTAGGGAACCCTTAGAGCTCGCCACCTCTATGGCTCGGACCATGTTGGTGTTGATGTCCTGCTAGGCTCTGCTGAAAGGAAGCACGAAAGAATTCAGAGGCAGGTGGAAGAACAGGTAGGTAGGTTCTGAGCCTGGTCCCGAAGGGGAAGGAGAGAGCAGCCGAGGGTCGCGCTGGGAGTGCTTGTCAGCAAGCCAAGAGAAAGGCGAACACCCGGGAAACTGGGGGTCAGCTGATCAGGGTGCCCCTGACAGTTAAGCACCCACAGCTGGGTTCCTTCCCTGAGCTACCTAGGGGCACAGACGGGGAAATCTGGCCATCTTGAAGGGAAGAGGTTTGTGTCAGTGGCCTGAATATCCACAGCCCCAAAGACCACCAAGCAGCTGTGAGCCCCATAACGCTGACCACAATCAGTGCAACACTTGGACTCAAAGGAGCGCTCCACCCCAAGGCAAAAAGGTCAGATTTCTCGGAGATCCGGTGAGTCCCCAGGCGCGGCAACCTGCGTGCGCACCAGGCGCACGGAGGCTGGAGGACTGGCCCTGGGTTTACAAGAAACCCCAGGGTTTGGGGCTGGAGGCGCCCCTGACTGTGGACAGGGCTCCTAAGTGGGGGGATGTCTAAGGAGCAGCACATTTGGATCTGACTCCGAGGCATATCCAGAGAGTTACAGGGGAGTGCTGTCGGTTGGGTCCTGCCCCATCCCCACCCCTCCATAGATCAGGGACACAGAGAGGGGAAAAAAGCTAGAAAGGCTTCAGAGCCCTGGAAGTCAACTCAGAAACACTGCCACCCAGAGGCAAAAGTACATATGGACTCTAGAACTGCTTAAAATCAGGACCTGATTATAACACGGAAGAAACACAGGGAACTGCAATTACCGCCCAGACTGGGAACTGGTGTGCTAGACAGAACAACAGAGAAAGTGAATGACCTTCATTACTGCAAATTTCATTTAATTTTTGATTTTGATTTTTTAATTGTTCATTTTTTTTGTTTTTGTTTTGTTTTTTATTTAAATTAGTTGCAAAGTTTACTCAAGAAATTATTTTTTCATCTTCGCTCACTTGATTTTACCTTTTTAATTAATTCATTTTTATATGTAATCAATATTATTACCTCTACTATTTTACCTTTTTATCTTTTTTATCTTATTTTCTTTTGTTTATTTTTATTATTATCTTTTAAGTGCCATATTATATACCTTTTCTTTTCTTTTTTTCTCTCTTTTTCCCCCCTTCAGGATTACTATTCTACAGACTATTTATACCTTTCCTTCTCCAATGCTCTATTCTAACTCAACCCTACCTTTATGCCATCACTCTCTTCCTAACAAATTCCCTTTGGTGTCCTGCTTATCTTAACCCTTTACTGCTCTATATTTTCCCTATTTTTTCTGTTTACCCCCTCCTAAAATTTCACCCTACCTGTGTATATCTAACTCCCAACCCCCTACTCCAAGCCCATTCACACCTACCTTGTCGCTGTCTTAAAAAAATCCTTCTCTCTACCCCTTTGTAGTTGTATGTTGAATGCTAACTATTTCAAAGTCTTATGCTTTTTTGTAAGATTGGTTTGCTTATTCTTTTTATTTGATTGTATGTTTTTGTTAGCTGGGTTCTAGTCACCCTTATTGGAGGATACTAATATTGAAAACACATTTCTATTCAGTGCCTTGTGCGTTTTACCTGGTTGTGTTGTATTTTGTACCTTTAAATCTAAGCAGGAGAGAGAGAGAGAACTACATAACCAGACATCCTAAAAAGAGAGATAATAGGGAGGCTAAGAAACAACCCACCTATGAAAGAAAATCAGGCATCACCAGAGCAAGCAACCTACCAGAGCAAGAATTCAGAGTAATGATCATGAGATGGCTAAAAAGAATGGAAGACAAATTTGACAATATGAGTAAGACCCAAGAGGAAATGAAGAAGAACCAAGAGGATCTGAAGAAGAACCAAGAGGAAATGAAGGTGACCCAAGAAGAAATGAAAAATGACATCGCTACAATGAACTCAATAGAAAGCATCAAGAGTAGACTAGAAGAAGCGGAGGACCGCATCAGTGAGCTAGAAGACAAGATGCAAAAAAATACCCAATTAGAGCAGCTGCTAGAAAAAAAAAATAAAAAAACAGGAGGAGAGCCTACGGGAGCTTTGGGACAATACAAAACAAAACAATATTAGAATAATAGGGGTCCTAGAAGGAAAGGAAACTGAGTAAGATATGGAAAAAGTATTTCAAGAAATAATGACAGAAAACTTTCCTGAGATAGAGAAGAAAAAACCCACACAAATCCAAGATGCTCTCAGAGACTCAAACAAAATGAATCCCCAAAGATCAACACCTAGGCACATTGTAATTAAATTGGCAAAAACCATCAACAAAACCAGAATCTTAAAAGCAGCCAGAGAGAGACAGAAAGTTACATATAAAGGAACCCCCATCAGACTAGCAACTGATTTCTCAACAGAAACTCATCAGGCCAGAAGGGAATGGGATGACATATACAAAGTCATGCAAAAGAAGGGTCTGAATCCAAGAATACTGTACCCTGCAAGGCTATCAATCAAAATTGAAGGTGAAATCAGGAGCTTCACAGACAAAAAAAAGACTAAAGGAATTTATCTCCAACAAACCAGCAATGCAAGAAATGCTAAAGGGTCTACTGTAAAAATAAAGAAATAGGAAGCGAAGAGGAACACAGGGGGATAGAATAAAAATGGCATCAAATACCTACCTATCAATAATTACTTTAAATGTAAATGGTTTAAATGCTCCAATCAAAAGACATAGGGTAACAGATTGGATAAGAAAGCAAGACCCATACATCTGCTGTCTACAAGAAACCCACTTCAGAAAAAAAGACACCCACAGACTGAAGGTGAAGGGATGGAAAAAGGTTTTCCAGGCGAACAGAAATTTAAAAAAAAGCTGGGGTAGCAATACTTATATCTGACAAATTAGATCTCAAAGTGAAGGACATAACAAGAGACAATGAAGGCCACTTCATAATACTAAGGGGAGCAATCCAATAAGAAGAAATAACCCTGGTAAACATATATGCACCCAATACAGGAGCACCCAAATACATACAAAAACTTCTGGAGGACATTAAGGGAGAGATTAATAGCAATACAATCACAGTAGGAGATTTTAATACCCCATGTCACCTTTGGACAAATCATCTAAACAAAAAATCAGCAAAGAAACATCAACCCTAAATGCCACACTAGACCAGATGGAATTAATTGACATCTTCAGAACATTTCACCCCAGAGCCACAGAATACACATTCTTCTCAAGTGTGCATGGGTCATTTTCAAAGATAGACCACATGTTGGGACATAAGCAAAGTCTCTTCAAATTCAAGAAGATAGAAATCATATCAAGAATCTTCTCAGATCATAGTGGCATAAAATTGGAAATCAACTACAATAAAAATAATCTAAGGAAATCAAACACATGGAGACTGAATAGCATGCTATTGAACAAGGACTGGGTTACCAGGGAAATTAAGGAAGAAATTAAAAACATCATGGCAACTAATGACAATGAAAACACAACAATCCAAAATCTATGGGACACAGCAAAAGCAGACTTGAGAGGGAAGTTCATATCTCTGCAAGCCTATTGTAAAAGACAAGAAAAAATGGTAACAAATTATCTAATTCTACAACTCAAAGAGTTAGAAAAAGAGCAACAAGAAAAGCCCAGTGTAAGCAGAAGGAAGGAAATAACAAAAATCAGAGTGGAGATAAATGACATAGAGACCAAAGAAACAATACATAAGATCAACAAAACCAAGAGCTGGTTCTTTGAAAGAATAAACAAGATTGATGAACCTCTAGCCAGGCTAACCAAGAAACAAAGAGAGAGGACCCAAATAAACAAAATCAGAAATGAAAGAGGTGAAATAACAACAGACCCCAACGAAATACAAAGGATAGTTACAAAATGCCATGAACAACTCTATTCCAACAAACTGGACAACCTGGAGGAAATGGACATATTCCTAGAAAAATATAACCTGCCAAAACTCAATCAGGAAGAATCTAAAAACCTCAACAGACCGGTGACTTGGGAAGAAATTGAAGCAGTCATCAAAAAGCTTCCAGCAAACAAAAGCCCAGGGCCAGACAGCTTCACAGGAGAGTTTTACCAAACATTCAAGGAAGAACTAAAACCTATACTCCTCAGACTATTCCAAAAAATTAAAGAGGAAGGAACACTTTCAAGCTCCTTCTATGAAGCCAGCATCACCCTAATACCAAAACCAGATAAAGATAGCACAATGAAAGAGAATTACAGGCCAATATCTCTCATGAACATAGATGCCAAAATCCTCAACAAATTTCTAGCAAATCGGCTCCAACAGAACATCAGAAAGATCATACACCATGACCAAGTAGGATTTATTCCCGGAATGCAAGGATGGTACAATATCCGCAAATCAATAAACGTGATACATCACATAAACAAACTGAAAGTTAAAAATCATATATTCATATCAATTGATGCAGAAAAAGCATTTGATAAAATCCAACACCCTTTCCTGATAAAAACTCTCAACAAGATGGGAGTACAAGGGTCATACCTGAACATAATAAAGCTATATATGATAAACCCACAGCAAACATCATACTCAATGGGCAAAAACTATAACCATTCCCTCTAAGAACAGGAACAAGACAGGGATGCCCACTCTCACCACTTCTGTTTGACATAGTACTGGAAGTACTAGCCATTGCAATTAAAGAAGAAGAGGAAATAAAAGGCATCAAAATTGGAAAAGAAGAAGTGAAGTTGTCCCTATTTGCAGATGACATGAGATTGTACATAAAAAATCCAAAAGACTCCATCAAAAAACTAATAGACCTAATAAATGAATTTGGCAATGTAGCAGGATACAAAATAACGCCAATAAATCTATGGCATTTCTATACACCAATAGTGAACTCACAGAAACAGAGACTAAAAAAACAATCCCATTTATCATCACACCAAAAAAATTAAGATACCTAGGAGTAAACTTAACGAAGGAGGTAAAAGACCTATATGCTGAAAACTACACGACACTGAAAAAAGAGATAGAGGAAGATGTAAACAGATGGAAGAACATACCATGTTCATGGATTGGTAGAATCAACATCATTAAAATGTCCATACTTCCCAAAGCAATTTATAAGTTCAATGCACTCCCTATTAAAATACCAACGACATACTTCACAGACCTAGAAAGAACTCTCCAAAAGTTCATTTGGAACAATAAAAGACCCCGAATAGCCGCAGCAATCCTGAGAAAGAAGAGTAAAGTAGGAGGGATCTCAATACCAGATTTCAAGCTGTATTACAAAGCAACTGTTATCAAAACAGCCTGGTACTGGCACAAGAACAGACATATAGATCAATGGAATAGATTAGAAAATCCAGATATCAACCCAAATCAATATGCTCAATTAATATTTGACAAAGGAGGCACGAACATACAATGGAGTCAAGACAGTCTCTTCAATAAATGGTGTTGGGAAAATTGGACAGATACATGCAAAAGAATTAAACTAGATCAGCAACTTACACCATACACAAAAATAAACTCAAAATGGATACATGACTTAAACATAAGACGGGAAACCATAAAAATACTAGAGACATCCACAGGCAGCAAAATCTCAGACATATGCCTAAAGAACTTCTCCACTGATACTAACCCTAGGGCAATGGAAGCTAAAGAGAAAATGAACAAATGTTCAAGTTCGGGTGGTGGGTTACACAGCACAGGGTAACTGGCTCCTTCCTGAGTGGCCCCTGAGGCCCTGGCCACCGTCATGGACAGAGAGGCTCAGGGCCTGGAAGGAGCGCTAAGTCGTTCCTTGTGTTTTGGTTTTGCTTCCCGTCAAATATACTGAATTTCAAGCCAGCATTGGAGGCTCTGTAGCGCATGCCTTTGGAAATGCGCTTTGCTGTTAATGTGTCTCCACGGCCGCTGCTGTGCCTAGAAAAGTGCGCGGGGGGGGGGGGGGGGTGAAGGGGGGAGCTGCCAGCATCCCCCGCCTTGGGGAGAGCCAGGGCGGACCTGGGGGTGGGTCTGAAGGTTAATGGCAAAGCACCCCTGGGAGGCCGGGCGGGACCTCTTCTCCGGAGTCCCCTCCCCGGAGTCCGCGCGTCTCCAGGAGCTTGGGAGCGGACCGGCGAGGGGAGGAGGGGGGGCGCCGGGCAGGCACCGCACCAGCTCCGGGCGGGCTCTTTGCCAGCGCGCCCCTCCGGCCGCAGCACTCGGAGCGCTAGCGCCGCGCCTGCCGGCGGGATGGAGTGGGAGCTCAACTTCCTGCTCTACCTGGCGCTCTTCTTCTTCCTGCTCTTCCTGCTCTTCCTGCTGCTCTTCCTGCTCATCCAGCAGCTGCTGAGCTCGGCGGCCGGCACGGCCGGGGCGCTGCAGCCCGGGCGCCCCTCGCTGCGGGAGCCCTGGGGCCTCCCCCGCGAGCAGGAGATGTGACCTGCGCGCCGGACCCGCGGGAGCGTGAGGGCTGCGGTGCCGCCGGGTCTCCCGGACTCTGCGCTCGCCTCGGGGTCCAGGGGTCCAGGGCCAGCGCCCGCGGCGTGGGCAGGTCTGTTCCAGCGCTGGGCGGGGCCGGGGAGGGGGCGGGCGTCTCCGCTCCGGGACGGGCAGCAGGTGCGCGGGTCAGGGCTGGGCGGGTGCTGTGCTCCGAGGGATGGACGGAGCTTCTCCGTTTTGTGGGGCAGGGAGAGATGCCTTGGGAGCCAGCTCTTCTTCCAGGTCCAATGAAGCTTGTACCCAGGGGGCGGAAAACTAAACCAGGTAGTTGAGTCCAGCCACTTCCAAACAAGATCAAATGTCAATCGTCAATCTAAGTACCCAAATTCCGAGAAAGAATGTGGTTTCAGGGTGGGAGGCAGGGGGAAGCAGGGCGTGCTTCGAGTATGTTTACAGTCTGGTCTGTGCGCTTGGTGGAGGCTAATGGGGGGAGGCCTGCGATGCAGGAAAGGAGTCAGTGGCCGGTTTTCATGGGAAATCCTGCCCTCCTGTGCTAGCCACCAGCGCTGGGTTTAGAATCTGGAGGCTGAGCACAGTGAGTGCTCGCGGTTGCCTAGGAGGCTGGCGAAGATGCTGTCTGTGCACTGCGGGGCCACGGAGCAAGGACCAGGCAGCGAGGCCGTCCCTCAGGGCAGGACAGAGCCTCTGGGAGGTTTGGCGGGACGAGTGGACTCCCCTCCAGTGCGCCCTGGGCACCTCCAGAAGATAACCTTTCATCTCACAGACGCCTTTCCTTTGATTTATGTGTTCTCACTCCAGAGCCCAGCGGCTGCCCCAGGCAGGAGTGCCCAGGACCACGCTCAGTTACAGCCGGTGCCCGGGAACCTGCTCAGAGTGGGAATCACCAGTTTTCCACAAATGGTAAGCAGGGCCGGGAAGGAGGGTGGAAGACCAGGGCCTAAAGAGTGAAAAGTCAGGGTGGAGGCGAGAGGTCAGGGTGGAGGTGAGAAATCAGGGTGGAGGTGAGAGGTCAGGGTGGAGGTGAGAGGTCAGTGTACAGGAGAGATCAGGGTGGAGGAGAGAGGTCAGGATGCATGGTGGAGGTAAGAAATCAGGGTGGAGGAGAGAGATCAGGGTGGAGGTGAGAGGTCAGGGTGGAGGTGAGAGGTCAGGGTGGAAGAAAGAGGTCAGGATGAAGGTGAAAGGTCAGGGTGGAAATGAGAGGTCAGGGTGGGGGTGAGAGGTCATGATGGAGTGAGAGTTTAGAGCTGTCTCTCGGCTGGTGCTACTGATGTAGTTTCCTACGAAAGGACTGGTTGCCTTTCTCTCTGTGCCCATGCCATTCTATATCCTCCTTGTAATCTAATCCAGTCATTACCCTAACCCACCGCCCTCCGCTTGGACTGTGCTCTGAGAGGCTGGGCTCCTCACTTGGCTCTCAGAGCTGGTGCCCGGTCTCCTGCCTAGGTTTGAAACTCTGACACCTGCGTATGAGCCACCTTTTCCTGGTATTTTTTCAATCATTGGTTTTCCAAAACCCAATGTAGACTGATCAGAACTACTTCTGAACTCACATTTTCGCTCCCTGTGTACACTCTCCCTGAAAAGCTGACCGCCAGAAGGGTCTGCTGCAGGCTCCGCTCCGGCCACGCCCTGGCCTCCGGTCGTTCACACACTCACTCGCCTCAGCTCAGACTAAGCCAGGCCCTGGGGCAGAGGAGGGTAGGCAGAGTGGTGAGCGTGGGCACTGGCCACAGCACGTTCACCAGACTAAGGAATCGTGTCCCCCGGCGTCCCACACGAACACTGGCCTTTATGAAGACAGTGTCCAGACAGATTCGGGACCGAGACGTCGGCAGAGTCCGGCACGGTTCAAATAGCTGCTCATTATATCGTGTGACAGTCATAGATCCCTCTGTTTTATTTCCCATAAGAGGTTGTAGCAGTGTTAGAAGCTGAGTTGAATTTCTTGCATTATAAGGAAATGGGCCATAATTCGATCATTATGTAATGCTAGTATTTTATTTCAAGTGTTCTTACTTCATTACCGATCTGCATTCCAGCTGTTGGAAATGACTCCAAATCTTATTAGGGTGACCTTGAGTGTTTCACCCACAACCAGATGTGCGAGTGCAGTGAACTGCTGTTCTCTGTGAAGGAAGCCCACTCGCGTTGACACCGCTTGCACGCTTGCAAAACCTACGCTGTCCAGTGGAGTGGGTCCCGGTCAGTCGGGACTGAGGTGTGGGCACTGCCGCAGGCACAGGACTGATGGCGGCCACTCGACTCCCTGGCAGAGAGAAGATTCACCAGAGCCTCACGCAGCGCCGGGCTCTGTGCTTGCCTCACTCGCGGGTGGGAACCTGGAAGGAGGTGAGTGGGAATCTGCAGCCTGGCTTTCCTGTTTCCACTTGGTCTGCACATGTGCAATCCTTACGTGTTTTAAGTGGCCAAATTTTCAACATTGTGAACGTCCAAACCATTTAGGACCCTGGGAAAGGCCTGTTTTTCTGCCTGTTGCGTGCCCAGCTAGGGTCGTGCGGAGCTGTGGTCAGCAAACTGTAGCTCGCAAGCCACATGTGGCTCTTTGGCCCCTTGGTGTGGCTCTTCCACTAAATGCCACGGCCTGGGCGAGTCTATGTTGAAGAAGAGGCTTTAGAAGAAGTTTAAGTTTAAAAAATTTGGCTCTCCAAAAAAATTTCAATCGTTGTCCTGTTGATATTGGCTCTGTGGACTGATGAGTTTGCCGACCACTGGTGTATAGACCTGTGGTGCTGTGTGTGTACGGGAGCATCTGCGGGGCTGTGTCTAATGTTCGCAGCTCTCTGAGGTGCTCACGGAAGCTAGACCCGCAGGGAAAACCGGGGATCTCTTGGAATCACTGCCTGGTGTGTGAGTCGCCCACAGGGGAAAAGTCAAGATGCAGAGCTTGGCATGTTGATTTTTGTTTGTTCACTGGAGTCAGTGAAATACGTTCTCAGGTCTCCATTTCGTTTGTTGCTCACACAAAATGAAGTTAAACACTATATGGTGGTCCATGAATGGTCTACGTGGTAGCATCTCGCACGGAGGCATGTGGGTGAGCGCCGGGCAGAGCTGTGTGAGAGTCACCAGAACACACTGGGCACCAGGAAGACCTTCCTGCAGACTAAGCTGAGCTCTGCCCGTTTTCCTCCTGGCGGCTGCTGGACATAATAAGCCGAGGGTCTCCTCTGCCTGGCCTGGCGGGCGGGCGGGCGCAGTGGGCCGAGTTCACATGCTGTGCCGAGCTCTGGCTGGGTGGCATGGCTGGCCTCACTGGCACGGGCTGCTGTGCACAGATTCCTCAGGGAGGCGCCTTTCATTGCAGGTGGAGATCTCGCTCTCTTCGTGGCGCCAAGGCAGATTGCTGTCCCGAAGGCCCTGGACCGAGCGGGTTCCGTCTGTCCCCCTGGAAGGAGGAGTGGGGGAGGCCATGCGGTGTCACTTCAGCTCACACGTCAGGTCAAGGTGGCCCCTGAGCCTCCCTGGCTTTTCCTGTGGGTCCCCAGGAGCAGGCAGAGGAAGCTACGGACACACCGGTTTGCTGGACCCCCTTTTCAAGCTTTCTCCTTCCATATCCCGGCTAGATGGGTCCATGGCATCTGCAAAGCTGCCTGAGAAATGGAGATTTTGTAGCTGGACATCCAACTGCCTTTTGCAAACATCCGAGTCCTCTTTTTTATTTACTTTTAAAATATTTTTAAAATTGATTTTTTTAGAGAGAGGGAGAGTGAGCCAGAGAGAAGCATCAATGTGAGAGCAGAACATTGGCTGCTCCTGCATGTCCCCCACTGGGGATGGAACCAGCAACCCTTTGGTGCACCGGATGGTGCCTAACCCACTGAACCACACTGGTCAGAGCCTTGATAAGGAAGAAGATGGTGGTGGGTCAGGGGTGCACAGCTTGCAGTCTGTGCCTGGCTACGGATGCAGTTGTAAAGGAGCACCATGTTTGACAACCAGCACCGCACCCAGCACCACGGCTCTGCTCAGAGCGTGACGGGGGAAGACCCACTCTGCCTGCTCTCCATCATCGCCAGGGCAGCCCATCTCTCAGCCAGCGCACTGCCCCCCAGGGCTTCTGGAGGCGGGCCTGGGGACCCTGCGTAAGTGGGCATCGCCTCTCATGGAGCTTGGGGTGAAGAGCTCCCCCAACCCGGGCCGCTCCCCCATCCGCTTCCCTTACCTCTGCTCCAGTTTTCCTGACAGATTTTTGGAGGAGTCCGGCCGGTGTAGCCCACTCCCATACAAGGATCCTCCTTCCACCACAGGGGAGGGTGTTCTGTGTAAGAAGCTACTGTACCCCCGTCTGTGACTCCATCGCCAGCCTGGGCTCTTCTGGGGAAACGTTTCTTCTCAGAGCTGCTTCCGCACGCAGCCTGCATCCTGGCTGAGCGAAGGGAGAAGAATCCCTTCCCACGACCAGCGCCGTCCACGGGCTCTCTGTGCCGACAGGAAGGTCCTGTCTGCCTCCCAGTGTGCCCTCCATGTGACCGGGGAATGGAGTTTTAATTTCATTGCATTTCTCAGTAAAATGTATTCAATTTCTAAATAATTTAAACAGCCGCATGTGGCTAGTGGCTACTGCATCATACAACACAGTACCCGTCTCCATCTTTCTCACGGGAGGGGATGACCGAGTCACATGCTTGGTGTCCCGTGGTCTCACTGCTCCTGGAGGCTGGCCCTTGAACTTGTCTTCCGGAGGGAAAGGAGAAAATGGAGCTCCTTCAGGATGCTGCCAGAGGTTAGCCTACAGAGATCACCTTGCAGGTGTCCTCGGTGGTCTGCTGGAGCGGTCCTGTGACGGACGCGGCGATGCGGACAGAGGGGCCTGTGGCCCGGCCGCCCGCCACTGCTGCTGAGCACGCCTCTCCGGGCCGCGGCCGGCGGCCCAGGCCGCTCTGTTCTGCTCTGCAGGCCATTCTGTGTCGCTTTATTTTGTGACATTGTGGCTTCAACATGATTTCATGAATGCATATCAAAATACTCAGTGGTCTGTGTTTTTTAAAAAGCCATGAAATAAAGACATAATTGTATGTAACTCAGTTTTTTTGTGTGAATCATTGTTAACCATATTTTTTTAGAGAGTTAATTAGGATGAGATTAATGGATAGAAGGAAATGTTTATTTTTATATCAGATTTCCTTTTTAAAAAATCCTCACTTGAGGGTGTTTTTTTCATTGATTAGAGAGAGGAGAGAGAGAGCGAGCGAGCGAGAGAGAGATACATCAGTGTGAAAAAGAAACCTGGATGGGTTGCCTTCTGCACTTTTACCAACTGGGGAATTGAACCTGCAACCTTTTGGCGCACGAGATAATTCTCCAATCAACTGAGCTACCCAGCCAGGACATCAGATTTCCTCTTTTTTAAAAAATATAAGCTGAAACCAGTTTGGCTCAGTGGATAGAGCGTCGGTCTGTGGATTGAAGGATCCCAGGTTCAATTCCGGTCAAGGGCATGTACATTGGTTGCGGGCACATCCCCGGTGGCGGGTGTGCAGGAGGCAGCTGGCCGATGAACCTCTCTCATCGATGTTTCTAGCTCTCTATTCATCTTCCTTTCTCTCTGTGAAAAATCAATAAAATATATATTTTAAATAAATAAATATAAAATGTATTTGTATTGGTTTTAGAAAAAGAGGAAAGGAGCTGGAGAGCGAGAGTGGAGCATCAACCAGCTACATCCTGCACACCCGCCCCCTACCAGGGATCGAGCCTACCACCTGGCCATGTGCCCTGACTAGGAGTTGAATGGGCAACCTTTTGATGCACAAGACAATGCCCAACCAACTGAGCCACACTGGCCAGGGCAGACTTCCTTAAAAAACATTTTTTAAACATATCATTGAATTTAGAGAGGAAAGGAGAGGGAGAGAGAGATAGAAACATCAATGATGAGAGAGAATCATTGATTGGCTACCTCCTGTATACCCTCCACTGGGGACTGAGCATGCAACCCAGGCATGTGCCCTTGGCCAGAATCAAACTTGAGACCTTTCAGTCCGCAGGTTGATGCTCTATCCACTGAGCCACACCAGCTAGGGCCAGACTTCCTTTCTAATGGACACGTCTAAGGCGGATTAAAGTATCTTTAAAAATACCAAAAGACTTGTTGTGTTCAGAGTTTGGGTGAAATATGAGGGCAGTAATGGTGGTGGGTTCATTCTTGTAACAAGTGTCTGTTGTTTGTCTACACTGGGCATCGCTTGACATTGCCTCTCTACACGGGCTATTTGGGGTGCTTGTCTCTTACTATTGAGCTGTGGGAGTCTTGCTGTATCCTAGACTCTCTTCCTTTAGGAGCTATGTGCTCTGCCATGACTTTCTCCTGGTTTGTAACTAACTGGTCGTTTTCTTACTTTGTTCCGCGGTGTTAGGTGCTGTGGGAACAGCGGGACAAGGCAGGTGAGGCCCCTGTGTACTGAGCGGAGTAGGTACCATTTCACTTAACCCTGGTGGTCTGCGAGTCACCATTACCTGACACTTTGGGAATGTTTGCATTGAATTGTGAAATGGGTTACTTTTCCTTCTTCACCCCTCAGCCTGATGCTTTTCTTTCTAAATGGTGCTATAGCCCGGCCAGCGTGGCATAGTGGTTGAGCATCAACCTATGAACCAGGAGGTCCCTTTCAGTTCCCAGTCAGGGAATATGCCAGGGGTTGCAAGCTTGATCCCCAGTGTGGGGGGTTCCCAGTGTGGGGTATGCTGGAGGCAGCCGATCAGGGATTTTCTCTCATCACTGATGTTTCTGCATCTCTCTCTCTCCATGTCTCTCTGAAATCCATAAAAATATTTTTTATTTTATTTTATTTATTTTTAAAATATATTTTATTGATTTTTTACAGAGAGGAAGAGGGAGGGATAGAGAGTTAGAAACATCGATGAAAGAGAATCATTGATCAGCTGCCTCTTGCACACCCCCTACCGGAGATGTGCCCGCAACAAAGGTACATGACCTTGACCCAGAATTGAACCTGGGACCTTTCAGTCCACAGGCTGACGCTCTATCCACTGAGCCAAACCTGTTTCGGCCATAAAAATATTTTTTAAATGGTCCTCTAAAAGAGACGCAGTAGCTCATCCAGCAGAGTGCACGAGTTTGGGCATTTAAGTTCTGCTTGCAGCTGAATGTTTTTGCGCACTACACCCAGCAGCGTGGGTTTGCGCTGCAAAGAGCTTTTGTTAGTCTTTTGTATCTTTTCCAATCTCACAGATTAAAACAAACACTACTTGTAGCTTATTGATGAGATGGAATGTCTTTTTATAAGTTAGTTGGCTATTAGACAGTTTTTACCTAGTTCATTTTCTTAACATTGGGATCCAAACAAACACACAAAAAAAGAATAAAAATGGTTGCATTGTTGCAATTGCCTTATGAGATGGTGTCAGCTCCTTAGCCAAAATGATACCAAGCAAAACAGATATTTTCCGTGGATATTTGGTCCCTCAGCCATTGCACAGGTAGCTCCGGTCCCGAGCTCTTTGGGGCCAGGTGAGCCACGGAGATCAGACCAGGTGCGCGGGGCCCTGCCTGCCCGGGGATGCGCCTAGGGAAGCAGAGAGGGACCCACACTCCCGGTGACAAAAGCCTAATTGGGATTCTTCTGTCGCAGGAGAGCTGTTTAAATGTCTCTCTCCTGGGTTCTACAGAGGAAGATCTGAGAGGATGGCCCACTCCGCCGTCCTGCCTGCTCTCCCTGGACGCCTGCCAGTTTGACCAGATTCCACGGTGGGTGTGGGCGTGGGCGTGGGCAGGCAGCGCTCCCAGCTCCTGCGGTGGGGTGTGAATTTGAACAGGAGGCGACTTGGCAGCTTCTATGAACAGTGAAACTAACATAAGTAGTGACTCTGTCCTTCCCTGTCTCTTGCAGAGAAATGCACAGACGTGCAGCAGGTCCACTGTGCATGACCGCGGGTCTCTTGCGGTGGGCCAGTCGCTGGTGCTTAGGCCGCTGCACCCCGTGGACCTGAGCGAAGGGTGGCCTCCAGGACACGGCAGGTGAGAGAGCAAGGCAGAGATGCTGAGTTAGAGGCTAGTCATGCAGTTAAGGTCAACCCGGGATGAGCAGATGTGGCAGACGCTACTTCAGGCCCCCTGACGTCTGGTTGGGGACAGGACTGGTTCCAGGTTCCCACTGCCAACTCTGCCATCGTTCTGGCACGACTGGTACGCTTTCTAGCCTGGCGGGCACAGACGCCAGCCAGGAAAGGCCAGAGTGAAGGCACCGGAAACCACTGGCCTACCTCTAGAACATTCCCTGCATTGAGTGCTCTTCCGATGGCGTCATTTCTAAATGCTCACGAATATTTTCATTTTTGTGTTTCAATAAAACTTTATATAACAAGGCAAACTGTATTTTTAAATGTAGGATTTTGATGTGCACTGATGCGCTGGCATCACGCTTTCTTTCTGTTCCAGATGCCTCTCCTCACCCACCCGCTCGGCCTGCCTTTGGAAATAAGGGCTGAGGGTGAATTCCTTCCAGGTCATGCACATGGCATCTCCAGTTCACCGCAGCCTTGGGCCCCAGGAGGGGTCCTCGGAGTGGGGTACCCACCGTTGCCCCCCATTTGGGGAAACACACTCCCAGCCTGCCCTAAACTTTTTGTTTGGCCCGTGAGCCCTGTGGCCACCATGGGACAGCATCGGAATTGTAAGAGAACTCCAAAAATAATCTCCGCGTGACCTAGGGGCTCGGAATTTATGGGTGAAGACGCCCGTCAGGACTGAAGTTGCGCTTGCTTCTGTGAAAACACATCTTAGCTATTTCAGGACCAGCGAGTGCAGAATAGAAAGATGGCATTTTGAAGGTTTTCTGGTTGGAACTCCACACCGGCCCGCCCACGCTTAAACACAAACATTTCAGACATACAGTTCTTACAGTTTGTTCTGAGGGTTCGCACAGATGCTCAGAGTAGCATTTCCTGCTTCCTACACTTGCTCCGGGCGGAGGGGAGGGAGGAAACGTGCCCCAGGCCGCGGGGGCTCGCCTTGGGTGTCCTCAGATGACCTCAGGCCCGGGAAGGGAGTCCCAGGCCTAAGGAGCGTGGGGCCTGCTTTGTGCTCCACTCATGTACCACGTGCCAGTGTTCTGCATTACAGAAGTGTCAGTAAGGAACGTGGGCGTGGCTGGGAACGTGACCTTGTCCCCCCGTCAGTGGGAGCCTGTGCTCAGGCTGCCGAGAGGCCGGTTGGACTAGCCAGGCTGTGGCATTCTACATGGAAGCTCGGCAAGCACGTCCCTCCAGGTAGGCGTCCCTTCCGTTGCTGCTTAGGTTGTCTTTCCTCCTGTATCTGGGGGGAGGCCGAGGACCCGCCGTTGCTGGGTGTTGCTGTCCCTGGGAGCGCAGCAGCACAGGCCACAGGACGCTGGCACCCTCCGGAGCGGGGCGTTGCTATAGGGAGTAGTGCCCATCTCTGGGGTCCACCCGTGCCCGGCATGTTTCGGGGGGAGGCAGCTGGGAACACAGATGCTGGACTCGGGGCCAGGTGACCCACCTGCTAGTGTGTAATCTTCAACCTCACTGAGCCCCACTTACCTCATCTTTTAAAAATGGGAATAGCGATTTCTTATAATCATCTCAAAAATGAACAGAGGTCATTTGCAGTGGATCTTTAGGGCAGTGAAATACTCCGTGCGATACTATAACGTGCTGCCTGTCATTATGCACACGCCCAGACGCCTAGGATGGGCAACTCCGTAAGCGAACCCAAAGGCAAGCTCAGGGTGAAGAGATGGACAGTGAGTGTGCAGTCTGCCGGGGACGTAGGTGCTGGAGGCGCTGGGTGGGAGCGGCAGGAGGTGTGGACTAAGGGCTCCACATGGTAGTGTGCTAGCAAAGAGGCTTTCCACAGGCCAGGCACGTGTCCACTGCTCTGTGAATGCAGAACTTGGCCCAGCATCAGCCACAGCCTGCTCAGAGGGTCCAGCTCAACTCAGATGTCACTGTGCTGAGTAACCGGCGTGGGTTCTTACTCCCAGAAGCTCTGGTGCAAAGAACCATGACCCGTGTCAGAAATTCTCCTGCACTATTGTTGTTGTTGTTGTTATCATCATCATTACTAGAGGCCTGGTGCACAGATTCATGCACTTGTGGTGTCCCTTGGCCTGGTCTGTGAAGATCGGGTCGAAACGGGCTCTCCAACAGTTCTCGAGGGGTCCTGGATTTTGAGAGGGCGCAGGCCAGGCCAAGGGACCCCACTGCTGCATAGTCAGAGCTGGGGAGGGACTGCAGGAAGGCTCCAGGCCATGTCTAGCCCGTCTTACCCAGTCCCGATCGGCTGGACCCCAGCAGCAAGCTAACCTACTGGTTGGAGTGTCTGACCGACCTCTGGTGGTCAGTGCACACTGTAGCAATTGGTCGAATGGTCAAACGAATGGTCAGGCATTTAGCATATTAGGCTTTTATTATATAGGATTATTATTATTATTATTAATTGATTTCAGAGAGGAAGGGAGAGGGAGAGAGAGATAGAAGCATCAATGATGAGAGAGAATCATTGATATGCTGCCTCCTGTATACACCCCCACTGGGGATCGAGCCCACAACCCAGGCATGTACCCTGATGGGGAATTGAACCGCAACCTCCTGGTTCATAGGTCGATGCTCAACGACTGAGCTACTGCGGCAGGGCTTCCAGCACTATTATTATTAAGAGGTTATTCTTGTTGCCTAGTAGTGACAATCATCAATCATACTAACAACATCAACCACAGTGAACGTGTGTTAACCAGTGTGTGCCTGCATTTCTCTATGTTTCACATGGACCAATTCAGCAACCCTAGGAAGGAAGATAGTTATCAATCCCATTGACAGATGGGCTGAGACATAAACCGGTTGGTTAACTGCCATGTCACATGGCTGGAGAGTGGGGAGTGAGACCTGAGAGACACACACCCCCCCCCCCTCCAACACATCTCAACCACGCCTCGCGGTCTGGCGGCCTCCTTGCTCACTCACTCAGCCACCACACGGACAGTTCGTTGCTGTTCCAGGCAGCGACTGCTTCCCGTCCTCAGAGTTCAGTCCAGTTGCCAGGCAGACGTGTACACAGGTGATAAGAACAACCTTGGACGCAGTGACAGGGGCAGTCTCGCACCCAGGTCGCGGTCCTGTCTCCGGGTCATCCCCCTGGGAGAGAAAGGGGCCCCTTGAATGAATAGCCTCTACAGCATCGAGGACCCAGCCCTGGGCTGGCTGCTCACGCACAGGAAACCCCGCCCGGCTCAGAGAGGAGAAGCTTGTGGTAGTCACTGGGCCATTGTTCTACCACCTGGATGATCCTCTGTCTGGGAAAAGAATGATAATAAAAATACTACAGGACTTAGAAGCTAGGCTGTTGCTTCTGTGTGTTCCCACTATCACTAAACCTGATACGCTGTGGCCAGGGCTGGTGTGGCTTGGTTGGGTGTTGTCCTAGGCACAGAAAGGTTGCTGGTTCGATTCCCTGTCAGGGCACATGGACTGGATCCCCAGTAGGAGGTGTGCAGGAGGCAGCAAATCAACATTTGCTCTCTCTTCCTCTCTCTCCCTCCCTCTCTAAAAGTCAATACAAAGATTTAAAATTCCACACAAAGCGGATGACTTGTGAGGCAGGAATCAGCTTGTCCTCAAGGGTAAAAAGCGTCCTACTCTGAGGAGACTGTGTCCCAGGGTCAGACCGCCAGCCGTGACCTGGGCCCATAACGGCAGGAGGAGTTAGAAAGAACCTTCTCCAAGCCAGCCGCTCCCCTGCCGCCTTGCTGAGTGCTGTGTTCTGAGCGCACAGCAGCTTCCATGCTTTGTGCTGTATCCTGAGTTGTTGGAAAATGTGAAAGGCAGGGCCCCCGGGAAGGCTCCGCTGAGCACTTGTGTGCTCTCCTCCTTTCCCCTGGCGGCCCGAGGGGAGTGTGGTCTCACAGAGAAAGCCTTGTTCCCGGAATGCCCGTTTGCAATGCCCTGGCTTCCGACCAGCAGACCACTTAGGGACTTGAGCTGGAGCACTCTGCCAGTGGCTGTGCAGCTGCGGGAAGGAAGGAGCGCCTGGTTACAAAGCTGCAGCTGGGCGGCCTCCCCCCAGGGCAGTGAGTGGAAGGAAATTCCTGTGTACATCGCCCGGGAGCTGGTTAAAGTGTGTCCGAGGCTCTTTTCCAGCTGGAACCATGGAGGGTGCAGGAGAGGAGAAGAAGGTTCCTACGGTGCCAGAAACCCTCAAGGAAAAGTGAACGAATTGCAAGCGCAGAGCTGAGCATCAAGCGCCTGAGAAAGACGTTTGCCCGAAAGATGCTTCGAAAAGCAAGAAGGAAACTCATCTATGAAAAGCTAAGACTGTCCCAGGCACAAAGGCAGATGAGCAGGACAGAGATTCGGATGGCTGGGATGGCAAGAAAAGCCGGCAACTTCTGCGTACCCGCCGAACCCAGATTGTCATTTGTCTTCGGGACCAGAGGTGTCAGTGGTGTGAGCCCAGAGGTCCGGAAGGTGCTGCAGCTTCTTCGCCTTCTCCAGATCTTCAGCGGCACCTTGTTAAGCTCAATAAGGCTCCCACGAACACACGGATGGTGGAGCCATGCATTGAGGGGGGTACCCAAACCTGGAGTCAGTAAAGGAATTGATCTACAAGCATGGTTATAACAAAATCAACCAAAAAAGAATTGCCCTGACAGATAACTCATTGGTTGCTCAATCTCTTGGTAAATATGGCATCATCTGCTTGAGAGATCTGAGTCCTGAGATCTGCACTTCCTGTGGCCCTTCCCATTATCTTCTCCAGGAGCTGGGTGGAGAGAAAGACCACCTACTTGTAAAGGTGGACATGCCGGGTCAGGGAAGACCAGGTCAATAGGCTGATTAGAAGGATGAACTAAGGTATTACTATGGTTATTTTTATAATCTGGGCAATTAATAAACTGAGTCCTTTAAAACAAACAAACAAACAAACAAACAAAAATGTGCCGGAGGAGTTTGAAGCATTTTATGTCATTATTTTTTTAATATATATTTTTATTGATTCCAGGGAGAAAGGGAGAGGGAGGGAGGGAGGGAGGGAGAGAGAGAGAGAGAGAGATCAATGATAAGAGAGAATCATGGATTGGCTGCCTCCTGTGCATCCCACATTGGGGAATTGAGCCCACAACCCAGGCATGTGCCCTGACTGGCAATTGAATTGTGACCTCCTGGTTCACAGGTCAATGCTTGACCACTAAGCCAGCCAGGAGAGTTTGAACATGGCATTTAGAAAAGCCATCCCAGCATGCCACAATGGCCTCTGTTATGGAGTCCTCTGAGAGGAGGCAGTACCCGGGTGGGATGTGACACTGGAAGCAGGGCTGTGGCAGGAGGACTGCGGGGGCAGGAGGACTGCGGGGGCAGGGAGGACTGTGGGGGCAGGGAGGACTGCGGGGGCAGGGAGGACTGTGGGGGCAGGGCCCTGGAGCCTGGTGTCCTCACCAACCCTGGCGCTTCGAGGGCTTTGACAGCGCAGCACCACTGTTCTTCCTTCTGCCCCAAACAGACCCAGGATGTTTGTTTTGGAAGCTGTTGCAGGGCTGGCTTCAGGAACCTGAGAGGAAGGAGCAGAGAAGGGAGGAGTGAGGAGAGAAGCAGACAGCCAGGGTTCACCTCCTCAGCTGGCAGGAGTCACCACTGCCCTGGGCCACTCCCCTTGGAACGCCTGTGACCGAGGCCACCCCTCAGGTGACCATTCCTGCACATCTGGTGGCCCTGAGTCTGCCCTCCGGGATTTCCCAGGGCCTGTCTGCTTTCCCTTCCACCTGGTGGTTGAAATATGGTAGCAACCATATTTGGGTAAAAACTGCTGTTTGAATTTTAACCCTGCTATTCTGGTTTCTGCACCTGCTTAAACATAGGGTAGTTAGTTACCTCAGCTTCCATGTGGAGACCTGAAGGCTAAGGCAATTTTCCTGTGCCTATGGACCAGATAGATCTACAGGAGTTTGATTCCCGCGGACTCAGTAGCTTCAGGAATAGAAACTGTAGAAAACCTTTAGAAATTAACTGCTCATCTCTGATTCTGTACTATCTGCTTTCACAAGATAGGGCCACATTCCAACGTCCAGCAGGATGGGGCTGGGAATGACCCTGCGGGCTGTTCCTAGCCTTTAGAATTTAGAACTTAGAACAAAGGAAAATTCTTGTGGTTTAGACCATTGAAAATACTGCCTACACCTGAAATAGTGCGGTCATGAATGTGGCCACCTGCGTGTGGTGCTCTTGCGGCCGTCCTAGCCAGTTCAATGAATCCTTGCCTGCTTTTTTTAAATCAATCATCAGCCTCCAGTGGTCTTATTTTGAACCCAGGGTTCGACCCCACAACAGTGGTTCTTCAAATATTCGGAGCAGGTCCCCATTGTGGGTGAAAAGTGACCAAATGCTGACCTAACTAGCTCAGGGGAGGCCCACATGGCAGCCTGGCAAACTCAGACCTACAGTGGCCACAAGATGGGCTGAAATGAAAGCTTTTTAACTGAAAAGCAGTCTATGGTGGGTAGTCAGGTCCTAGGCCAGGTTCTTCCTGACCAAAGTCAATCTTTACCTAGCCTGAGCCTCTGTAGTCTTTTGCATATATGATAACATACAGTTGGAATGTCAGGATAACTTGTCACTTCCCTTTTTCTGGACCCCTCAGGACACAATCAATGCACCAAGGCGCCAGGGCTGAGGCGCCAGGGTGGAGACCACAAATACCCTCATTGTTATTGTTATCATCTTAATTGTTGACTTAACTATCCGGCACTCACACGTGTAAAAGAGGCTTGATTATCATTTTACTTTTTAAAAAAATATATTTTATTGATTTTTTACAGAGAGGAAGAGAGAGGGATAGAGAGTTAGAAACATCGATGAGAGAGAAGCATCAACCAGCTGCCTCTTGCACACCCCCTACTGGGGATGTGCCCACAACCAATGTACATGCCCTTGACGGGAATCGAACCTGGGACCTTTCAGTCCGCAGGCCGACGCTCTATCCACTGAGCCAAACCAGTCTCGGCTATCATTTTACTTTTTATCCAATCCCAGAGGTCCCCCCTTTGCTTCCTCTCGCTTCCCTAACTATCACCAATGGATTTCCTGGAACCCACTTACATCTCCTCCTTTGATTGTAATATATACCGGTAAAACAAGATAAAAAAACACCATTCTCCAGAGCATTATCTCAATACATTGAATTCTGCTTCCTCGCAATTGGTGACAGTTTGGCTCAAATAAACTCACAAAAATTACAGCTTTGAATGTTTTTTGTTAACACTAGGGGCCCAGTGAACAAATTTATGCACCTTGAAAGGAACTATGGGCCGAGAGGCTGCAGTGGGCACAGGGGCGGGTCTCAGTCCATCCTCCACACTCCTTACCCAACCCTTCCCTCTGTGTCCCCCAGTCCCTGTCTGCCAGCAGCCCCACTCTAGCTCCCATGCACTGACGGTACAGAGAGATCCAGCAGAGGGTGCAGCAGAGGGTGCAAGCAGCAGCTGCTTCCCTGATCTCTCAGGAGCAGGGGGAGGTGGAGAAGCCCTCAGGGGCAATTGGGGCTGGCAGCCACAGCTTGCACCCACTGATGGCACTGAGCAATCAGGGCTAGCACCCATTGCTCGCACCTTTTGATGGTGCCAAGTGATTGAGGGCGGTGCTGGGTGCCGTCACAGGTGTGAGTGGCAGGCAGGACTGCAGTGCATGAGAGCAAAGAATGTTTAGTAACCACCAGAGGCTCTCCCTGATGACATCAACTAGCATCCCACCCTGATCTGGCACCCCTGCTCACCTGCTCCACCATCCTGCTGTGGCCAATAACCTCTGTGTTCCTCACTCTGCCACCTGCTGCCAACATCCTCAATGTCCCTCTGGTGGTCAATGCACATCATAGCAACCGGTTGTTTGGTTGTTCTGCCATTTGGTCTGTTTGCATATTAGGGTTTTATATATATAAACTAGAGACCTGGTGCACAAAACTTGTGCACAGCGGGAGTGGGGGGATGTCCCTCAGCCCGACCTGCACTCTCTCCAATCCAGGAGCCCTCAGGGGATGTCCTACTGATGTCCTACAGTCTCATCTCCCTCTGAAGGAGGTGACTGGGCTGATCAGGGGAAGGTGCCGCCCCCAACACCCCGCTGCTGCTGCCACTGTCAGCTGCTGCAGCCGCCAAGGTGTTTTCATCAACATAGACTCCAGTTTCTTCACCACAGAAAAACACAACTTTTTTTAGGCATTTTCAAAACGTCTCTTTCATAGGCTATGACATTTCTTTCTTTTTCTATCCTCACCTGAGGATACTTTTTCATTGATTTTTAGAGAGCATAGAAGAAAGAGGGAAACATCAATGTGAGAGGGACACTTTGATTGGTTGCCTCCTGCATGAGCCCTAACCTGGGCCCCGACCAGGGAGGAACTTGAAACCTAGGTACATGCCCTTGATTCAAATCAAACCTAGACCCTTTGGTTGGCAGGCCGAGGCTCTACCCACTGAGCCAAACTGGCTAGGGCAGGGTATGACATTTCTTAGCCCTCCAGCAGCAGACTTTCGTTTTCCCTCCAGGAGTGAGGTGGGAAAACCCTAGATCACCTTCGTGGATTCTTATAACCCAAGTTACCAAGAACACCGCAAGTGGCTTAGCCAAAGAGTGGTCAGAAAAGGTGTTTTCTCTGCAGCTCACACACAGAGGCGGGACTGCTGGCACGCTGTGGCTGGCAGGCCCTGTTCTCTATGGGCCTGTGCCATCCGTGGCTTGCTTCACCATGCACGCACAGCCTCCTCCTGAGCAGTTGTGACATTATAGCATCCTGGACAATTTTTGTGTGTGTGTATATATATATATATATATATATATATATATATATAGAGAGAGAGAGAGAGAGAGAGAGAGAGAGAGAGATGATAGAGATAGATAGATAGATAGATAGATAGATAGATAGATAGATAGATATACCGTATTTGCCGGCGTATAAGACGATTTTTTGGCCCTGAAAATAACGTATTTGCCGGCGTATAAGAGACTGGGCATATAAGACGACCCCCTAACATTTCCACTCAAAATACAGAGTTTGTTATATACTCGCCGTATAAGACTACCCCCCACTTGGAGGCATATTTTTCAGGGCCAAAAAATCGTCTTATACGCCAGCAAATATGGTAAATATAGATAGATATAGATAGATATAGATAGATATAGATATAGATAGATATAGATTTCTTGGCATAGTCAGCAGGATTCTAAAGAAGCTCACCTAGGACCATTCCACGGACCCAGATCCGACGCTAGGATCCTGCAAGGGGCCCATTGAGCCTGCCAGTTCTCCGTCCATTGGGTGAACTTTGGAGAGTTGTTTCTTGGATCCAAGACCTTCCCTTGCTTTTTGCTAGAGGCTCTGGCTTCAGAGGGAGAATGAGAGAGAGTGAGCAGAAGAAACATCAGTGATGAGAGAGAACCATGGGTCGCCCATCTTCTGCACACCCCACACTGGGGGTCGAGACCACAATCCAGGCATGTGCCCTGACTGGGAATCGAACCGTGCCCTCCTGGTTCATAGGTCGATGCTCAATCACTGAGTCATGCCAGATGGGCTGGGCTGTATTTTTTAAATCCCGGAGGTGGAATTAAGGGTAAGGCTTGACAGAATCTAGCTAAGGAGAGAGTGGAGGGAAGAAATGGGCGGCTGGGTTTTATTTTGGCTTTTCAATTGGAACGTCTTTCTGAGAGTCTGAGCAAAACAAAAACAAAAAAAAAAAACCCATAATAACACGTTGCTGTATAAATGAGAGTTGAACTCGTTCAACTCCAAAGATAAAGGGGCGCGTCCTCCCTTCAGCCTGATTCCCAGGTGTCCTTGGGCAACTAAGAGTCTCTGTGGAACCGCTATAGGTCATTCCTCACTACTGCCGGAGCCCCATAGGGCAATCCCAACTCCATTGTAATCAGCTGACTGGCTCCAGGGGGCCCCATAAGGCCCCAAGCCCTTCCAGGTGTCTTAGACAGCAGGGAGAGAAACTGAGGCACGTAAGAGAGTAGAATGTGAATTGAGGGGTGAAAGCCTGGTGGAGCTCAACACATAAGCAGCACACTCTGACCGGCTACGTAACATCCCCAGAAAAGCTTCTCACACTGCAGCTCTCCAAAAAATAAAATAAAATAAAAAATAAAATGAACATGGGGAATGGTGCCTGTACGGCCAGCAACTCTCAACCCCAGCCCTCATCTGATACTCCTGATAGGAAGGAAGCCTTGACTTGCAAGTGCTATACAGAAACGGGAAGATTTAACTAGAAAATACCAACTTTTAAAAATGGCCAAAATGCAGTTGTCTTTGGGTACCTGCGTTAACATTCTGCTGCAGAAAGCAGAGAAATGCTGGCTCTACAATAAAACCGAATGAATAAGTAGGAAATTAGAGCTTCCAAGGAGAACCATAGAAAAAAATTTGGGGGAAAAAAAGGGGAATTAAGTAAGAGATTTTGGAGACTGCCTCAGAACTATTCTGAAGCTAACGAATGCCAGCACCCCATCTCCTTTCTGAAGCTCCTCCTCTGGGTCCTTGGTTCTCTGAGCTCCCTCGTCCGGACTTGCCCTTTCCCCTCCCTTCTTTCTTCCCTTCCACCTCCTCCACCACCACTGACTTGAGGGAAAATGAGAAGAGGGATTCCAGCAGCTCCCTTAGGAAAAAGCTGGTCTCAGCTAGAGGGGAACCAGCAATTGCTCCCGACTTTATCCCACCCCTGAGGGACTCCCACAATATAACTGCTAGGACGCGTGATCCTGGCTTTGCTGACCCGTTCCAATGAACACGCCCCCTGACCCCTGGGCCCAGGGCCGCAGAGCTGCTCACGAAGGAGCGCTGGGCAGCGGTGGAGGAGTCTTTTGCCGTAAGGAGCCAGGTCACCATAGGATTGTAGAAAAACTGAAAGGTTTACAAAGAAAAACAGAAGCAAATGGGCCGCTCCAGGACCATGAGAGGAATTTTCCCCTTCTTCTCACTTATACTTTAGGGAAAGTTGAAATTTATCATAAAAAGGTAAGTTACTAAGGCCCTTATAACCTTATCTGTTATAACCCTACCCACCTAAGTGGCCCTCCCCCTCGGAATGAAGCTTATGGTGAGGTGATCAGAACCTGTCCCCTTTCAACTGGGCATGTTACAGGCAACAGATATTTTCCTGGTCAAAATGGCACCAATTCACTTGATAGGAAGAGGGTTTTGTGTTTTGTTTTTAATCAGTGATGCCCACATATATATATATTTTTTTTTCAGAAGGATAATATGTATTTAGAACTAAATGAACCAGATACCAAACCAAGAGGAAACTAACCTTGAGGCTGACCAAATGTTTGCTAACCACATTTTCTTCACGATTAAGTTCCATGAGAACCTGAGAGACCATTTAGTGGGGCCACCCCATGCAGAATGGCCCAAACAGAGACTGGAGGTGCACCCCCCCTCTTCTCTCTCTTCTCTCTCTCTCTCTCTCTCTCTCTCTCTCTCTCTCTCTCTCTCTCTCTCTGTAGATAGGGAACCAGGCCGCAGTGCCTTGCGAGTCCCCTTTGTGGGGATACATACTCTCCAAATGGGAGAAACTTGACTCAAGAAAAAGGCTGATCTTTTGCAACATGACCTGGCCCCACTATAAGCTGGACAATGGAGAGGTTTGACTCCATTGGTTCACGCACCATTAGGTTTAATGTTACCCTGCAGCCAGACCGGTTTTCCCATTCCCGGGGAAGTGAATGGAGAAGGAGGCGCTGAGGGCTGCAAAGGCGGGTGCCTCCGGGACCAGATGGTGTCAGACACGAGGTTTAAGTCTTTCCATGATGATAGCGAGAGGAGTTGGCTTGACAGGCAGGCCGACAGGGCAGGGTCCAGTGTTAAACAGGCAGGTGAGGCATAGGCAGGGCAGCCGTGGCAGTTGGAGCAGCCAGACCACAGGAACTGACCAAGCAGAAATAATAGAATGCTTCTGGACTCAAAGCAGGAGGCGTGGGAAACCAAGGGAGGGCCTGTAGCAAACCAAATGTAGGAACACAGAGAAACAGAATGTTCAGGAGAGGAACAGAGAAAAAACATAGAGACAGAGAACATTCAGGAAAGGAACAGAGAAAGAACATAGAGACAGGGAAAGTGCAGGTCCGTTGCTGGGCAAGAACAATTGAGGGAATCAATCAGGTGAGGACACAGGTAGACACAGAGCAGGCTTGTAGCAAATATATACGCTGGGCTACACGGCTTTAATGGGCAGCCCATTACTGGGTCCCCACCCTCACCCCACCCCTCCGTGTGGGAAGTCTGAATCTGCTTGTAAAAAATTCCACACTTTTGCTTAAATCTTCTGTTCCCCGGAGCTCATTCCTAAGTTCACCGTTCAGGTTATCAATAGGCAGTTCTCAGTCAGGAGGATGGACCGCATTCCGATGTGAGCTCCGACTCCCAGCCAAGTGAGAATGTGCTTTCTAATCAGAACAGAACCATCCTGGTTAACAGCTTGATTAATATTCCTTATAATTGTAGCTGATCCCCAATATTCTGTTTCTGCCCCAAACAGCTACAGAGCCTGAGAGGAAAATAATATTCAAACGGAAAGAAACATTTCAAAAACAGGTGAATTAATTTGTTAGTCTTTTGCCAACATTTGCCCATCCTTGAGGAATTAAAGTACTGTCCTTGCTTTACTACGCAGTTCTTACAGGTCAGAGGTGTGGCTCCAGAATATCAAAGTTCGCGAAATCCTTTTATATTCCCCCAAACCTCCCCTGGTCAGCTCAAAATGCTTATAGATAGTTGGCTTTCAAACCAAAGTCCCAGGACCTTTGAAATGCAAATAATAAGAACTCTTGCCTGTGCCATTTTTTAAAAAAATTATATATATATATATATATATATATATATATATATATATATATATATTTTAGGCACAGTGCACAAATTCATGCACCAGTGGGATCCCTCAGCCTGGTCTGCAGGATGGGGCTGAAACCAGCTCTCTGACATCCCCTGAGGGGCCCTGGATTGCAAGAGGGCACAGGCCAGGCTGAGGGACCCACAAGTGCACAATTGGGGCTAAGGAGGCATGCAGGAGGTTGGCCAGCCGGTGAGGGACTGTGGGAGGGCTCCAAGGAGTGTTTGGACCATCTCACTCAATCCAAATCAGCAGGACCCCAGCAGCAAGCTAACCTGCCTTGTCTGCCTGCCCGCTGGTGATCAGTGCTTGTCACAGTGAGTGGGTGAGTGGCCTTAGAATATCATTAGCATATTATACTTTGATTGGGAGGAGACCACAAATTTCTTCATTGTTATTGTTATCACTGGAGGCCTGATGCACAAAATTTGTGCAAGGGGCTCAGCCCTCCCAGCCCCTGCTGCCTCAGTTAGCCCTCCCAGCCTTGGCTTCGTCCAGAAGGTTGTCCAGGACATATGGACTGTTCAGCTGTTTGGTCTGATTAGAATATTAGCTCTTTATTATATAGGATGTTAATTGTTGACACACCCAAGTAAAAGAAGCTATGTCTATTATTTTACTTTTTATCAAATCCCAGAGGTTTCCCTGCTTTGCTTTCTCCAGTGGATTTCATGTAACCTACCTACATCTCCTCCTTTGATTGTAAGGTATGAAACAAGGTTAAAAAAAAAAGAGGGGGAAAAAAAAAAACCAACACCATTCCCTGGAGCATTAGCTCAATGCATTGAGATTTTGCTTCCCAGCAATTATTGGCAGTTTGGCTCAAATAAACTCACAAAAATTCTTTACAGGTTTGAATGTTTCTTAAATTAACACCCTAAGACTTCTCTTTTCAGAGTAAGCTTCAGCTGCCTTTGTTTACCCATCTGACTCTCTCCTCCCTCAGGACCTGCGGAACCAACCATGGCACTCTGTCTGCTACTCGCGTGTCTGCACCAGAAAACCGGAGAGATCTCCTGTCAGCTCAAGCTAACTTCACATTCATACCTGGAACAAGTGCAGTTCAGAGCCACACAAGCTGTGGTGGGTAAATGAGGACCAAACACACGTTTCTGAACTCTCAGAAGGCAGGGCTTGTGCCGGATCACAGTCCTGGGCAACATGGCACCAGGCAGCACACCAAGAATAAGGGGCAAACCAGCAGAGGAGGGGTCTGTGACCCCAATGCCCATCTCCGACAACGCCCCGTTGTTATACTGTAAATCAGAAGACGCCTTAATCAATAAACCAAATTTATTTGGAGTCCTGTTCACTAGCACTAGTGGGCCCAAATTCTGGGCCCAATATGGTGGGGGTCTCCCAAATTTATACGATTTTAAGCTCTTTGTCTCCTAAATTTGGAATGAGACTTCTGGACCTTCTGGGAAAAAGTCCTGTGTGCTGGGACAGGCCGTGAGACCGTATCTCAAGGCTTGGCCTGGCACCAGCACTGAGAACTCTGAAGCATAGTTTATTGCCTCTCTGTAATGGGGAGTAGTCTTATTTTCCCCTGTTATTTAAGCAAGCAAACATTTACAGAAGCCAGAATAGCAGGGTTACAGTTTGAACAGCAGTTTTTACCCAAGACGGAGGTTACTGTGCTTCACCATCACCCCATCACCCATCGCTTAGACTGGACGGTCCCTGACCTGGGCCTCCGGAGGATGCCTGTTTCTCAGCACTAGGCCCTGGGTTGTTTTGGTGATGAAACGCTCACCCCCAGAAGTGAGCTGCTTTCCCCTTGTGTTTGGTTGGTGGTATTTTTACCTTCAAAGATGTAACTCTATGGTTTCTACTTCTTTCCAAAATTGAAGGATCCTTAAAGGACCAAATAATACTCAAGGGTGGGCCACATGACATAGCATCTGTATCATTTACTCTGAAGGAAGGAGAGAAAATTCAAAGCAGCATTACTGGTGTGAACATTTTGCCAGGAAATGCACAAAAAGGTCATGTTATTTTTAAAAAATAAGTTTTTAATTTTAGAATAGTTTAAGATCTACAGAAAAGGTTGCAAAGGTGGTACAGAGTTCTCTAGCCCCTTCACCCGATTTCCCCTTTTATTAACATCTTACATGAGTATGGTGCCCACGACACAATGAAGGAACTCATATTGACACATCATTATTCGCCAAAGTCCTTTCTCTATTCAGATTCCCTCTGTGTTTATCTTCTGTCCTTTTTCTGTCCTGGGATTCCATCTAGGACAACATGTGACACCGAGTCATCATGTCTCCCTCGGTTTCTCTTGGAGCAGCAGGTTCTTAGCATTTTCTTGTTTTGTTTTTTAAATCTTTATTGTTGGAAGTATTACAGATGTCCCCTTTCCCCCCCATTAACCCCCTCCAGCCTGCCCCACCCCCGCCCCAGGCCCTCACCACCCCACTGTCTGTGCCCATGGTTTATGCACATTGCACACAAAGTCTTTGGTTGATTACTTCCAACTGTTACAGAGATCTGCAACAATCAAACAATGCAAGGGAGTTTGGAGATTCACTTTATTCACTGCAGTGGGCTTAGAGAAAATGATTTCAAATTCTAAGCAAAGCTAGAAGCCCAGCTTCCCCTTTTATTAAAGAGCCAGCTCTCTGTGCAATTAGTAGTTATCTCGCTGCTGACTTTGAAAAAAAAACACAGCTAAATTTATGGGCATACCTAGTCTTGACCTGCAAGGTCAGATAGCTAATTTTATGATCCTTATTATACAAGCAGGCTAGAAAGCAAACTTTTTTTTTTTTTTTTTTTTTTTTGGTTTAAGAATAAGAGGCCATCTAAGAAAAACAACAGAAAATTCCAAACAGCAGGGGTTTTTTTGTTTTGTTTTGTTTTGTTTACAAAATAGGGGTTTTCCTTCTCATTCCCCCCTCTTGTCCCACAAGCTTTTCAGCCTTGTGGTACAATAACCATGGGATGTTATGGTGAACAGGGCTGTTGAAACTCTTTTACTACTTCCTGCTGGAAAGGGGCACCGTCCAAAGGGTTAACATCCTGTTTCTTCCTCTTGGAGAGGTTTGTAAGGAATTCTTCTGGCTTGTAGGACCATTTGAAGTTTAAAAGCATTTCATCGTGTTCCTTTGCTGTGTCAGAAGCAGTGATTTTATGGTGCCTCTGTGTTCCAGCAAGGGCAGAAGAGCTCTCCTCCTGGGATGGGCTGCACTCATAAAAAGACAAAAGTAGAATTATTAGAAATATAAAAACAATAATTATCCAGAGATACCAAAGTGTTTCCAATTTAAGAGAAGATAAGAAAGACTGGTGTCAGGGAGGATTCAGCAGGGCGTTTCTGAATCCCTTGGAGCAGGTTGATCAGCCAGGTCTGTGGTTCTCTTGAAGGTGATCCGCAGGGGCTGTTTCTGGTCAGAGGTCACCTTCCACTCAGGCTGATGTCACTCGGCTGGTGGGCTGCTTTCACCCGAGAGTGGTGAATCCAGTTGTTCAGTCCTGCAACCTTGAGAGCTGTGGGAGTGGTTAGTATGACTGGATAGGGTCCCTTCCAAATTGGCTTAAGGGGTTCTTTTATCCAGCCTTTTACCCAAACCTGGTCTCCAGGTTTATAAGGATGTAAAGCTGTTTATAGAGAGATGGGTAGTCGGTCAGTAACCCATCTGTGGATCTCAAAGACAGTTTTTCCAAGTCCTTGTAGTTGTTTCTGGATTTCTAGGCTTCCTATTCCCCCAAATCTCCCTTTGGCTGACTTACGGGAAGGGGTCTACAATATAGAATTTCAAAGGGAGAGAAACCTACCCTGGCCCTCGGGGCACAGTGTACCCGCAGTAGTGCAAGAGGCAAGATATCTGTCCAGGGTAAGGTTGTCTCCTGGCATAGCTTAGCCATAGCCTGCTTTAGAGTCCGGTTCATGCGCTCTATCGTCCCTGAACTCTGAGGCTTGTAAGCTGTATGTAGGTTCCATCTAATTCCCAAAGCCTTAGCTACCTGTTGTACTATTTCTGCTACAAAGGCTGGACCATTATCAGACCCTATGGTCAGAGGCATTCCATACCTCGGAATTATGTCCTCAGCAATGCCTTAGAGACTTCTCTCACCTTTTCAGTGCGAGTGGGATATGCTTCGACCCAGCCTGAAAAGGTACAAAGAAGGACTAGTAGCTATTTATTTCCTCTGCTAGGCCCTACTTCTGTAAAGTCTACCTCTACGTCCTCAAAAGGAGCTTGCCCACAGCGCTGAACTCCTATGGGTCCCACAGGGCCCTGTTTGGCATTGTTCTTTGCACAGAGGAGGCATCGCTGAGAAACTGAGGCACGCAAGGAGGGAAGAAGGGCAATTAGGTAATATCTGCCTAACAAAGCTTCCAGAGCAGTCTTCCCTAAGTGAATGCTGCTGGAGAACTACCTTATGTGCTAACTGTTCTGGGACATAGACCCTATGATCTGGGAGTATCCGCCAACCTTCTTTTATTCTTTTGCATCCTTCTTGCTGAGCCCATTCCTCCTCCTGCAGAGTGTACTTTGGAGGTTCGGGTAATTCGGGGGCCACATGATTCGTGCCGGTGCTGTTTGTCCTTTGGCAGCCTGCTTTTCTGCGGCGTCAGCACGCTGGTTTCCTTCTGACACTGAGGCTTTCCCTTTCTGGTGACCTTTGCAAGGAATGACAGCTACTTTTTTAAGCTCTAGTAACTTTAGTTTACTAGTAACTTTAAAATCTAGTAACTTTAAAATCTTGTAGTAACTTTAAAATCTCATTTTGATTTTTGATTCCTTTTCCTCCTGCCTCCAGGAGCCCCCTTTCCTTGCATATAGCCCCATGGATATGCAGGGTAGCAAAGGCATAGCGTGAATCAGAGTAGATGTTGGCACGCTTATCCTTACTGAGTTCCAAGGCTCTGGCGAGGGCCCAAAGTGCTGCCCTCTGTGCTGACCATCCCTCAGGCAGGGCCTGTGCTTCAGTTGTCTCAAAGTTTGATGCCGCTGCATATCCAGCTCCTCTTTTTCCTTCATCTAAGAAGCTGCTGCCATCTGTGAACAATACCAAGTCCGGGTTTGGCAGGGGCCTATCCATTAGATCTGACCAGCTAGAGTAAACCTCCTCTAGGACTTCCAGGCAATCATGTGCAGGGGCCCCCTCAGCAACGGGTAGAGAGGTGGCAGGATTAAGAGTTCTTACTGCTTCTAATCGTACCTGCGGGTTCTCACTTAACAATCCTTGGTATTGAGTCATCCAAGCATGAGTCAGCCAGTGCTGCCCCTTAGCTTCCATTGGAGTAATGACAGAATGAGGTACCTTAACATTTAAGATTTGTCCCAGGGTAAGCTTATCTGCTTCTTTGACTAATAAAGCCGTGGCTGCAAGGGCCCTGAGACAGGGGGCCACCCAGAGGCAACTGGGTCAATATGCTTGGAGAGATAGGGCACTGGTCTTTGCCAAGGTCCAAATTCCTGGGTTAGGGTTAGGGTTATGTCTGCATCAGGTGGTTCTGGTTGATAGTGACTGGTTGGAAAAGGGGACCCTAATTTCTTGCTCTACCATTTGGGACATTCATTCTTCCAGTGCCCCATTTCCTTACAAGAGGCACACTGGTCCCATCTCAGACTTGCTCTTCCTTTCCCTCCTGATCTGTCCTCTTGCTTCCCTTTTTAGGCTGTCTGAAAGCCGCTGCTATTACATTGGCCTTTCTTTGCATTCTCTTTTCTTCCTCCTTTTTTGCTGTCCTGTCTCGACTGATGAAAACCTTGTTGGCTATCTCTAGCAGTTCACTAGCATTTTTTCCCCCGAAAACCCTTCCAGCTTCTGTAATTTTCTCCTGATATCAGGCTGGGCTTGGCCTACAAAAGCAGCATGTACCATGGTTTGAGTGTCTGGGGCCTCAGGGTTAAAGGGAGTGTAGATCCAGTACGCCTCACACAGTCTCTCATAGAAAGCTGCTGGACTTCCATCAGGCTTCTGGAAAACCTCAGAGGTTTTAGCCATATTGGTGGGCTTCTTAGCTCCAGCCCTGACCCCCTGGAGGAAAGCCAGCCGATATCTTTCTAACCTGGTCTTTCTGTCTTCTGAGTTCGGGGACCAATTAGGTTCCTCATCGGGGAGGGCCTCCCTCATCCATCTGCATCCCTTGGGAACTTAGATTCATCTCTGACTGACTTATTTCACTTAGCGTGATGCTCTCCAGGTGCCTCCATGCTGCCTCAAAACCTTTTCTTGTTTTTGATGACCACAACCACTTTGAGAATTATTGGTCAAGGGTTTTTTTCTCTCAGAGGACTTGTCTGATTTTTCCTTTGTGGGTAGACTGGATTTCTTGGAGGAAGACCACAGAGGTAAAGCATACTTCTTGACAAATTGTATCAGACATTAATATGCAAAAAAATTGAACTGGAATTTGTGGTATTCTTCTAGGCAGGATGATTCTGGTCCTTGTCCAGGTGGAATTGAAGAATGAAGCCACAGACAAAAGGTGATACTGGAAAAGATGGAAATTTCTTGAGAAACAAGCACAGACTCCCATGTGGGGAGGGGAGAGAGTCCCACTAAGCCCCTTTTTCTAAGGTTTATTTGTAAAGGCTGACGTTCTTTGTGTCTTGATAGTCCCTCTGATTGGTCCCTATGGCAGCGTTAGAGCTCAAGCCTCTCTTGAGGTCCCCCTCTTCCCCCTGTTGTGTTCCTGTTCCCTTTGGCTTTCCTCTTCCCTCTGGGAATGAACGGCTCCCTCCCCTTATTCTGTGAATGCGTAACTTCTGCGGCTCCCAGCTCCCTTATTCTATGGAAATGTGTACCTTCTGCAGCTTCCTGCTTTGCAGCCCTGTGGTTTTCCCATGGACCCCTTACTTCCTATAATTTTCTAAACCTGCCTATTTTAGCCCTAAAAACTCCTTTCAAAGTGATGCTATCGCATGACTTATAACTGTTGAGCCCCTAGCTGGGGTTGTGTTTGTCAAGTTTGTCCCATAAAGCTACTCTTTCCCCCTTTCCATACTGCATTCTTTAGAGGATGAGCCCACATGCCTGGTGATCCTATGGTGACCCCATGACCAGCTTTGAGTGGCTGTGATGAAATGTGTGAAGTCTAATTTCATTTATTTGTGCATATGGATGTGCCATTGCTTCAGCTCCATTTAAAGCCTGTCCTTTCTCCATCGAATCACCTTTGAGCCTTTGTGAAAATCAGTTCACTCTGTCTGCATGGGCAGTTCATTTGACATTGAGGGCACACTGGAGAGTGATTCTTGAGGAAATTAGTTGACTGATTTTACTTGCATTAGTTGGTGTAACTAATTTCATTGATGACTTCTATCTCCATACATAGTGTCATCTCAGCTGTTGGAAGTGGCACTTCTATATAAGAAACAAAAAGTCTCCACTTTCTTCTCCCAAAGGCAAGAGTGATGGACACCAGGGGGAGAACGGGCTTGAGAAGGCTCCTCTAACCGTATTGCTCATCCTGTGAGAAAAGGCAGGACGCGTGAATGACTTGCTCCAGGCCACACCCCCGGTAAGTGACAAGAACACTGGTCAGTGCCCAGTGGCCCACTGAGGACCTGGCCAGGCGAGTCACTCTGCGTGGCCTCCCTCGCATTTAAACAGAGCTCCTGCCTTTTTGGAGCTCTCAGCCACACTCTGTGGCTTCAGCCTTCGAGGGTGACTCAGTGTGGCGTCTTCCACACGGCTGAGCAGAAAACCAGCCCCAGGGAAATCAGAGAAGCAGGTTGCCGAGAGCAGAGCACTCTTTAGGCCAACTCCCCAGTCCTCACATCCCAGCAGCCAATGCCCTTCCTCTGGAACGAGTGCCAAACTGTTTCTGTGAAATCTCTTCGCCAGCTTGGAAAGGTTAATTCTGGTCACAAAAGAAACGTGGTGAGCAAGTGCTGGATTGTATGTACAACCCACCGCTGTTATTGGGGAAAAATGGCTCAGGAGGCATAGCCTACTGCTACTGAACCAAGAAGGTGGGTTTCATCTGAGAAAGACCCACCCCTGTGTGCAGGGCAGGGTGTTAGGTGGCTGCTTTGTTCTCAAATAAAAGACAGATATTGTGGATCACTCAGTAAGTGGAGAGAGATTTTAACTACAGACGAGACATTCCGATTCCACTGATTTTCTTAAATGCACGAAGCAGATTTGTAAGATTGTGAATATGTAGGCCTGAAACAAGACAGTCAATACCGAAAAACACCACATGACCTCACTCAGTTATGGATAATAAAGAACATTATAAACTGATGAACAAAGAGATAGAGACAATAAAGCAACAAACAGAATATCAAATTACAGCGGGAAGGGTAGGGAGATCTGGGGGAGATAAGAGATCAACAGAAGGACTTGTATGCATGCATATAATAAGCATAACCAATGGACGCAAAACTCTGGGGAGGGAGGGCATGTACGGGAGTGGGAGGAGGCAATGGTAAGCTATGTACACATATAATACCTTAAAAAAAAATAAATAAAAGACAGTCAACACCCGGGGTGCTCCAAGTCCTCCATCCGTACCAGAGCCGCAGAGAGGCTGCTGGACCAGGAAATCTAGCTCTGTGAACCAAGGGGCTAATTTTATTCTTTTACCAACTTTATTCGGACCTTCCACCATCACCATCCTGCCGGTTCATTTCAAATACATTTGATTCCTTTAAATTTCTCCATTACTGCCAAAGCCATTACAGTGCATACCGTGTGCCTAATATTACCCTTTGCATATTTATGTTCATAATTCTCATGCAATCCCCACAGTAATCCTATTAGGTAGGCTACATAATTGTTTTCACTTTGTAGTGATTAAGAAAATAACAACAACCCCGTGGTGGTTTATGTTCAAAATGTCATGACTTGTGCTTACCACACCTCAGTCAAAGCTTCAAGTTCCCACTGCTGACGGAACAACATTCAATCCTGTAAAGAATTTTTGTGAGTTTATTTGCACGAAGCTGTCGACAATTGCTGGGGAGCAGAATCTCAGCGGATTGGGATAGTGCTCCGAAGAATAAATGGTTTTCTCGTCTATTTTTATACATTGCAGTTGAAGGAGGGGACGTAGGTGGGTTACATGAAATCTGTTGGTGATAGTTTGGAATGGTGGGAGAAAGCAAAGCAGGGGACCCCTGGGATTGGATAAAAAGTAAAATGATAGACACGTAGATGGGTGCAGGATAGTTAACAGTCAACAATTAACATGATAACAATAACTACGAAGGAATTTATTGTTACAACCAACAAGAAGGCGCCCAACATCAACGTTTCAACTTAAAAACAAACCTAGGAGAGATACACTTCTCTCCCACCTGTGAGACGTCGGCTCACACCGCTCGCCTCGTCCTGGGAAAGGTTTCCATCCCTCTCCCGCATGTGAGGGCTCTAGGAGAGAATTCCACATCTCTCCGGCCTGTGAGCGGCCCTCAAGGAGAGATCCACTTCTCTCCTGCCTGTGAGACGCCGGCTCACGCCACTCGCCTCGTCCTGGGAAAGGTTTCCATCCCTCTCCCCCATGTGAGGGGCCCTCTAGGAGAGGCTTTCATGTCTCTCCTGCCTGTGAGGGGCCCTCCCGGGAGGTCGGAACGTCTTCCGAATCCTCCGGCCCGTAGTCTTCCAGCGATGCGTCCATCTAGACCTCTTCGGGCACTACCAACACAAGGGGTTTCCTCATCCCTTCAGAGTTCTAACACAAGCATACAGACACACACACACTTACCGTGGCCAGTGAGGCTCTCCGGATTGGAGTCCCTCAGGGTCTTGGGGATCCTGGACGAGCCCCCAAATGTTATGCCCAGACTTCATGATCCCCAAGGACCACCAGGGAGCCAAGTCCGATGCAATAAACAAAAGAGCCTCTTCCATGCTAGCATGGGCTCTGTCCCACTCACACCGACAGCATGGTGGAAGAGAGGCCGAACTTCGACAAGTCCAGGGCTTTTATAAGGGTGGTTATGTCACTGCTTTGGCTGACCCTGATTGGTTGGGTGAGGGCTAGGATCGTTACACAAAATGGAGGATAGCTCCGCCTGTTCTGCCCTGCCCCACAACACAAAATGGAGTCAGGAGTTAGCCTCGCCCTGCCCTCTCAGAAACCTGTAAAGAATTTTTGTGAGTTTATTTGAGCCAAACTGTCGACGTGTGCCAGGAAGCAGAACCTCAAGGGATTGAGATAATGCTCTGGAGAATGGCGGGTTACATTTCTATATTTATACATTGCAATCAAAGGAAATGGACGTAGGTGAGTTACATGAAATTCATTGGTGATAGATTAGGAAGGTGGGACAGAGTGAAGCGGGAAAACCTCTGGGACAGGGTAAAAAGTGAAATGATGGACAAGAGCTTCTTTTACAGAGATGGATACAGGATATTCTAAGGTAATTAACAGTTGACAATTAACTTGATAACAATAACAATGAGGGAATGTCTCAGGGCCATTTGTTGTGCCCTCAGGGGTCCAGTGTAAAAAGGAAATTACAAGTAACCCAGACATCTCACACATAGGTTATCTTAGAGGCAGGAAGGCAAATGGGCTCAGTAAAGCAGATCCAAATTGATCTTTGTCAGTTGAAATATCTGGGACATGACTACCTGTTTATAGTGAGATATTAAATTTTCAGACCATCTTTTGTGGTTACTTTAGATCTCTGAGTTTGCAAGACTGCCACACAGGCCTTCCCTGAGCTTGTCAGGTTAGCATGTGGCTCTTTTCTTTCACATGTAATTATTTGCTTGCTAAAATAATTGAAGAGTTATTTTGATTTTCTGAACTTATATAAGTTATCCTATTCGATGGAATACTTCATTGATTGTGGTTTGAATATCTTACTGGTCCCTCGAAACACATTCCTCTGCACCTGGAGACCAGGACAGCACAATTACTCTGAGCTGCCTCAGTGGCTCCAGATAATGTGTTTCCGTTGACTCAGTGGTCCCAAGACCCGAAACTATAATTAATCTTTGTAGATAACTAACTTGCTCAATCTAAGCTTCCATAACAAACTACTTTTTGCAAATCAGGTTCCTCATTCCAAACCTCAAAATGTAATCGATACCTTTGTGACATTTGCCCATACAAGTCTGATGTTTGGGCCAAGGGGTCAACTTCGAGATTTGGAGAGCATTTGTCCCCTCATAGTCACCGGCTTATGAAATAAACATGGCTCCTTAATTCCACTTCTTGAGGTGCCCTCGTGTTATTTCAGGGTACACTACAACACCTTCTGTTCAGACTAGATGTTTATGTTCCCCCCAAATTCATACTTTGAAACCCTGACCCCTGGAGTGGGGCCTCCGGGAGCCCTGAGATCAGCAGGGGTGAGCCCTCCTGGGTGGCATCAGCCCTTGATAACAGGCCCCGGAGCTCCCTCCCCCTCCATTAGGAGGGGCACAGCAAGGACACCGCCATCCATGGCCAGGAAGCCCCCCTCCCAGGCCCAGAGCCTCACACTGACCTTGGGCTTCCCCCCTCTAAACAAGTGGGCTGTTTGTCAGGGCAGCTGGACCTGACCTGGCTCCCAGCCCCCAGGTCGGCCTGCGCCCCTCCCTTCAGGTGAGCTCTGAGCCGGCAAACTCCCAGCTCCCCCGTGCAGACACCCCTCCCCACCTGGCCTCCTAACACCCTGCTCCCCGCAGGCAGCCTGGGGACTGGGAAGGACGGTCCAGTCGGTGGCAGATGCCCTCTCCCTGGCGTCCCAGCCTCACAAATTCCCTTTTCCTCCCCAGCTCCGAAGACCGCCGAACTCTGCTGCCTCTGTCCCTAGTGACCTCCTGCCCAGATCTGCGGCCTGGACTCCCGGCTCCCGCCCAGGACTGGGAGGGCCAGTGCCAAGTCCCTGAAGAGTGCCCACTCCCCCCAGTTTCCCCTCCCCGGCCCTGTTGCTCAATCCCCCCCCCCCCCCCCCCCCCCCCGGAGCCTGGCGCCTCCAGCCCCGCGCTGTTCTGTGCACTTCATCCAGCTTCCCCAGGCCTTAGCAGGAGTGTGGCCTGGGCCTCTGAGGAGACAGGTCAGGCAGCTCACCCTGACAGGTGTTCCTCCTTTCCCTCTTTGCTCGGTTACGCCCACCTGCTGCCTCACTGCTGCCGGGCCGTTCCCAGCACCAGCACCGCGAGCACAGGGGCATCTGTGTGTTAAAGCTTAGGAAGCTTTTATAAGATTTAGCATTAATATCTATTCATACAACTTACATGATTTTCAATCAGCCAACAGAAGCATTGGGGAAATGTAATTTTATTTAGTTTTTTACAATATATTTTATTGATTTCAGAGAAGAGAGAGAAACAATGATGAGAGAGAATCATTGATGGGCTGCCTCCTGCACGCCCCACTGTGGGATCCCTAATCATGTCCCGCCTGGTTCAGGGTTCCATGTTCTGGAGAAGGCCGCACACAAATGAAAAGAGACTGGAAAAGAATTAATTTGGGGAAATGGGGGCCAGGTGGGAGTCCACCTCTAGGGGGAGGACTACCCGTTGCTCTGGCCTTGCTATCCCTTTTATTGAGGCTACGGGAAACACCCAGATCCCTTTGGCAGAAAATTCCAATAATAGACAATCAGCAAGAATTTACATATGATTAACAGGTGGAGGTTGCTTTAACTACCAAAGTCTCAACTAAACAATGAGTGAATAGCTCCGACCATTCAGAGCCAATAAGGTTGGCCAGCCTTCCCGATTCCCTTTTCACATCTAACTACTACAGTGACAATGTTCGGTTTCTGCACCCCACACTGGGGATCGAGCCTGCAACCTGGGCATGTGCCCTGACCAGGAATCAAACCATGATCTCCTGATTCTTAGGTTGATGCGTAACCACTGAGCCAACCAGCCCGGCTAATTTTTTTAAATAAATAATTCACCTAATTTCAATCTTCAGCTCCCGTTTACTTAAGGGGCAGAAACTTAAGCTCAGCCCGTTTGGGGGTCTCCTGAGAGTTGTGTTTAAGTAATGAGGGGCTCACAGTGCAAAGCGTCAGGGTGGGGAGGGATCTAACACTCAGTGCCCTCCCCCCAGGTGGGGAGGGATCTGTTAACAAAAAAAACCATTGAAACCTGTAAAGGAATTTTTTGTGAGTTTATTTGAGCCAAAACTGTCGACAATTGCCGGGAAGCAGAACCTCAAGGGATTGAGATTATGCTCCGGAGAATGGCGGGTTACATTTCTGTATTTATACATAGAAATCAAAGGAGGGACATAGGTGCGTTACATGAATATTCATTGGTGATGGAGTAAGGAGGCGGGAGAAAGCAAGCCGGTGGGAAAGCCCTGGGATACTTAGGTGAGTGCAGGAACAATTAACATGATAAGGAAGGAATTTGAGGCATCTGTTCTGGCGCCTACCACATTTAGTTGTACCCCAGGGGCTCCAGAGAAAAGGGGAGTTACAGGTTACTCAGACATCTCACAGATAGGTTATCTTAGAGGCAGGAAGGCAGATGGGCTCAGTAAAGATCAAGCTGATCTTTGTCTGGGAAACATTGGCCTAGAAAATGACTGCCCACTATAACCTGTTGGAAGTAAGATATTTAATTTTCAAACCATCCTTTGTGGTTACTTCAGGTCTCTCAGTCTGCAAGACTGCCACGCAGGCCTTCCCTGAGCTCATCAGGTCAGCAAATGGCTGTTTTCGTTCACAGATCTAACACCCAGTGCCCCCCCCCCCAGGTGGGGAGGGATCTAACACTCAGTGCCCCCCCCCCAGGTGGGGAGGGATCTAACACTCAGTGCCCCCCCCAGGTGGGGAGGGATCTAACACTCAGTGCCCCCTGTCTGTGATGCACCCGCTGACAGGGCTTCATGCTGTCTCCCACCAGGGGCCCAGTCTGGCATCCCCTAACCTTCATTCTTACCCACAAGGCCAAGGCTGCGTTAGACACACTAGTCTGTCGCTTACCATGTCCTCATTCTTGAATGCAAAGGAGGCTTTCAGGTGCTTCCCAGCCGTTCCCCGCCCCCGCCCTGGGGGAAATGGTCCCAGGGGCCAGACATCCCCTCTCCTCCTCCATGAAACGCTGCTGCCTCCCTGAGCGGGGCTCTGACTCCTCAGGGCCAGCCGGAGTGCAGGGAGAGCAGATGTTGGCGTCAGTGCTAGCCCAAGCTTCTGCCCCGACATTCTGCTTAGGCCACAAGCCCTTTCAATTTTACTAAAGAACCAACATTTTGAAACAAAAGATTGCTTCCTGCTGTCCATGGGCCCCTGAAGCGGTGGCTTCGGATTAGCCTCGCTGAGGAGGGGAGAGTGAGTGAGACACTGAAGGGAAACAGAGCACAACACTGACGTATTTCACAAAACGACTGCCTGCGTGTGAGCATCCACTCCAAACCTCGCTTACGCATCGGCCTCCGCGGGCCAGGCAGCGTGCCAGGCCCGACAGCCACCCCCGGGGCCGTACCCCCCTCAGCGGCCTCCAGGCCACAGGGAGCACACACAGCGATAGACCCTCCCTTCCTTCAATTGACAGACAGAGGTAAACCCCACCTGCGGCCAGACACATTCCTGAGCTCTTTACCACCAATCAGCACCTGCCAAGTACCCTAAGCCCCCCATTCCTAAGACCCTAGGTCCCTAACCACCAATCAGTGTGTGCGGAGTGCCCTAAGCCCCGTCCCCTATCCTCCCCTTAAAAGCAGACCCCCGGGTGTTTTACGGTCCCTTCCTCTCTTTCTCTCTGGAAGCAGCCGGTGGAGGTACTCCTCTCTCCAATAAAAGCCTGTGTCCTGGCATCCCAGTCTCAGCTACCTTCTTTAATTAATCTATCACACAGGCAGGCGAGTCCACGCTCCTGCTCATAGGGCAGAGCAAGCACGCAGGCTCACCCTCCTCCCAGAGCACATGCACGTGACGGCACAGGGGTTTTCTGGGGGAAACAATGGAATATTCATGAGCGGAGGCTGTGGCAGCTCCAGAACGTTGGAAACTGGGAGCCAAACTGGCTTCAGAGTGGAGCCCACCGGGGCACAGGGGCTGTGGCAGGGCGGGGCCGAGCCACAGGCCCTGGGATATTTAGAAATATCAGAGCAGGAGCAGCTGGTGCTCTAGCTACAGGCCTGTGAGGAGAGGCGTTGCAGCCAACGTTGGCTTCCAGGCCGGTGTGTGTGGCTGAGGCCTCCTCTGTGGGGAGCTGGCTAAAAGCAGAAGCAAAGACACAAACAGGAAACAGCGCAAGGACCCAGCCAGCTCACCCAGTCACTTTTTAAATTGCTTCGTTTTAAAATATGAGCCAAGGGCTACCAACCACATAAGGAGAGTTGGTGCCAGGACAGACAGAGGCAAACCTAGCCAACAGTGGGCGCCTAGAAAGGACCTGTGAAGCAGCAGGAGACATACCCACAAGCCCACCCTCCGGGCAGTGTCCTCCCGCAGCCAGCAGACACCGGCTGGGGAAGGATGAGAGCAGCCACTGAACGGAACATCCAGGGAGCCACGTCACATGCAATAGAAAGATTCCCAAGCAAGTCGGGAGGTATCTCAGGAAGTATCCCAGAAAGTCCATCAAAAACAAAGGACCACGTTAGCGTGCAGCAGGCCCAACCTCTGATAGATGGAAGCTGCAGCCCCAGAGGATGCAAGCTGAGAGGCACCGTGCTTCTGAAGAATGGTTTCCCTGAGCGGAAGGAGTGCATTTATCATTGAGAGAGCCCAGCACCCTGCACATCCCGCAGAGAGAGAATCCCGCCCCTGGGCATGTGTGTGGACTGTCAGAGCCTCGGGCACGGAGGTCCCGCACTCCCAGAGGTCAGCGCCCTGAGCTCCAGGCCAGAGGCACCAGGCTTCTCACCCTGCAGCCCCGCAGGAAGCTTGAGGCCGAAGTCCTTAAAAGTTCAGATGGAAAATGACTTCAGACCTTGATCTTGGTTCTCTGTCACATTTTCTGACAGGTGTGAAAGCCAACCAAGACACTATCGACCCACAATTAAAAATGCCTCTACCTCCTTTTCAGAAAAACACTGGAGAATGGGATCCATAAAATGAGGAAATAAACCAAGAAAAAAGAGGACCCAGGAAATAGGACCTAAAACCGGAATGAGGCAAAGGGGCGTCCAGGTAGGTGGACCAGCCATTCCCGTCCGCCTGGGCCTGCAGGGCCCGAGGTGGGCCTTTCCACATTGAAGCTGGGCCCAGCCCTGGCAAATGGATGGACTGGTCGTTCTGTGTCCAGGATAGCAGTGAGGGGACTCCCACCGGAGAGCTGGCCGCAGATACGCAGATACGCAGATACGCAGATACAAAACAACTGGGCCAGACAGGGAGAGAGAGTGTGCCAGAAGGGAAGCCTGGAAAAATTCATCCAGGGAAAAGACACACACACACACACACACACACACACACACACACACACCAACCCTCTCCTTAAGTGGCTGGTAGCCCTTGGCTCATATTTTAAAACAATCATAAAATTATTTTCATTGCTGAGCTCTCAATGATAAACGTCTATGCGTGTGTGTGTGTGTGTGTGTGTGTGTGTGTGTGTGTGAGAGAGAGAGAGAGAGAGAGAGAGAGAGAGCTTTTGGGGAGAGTTTCAAGATAAATAGTTGTAGGCACACCATCGATGAAACCAGTGAGGGTAGTGGGATGACAGGAAGAACCAAGGTCTAGAGCAGTGGTTCTCAAACTTTTATTTCTTAAAAATATATTTTATTGATTTTTTTATAGAGAGGAAGGGAGAGGGATAGAGAGTTACCGGTAGAAACATCGATGAGAAAAAAACATCGATCAGCTGCCTCCTGCACACTCGCTACTGGGGATGTGCCCACAACCAAGTTACATGCCTTTGACCAGAATTGAAACCTGGACCCTTTCATCTGCAGGCCAATGCTCTATCCACTGAGCAACACCGGTTAGGGCTCTCAACCTTTCTAATGCTGCAGCCCTTTAATATAGTTCCTTATGTTGTGGTGACCCCCAACCATAAAATTATTTATTTTATTTTTAAAAATATATTTTATTGATTTTTTTACAGAGAGGAAGGGAGAGGGACAGAGAGTCAGAAACATCGATGAGAGAGAAATATCAACCAGCCGCCTCCTGCACACCCCCCACCGGGGATGCGCCCGCAACCAATGTACATGCCCCTGACCGGAATTGAACCCGGGACCCTGCCTGCAGTCCACAGGCCCATGCTCTATCCGGCCTCGGCCATAAAATTATTTTCGTTGCCACTTCATAACTGAGTTTTGCTACTGTTATGAATCATAATGTAAATATTTGTGTTTTCTGATGGTCTTAGGTGACCCAGCTAGCAGTTCTCAACACATGACCCACAGGTTGAGAACCACTGCTGTACAGCCTAAGACCATTGGCAAAATTACAGTTATGAAGTAGCAATGAAAATAATTTTATGGTTACGGGTCACCACAACATGTGGAGCTGTATTAAAAGGTGGTGGCTTTAGAAAGGTTGAGAACCACTGACCTAGAGGAAAGTGAGGTCAGAGCACAGTAAACCCACATGGCCCTTCGTGAGTGACTGTCCACATGCTCATCATGTGAGCACTGAGCATTGCTCCACACAGAAATGAGAGCAGCTGACATGGGGAGAGGGAGCCTATGAAGAAAGCTCACAGGCCATTATCACCGTCATTTCTCCCACCGTATGGAGGCAATGGGTGCTATCCTAACGAGGAAAAAAAAAAAGAGGATGATATTTGAAAACATGGACGCTAATTTCAGAAAGAAAAAAAAGAAGTTTAAAAAGTTGAGAAAGTCTCCCAGCCAGTGGGGTTCAGTAGTTGAGTGTTGACCTGTGAACCAGGAGGTCACAGTTCGATTCCTGATCAGGGTACATTCCCAGTGTGGGGCATGCAAGAGGCGGCCAATCAATGATTCTCTCTCATCATTGATGTTTCTCTCTCTCTCTCTCTCTCTCTCTCTCTCTCTCTCTCTCTCTCCCTTTCTCTTCGAAATCAATAAAAATTATTTTTTAAAAAGTTGAGAAAAATCTACCTGGAGAATGGAAATTAATAGTGGAACCAAGTAAGACAAGAGACTTTTAAAATTGAAAACATATTAGAAAAGCTTGACTTTTAAAATTGTGAACAAGAGGGGGAAAACAAGATGGCTGCAAAGGTAAACAACTAAACTGCTGCCTCACACAACAATTTCAAAACTACAACTAAAAGACAAAACATCTATCACCCAGAACCATGGGAAAGCTGGCTGAGTGGAGAAAGGAGCACAAATGCTGAAAAGCTGAGGCATAAAAATCATATTGGTAGAAAAAGAGAAAAGATAAGACTTATTTTCATATATATGCATATAAATTATGTAATTTCAGTAAACTTCAAATTGTCTTATGTATTATACAAAACTATCTACAAATATCCTGTCCATGTTATCCTTATTGATGCCCTAAAATTAATGTTACCGTTAAAGTTACAGACAATTCTGATTTAAGAAAAAAAACAAAACCTGCTTAAAGAAGAATATAATAAGACAAAAGTTTCCTAGTTAAAACAAATAAATAAATTGTGAACGAGAACATCTTTGAAAGAATTATGTGTGTGTGTGTATATATGTGTATATATATATATATATATATATATATATATATATATATATATATTAAGCTCAGTGACAGTTATAGCACAACTACCAGAATGACCAGTTGCTATGATGAACACTGATCACCAGGGGGCAGATGCTCACTGCAGGAGCTGCCCCCCCCCCGGGGGGGGTCAGTGTGCTCCCAAAGCAGGAGTGCCACTCAGCCAGAAGCTGGGCTCACGGCTGGGAGTGCAGCGGTGGTGGAGGGAGCCTCTCCCACCTCTGCAGCAGTGCGAAGGAGCACTGAGTGGTAAGGAGCACAAGCGGTAAGGAATGAGCAGGTGGGCGGTAAGGAGCGAGGGATCCCAGATTGCGAGAGGGATGTCTGACTGCCGGTTTAGGCTATACCGGCAGTCAAACATTCCCTGAGGGGTCCCAGATTGTGAGAGGGCACAGGCTGGGCTGAGAGATCTCCCTCTCCCTTGCCTTGTGGATGAATTTCATGCATCAGGCATCTAGTTCTATATAGTAAAACCCTAATATGCAAATCGACTGAATGGCAGGCCTAAGCTGGCAGGTGAATATCTGCTGAGGAGTCCCAGACTGCAAGAGGGCGCAGGCTGGGCTGAGGAATCCCCCCAGTGCATGAATGTCGTGTATCAGGCCTCTAGTATATTTTTAAAAGAAGTAATTACAGCCCTGGTCAGTGTGGCTCAGTTGATTGGGGTGTCATCTGTGTAGCAAAGGGTCATAGGTTCAATTCCCGGTTAGGGCACATACCTAGGTTGTGGTTTCAATCCCAAATGGGGGTTATACAGGAGGCAGCTGATCAATGTTTCCCTCACATTGATGTATCTCTCTCTCTCAAATCAATGAAAGAAAGATGAATTACAGACAGCAGCTTTTATTTTAGCTTCATTTACATAATATTTTATCATCATAAGTTTTTTAAAAATATATATTTTATTGATTGTTTACAGAGAGGAAGGGAAAGGGATAGAGAGCTAGAAACATCGATGAGAGAGAAACATTGACCAGCCGCCTCCTGCACACCCCCCACCAGGGATGTGCCCTTGACCGGAATCGAACCTGGGACCTTCCAGTCTGCAGGCCGACACTCTATCCACTGAGCTGAACCAGTTTCAGCTCATCATAACTTTTTAATTTTAATGTAGTCAAAGGTGTTAGTGATCTTAATATCTTCATTAATATAACACCAAAACACATATAGAGTGAAAGAATTGCTAAAGAGTCTGATGATTATATGAAATTTGAAACATATCAAGCAATGCTGTATATATTGCTTTTTATTAGATACATAAATAAGATACATAAGGAGTAATAATGGTAATACTATCAAGTGTCTGAAATATTTTATTTATTTATTTTAAAATATGTTTAATTAAAGAGGTATTTATACTAATAATAATCTAGGTGGGGAACTGAAACAAGATGGTGGCCTAGGTAGTCTCCTAAGCTGCCGCCTCACCAACAATTTGGAAAAAAACAACAGCTAAAATCGAAAGGGACCACATCAGACCCACAGGAAAGCTGGCGGAATGGGAAGGCTACAACTAGAGACAAAGAAAACTGTCGCTGCTGCCATGTGGAGTTTAAAACTATGGTGGAACCAGACCCGCCGGAGCCACCGCCACCGCTACCACCACCACTGCGAGTGAGGGAAGCCCACCGAGAGCGGAGCTCGCTCCACACTGGGCCCAGGGAGTGGGCTGCATTGGAGCCTGGCCTCCGTGTCCACAACCATCCAGCCTGCCCGCCGTGGGAGCGAGGGAACCGATGCTGGACCTTGGCCGCACCTTCCGCTCTTGCCCGGATGCCTTGTAGCATGGCCTCCCCGCCCGCAGCCATCTCAACCTGGCCTCCACGCCCGCAGCCGTCCCAGCCCGCCCGCAGTGAATGGTGGGTCCCAGGGGGACCCATGTGCCCTGGGAGAGCCATGTGCCCCAGGGGGGTGGTGGGACCCGGGGAGCCGTGTACACTGGGAGAGCCGTGTGCCCCAGAGAAGTGGTGGGACCCAGGGGGGAGGGGGCGGTGTGAACCGGAGGAGGAGCCGATTCTATTCATGTGGTCCTGAGACATTTGGACAGTCTGCAGCCATTAGCCACAGAACACTCTGTTGTATTTCCCTACAAAAACAAATGAGAGAAAGTGTCCCACTTGAAATTCATATATGGAAAAAAGGAAAAGAGAAGGGAAAAAAAATCTGAGGAACAGAATAAAGTGGTGAATATAGTAGAATCAGGGGCAAAGAAGGGGAGTGGACTGATAATTATCAGGAGGATAAGGGGGTGGGGAAGCAGTGAGAGACTGGATTGAAATTGTATAACCAATGGATGAAGACAATTGGGAGGAGAGGGGGTAAGGGCAGAGGGTGGGAAGGGAATTGGGTGGTAGAGAGCTTTGGGGGAGAAAAAGGAGAAACAATTGTAATAATCTGAGTAATAAAGATTTATTTAAAAAAATAATAATCTAGGTGGTATCATGCCCTCACAAGATGGCTGTCACAAAATGGCTGCATACACAGCGGAGGCAGGTCCTGGCAGCCGCTCCACATAGTAAAGCCTGGGGGTCCCATGGCTCTATATGGCACAGAGAAGGCCAGTCCCAGCCGAGGAGGTAGGTCACAGCAGGGGAGGGCAGCTGGAGGCAATCAGGCCGCAGGGGAGCAGTTAGTCATCAATCAGGCCGGCAGGGGAGTGGTTAGGGAGCAATCAGGCAGGCAAGTGGTTAGGAGCCAGTGGTCCTGGATTGTGAGAGGAATTTCCGGGTGCCGGTTTAGGCTGGATCCCACAGGGCCCCGAATCCTCAGCAAGGAAATGAGGGTGGGGTTTGGTGGTAAGAGTTTTTGGAAGAAAGCGGGATGAGAAATGGAAGCCAGCCTTCCTGTTATGACTAGTCCCCACCACCACCCAAAGCAGGGGAATCGGAGCGCTGTCCGGGCCGGATGCCGGCCAGACCATAAAGCACACTTTATTCCTCCAGTACCAGTCCTCTCCCGAACAAGGCCATCTGAGCCCACACGTCTGTCCCTCTGCTGCCATGCTTCCTACGAAGCTTCCTTTGGGCTCGTTCACATATCTTCCTCATCATCCTGAGTATAAGTGATGTGCAGTTAACAGCAGCCATTGTTCAAGATAAAACTGCACATCAGCCACAGTGGATGCGTCCACCCATCGATCTTCCACTTGAAACACTCAGGGAGCAGTGACTTGCAACAGGCCTGACCCACCCCGTCCTGGGTGTGGGCAAGGGCGAGGACTTCTTGGCTCCTTCCTTCCACTCACAGCCTGAGAATCTTCATCTGCCCCCAAACATTCCACCCTGAAGAGCCCCCAGAGAGCCTTTCTCACTAATTATTTACCCAACCCCACAGTGCAGCTGCCTGCTGGGAAGGTGACTTGTGTTTCATGGGTAAATACAAATATTGTTTTGAATAGAAAAAGGGGAAGGACATCCAAAGCTAAAACTCCGAGGGGCCTGCTTTTGGTTTCCGGTGAGCACTGGGGTCCCCGGATCAGGAGGGTAAGTCGCCTCCTCTAGCTCACCCTGTTGGCACAGGATGAGGTCCTGAACTAAGTCTGGATCCACCCCCCCATCCCCCCAGGGCTCTGTGACCACTTCAATCTGAAGAGCAGGTACCGTAGGATGCTGCGAGGACCTCAGGGGCCGCTGGGACCAGGGCTGGGACTCAGAGGCCAGGAAGCAAAAGGCGGAGGCGGGCAGGAACTGGGGAGGCGACCTGGGCGGGGCACATGCAGCAGCCTCCCTCCCGCAGCTCCTCACATGCGCCAGCAAAGGAGAACTTGCAGGCAAGGACCCACCAATTCTCCCTTCCAGATGACAAACCCCTTCCGTATCCCCGCCCTCAGCAGGTTCAGGTCTCTGACCCGCAGGCATGGCCCTGTCTCAGCGTCTCTCTGGTGGCCCCGCAGGCTCGGTCCTGCGCCCCGGCCACACCCTGAGCCTCCCGTCTCTCCAGCTGTCTGTCTGCCCGGCCTCCACGACGCCCCGTGTCTCTCCTCTGTGCTCGCTTGGCATGAATTCCTGGGGCCATCCATCAAGTTTAAGTTACACTGGGTTTCCGCTGCTTCTGAGAAGGAAAGCGGCCCCACAGAGGTTTTGGAATTTCCCTCCTAAGACACGGAAGTCTACCTTTAAGAGAGGGCTACTGGCACTTAAAGAGAATAAGGAAAAAAAGACTCATAACTTAAAAACAAACTGGAAACGGCCCTCCAGCCTCACGCTCCTTCGGTTCCAAGGTCACAGATGTCCTTGGCGCAGTGACTGGCAGTCCCTCAAAAAGTCACCCACGCGCCCCGCTGCCCGCGCAGCCGGCTGGGGCCCCGCTTCCGCGGCCGCGGGGGCCAGAGAATGGGGACAGCGCCCCGCGCCCGTCCGACCCTCGGGGAGCGGCGCCCCGCCTGGGTGCCCCCAGCCGCAGCCGCGGCCCAGCCCAGCCCCACCCGCGGCCCGGCCGCGCCCACGCAGGCGCACGGGGTCGGGGGCGGGGCGGCGGGGGGCGGGCCGGCCGGCGGGTGTTTCCGTAGCCCGGAGCTGAGCAGCGGTCCGAGCGCCCCGCTGGCATCCCTGACCGACCGCCGAGCCGCCGCCCGCTCTCCCGCTCTCCGGAGGCTCCCGGTTCCCTCCTAGGTGAGTGCGCGCCTGGCTCGGACAGGGGCCCTCCGGGGAGGCGGGGGGACAGGCGCAGGGCGGAGGGCGATCCCCAGCGGGAGGGCGGGTCTGCCCCCGGGAACCAGCGCTGCCCTGTCTTGCAGGCCCAGGACCCTTCGTCTCTCCTCCGGACCCGAGCAGTCGCCATGGCGCAGGTAAGGCTCAGCGCCCGGCTCAGCGCCCGGGTCAGGGCGCCCAGGGGGCTCCGCAAGGTCTGAGAGCCCAGAAAGTTTAGGAGACTCTGTCCCGGGGACGCGACGGCCCTGGGCCCCAGCTGGTCCTCGGGGCTCCCTCCCGCGGGTCCCGGACCTGCCCCAGCCCCGCGGGCGCGGCCCCGGTGACGTGGCCGGGCTCTGCGCTCTGCCTCGCCGCGAGTGGACGTGGAAAGGGGCCTCCCCACAAGCCGAAGAGTCGCTAAAATTAGACCCAGAGCGGGGACAGCCCAGCGCGGTCATGTGAGGGGAACGCATTTTTTTTTTCCTGGTTTCCTTCGTTTTTTTCGCCAACTTTCCTGCATTTCAATGCCGTGGATGGGCGTCGGCTTTCCCTGCTGAGCTTGTTTGGCTTTTTCCAGTTGCTCAACCCAGTTTTAGTAAAAGGAACTGTTCGTCGCAGGCACTGATTTTTTTTTTTATTTTTTCCATGCAAAACATGAAACAGAAAAGCCGCTTAAGTAATGAACTCGCTGAACGAGTTCTGAGTTCTGAGTTGACTTTCGCTTGGGTCTGTTTCAGATCTGGATGACCTAATATCGGCTTTCGTTGTCTGCTTAACATTAATCAGAGATGCAGGGAGGAAAGTCGTGTGGTTTAGAGAGCAATCTTCAAACATGGATCATCTTGTGCCGTCTTTTGTGAATGAAACATCGCTGCCTCGCAGCTCCACCCAAAACTCCTTTTCCAGACCTTATCCTTCCAAAGGGCTGTCAGAGTCCAGGCCATTTTTTTAAAACTGGAGTTTTCACTACTCAAACACTGCCCTTTCTCACTGAGAGCTCTTTTTTTTTTTTAATCAGATTAATTTATCAAAATTGAGTAAGGTTTCTTAGCCCTTTCCAAGAGAAAATGGGAGGATTAAGATGGATTGGCAACTATTAAATTCATACAGTACTCCATTCTTCCTCTTGCACTTAAGAAATCTTACAATAAACCGATTCTTCGCATTATGTCAAGTGGAAACTTTGGTTTAGGTTCTTCCCCATGAAAAGGATACTTTTATGTGGAATTAACTTTCCTGAGAATAGTTTGTCCTATCTTGATATGCTGGTGTGGTGATATAAATGATGAGTGAGCAAGTTTCAAAGAATAATCCTCTTTATCCTTGCTCATTTGCTGTTTCTTGAATCTCTCCTGTATGTTTTCCCAGCGATGTCTGAAGTTTTTCAATCAATGTCTCTTAATTATGTAGACACTTGACCTAAGAGAGTATCAGTGAGCACATTTTTCGGGTGTGGACATTAATACCTCCAAAGAATGGAACTAGTGTCAGGACCCTTATCTGTGCAGAGCATGGGGGGATGCTGGTTTGTATTATGAGATGATGTATGTGATTTCCATGCCAGCATAACACCAGGCCTGTTTCCAATCAAAGCCACATTTTTTAGTTATCCTGAAAGTTACAGCTATTAAAGATACAGTGTTGAATTCACCCTGGCTTTGTCATTAGTTATCCTTGGGATAAAGCAAAACATTAGTTATCCTTGGGATAAAGCAAAAACATTTTGGTAAAATATTTAAGATTGCGATGGACTTTGGTTGTCTGTACTTGCATCATGGAATTGACTTTCCTGTCTGCATGTCCTCAGACCTCAGGGCACTTGGAGGGGGCTTCCGTGTCAGGTTCAGACCGTTTCCAGGGTGGTTCCTCGTGTTGACCTATGGGTGTGGGGACCAGAGACCTCACTCTGTGGCCACCTGGAGTAGACTCATGCGATCAGATGCCCTAGTCTCTCCCAGGTGCACATTTAGCAATTTAAAATGTATTAAAAATCGGGTGCAGCTCAGCTGTTGAGTGTTGACCCAGGAACCAAGAGGTCGCCGGTTTGATTCCAGGTCAGGGCGTATGCCCAGGTTGAGGGCTTAATCCCCAGTGTGGGGAGGGCAGGGGTGTGCAGGAGGCAGCCAACCAATGATTCTTTTTCATCATTCATGTTTCTATTTTTTTCTCTCCCTCCCTCTCTGAAATCATTAAAAATGCATTAAAAATCAGTGTCTCGTTTTGAAAAATTAATATGTAGCCTTCCACAGTGGCAGTTTTTTTTTTAAAAAAAATGATTCAGAGAGGAAGGGAAAGGGAGAGAGATAGAAACATCAATGGTGAGAAAGAATCATCAATTGATCAATCGGCTGCTTCCTGCACACCACACCCCACACTAAGGATTGAGCCTGCAGCAGGCCATGTGCCTGACCAGGAATTGAACCGTGACTTCCTGGTTCATAGGTTGAGACTCAGGCACTCATCACGCACAGCGGCAATTTTTCATGTTTGTGAACCATCTTCCGCACCAGAGTCTTCTCTTTCTACTTAACATTGGAACCTCCCCGCTTGCTCCCATGGGCTTTCTATCTCACTAGTTAGCGAGAGCCATCTTTCTCCACAGAAAGTCCACGTTGCTTTAAATTCATTCTGCACTCTTGGTTTGGGAAAAAAAATCAAGATTTGGCTGTATTTCGTAGATGAATGATCTATTGAACACATTTTCATTCAATTTAAGGCTTTTATCTTTGATTTTCCTTAAGGTGATGGGACTTTAAAATATTATACTGGGGCCATCCAAGCTTAGTTTCATTTACAAGGTTGTTTATAAAGAGTGAACGTATTCCAGGGCGGCAGGAATATCATCAAGGCAAAATCCGGCTCCTTATTTTTTCACTAGAAACGTCATGAACGTTGGAGGAGTTCCTCCTGATGTGAAGGCTGGGTTAGGAAATCTGGGGGTGGATCGCAGCCCCTGGCTGTGGTGATTTACGAAGGTCGGCACGGCGGCAGGGGCAGTTTGATGGGGAAGCTACGACCAGGCTCAGTCCAGAGGCGATGCCCGCATCTGATGCACTTGCCAGGCCCTGCACCTGCAGTCCGATCCCTCGGTGGCCAAGGATTTCCCCTCAGATCTCGGTCGGGTCAGGGCTATCCGATACTCCTGGCCTGTGCTGCTTCCGGCTGGTCTCACTCAGTCCCCATTCCTTTGACTCTTGTTTTTGTTTTGGATCCTTTGAAAGAGCGGGATCCAAAAGGGCTTGGCTGCATTGCCAGCCCCTGAATCCCCTGGCTGTGGGCCCTTCACGCCCTCCTGGCAGCTCCTGCCCAGGAGGCCTGCCCAGGGGCGGGCGAGTTGGTGAGGTAGCGGTGGCAGTCGGTGACTTAGAAGTTTAACGTGGTAGAAATGTCACAACATTTTTACATCGTAGATCCATTCCTCCAGTAAATTCTACTCCTGTAACCTGATTGCCGTTCTAAAACTTCACAGCCACAGCAGCTGATTAAAAGATAAATCAGGACTCCTGAGACCTTTCTTTGGCTTTCTCGTTTGTGGTTTTTGGACCAGCCTCTCTGTCTTCAAATTCTCTGCAGAGAAGATCAGCCCTTCCCTTGCTCTTTGGTCTGATTTTACCCATTTTATTTTGGCATGCCTGGTCTTTGGAGGCAAAGAACTTTCCAAAAAAAGCCAATAAAATGATAGCGCTGGAGGAGTGGGTAATTTTGAAGGTGAGTGTTTAGAGTGAATTATATGTTTGGCCAGGTATTGTCGGAGAATGTGTGTGATTCCCGGTGAAGGCAGGGGACGAGGTGACCGAGGGTGGCCGCGTGGCTGAGGGGCAGCACCTGGTGCGTTGAGATCTTCCGGGGCAGGCCCACTGTGTGCTGGGCGAGGGGGCGCACAGGACGGAGGGAAGCCTGTCTGAGTCATGGGAAGCCACCCAGCCCAGCGGGGCTGCTCCGTGGGCGGGGTGGGTGGGGGCAGGATGTCCACATGCGGGCTGTGGCCTCTGACTCACGTCTGTGACTCACGTCTGGTCCCTAAGGGGCTTTGCTAGCAAGGACGGTGACTATGGCCGTATGGAATGTAGCAAGTATTTCCCAATTTCTAGAAAGCTCTCTAGCCAGCAGTTACTCATTCCTTCTTCAGAGGCGGTGGTTGAGGTTCTGAGGACACTTCTCTCCCAGCTTTCGCCCCGTGTCCTTCATCTCAGGGTCACAGGTCTCTTCTTTTTGGGCAAATCTCTGCTATCTCCTCTGTCGTTCACCTCACCCCTGTGTTAACGGCTGTTTGTAACTTCCCCTAGCCTGTAGACGGGGAAAAGTGTTTTTAATGTTTTACTTATTTGTTGATGAGAGAGAAGAGAGAGGGAGGGAAGGGGAAAGAGAGAGAGAGAGAGAGAGAGAGAGAGAGAGAGAGAGAGAGAGAGACCTGCTCCACTTACTGATGCCTTCATTGGTTGCTTCTTGGATGTGCCCTGACTGGGGATCTAACCTGCCACCTTGACTTCTCAGGTTGATGCTCCAGCCAGCTGAGCTACCCAGCCAGGGCCCGAGTCTGTCCTTAGAAGCATGCTTTAATAAACCACCATTTGTAAGATGGGGCTTCTGGAGATGTCCTTCCCCACCCTCCCTTCACTGTCCTGTCTCTCCAGCCCATTGTCCTACCGCCTGACCCAGTCTCCCAACCCAGCCCTGTTCCCCGCCCCCTCCTTTTCTTCCTCTGGTTTGGACACACCTGCGCCTCCCCTCCTGGAACACGTTTCCCTCCGGCCTCCATGCCAGGGCCCTGGTGAGCCGTGCAGGTGCTGGCGCCTTCCCAGGGCAGGGGACGTCCCTCTTCTCTGGTTTCGTCCCCCTTCTCCTGTTTCTGCCCTTGGTGACCGCCTCCTCCTGGCTCCAGTTCCCACCCACGTGCTGTCACTCACAGGCCTGCTGTGGGGAAAGGGAGGCAGCTGCCTGCTCCCTGCCAACAAGGAGCCGGCCTCCTGCTTCCTTCTGCTGGCCCTGGCCCCGTCTGCCCGACCCTGACCCCGTCTGTCTTACCTGACCCCCTCTATCCAGCCCTGACCCCGTCTGTCTGATCTGACCCCGTCTGTCTGACCCTGACCCCGTCTGTCTGACCTGACCCCATCCGTCTGACCTGACCCCATCTGTCCGGCCCTGACCCTGTCTGTCTGACCTGACCCCCTCTATCCGGCCCTGACCCTGTCTGTCCGACCCTGACCCCGTCTGCCTGACCCTGACCCCGTCTGCCTGACCCTGACCCCGTCTGTCTGACCTGACCCCCTCTATCCGGCCCTGACCTCCTCTATCCAGCCCTGACCTCCTCTATCCGGCCCTGACCCCATCTCTCTGACCTGACCCCGTCTGTCTGGCTCTGACCCCGTCTGTCTGACCCTGACCCCGTCTGCCCGGCCCTGACCCCGTCTGTCTGTTCCTTTTCGTCACAGTCTTCCCAGGTTTGCAGGGTCCGTTTTGTCTGCTGCCCTGGTAACTGGGTGCTGAGTGGCTGTGCCTCCCGAGTCCCTGAGGGCTGGCCTGGAGCACGGAGGAAGCCAGCATTCCTGAGCTGACCTTTCAGCGCCCTCACGGGACCTCCCCTGGCAGTTGAAACACTCACCCTCCACCAGAGCCGCATTCCTCCCGGTTTCATGCTTCTGAAGAACCTCCCTGCACTTCTCCACTTTCTGACCTGCCTGGCGAAGTCACAGGCCACTTTCAAGACATTTTGGGGAAGTTTTTCCCATTTCTTCCCACTCTTCCCACTCAGTCCCTCCCCGAGTGCTCATGTCACTCGGAGAACCCTCTGTGTGCGCCCTACGCACTCCCGGCTCCGCTTACACGGCAGTCACACCCTCTTGGCTGTAGAGGTCCCGGTGTTTTCCTAGTGAGTGTACAGGGCCAGGCATGTGGGAGGCATTCAGAAATGGTTGTTGCTCAGCCAGTGTGGCTCAGGGATTGAGCATCGACCTATGAACCAGGAGGTCAGGGTTCGATTCCTGGTCGAGGCACATGCCCTGGCTGCGGGTTTGGCCCCCAGAGTGGGCAAGCAGGAGACAGCTGATCACTGATTCTCTCTCATTGTTGATGTCTCTCCCTCTTCCTTCATCCTTGATATAAAGTATAAACTATATAATAAAAGCCTAATATGCAAATCAACTGGTTGCTATGATGTACACTGACAACCTGGGAGCAGATGCTCCACACAGGAGCTGCCCCCTGGTGGTCAGTGCACTCTACAGGGGGACTCTGCTCAGCCAGAACCCGGGCTCACGGCTGGCAAGTGCAGTGGCAGTGGCTGGAGCCTCTCCTGCCTCCGCTGCAGGTGGTGGTGAGGAGGGAGGGGTCCTAGACTGCGAGAGCCCTGGACTATGAGAGGGATGTCTGACTTCCGGCTTACGCCCCATCCCTGGAAGGATCAGGCCTAGGCCAGCAGGTGGACACCCCCGAGGGGTCCCGGACTACAAGAGGGCACAAGCTGGGCTGAGGGAGCCTCCCTCTCCCACCGAGTGCACGGATTTCATGCACCGAGCCTCTAGTTATATGTAAAAGAAAAATGGTTGTTGAGTGAATGAATAAACTGACTGGCAAACTACATCTACTGTGGTTCCTCATTGTTATGGTGATGCTGGTGGTGCCGGCAGAGGGTTTGAAGCAGCCTCACTAAGCTTCACGTGGCCCCAGAGCAGCCCCACTGAGCGGCTGCACGTGGCCCGAGAGCAGCCCCACTGAGCGCAGCACTTTGCCCCCCAGTCTGGAAGGGCCGTCTTCCTGGCCTTCCCAGTGGGGTTCCCAGCGGGGCTCCCAGCGGGGCTCCCTGTGACCATGCAGGGCCACCCAATGTTGCCCGTATCAGCTGCCCGGTTTCTTGTGGCTCAAGCCGTGGAACCAGGGGAGGGGATCTGTGGCTCTTCATGTTAGAGGCAGGCGGTGGAGACAGCTTGGTGGGGCATGTTTCCCGGGGAGGTGGGGGGAGTGGGGAGATGGCTGCCCCTCCCCTTCCCTAGCTGCTACCCCCTTTCTTAGCTCCGGGATGGGAAGGAGCTGCTGCCAGCCTACCTGGCAATCATGGGGGAAACAACCCTTCCTCCTGGGCACAGCCCTGAGGTCCCCTGGAGAGTCTCAGGGTGACTCTGTTGAGAGGAAGGATGGGGAACCTTTCTTCTTCCCTTGAATGAGAGGAGGGGCAGGGGAGAGGGTTATCCTGACCCCGTTATGGTGGTGAGGGAGGCTTTATTCAAGACGATTGCAGTGGGGGAGAGAGTGGGTTCTGGTCTGAATACAGCAAAGACACTGGGGATGCGGTAGAGCAGGGGTCAGGGGGCGGAGGTTACTGAGAGGGGATCTGGCTAACCTGGCCCAGGAGGGCTCTTGCTGGAGACAGGCCACAACCTAGTCCTCAAAGAGGGGTGTGAGGACCGGACAGATGTGGAGGGCGGGGCTCCCCCTAAGCTGACTCAGCAGGTCCCAGGGAGGGACTAGGCTTCGCCGTTAAGGGCCTCAGAGGGGCCGCCGAGGGGTCAAGGATCCGTGGGCTGCTCGCTCAGGGCCGGGAGCGGCCACCAGCTGGCCTTGGCGCTGTGTCCTGGGGCTCTCTCTCGGCATCTGCTTTGTTTGGCTGGTGTAGGCTGATGCTGGCCAGTGTAGGCAGCAGTTGGAGGCTGGGGTGGGGAGCTGGTGACCGGGCTTGCCTGTGTTCATAATCCAACACGTGTGATTGCAGGCCCAACGGGGTCCTCCCCTCCCCCGAGGGCCCCTCAGTTTCAGATGGAATCTAAGGGGAGTTTGGAGGGACTTTGAAGACATTTGTGGGCGAAGGAAATGCTGCAGCCTCCCTCTGTCATAAGATAAACGTTTGGCTCAGTGTTAGTACCTTTCTTCTGCTAAAGATCTATGGATATACAGGCATGAAATGTGTCAATGCTTTTCTTTTTTCTTTTTTTTAAAATATATTTTTATTGACTTTTTACAGAGAAGAAGGGAGAGATATAGAGAGTTAGAAACATCGATGAGAGAGAAACATCAATCAGCTGCTTCCTGCACACCCCTCACTGGGGATGTGCCCATAACCAAGGTACATACCCTTGACCGGAATCGAACCCGGCACCTTTTAGTCCACAGGCCAATGCTCTATCCACTGAGCCAAACCGGTTTCAGCAGTGTATCGATGCTTTAAGTGCTGTGTGTATGATTAAAGGATGGGTAGCAGGAAACTGACGAGAGAATCTCCCACAATGCACCTTTGTCTTTCAAAGATTGCCTTCTTCTGGCGCACACATTTCCCGTAACTTCCAGGCGTTGCCAGGTTCCTGAAAGTTACTAATAAGAAATAGGGCTAGATGCAGAGTCAGGTAATGAGAGCATGGAGCACCTGGGTTAGGGCTTCCAGCTGGGATGAGGGCTCCGCGGGCTCCTGGGTCAGGGGCCAGAGGCTTCCCGCCAAGGGGCCCGGGAGGAGGCGTGTCAGGAGGTGGGGGTGGGAGGGTCCCCACGGGCCACGCCCCAGGGAAGAGGCCTCTGGACCGGCCTCCGGATGCAGACCCTGAATTGTCCTCCTGACCCGCCCATTTCAAATGGGATGACACACGGGAACTGTCCCTGTGCTTGCTTGGTGTAGAGTTACTCACCCTGTGAACACCCCCTGTTCCCTCCCAGGCTCTCCGAGGCACCGTGACCGACTTCCCTGGGTTTGACGAGCGGGCGGATGCGGAAACCCTCCGGAAGGCCATGAAGGGCCTGGGTGAGGCCCCTTCCTTTTGTTCTAGAGAAACCGGCCCGTTGTTTTCCGAATGTTTTGATCTGGAGAGAGGTGCACTGAGATAAGGGAAACATGTGCGCCCCCTCCCCCCCCCCCCCCCCCCCATGTTCAGTGTGCACTGAGCAGCCCCGTCTGCGGTGCCAGCCAGCTCTTCCTGTGGCGGTGGCGGGTGGCGGCCCGAGGAGCAGACCTGCGCCAGGCCCACCCTCTGCAGGCTTCGCTGTCCGTACCCAGCACCACCGCTTCTTCCTGCCGCCTCCATGTGCGTCTCCTCTGTCCCAGCCTCCTTTCTAGCCGCTTAGTAGCCTGCGTCCTCAAGGATTTCCACGTACACTGTTCCCTGCCTCCAGACCCTGCTCCGGGTGCTCCCTGTCCCCAGGCCCCGGGTTAGGACCCACCTTTCTGCCCTTGGGGAGGGTTCCTGGTGGAGCAGGGTAGTGCGGGGCTCCGGCCTGGCCAGGCCTCTGTGGTACCCCAGCCCGCCTGTGTGACACTTCCCCCCCCGCCCCCCCGCCCCCCCCACCCCCCCCCCCCCCCCCCCCGGTCTCGGAGCCACACTGTACCTGCTGCCCCTTCTGCTGCCCTTTCCTCTCCTCCCAACAAAGCCCGCCTTCCTTCCTCCTGGCCTTCCATCCTTCAAGACCGGTGGCTGCACCTTTTCCCATCCCCGCCCACCTCCTGTCGCTCGGAGAACCTCCTTGGGACCCGCTCAGCACCTGGGCTCCCTGGGCCTGCCACATGCTGCCACAGCTCACGTTGTGTGTGTCTGTTTTCCCCCAAACAGTCTGTCACTTGAAACCAGGTATCCATCTTTGCCTCCCGCAGTCCCCGGCTTCGTGCGTGGGAATAGCCACTGTTTGCTGAGTGTGAAAGTCAGGAGTGTTCCCTTTCCCTGCTTCACGGAGGAGCAGCAGCGACAGGGTCGAATGTGCTGGCAGTGTAACATCGGCTGTGTGGTCGATGCTCTGGTTTATTTTATTTTTAAAATATACTTATTTTATTTTATTTCATAGAAGAAGGGAGAGGGAGAGAGAGATACATCAATGATAAGAGAGAGCCGTTGATCAGCTGCCTCCTACACGTCCCCCTACTGGGAATCGAGCCTGCAACCTGAGTACATGCCCTGGACTGGAATCGAACCTGGGACCTCTATCCACCGAGCCATGCTGGCCGGCCGGGCTCAGTGCTCTAGTTTAATGCTTTCTGTAACACGACATGTCTGAGGGGAGGCCCCAGGGCCCTGGGCGGTGGGTGTGCAGCCAGGCCTGACTGATCACCACCCGCAGGCACCGATGAGGAGGCCATCCTGACCCTGCTGACCGCCCGCAGCAACGCCCAGCGCCAGGAGATCATGGCCGCCTTCAAGACGCTGTTCGGCCGGGTAAGACCGCCTCCCTCCACCGCGGCAGCTGCGAGTGTTAAGATGAGTGTGAAATCTGCTGCGCTCTCTGGCAGAAATCGTGTGTTTAGTGATTCCAGCTTTCCTCCTCCCTTCCCCCGTCTGCCTAATAAGCAGCTATTGGTGATCAGTGATCAGTGCTCACCGATGTCCCCACACATTGCCTTCCTGCCTGAGTCGGGACCCCGTCGTCCTGTGCCACCCCAGGGCCCCACGGGGTCCTCTCCACCCCAGGGCGTTCCACTGGTCCTGGCCACCCCGGGGCGTCCCACGGGGTCCTCTCCTCCCCAGGGTGTCCCAGGGGTCCTGGCCGCCTCAGGATCCCACGGGGGTCCCTCTGTTTCCCACCTGTCGGCCTGGACCATGATGCGTGTGGTCAGGACACAGGCATGGTCTTCACGGGGAGTGGTATTTTGATTATTCAAATGGAAATTAGATATTTTAGGAAATCAATGGGTGCCTACCTAAACAACTTAGATGTCATCTTATCATTCTGCAAATTTTCATTCGGCCTTTCATTTAAAAACAAATGCAAATCAAAAAACAAAAAAGGAGAAGCAGGTACTTGGAATCCAGTCTCCAGCTGTCAGGAGGCCCTGGAGGGGGTGGGGGGAATCCTCTCCTCCTCACCCCGAGCGCGGTTCCCAGGTGCAGGCCCCAGGCCACAGCGGGCACAGTGTGTCCTCCCCAACACTGAGAGAAAAGACAGATTTTACCTTTTGTCAAAATACACTCACGATCTTTTAGGGGAAGTCTTTTTTTAAAGCTACACGTGTTTCTCAGAACAGTATTTTTAAAACAGAATTTTTGTGTCCTTTTAGTTTTCATTTTTTTAATTCCTGAAGGAAGAGAAACATCTCTTGAGAACAGTGACCTTGACATGGAGGGCGTGGCCTTGCTTTCCCTCAAGCCCAGGCCCCGCAGGCACAGCACTGAGAGCCTGGGGTTTGGCTTTGCTCTCCGCCTCCTGCTGGGGAGCCCTCAGAGCCCCCTCTGCTGCCGGGGAGCCCCCAGAGCGCCCTCTTTCTGCTGGGGAGCCTCAGAGCGAGGGCCGCCATTATGGGTGAAGAGCCGAAGCGTGTGCCCAGTAGGTAACGCGTCTGTTCTCCGAGCAGGACCTCCTGGACGACCTGAAGTCGGAACTGACAGGGAAGTTCGAGAAGCTGATCTTGGCCCTGATGAAGCCCTCGTGGCTCTACGACGCCTACGAGCTGAAGCACGCCCTCAAGGTACAGGTGGCGCCCACACGCCTCCCCCATGTGGTGACCACCCTTCTTAGTAAAAATGTCCAGTTATTCCTGCGAGGGTTCCTGGAGGACAGCTGTGGGAGGCCCTCGGGGAGAGGAGAGAACATTACCGTGTGTCACTCAATCCTTCTTGTGTAGTTTACTCAATGCTAGTGGCCATTTACACACACACACACACACACACACACACACACACACACATATAGTTATTGATTTCAGAGAGCAAGGGGGGGGGAGAGAGAGAGAGAAACATCAATGATGAGAGAGAATCATGGGCCAGCTGCCTTCTGTACGCCCCACACTGGGATTGAGCCTGCAACCCAGGAGTGTGCCCTGACTGGGAATCTAACCACCACCTCCTGGTTCATAGGTCGATGCTCAACCACTGAGCCATAGCAGCTGGGTGCTATTTAAATTTTTTTTACAACCTTTTAGATCTTTTAAGCCTATTTATAATTTTGAGGCGTTTCTTAAAAATGTTCAGGTTAGCCGAAACTGGTTTGGCTCAGTGGTAGAGCGTCGGTCTGCAGACTGAAAGGTCCCGGGTTCCATTCCGGTCAAGGGCATGTACATTGGTTGTGGGCACATTCCCGGTAGGGGGTGTGCAGGAGGCAGCTGGTCGATGTTTCTCTCTCATCGACATTTCTAGCTCTCTATCTCTCTCCCTTCCTCTCTGTAAAATATCAATAAAATATATATTTTTAAAAATTTGGTCTATATGGAGCAACAAAAATTAAAAAAAAATGTTCAGGTTAGACATTCTGTCTTATAGGATAGGAAGTTGGTGGGTTGGGGAAACATAATCATTAGAGGCTAAACAGTGAGGCTTTGGGGAATGTTCAGGTCAGAAAGTGTTACACCCATTCCTAGGAGGACTGGGTGACATTGGAGCAGGTAACTCACTGCACGTGTCCTTGCCGGCGCTGGAATATTGTCATTCTGGACACACTGAAACAGTGGTTTGGACCGATGGCTCTGGAAACGTAACTCATTGGCAGCTTTGAGTTGGGAGGAAAAGGAAGCAGATTGGATAACAAAGAGAAAATGTGACCAGGGATTCTCCGTGGGAGTGGAGGGGAGAGGGGGGCCAGGTCAGGGCCTTCCTGGGCGTACCCCTTGCACTTCCCTGCAGCGGCTCTTTGGGCCCTGGGGCAGGTGTCCGTGGCGGGCTCTGCAGTGGTAGCTGCAGCTAAGGTTCCTCCAAGGGCTTTGTTTTTGGTAAAGAAACAGAGATAAGAGACTAATGCTTACACATACTTCCTTTTAAAGTTGAGTCAGGTTAGATCATTGCTGGTATCTTCTAACTTATCAGTGTCCTGATGGCTTTTATAGTCAGAAGAAGGGAAACGGTGACAATTGTTTTTCAAAACTCTAGAAAGCAAGTCCCAGTCCTTTCACTGGTTCAGTTCCTGCTCACTGAGCCACACTGCTCAGACGTCCCGTGTGCCACGGAGGCTGAGTGGGGCAGGGCTCACGGTTTGAGAAAGATTGTCTACGCATCAGTGCTGCTCTATGTAAATCCATGTACCAGTTACATTTGCACTAATTCAGCCCTTTTTATTTTTCTACGTTTCATTAAAATGTTTTACTTCTAATTTATTTAGGATTAAGCCAATAAAATCGCAGGGTGTGTAACCTGCTATCTCTGTATGCACACTTACATTCAATGAAGGTTGTTTTTCATTAGACAACAAGGGATAACATTGTCTTAGGAAAGAAAATTAATTTGAAGTTTCTTATTTCTATAATTTACGGAACTCATGCGAAGTAGTGAATGTTACGTTGGATGCTCTTTATGTAATTCTGCAGTTCGGGTAACGTCTGTTGTAGGAAAATCACTTCGTTTTAGACATGTTCTTTCCATTAAAAATTAATCTCTGCACAGGGAGCAGGGACGGACGAGAAAGTCCTGACGGAAATCATTGCTTCCCGGACCCCCGAGGAGCTCACAGCCATAAAGAGGGTCTACGAAGAAGGTACAGGCTTCAGCCGCCTTGCTCGTCCCCACTGCCCCCCTTCATTTCTCTAGCCGTGGTTCTCAGCCTTCCTGATGCCGCGACCCCTTAACACAGCTCCTCATGCTGCACTGACCCCCAACCATAACATTATTTCTGATGCTACTTCATAACTGTAATGTTGCTACTGTTAAGAATCGTAATGTAAATACCTGTGTTTCCCGATGGTCTTAGGCTCTACAGCAGCGGTTCTCAGCCTGTGGGTCGCCTCAGATAGCAAATGGTTAAAAACCTCCTTAAGGAGAGGATGCTGAGAGGGAGGGGGAGGGGAAAGGGGAAAAGGGCAGTTTGACTCCTAAGCAGAGAAGCATTGTCAGGCTGGCCAGGTGGAGTGGCTGGTGCTTCTCCTGAGTTCTGGGAAGGCCACAACAAAGAAAAAGAAAGGGGCTCGTGGCTGCCCCCAGCTTGCAGTGCCGTGGAGACCGGGCTGTGGGAAGCGTGAGGAGGGGACAGAACCCGGCCGAGTGGAGGAAATGCATGTGTCCGGTGGAGAGAACCTGGGCAGCCGAGGAGGGGGATTCGCCTGGTGGGTTCAGAGGCACAGCGCTCCCTGCGTGGGCGAGGGGTGTTGAAGGACCAGGAGGAAGGATCTGTGCCAGGTGGCTGTGTGTGGTTGGGAGGTAAGCTGGGCAGGTCCAACCCGTCCAGCTGGTGCAGGTGGGGGGATGACTCGAGGGAGACAGGAGGGAAGGAAGAACCCCTGTGGGGTTCGTGTTTGGGTCATGGACTGAAATAAACACGCAACGCTCTTAACCTTTTCAAATAGAAGTTCCAGGCTGTTAAGTGTTGGCTGCTTTCATACAACAATGAAGTATTTAACTGCGGGCTCCTGAGGTCCGTTCTCCCCTGCCCTGGGCCGTGGGGAGGAGCCGAAATGTGTGGCGAGCAGCGGCCTCGGTTGAGCGGTCACCGCTCTCCCTCAGGGTGAACTTTACTTGCTGCCAAGGAAAAACACCCTGTTAGTGGAAGGATGGCCGGTCCCCGAGGGAGAAAACAGGACCAGAGCAGCAGCGCTCCTCTGGAGTGCCACACGGGTATTCAAGATGTGCCATCCTGACTACTGAGCCAGGGCACGACCTCTCCCCTCAGGTTGTCAAACGAACACATGACAGCAGCCAACACAGCCATAGCCATCCGGTGTGAACGAATCAGAACGATGCCTCCTTTGTGTGTCAGATTGGCAGGAAGTATCACATCTGCTGGCGTGATTTGGTTATGCCGTGCGATGCGGGAGGTTGGAAATCGCTGGTCTGGAGGGGGGAGACCTTTGGGACCGTCCTGTACACGGTCCCGAAGGAAGGAGGCAGTTGGCACGAAGTGCTTGCACTAGAGGCGCTCGCTGCTGCCTTGTCTGCGGGGTGTCCTCAGGCTCACAGCGACAGTGCCCGGAGCACTTGTGAGCGCTGAGTCATGGTTCAGGTGTGGACCGAGGGCTTCTGGGAAACCTCTCCATCCAGGGCTCACTCAGAGCCTTTGCTGTCCCAGCCTAGGGAACTCAGAACAGAGTAGAGAACGTTTATGCCAATCAAATATTCTTTTTAAAAGTCAAGATCAATTAAAAATACTTATTGATTTCAGAGAGAGGAAGGGGAAGAGAAAGAGAGGTAGAAACACCAGTGATGAGAGGGAATCATTGACTGGCTGCCTCCTGCATGCCAATCCCAATCGACGTTTCAGGCTTTTAAGTGCCACCTGCTTGCAGATGTGATTAAATATTTAAATGTCTTGGAGGAGCCTCCTTTCTTCGGTGGCGCCAACATGTTAGTCACAAGGGCTCCGGGCTCCTGTGGTCCCGGATGGAGCCTGCAACCCAGGCGTGTGCCCTGCCCGGGAATCGAACCTCGACCCCCTGGTTCATGGGTCCCGCCCGCTGGGCTGATTGGGCTCCTGGGTGAAGGGGCGGGATTGCTCTCCTGGCTGACGGAGCTGCCAGTAACCCTGACGTTCTGTTACAGAATACTCCTCGAGCCTGGAAGACGACGTGGTGGGGGATACCTCGGGGTTCTACCAGAGGATGCTGGTGGTTCTCCTCCAGGTAAAGGGGGGACGCGCTACAGGGCGGTAGTCAGTCTGACGCCAGCCTGGCCTGGCCCGTTAAGCGAGGCCACTTACAGTTCTGTCAGTCATTCCTGGTGCTTGCTCGGAGCTGGCTGTGTCTGTGTGGTGTCTTTGTCAGGCCTGACCAAACTCCCAATAGCTAACTGGAAGTTTTCTGGGTGTCCTGTCCTCGTTCACTCAGAATGTGAAACCCAGAGGATCGGGTTGGGTTTGACTGCAGCCCGCAGGGGGAGCCATTTCCCTTTCCTGGAAACGCTGGGGAAACTCAGGATGTGTGTCCTCTCCCGCAGGCTAACCGAGACCCTGACACCGGGATCAACGAGGCACAGGTTGAACAGGACGCTCAGGTGAGTTGTCCCTCATGGAGTTAAGATATCTGTGGACAGGAAGCAGACAGCTTGGGCCCTTCATAAGCCTGTGACGTGTTCTCTCCTGGTCCCTGACCCAAGCCCCCCGCTGTCTCGGGACTTGGGAGTGGTGCATCATGGCAGGCGCTGAGCGTGCTGGGTGACCGCTGGCCTTGCCCGTGTGCACGCGGTGCCGAGCTCGCCTCCTCCCCGCGCCCCTGCGCTCTCTCGGAGGCGGTGGCCCCGGTGGGAGGGAGCAGGGTGCCGTGCTCCCTGAGCTTGCGGGTCGCCTGCCGCTCTGGAGTCTGTGGCTGAGCCTGTGGAAACCGTCCTGCTCCGAAGGTGGGACCTGACGCTCAGGGGGACGGGGAGGCCAAGGCCTTTCTGACTCCGAAGCCTCGTACTCGGCGCTGAACCAGAGGTTCCCCAGCTGTGCTTGGGCGGATGCAGGGGAGGATGTTGGGTGGGGAGGCAGGAGGCCCCTCACTGACAGCTGGGTGTGTGGGTGCGGCAGCCTGGGGGTGCAGGGGGAGAAGACCCGCCTATCAGAGCAGGACGTGGCGTCTGACATCCGTGAGGCGCCCTCATCTTATTGTGGGATTTCCTGTGAGTAGCTGTAGAACAGATACCGATCCAGACACAGTTCTTCCACGAAAACCAGGAGCGTGCAGTTAAAATAGCCGTTTCCCATGATTCCCGGCTGCAGGCGTCACCCTCCCTGCCTGCAAGGGAGCCGCCCCGGGGGTGCAGGGGTGGAGGGCAAGCAGGGCTCCGCCGGCCAGCGACTGGGTGCAGGCCCCGCCTGTAGAGTGTGTGCCTGTCTGTGTGGGAAACGCAGTGGGTGGTTTCACGCGCTGGTATTGTGGTGATTTAGTTTCATGTATGTTGTCCTGTGTTCCCTCTTCAGGGAACACATGCTGTTTCTGTGAGGAGGTGTGCAGGCTGTGTTGAGGGTCTGAACACCGGGTTCTACGTCAGAGCTCAGAGCTGACCGCGGGAGTCTTCCCCGTTGTTGTTGTTTAAAAAAAAATCCTTGAGGCCCGGTGTACAGATTTGTGCACTGGTGGGGTCTCTTGGCCTGGCCTGCGGGGACTGGGCTGAAACTGGCTCTGAAACCGCCTGAGGGGTCCCGGGTTGCGAGAGGGCGTAGGCCAGGCCCAGGGACCCCCCCCATGCACGATTGGGGCGGGGAGGGACACAGGAGGCTGGCCAGCCGGGAGGGACTGGACACCCATCGCCTTCTGTGGCCGCTCATCCTCGGGGTCCCAAGGAGCTCCAGACTCAGGCCGTGGGCTCAGAACAAAAACGTTAGACGGAAAAGTACCAGATGGGGCACCGGGCGGGTTAACGTTCTGGGGGAGGAATCGGGTGTGAGGCAAGCGAGGAAGGAGCCGGGCCTGACCGAGTGGACTCTCCCCAGACGCTGTTCCAGGCAGGAGAACTGAAGTGGGGCACGGACGAGGAGAAGTTCATCACCATCTTCGGGACGCGGAGCGTGTCGCACCTACGGAGGGGTGAGTGTGGGGGACACGGGGGAGGCGCCGCTTACCGGGAGCTCGCCTGTGGGATGGGCCCGCGTCTGCTTGCCTCTGGGGACCTTGGGGCCTCGTGGCCTTCTCGCTGCTGTAGCTTTTCACAGCGAGAGCGCCCGTCCGCCTCTCGCTCCAGGAGGGAGCGGCTGGCTCGGGCTGTCCTCTCGTCGCCGGCCCCCAGCTGGGGCACCCCCTCCCACAGAGGTAGCCTCACTCTCCTCCGGGGGGGGGGGGGTCGGTGCTCGATGGCTTCTCTGGGTTTTAGTAAGTCGTCCACAGTTTGTTACATTGGATAGTCCTCGTGGCTAAGGGTTTCACAGCGAGAAGGAAAGGAAGATGTAAATGCGCTTCTATGACTTTTAGTAAGAAAAGGAAGTGTCTTGGAATGTTCTGGATTCCCCTGTAGGTCCCATTGCTCGGGGGCTGGGAGATCAGTGATCCAGACAGTCCCATGAGGTGTTCAGGGCCCTCTGTGGCTCGGACACCACGAGGCCCGTCAGGAAGGAAGAGGGGCTCTGTGCTCGGAAGGGCGGCGCCGGTGAGAGGGGGTGTCCTCTGTGGGCAGAGGGGCCTTGGGTGCTGAGACGTCTTTCTGTTCTCAGTGTTCGACAAGTACATGACCATCTCGGGATTTCAGATCGAGGAAACCATTGACCGGGAGACTTCCGGAAACTTGGAGCAGCTGCTGCTGGCTGTCGGTAGGTAACCGTACAGTATCGGTGACGTGCGGTGTCGAGAGCGTGTCTGTGTCTGAGCTCCAACACCAATTCCTTGTGGAAAGAAGAGCTTGTGAGATCTGGGTGACGCAGACGCCTGCCTTTCCGCGTGATATCTGCTTTGGGGTGGAAATCCATGATGACCTGGTTAGCGCCTCTGAGAATACACAGGGGATGTGTGGACATCATCTCAAAGCTGCTTTAACGGTCTTACTGCGTCCCGATGAGCCGGGGGCGGGCGGCGTCTGAGGCCGGGCCGTGTTATTGCTGATGCTGGGGCCGCCATGGCTCCCAGCACCGTCCTCACGGCTCCGCGGCGGCTGAGACACGGCCGATGGAGGAAAGGCTCTTGGGTGAACCGGGAGCTGTGACCATGGTCGTTTGCGGATAAACGACGGGGAATTTCATGGCAGCCGCCCGTTCAGGGTAATCTGGGAGACGGGGAACCGAGCGGGCGCAGGTTCTTGTAGTATCACAAATCCAGGTAGGCCCAGGAGGCGCGGCCCACGCCCGGCTTTCCCTCGGGTTCGAGGGGCACGTCGTTGCACATGAACGTTATGACGTGGTCACTGATGGGGGGCTGGGTCTAAGCTTGGGAAAGAAGTTTGCCCCACCTCATGGAGGGTGATCTTTGAATCGAAAGGGATTTTCATTTAAACGTTCTGCAGCTCAGCAGCCTGAGGGCCGAGCGGCCGCCCGGGGGATGGAGCTGGCAGGTGCCCGTCCAGCAAGGGTACCCTTTCTGCCACCTGTTTACCTGGTGTTCCTCCCGAATCGGGGCCCCGTGGTGTGCAGCCTGCAGACAGAACACCTCGGTTACGATGGGGGAGGGGGGGGGGCAGATGGGGTGTGCAAAGACCAGGGAGAAGAAGAATCCATGTTACTGGTTGAATGTACTGGGATGAGACCTCCAGGTTGCCTGTGGACTTTCTTGGGGCTGATGAAGGTTGTGCTGCAACAACCAACGCTACCAAAATTGCCAGGAGAGAGGGTGCTGGGAACAGTGGCCTCAGACCCGCCCCTCTCGCTGCGCCCCCTGCTGAGGGAGTTCCGTTCCCCCCCTCCCTGTCCCCCACCCCATCTGGGGAAATGCTTGGAGCTCAGCTCCCAGGGTCTGCGGGAATAAAACAGCTGTGGGCGCAAGGGGCCTGGGACTTCAAATTAGTCCCTTTAAAAAATAAATACATTTTTATTGATCTCAGTGAGGAAGGGAGAAGGAGAGGGAGATAGAAACATCAACCATGAGAGAGAATCATTGATCGGCTGCCTCCTGCACGCCCCACACTGGGGATCGAACCCGGGACCCTTCAATCCGCAGGTCTATGCTCTACCCACTGAGCCAAACCGGCCAGGGCTACCTCATCCCTCGCTGCCAGATTAGCACTTGACCTTGTGTTCTCGCTCTCCTCCTAGTGAAGTGCATCCGGAGCATCCCTGCCTACCTGGCCGAGACCCTCTACTACGCGATGAAGGCAAGTCCGCACGCTCACTCCTCTCCGTCTTTCTCCGGCTGCGGTCACGGTTTAGGTGATGGCCCGATGGCCTGGGGACGTCTCTCCTTAGAGCCTGTCTCTGCTTTCACTAACGGCTCTCCTCTGCGACCGCCCAGCTCGGCCGGCGTCTGTAAAGGCCGCCCTTCTGTTCTCTCTGCAGGGCGCCGGCACCGACGACCACACTCTCATCCGGGTCATCGTGTCCCGGAGCGAGGTCGACCTGTTCAACATCCGGAAGGAGTTCCGGAAGAACTTCTCCACCTCGCTCTACTCCATGATCAAGGTGGGGCCTTGCTCTGTGCTCGACTAGAAACCCACAGCAGACCACGTGCACGTGGCGGGGAGAGCGGTTCTGTGCTGGGTTTCAAGCCGCCGTGGGATGAGGTGCAGGGGCAGCAGTGGGGGGGGCTGTGCGGGGAGGCTGTGTGGAAGGAGGAGGCTGTGTGGAAGGAGGAGGCTGGGTGTGGGGGAGGCTGTGTGGAAGGAGGAGGCTGGGTGTGGGGGAGGCAGTACGGAGGAGGGGGAGGCTGTGTGGAAGGAGGAGGCTAGGTGTGGGGGAGGCTGTGTGGAGGGAGGGGAGGCTGTGTGGAAGGAGGAGGCTGGGTGTGGGGGAGGCTGTGTGGAAGGAGGAGGCTGGGTGTGGGGGAGGCTGTGTGGAAGGAGGAGGCTGGGTGTGGGGGAGGCTGTGTGGAAGGAGGAGGCTGGGTGTGGGGGAGGCTGTGTGGAAGGAGGAGGCTGGGTGTGGGGGAGGCTGTGTGGAAGGAGGAGGCTGGGTGTGGGGGAGGCTGTGTGGAAGGAGGAGGCTGGGTGTGGGGGAGGCTGTGTGGAAGGAGGGGGAGGCTGTGCGGGGAGGCTGGCATGCTGTCCCTGGAGGCCGTGATGGCTCTGGTCAGGCCGAGGCCTGAGGAGCACGAGCCTTGGCTGGCAGAGGCCACGATGCCCCGCAGACCCTCCCCTTGGCAGGGTGACAGCGTGTTTGCTCTCTCTGGTCAGCTCCAGCGGCCTTGATGGCTCCTCCTGGGTCTCATCTAGTCTGTCTGTCATCACCGTGTCTCTGGTTCACGGTTCAGGAAAGAAATGACTAGGTCACAGGAGTAAGTCAGGGCACTGCGGCCTAAGTGTGGCCTAAAGCCTTTGACTCTCCTCCCCTCTCTCCCCCTCGCTCTGCCCTCCCCTCCTCCCCCCTTCCTCCCAGTCAGGTTAGAGTTAGGGTCAGGGTCAGGGTTAAGGTGAAAGTTAGGGTTAAGGTTAAGTCTGCCTCCCCGCCCCCCCCCCCGCCCCCCCCCCCCCCCCCAATAAAGGGGACGTGAGCTGCGTGTGGTGAGGCGGCGAAAGGCGCCTGAGTCCCGTGCTCCTGCTCTCGTGCCCTCGGAGCCCGAAGCACCGGTCGCCGCACACACGGCCCAGCGGGCAGAGGGGCCTGGCCGCAGCAGCCAGCCGTCCACCCCGCCCGTGTCGCCCTCAGGCAGCCTATGGGACGCGGCTCGAGTGTGTCTGGACAGCGGGCGGGAGCGGGTGTGGGGCTCCCGCCCTCTGACCCGAGGGGACCAGCTCTGACAGGCCCGCCTTGGCCGGCCGAGCCGGGAGTTAGACAGGCTGTGTCGGCAGGACACCGGTACCTCCCTGGGTGGCAGCGGGTCACGGCCGGCTGGTTCTCTGTCCCTGGGTGCGTGAAGGTGGCCTCACGGAGAGCCTTTGGGTTTCAGAGCGACACGTCCGGGGACTACAAGAGAGCGCTCCTGCTGCTCTGCGGGGGCGAAGACGACTGAGGTCCCGGCGGCACCACCACCGCCCGCCTCAGCACCCTCGCCTCCGAAGCCCGAGCGCCACTCGCTGCCTCACCCTGCCCGACGCCCTGCCCAGACGCAGGCACCAGCCTCTGCTGACCCTTCCTGCTGGCTCGCCCTCACGCCCTTCCCGTTCAGACAGAAGCGCCTCCCGCCCGCGTGTCCCTGGAAGAGGCCGGGCGGCCCCTCAGGCGGCCGTGGGTGTCCATGTGCGCGGTACGGCGGCCTGGAAGGCTTGTCGGCTGCTGGACCACCAAGTGGTGCCTGGAAGCCCTGCGGTTCCCTCGGAGGGTTCTCGAATAAACATCTCCTTCCCGGCCTGTGTGTGTGGCATGGAACTGATCCGACAGAGGGGTGGGTGTGCAGCGGCCGGGGGAGCCGCCCGCGGCCGCCCAGACTGCCGTCCCGGGGCGGGAGTGAGCGCGGGGCCTGGGTCTGCCCACGGGCAGCGCGTCATGTGGCACCGTTTCCGGATGCTCACACTGCTTTGTGGAAACGCTGAAACTTCACCCAAACATTCAGAGAGCTGGCTTTCTTCATAGTTAACTCATATTTGCTATTTTCTTTTTTTCTAGTCTATTTATTTACTTAGAAAGTTTCAATTACAGTTGGCATTCAATATTATATTAGCTTCAAGTGTCCAGCATAGTGGTTAGACTTTTATTTATTGAGGCATGGTGCACAACCTTTGTCCCTCAGCCCGGCCTGCACTCTTTCCCAGTCCAGGAGCCCTCGGGGGATGTCTGGTGGCCGTCCGGCATCCTTAGCGCTGCGGGGAGGCGGGCCCTGCGCTCCCAGCCTTCAGCCTGGCTTCTGGCTTCTGGCTTCTGGCTTATCAGTGCTCCCCCTGGGGGAGCACACTGACCACCAGGGGGCAGCTCCTGCGTTGAGCGTTTGCACCCTGGTGGTCAGGGCGTGTCACAGTGACCAGCCGTTTTGCCGTTTGGTCAATTTGTATATTACCCTGTTATTATATATAGAATTAAATATATATATTTTTATTGATTTCAGAGAGGAAGGGAAAGGGAGAGACATCAATGATGAGAGAATCGTTGATCAGCTGCCAAGTCTGCAACCCGGGCACGTGCTCTTGGCTGGAATTGAACCCGAGACCCCTTAGCCCCAAAGCTATCGCTCTATCCACTGAGTCACACCAGCCAGAGCAGGCCGCAGCTTGTAAAGGATGAAATGCACCTGTTCGAGGGGAGGGCTGGGGGACGGCGTTTCTGGCTGCGCCCGCTGCGCTGAGCTTGGGGCGAGGGCCCATGAGGAACATTTCTTCGCGTGCATTTTGCTGAACCTGACCTCCCGTTGGCCGCTGGAGCCAGGCTGCCACGGATGTGTCCTCTGTGGGCGGCCACCAAAGCCGGGCCCAGACGTGGGCACAGGCGCCTCTCGGAGACACAGGCACCGTGGGCGGGCAGCCCGGTGGGGCAGCGTGGTGATGGCACTCCCAGCCCCCCTGTCCCTGCAGAGACCCGCAGGCAGCCCCTGCTTGTCTAGCTAGCAGCCTGGCCGCCAGGCCGCAGCTATGAAGATAAAAATGCTGGTAGCCCTTTCCCAGGAAGACTTTGGGTTTCAGATGAGGTGCATTTCCATGTGTGGTCTCTGCTGTGCCCTGGGGGCCGGAAGACCTGTGCTTGCCTGTAGAGGACCCGCGGGCCCAGGAGCACAGCCCGTGGCACCTGAGCTGGTGAAGGAGGGGTCCCTGCAGCAGGTGCAGAGTTCTGCACAGGCGCACGAGGTGCTGGCCAGGGCGCCCGCGGGAGGCGGGGCAGAGTGTGGAGGTGCGCCCGCCTCCGCCCCAGATGGTGCCCGGGAGTCCGGTGTCAACGCCCCGAGGAAGCCAGTGGAACGCTCATGGAGAGACGCCATGGCTCTGTCTGCAGTGTGTCCGTGGGGCTCTGCCAGGAACTGGGTTTGGTGTGTCCATGGGACCAGGAACGGGCTGCACTGGCCTCCACAGCCAGGTGGTCGGGAGGGTCCTGGGGGGCAGCCGCCAGGCAGGGCACCGGGTGCGTGGCAAGCTCCCTCCCCGAGGGGCGCTGGAGCGTGGGGAGAGCGCGGCCCGAGTCCCTGGAGAGGCCGGGCAGCCCTCCGGTGCCTCCTGTGTGGGGGGCCGCTGCTCTGAAGGCAGGGGACACGGTGCCTCTCCTCTGGGGCGGTGGCCGGCCAGGAGGGCTCTCCATCCGTCCAGTTCCCCGGGACCCGTGGTGGCCGGCCAGGAGGGCTCTCCATCCGTCCAGTTCCCCGGGACCCGTGGTGGCCGGCCAGGAGGGCTCTCCATCCGTCCAGTTCCCCGGGACCCGTGAACAGGAGCCCGCGGCCCCAGAGCACGAAAAGGACCGGTGTCTCCCCGTCCCCAAAGTCAGGGTGGCAGAGGGGGTGCAGGCTCCTCTCTGGAGGCCCCTGCGGCCGGTGTGGCCTCCGCCTGCCGGAGGTTCCAGGAGGCCGGAGCCGTGCTCACTAGAAGCCGCCCCTGAGCTGGCGGCTCCTCAGGGAAAGCATACAGTCCGGCTGCCGTGCACAGTGGTGGAGCCTCCACCTACGAACCAGGCGGTCACAGTTTGATTCCATCAGGGCTCATACCCAGGTTGTGGGCACGTGTGTGTGTGTGGGGGGGGGGGGCGCGTGCAGGAAGCAGCCAATCAATGTGTACACTCTCATCGATGTTGACATCTCTCCCTCTACCTTCCTCTTTGAAATAAATAAATAAAAGATAAACACAAGTCCTAGCTAGTTTGGTTCAGTGGATAGTGTTGGCCTGCAGACTGAAGGGTCGTGGGTTCAATTCCTGATCAAGGGCGTGTGCCAGGCTCCATCCCTGGTACCAGTTGGGGTGCACATGGGAGGCAACAAATCGATGTCTCATGCACTGATGTTTCGCTCTTTCTCTCCCTCTGACCCCCTCTCCTGTTCCTTCCTCCCCTCCACTCTTAAAAAAAAAAAAAAATGGAAAAAATATCCTTGGGTGAGGATAAAAACAAACAAAAAGGAAAGTATAGAAGCCTCTCTCCCAGAAGTGGGGGCGCTTTTCAGAGGCTGCCTCTGTGCTGGGCCCCTTTCGGGGAGTCTGTGCCGGCCCTTCAAGCTATTTCTCAGTTCACCAGAGCTTTGGGGTCTCGTGAATGCCAGCCCGGCTGGTTTTGAAAGCGAGATATTATGGGGGCTTATATCTCAGGTGCAGGCTTTAAAAGTTGGGGTGCCAGCCGAAACCGGTTTGGCTCAGTGGTAGAGCGTTGGTCTCGGACTGAAAGGTCCCGGGTTCGATTCCGGTCAAGGGCATGTACATTGGTTGCGGGCACATCCCCGGTAGGGGGTGTGCAAGAGGCAGCTGGTCGATGTTTCTCTCTCATCGATGTTTCTAGCTCTCTATCTCTCTCCCTTCCTCTCTGTAAAATATCAATAAAATATATTAAAAAAAAAGTTGGGGTGCCAGATGTGGGGTTCCGGCCCTTTACTCCTCAGGGAGAAGCTTGGGCTTTGAGTTCCTTCCTGGCTGAGCCCCCCCTGCGCTGGGGAAGCTGATCGTGAGGCTGTGTCTCAGCCTCGCCCGCTGTGTCATTGTGGGGCGTCTCGTTGGTCCGGGTGCAGTTTATTTCAGAAGAAAGTGTTCTGCACTCGCTGGGCGTCCCTGTGGCCGGGGAGCAGGTGAGTTCAAGGTCCTCGTGTGTCTCCATCTTGAACCGGACTCTGCGTTTCTTCTTTTCCTGCTTATAAGGAAAATTACATCAGTTGATTTAAAGAAAAATAGTTTAAAAATACATTTTTATTAATTTTAGAGAGAGTGGAAGGGAGAGAGCAATAGAAACATCAATGAAAGAATCACTGATCGGCTGTCTCCTGCACGCCCCCTACTGGGGATTGAGCCCACAAACCTCGGGCCTGTGTCCTGACTGGGAACCGAACTGGTGACCTCCTGGTGCAGGGGTGGACGCTCACCCACGAAGCCACGCGGCTGGGCCACGTCCATTGATTTTCAAAGGTGGCACCATGTTGCATTCCCAGGACAGTGCCCTTCGTCAGAATGTGGCATGGTTTCTGTATGTCGCTGGATTCGACTTCTGATACATTTTTGAAAACTATTGTTTCTGTGTTCATGAGGGATACTGGCCTGTGGTTGTTATTTTTTTTCCTGAAATAGTTTTGTCCGGTTCTGGTATCAGAGTGAGTAATGCTGGCCGCATGAAATGCTCACCCCATGACAGTATTTCTTTTTTTGTTTTTGTTTTGTTTTTTTGTTGTTGTTTTGTTTCCATGACAGTATTTCTTGTTCTATCCTGGCCTTCATCAACTTGGCATTCTGTGTTTGGCAGATTTTTCCGTGAAGTCAGTCATGAGCTTTGTGTGTGTGTGTGTGTGTGTGTGTGTGTGTGTGTGTACACAAGTGACAGCTCCTTAAAATACAAATGAAAACACACACACACACACACACACACACACACACATATATATATATATATATATATATATATATATATATATGTATATATATACTGGGTGTTCCCACCAAACCACACTTTAACAGTTTATAGCTCAATTGATGTTTCTTTTGAGATTTAAACCATTGGAATTATTAATTATTCAATGTATATACATTTTGGGACTTTACATACACAATTTAAAATATATAGATACCAAATACACATTCATCTATCACAAACGGATTGGCTTAAAATAACACAGATTATTACCTCGGCGTTCTGGAGTTCAGAGGTCCAACCAGCCTTGGGGCTGGAGGGAAGGGGTGGGCTGGGCGGGCTCCTCTCCAGGCGCAGGGAGAATCGCCAGTCTGTCTGTCCCAGCGGCTGGAGGCCCTGCACCTCAACTCCTGGTCCCCTCCCTGCCACGCTGGCCCCGGCCACACGAGGTTTGGTATTCCGGCCTCACCTCTCTTCTGCCTGGACACGGCGGGTGCCCACCTGCACAAGCCAGTGCCCTCTGCACATGAGGGTCACTTATGCAAACTCCCTTTGCCACCTGAGGCCACGTGTGCGCAGATTCTGGGCATTAAGATGTGGACATCCTTTGGGGAGTGGGGTGAGGCATTTTTCTGCTGCTTCAGGTAGTTTCTAAGAAACGCCTGTGTGGTAGGCACAGCAGGTCCTCCTGGTTAGGGTAGGAGGGATGCTCTCCATCGAGGAGTCAGGGAGCTTCCAAACAACGTGCCGCTAGCTGGTCCATCTGGTGCAGAAACGGGAAACCGTTCTGTCTGGATTCTGTGCTCCTGGCTTGTGGTCATGACGCTGGTCCCGCCTCCAGTGGGCTGCAGTGCCTCTCGCGCCCAGTGGGTGGTGCTGTGGGCACAAACTTGCTTCCATGACATTCAAACTGCCCTGTGTTTACATTGCAACGTGACACATTTCCAGCACCTCGGGGTCTAGATTCTTCCTCTCCTCAGACAGAAAGAAAACCTCAGCTGACCCTCCGACAGAAAGAAAATCTCCACTTCAATCCCCGACTGTGTCCCTCACCTGTGACCTGGTTAACACATTCTGTCGTGATCTGAACACACTGGCTTGTTGTCCCCTGATATTTTATAGTCGAATCAGCTCCCCGCTTCCCTCCTGCTCCCCCCCCGCCCGCCCCCTTCAGTGGAGCACCAGGCAGGTCTCCTTCCCTGGCAAAGTCTTTGGGTATTTCTACATTCTTCTTCTTTTAAACCTGGTAACCACGAGTCACACAGCCAGAGATGTCCATAGCGCCCCCCCCCCCCCAATGCAGAATGCACTAACCTCCTGGGTTGATATTTGAAATGAAGGAATGTTTAAAAATCATAAATTTGTTTTTCCCTGTTATCTCCTCCTGCACAGATATCTAAAGCACTCCATCCTGAATCCCCCGGCACGGTGCCTACCCCCACTCCTTGCTTCTGGTAGCAGTTCTGCTAGCCTGACACTCACCGGCTTCCCTCTTATATCTACCTCCCCCCTCCCCCACTTCCCGGTCCCACTGTGAACCTGTGTCCAGAATGACCCTATTTGGACTACATAAATGACCTCTTTTTATTAAAGAAAAATTCCTTATTTTTATCAAAACAATGACGACATCAGAGTAAAACGTCCAATAGCCCGAGAGTATAAGGAATAGAAGCCCGACCCCTTCCCTTCCCCAAGCCCACGGGGCGGGTGTCACAGGCCTTAGACGTTGTGATTGTTTCCATGACAATGTTCTCCAGGCCTTTCTGAGTGCTGTGTGTGTCTCTATGGGCCGCTGCCCCACTCGTTCAGGTCTCCCCGCTGGCTTCCTGCTGCAGTGGGTGAGAGTAAGCCCCTCACCGCCCAGGCCTCTCAGCACCCTGCTTACCCCTCAGTTCCTCCCACGTTACACGTTTACTTCCTGTTCCAACAGCTGTGGAATCAGACCCTCCCTGGACCCCACCTGTGGACAGGGGAGGGCATGGGGACTCTGTCCTTCATGTTTCCTCACCCCTTTCTTCTGCCAGCGCTCATCACCGTAGCTTTGTGTTTAAAAATTTTTTTAAATATGGTTTTATTGATTTCAGAGAGGAAGGGAGAGGGAGAGAAGAGATAGACATTAATGATGTGAGAGAACTTATCTAGTTCTGAACAGGAACTGCGTGTGGCGGACAGAAACTCAGAGTCCGCAGGAGCCACCGCCATGGCACTCTCATTCCCTTTGTTTGAAACGATGACCACAGCCAGACGGGCGATGGTGATTAGAGCCACATCCAGCTTCAGAGACCACAGTCACTTTGCCGTCTCAGAGCGTAGCTGCCCCGGAGATGCTCTGCTTGTGGGACGCATTCTTCTCTGCTGAGGAGGATTCACAGTCCCATGGGGGCCAGGCTGGCGGCGTGTCCAGGACTGGACGAACCCGTCTTTGGGGCTGGGCTGGGATGGATTACCCCCTGAAGACTAAGCTCCTAAAGGTGCCAGAGAGGCGGGGGTAAGGGGGGCTGGGGTGCGGAGAAGAGAAGAGGCAGAGAGAGGGGGAAGGAGAGGGAAAGGGGAGGAGAGAGCGATCCAACATCAATAAGCTTTTGTAGAATTTTTGAATCTGCCATTTAGAACACGATGATTGTCTCAGCATGGCTAAGCATGTGCCGTTTCTGAAGCACACGCTGTGTTTTTAGCACATACTGGGTGGAAATGGGGAGCCTGGGGAGGGCTGGCTTGAGGGGGAGGGGCCTGAGGGGGAGGGACTGCTGGGCCCAGGACAGCCGGGGTGTGGTGTAGGGAGGAGCAGGAGGTTCTGCACTCCTTGCGGCCAGGATGCTGCCTTGGGAGACACCTGCCATCCCAGACTCGGGAGAGGCCTTCCGAACTGCCTGCCCGATGGATCCCCTCCTCTACTGGCCACCAGCCCTTGGCTCTGCACTGGTTCTCCTGACTCAGTTTCCTCGTGTGTAAAGGGAGGATGCGTGAAAGGACACGAGTTAACATTTTAGAGGTGCGCTGGGCAGAGTCAGTGCTGCACATGAGAGTGTTTAACCCCTGCTCTCCCCCAACTGCCCTCCCCTGCAGGCCTGGGAACCGCTCCCCCCCCCCACAACTGCCCTCCCCTGCAGGCCATCTTGTGTCCACATAGAGGCAGCCATCTTTGACCACATGGGAGCGGACATATTGTGTCTTGGAGTGATGGTCAATTTACATATTACCCTTTTATTAGATAGGATATACAGATCTTTGTTAGGAGATAAAAATTGCATGTTATTTTAACAGTGAGGGTTTCATATGAAGAATTAAACTAGGTAAAAGGATTTTTTAAAACTAGAACAACAGATTAAAGAATAAGGTGTTAGAAACTAGCACGCGAGGAAGCAGCTGGAGGGGGGGCTGGAGAACAAAGGACAGAGGAGGGAACTTGGGAGATTAGCATTAGAACTTGGGAGGAGGGCCCCAGAGCTGACCCGCAGGCCTCTGAGCAGAGGCTGTGCCTCAGCTGCACAGGCCCCTCTGACCACAGGCAGGAAGTCGGGCATCGCAAAGGGAGGCTTTGTGCCCCTGCTGGTCCCTGAAAGGCACAGTGACACCTTGTTCTTCAAAGGCTGGAAGATCTCCAACGTGAATTCAACTGCTTCTATGAAATGAAGCGTCACTCTCACTGTGAAACCACAACAAGAGCCCAACTAAGCAAACAGGAGGCGCTCCCTGCCTGGCTCTGGGAATTGCAGTCCTCTCTGAAGGATGAAACAGTGGGGGCCGGAGACTGGGAGGCCAGGGCGCGGGCTTATTGAAGAGGAGAGTGCCACTGCCGGCTGCTTCCAGAGGAGGGGTTCAGGGGCAGGGGTTCAGGCACCTTTTAAGGGAGGAAAGAGAGGGGATGAGGCTGAGGGCACTCAGCACACGCTGATTGGTGGTTTCATGTAAGGCCTATGATTAGGGGCCTAGGGACTTAGGAATCGGGGGCTTAGGGTGTTTGGCAGGTGCTGATTGGTGGTTCAGTGCTCAGGAATGTCCGGCTGCAGGTGGGGTTTACGTCATTCTCTGTCCATCAGTTGGAGGAAGGGTTCTGCGACCATTCCTCCATGGGGGCCAGGTTCCGTGGCTTTTCCTCTAGTGGGCAGGTTCCGTGGCCTCTCCTCCTGGGGGGCAGGTTCCGTGAAATCAATAAAATACACTTGAAACCATGTCCTGCTTTCCTGAGCCTGGGAAGCTATGCTTTATTCCCCGGGACAGGCCTGGGGGAGGGCAGGGCTGCTTGACCTGCAAGCTTCCTTCAGGCGCGTATGTTGCCCGCCTGCCTTGGGGGACCCAGAGGGCGCCATGTGCTCCCCCTGCTTCCTGCAGCCCTGCCAGCAGGGGGTGTGTGAGAGCAAGTTGTGAGCCTGCACACTAGGTCAGCAGGCTCCCTTTAGTTATGCAAGGGTGATGTCTACTTGCGAAAATCTACGTGTGCAATTCATCACTGTAAAATATTAATGAGGGAGAGTAAATTTTTCAGCTAATACAGAAAACGCACTTGCTATGGCACAACAGTTATTTTAAAAAATGTAAAACTAAGTTAGGAATGCAAGGGAGCTTCCATGGGTGCTACACGTGGTTTTATTGAACCTCAGCCAACATTCCACTTGCCCTCTTACAACCATGCGATGATAACAGGTAATAGAGCCACGGACACATGCACTCAGTGCCACTGGCCTGCAGGACCGACCGGGGATAGGAACCGGCTCTGTGGCTGTGCAAGAGCGTCTTGGGTGAGATGCTCACCTTGGGGGAGGCCTGAGAAAGGCTGCAGACGCCTGCGAATCAGAATGAACACATGCAGCCAACTGATTCCTCTACACCAGCTGGCGGTCAGCAAACTCAAATATCAACAGCACAACGACTGACATTTCTTTTGAGAGCCAAACTTTTTAAACTTAAACTTCTTCTAATGCCACCTCTTTAAAAATAGACTCGCCCAGGCCGTGGCATTTTGTGGAAGAGTCACACTCAAGGGGCCAAAGAGCTTCATGTGGCTCGAGAGCTGCGGTTTGCCAACCACTGCTCTACACCAACAGGAACCCATAAAAACACAGCCAGACTGAGCCACCATTGGTGAGCAAGTACGACTTTAATACAGCAAAGAACTTATTTACCAAAGAACACTACAACTCCAAGCAGTGTGAAAGCATTGTGAAAAGTAGAGAAGGTGGCTGAGCAGAGAGTGATACAAGGGGTCCCAGTCAGGCCACGGACTGCGCTGGTGCACGTATCTGTGCACTGGGCCTCCAGTTATTCATATAAAGAGGCGCTCACACACACAAGCAGAGACATGTAAACGCTGCCATGAAAAGTGGAGGTGGGATTCCTACTTCCACCCGGCTTCCACAGACGTGAAGATATTGTGTCATAGATTCTGTCCCAACTTCTGGTTGTTTCAGCCTTCTTTAGTGTTTTTCAATAAATATTTATCATTTTCTCATACATTTCTTGTATATTTTAAAATATATTCTTCTATTACTATTCTAAACAGTACTTCTTTATAAATTACACAGCCTGTCTCTTTGTTATTGCTATATAGAAATGTAGTTGATTTAAAAAATCAATCTCATTGCTAAGATCTTTTATTTATTCTAATAACTGATCTGTATATTTTATTTATTATTTTTAATCCTCACCTGAGGATGTTTTTCCATTGAATTTTGAAGAGAGTGGAAGAGAGATGGAAAGACAGAGGGAAATATTGATGTGAGAGAAACACACCAATTAATTACCTCCTGCACGTGCCCTGACCAGGACCTGGGCCAGAGAGGAGCCTGCACCCAAGATATGTGTCCTTGACTGGAATCGAACCCGGGACCCTTCTGTACACAGGCTGATTCTCTATCCACTGAGCCAAACTAGCTAGGGCTTCTCTGTGTATTTTCAAGTCTTAGGTAGTTGAACACACCTGCCAGTCTGTGACAGTTCATCCTTCTCTTACTTGAATATTTATTTCTGACTTTAAATCTCCATGTCCTATTGTTATTCTTCAGTTCCCCTCAATAGGCAATCATTTAATGTCAACATCAATTTTCTGCATAGACAACCATATCTTTAGAGATCACAACAATTTAGTTTATACCTTTCCAGCTCTAATACCTCTTTTTTTCCCCCTAGTCATTTATTGCTGGCTAGGACCTCTGTGGTCACATTGAATAGAAGAGGCGTGGAGTGCTTCTTACATTCCTTTTTGAATTTTAGAAAATAATTATAATGTGTCATCACTGGATATGAGTTTATCATCGGTTTTTATTAGGGATAGATACATGCTTATCAAGTTGAAGAAATTCTTGTCTCTTACTGGATGTTAAGAGTTTTATCAGGAAGAAAATGTTGAATTCACCGAATGCTGTTTTGTGTCTACAGAGATTAATTCTGCTCAGGTGCTGAAAATGCACATCGGTGTTCTGAAGTCAAGTCCCCCCATGCAACTGTAGGTAATCCTGACTGACCACCTTGTATGGGATTTGGCTTTCTGCTGTTGTGTTGAGGATTTCTACACCAATATCCATGGGCTTGAGGAGTTTTTTATTTCCTCTATTATACTTGTTTTGCTTTTGGTGTAAGGTTTGTACCAGAGTAGAATTATCTGTTTACTGTCTGTCTAGACAGTCTCTCTGGTATATTATTTTCTTTGTGGGAAGATTTTAAATTACTGACTCAATGCCTTTAATGGCTCGTTGTGTGTTCACTTGTGTCATTGCTTATTGAGCCCATTTTGGTAAATTATATTTTCTGAAAATGAATTTCATCTAAATGTTTATATTTATTAATACAATTGCAAAACTTTTCTTATTAGGAAAACACTGAATTGAACAGCTGGTGATGATATTAAATAGGCTATACATTTCTCTGAGTTCGAAATTTAAACTGGGACATTTTGCTACAATTAAATTAAGTACAATATTTAAGAAATATTTATAAAATTCTCCCTTCCATTTGGAGGCTTGCAAGATTATTTCTCAGGAAAAAAAATATTGAGAGACCAAAACAAGATGGCGGCCTAGGTAGTCTCCTAAGATGCCACCTCATCATCAATTTGGAAAAAAACAACAGCTAAAATCGAAAGGGATCACATCAGATCCACAGGAAAGCTGGCGGAATGGGATGGCTACAACTAGAGACAAAGCAAGGCGCCGCTGCTGCCATGTGGAGTTTAAAACTACGGTGGAACCGGACCTGCCGGAGCCTCCGCCGCCGCCACCGCGAGTGAAGGAAGCCCACCGAGAGCAGAGCTTGCTCCGCCCCGGGCCCAGGGAGTGGGCCTTCCCGGCCGGCCCGCCGTGGGAGCGAGGGAGCCGATGCCAGGCACCTTCTGCTCCTGCCAGGAATGAGACACCTTTGAGCACGGTCTTCCCGCCCGCAGCCATATCAGCCCGGCTTCTGCACCTGCTGTGCTGGCGAGGAGCTGGCGCAGCGCCTTCCGTTCGCGGCCCTGGCGAGTCCTTTGTCCACTGCCACATGGCCGGGCTGGAGCTTCTGCTGCTGCTGCCTTGTGGATTTTGAAACTACAATGGAGATTGAGCCACTGTTGCCGCCATGAGTGAGGGAAGCCCACAGAGAGCAGAGCTTGCTCTGCCCCGGGCCCAGGGAGTGGGCTGCTTTGGAGCTTGGCCTCCGCATCTGCAGCCGTTCCGCTCCCGCCCAGAAGACACTCCTTGGAGCGGGGTCTCCCCGCCCACAGCTGTCCCAGCCAGCGCACCGTGCTAGCGAGGAGTTGGCGCAGCACCTCCCGTTAATGACCCTAGTGCCGCACGGGGCCGTGTGCCCCAGGTGAGCCGTGTGCCCCAGGGGGGCTGGGTGTCCCGGGAGAGCCGTGTGTCCCATGGGGCCATGTGCTCTGGGTGAGCCGTGTGCCCCAGGGGGGCTGTGTGTCCCGGGTGAGCCGTGTGTCCAATGGGGCCGTGTGCTCTGGGTGAGCCGTGTGTCCCAGGGGGACCGTGTGTCCTAGGGGAGACATGTGCCCTGGGGGAAACATGTGCCCCGGAAAGCCGTGTGCCCCGGGGAAGCGGTGGGACCCGGGGGGGGGGGTGAACCAGAGGAGGAGCGGATTCTATTCGTGTGTTCCTGAGATAGTCACTATAAAACAAGCAGATTGTCAAATGACAGCGGGGAGGGGAAGGAGACCTGGGGGAGATAAGAGATCAACGGAAGGACTGGTATGCATGCATATAAGTACAACCAACAAACACAGAACTCTGGGGAGGGAGGGCATGAACCGGAGGGGGGGGGGCTATGGTAAGCTATGTACACATATAATACCTTAATAAATTTTTTTAAAAATGTAAAAAAGAAAGAAATATTGAGTCACAGCCTTTACCAGATACCCAGCTTTCCCCCCTAATTTATTATATATATGTTTCTAGCTCTCTATCTCTTTTTCTTCCTCTCTGTAAAAAATCAGTGACCCTCAGCCACTGAGCCACACTGGCACAGCCCTTTTGGTTTCTCTTAAGCCTCACAAAATAACATATTACAAAACTATAATCTAGCTATTTTTAAATTACTTATTCATTTTCTCTAACATAATGCAAATACTGTGTTATACCAAGACACATATCTAACCAGGATAATGCCTTATATTTCCTTTCTCATGTATTATCTCATTAGATCTTTTAGCTTTATTTTGTTTTTCTGCTTAAAATTCACACTTCAGTTGTAAAATCTGAAGTCATTTTGAAGAGAGACTTGGGGAATTCCCTGAGGATAGTTTGCCTAAAAATTCATCAGTTCCACATCAACAGGGAGGAATTTCAAATTCACAATTGTGTGAAAGGATACAAAAGAATACGGACCCTCGTTCCATTTAGATAAAGCACAAAAACAGGCAGAGCCAAATGTCCTGATTAGTGGAGAATGCATGTGTGGGCACATAGGAAGTAGAAGCGAGGCATGGATACGGAAAAGTTACGGAGAAGGTGCTCTGTGGAGTGAGGAGAGGAAAGACTGGGAGTTAGGGCACACAGAGGGACTCCAAAATATCAGCAAGGTTAGTTTGTTTCTTTTAAAATGTATACATTTTATTGATTTTTTACAGAGAGGAAGAAAAAGAGATAGAGAGCTAGAAACATGGATGAGAGAGAAACATTGACCAGCTGCCTCCTGCACTCCCCCTACTGGGGCTGTGCCCACAACCAAGGTACATGCCCTTGACCAGAATCGAACCTGGGACCTTTCAGTCCGCAGGCTGACTCTCTATCCACTGAGCCAAACTGGTTTCGGCGGCAAAGTTTGTTTCTTAAGTGGATAGCATGTGTGCGTGCACATTTTATTTCTATTACTATTCTTTTAAATATACACTTATGTAAAAAAAAAATCATCAGTTCATTCCTAAAGAACCGAACTCTGAAGTGCCCGCCTGACTTAGAGTCTGGTTCTTCAGGCTCTGGAATGACTTGTGACACTGACCCGGATCCCTGAGGGAGAGGGTGGGGTGGCTCACTGTGTGGCCTGCTCAGATGCACGTGTGCACTCTGTGTTCCTCTGCTCCTGAGAATAACGCAATGGTGGATTTTTAAGACTGTCCCATCTGTTTTATGAAAGCAGTGTCGGTGGAAGTGGGGCTGTTGAGGTTCTGCTGGAAGAACCATTTGAGGAGGCCCCTCAGGAGGATGAGATGCGATAGAAGCTGTGTTCCCATCAAGTTCCACTCCTGGGTTTTCAAAGTCCCACGTCCCTTTGCCCAGCTGTGGAAGAGGTGCCCCTGGGGTTTCAGTAAAGCTGGAAGCAAAGCCAGGTCCAGCGTGTCCTCCCCATGTTGGAGCTGGGTCCAGGTCAGCGTCAGGCTAGTGACAGGCCATGGGTCCACTGTGGGTGGGCCATCTGGGGAATGCCAGGAAGCCAAGTGTGAGCCACCAGCCAAGCTTGCCAAGAGGAGCCAAGAGCTAAGAGAGTTGTTTAGGGGATTATATATCCCAAATCTTCCTGCACTTGCAGTGGCCACGCCCATTCTGACCAACCATCTCTGTCCCCAGGTGTGACTGACAGCAAGTATCTTCCCTACTCATCTCACTGTACTGCACATGCATCTACCTTCCCCTTGTCCAGTCCCCTCCCCCAGTGTTTTGCAGGAAACACGCCTATAAGGTCTGGACTTCCCTTTGTCTTTTCCTATCCTCCTATATAATAAAGGCCTAATATGCAAATGGACCAAATGGTGAATGACTGGTCACTATGACATGCACTGACCACCAGAGGGCAGATGCTCAATACAGGAGCTGCCTCCTGGTGGCTAGTGAGCTCCCACAGGGGGAACACGGTTCAGTCACAAGCTGGGCTGTGGCTGGAGTCTCTCCTGCCTCTGTAGCAGTGCTAAGGATGTGTGACTGTTGGACATCCCCCAAGGGCTCCCAGACTGCAAAAGGGTGCAGGCTAGGCTGAGGGTTCCCCTGTCTCCCCCTCCCCCACAAGTACACAAATATCATGCATTGGGCCTCTAGTATATAATAAAAGCATAATATGCTAAGTGTCCAACCAACCAGTCACTATGACATGCACTGACCATCAGGGGGTAGATGCTCTGACCAGTAGGTTAGCTTACTGCTGGGGTCTGGCCTATTGGGACTGGGAAAGAGGGCCAGATACACCCTGGAGTCCCTCCCACAGTCCCTCCTTAGATGCCAGGCCCCAATTGTTCCCAATTGGGACTGGGCAAGACAACCCCGATCACCTCGGCCAGGTCGAGGGACCCCATCCATGCACAAATTCGTGCACCAGGCCTCTAGTTATTAATAATTAGCTAATTACAACAGTACCCAAAGCACTGTAGTCTCCAGCTCGGTGTTCCTAAGCACACCTTTGGAAACCCTTTCCTTAGCAGTGGGCCACAACCATATTGTGATTCAACTACACTAATTCATTTATTTGCTGTTTATTTTTTAGAATGTTACTATTGAAGGGCACTGGGGTTACAGAAGTTGATGGACTTTACTCCTTGCTTCAGTTACGGCTCACTGTGGAAATCTGGTAAGTCAGGTGTGGCGGTCCTGTGAAACGAGGACTATAAATCAATACACATCGGGTATTACAGGAGATGATCAGGCCACAGGACCTGGGACCCCAATCTTTAGCACCAAGAATAAGACGAAAGCTAATCTGGAGAGCCAGTAAGAATTAGGGGGAAAAACACTCCAGGCAAAGGGAACAGAATAGGCAAAGATCGGGAGGCCCGGTACCACGTAAAGAATTGAACGTGATGAGAGAAGCGTGGATACGAGGGTAAGAGAAGAGGCCAGAGTCCCGGATCACACCTGGGCCAGATCCTAAAGGCCTGGATGCTTTTAGAACCACAGGAGGATTTTATGCAGGGAGATAAGAACATTAGGGTTTCATTTTAAAGATCTTTCTGGCCACCCATCCCACATCACCGCCGAATTCCAAGTCTTGCTTGGGTGCTCTCGCTGGCAGCATTGAGGCTGCTGCTCAGCCGGCAGTTACCAGGACCTCTCTGGCATTCATGGTCCGAGTGAGACCTTGTTTCCAACAAGACTCAGGGTGCTTCCTTCCCCAGGTAGGAAGGCAGCATGGAGTTAAAAGTCTTAGCATCAGCTTGGGCCAATACTCATCACGGGTGTCAAACGCCCGGAGGGTGGCAGAGGCCTGGATGAGCAGTCGAAGTCACAGCGGAGGAGGTGCCTGGGGCAAGGGGAAGGCGGTAGCCATGGGGGAGAAGTATCTCGGGGGTGTTGATGGTGGCCGTGGCCCCACGGACCTGGTTCTCCCCTGGTCACTGCAGAGCACCCAGTGGGGCCACAGCCGGTGGGAGCAGTGCAGTTGGCGAACAGAGAGGGACAGACAGGGTGTGGGAGACAGGATGCAGGGTTCAGGACGATGCTGGCTGTGGTTTTGCTGCCAATATTGCATTATCTGGGTGGTAGCTTTATCTGTTTGTTATAGTGGCATGGTCCGTTATGACGTTCCCAGCATAGAAAAGTCACAGTACAGTAAGCAGCCTCTCAATTCCACCCTCTAGTAAAAAAGCTTAACATTTGGTCAATGTTTTGTGACTATTACCTTAGACCCGTGGTTGGCAAACTGCGGCTCACGAGCCACATGCGGCTCTTTGGTTCCTTGAGTGTGGCTCTTCCACAAAATACCACGGCCTGGGCGAGTCTATTTTGAAGAAGTGGCTTAAGAAGTTTTAGTTTAAAAAATGTGGCTCTCAAAAGGAATTTCAATTGTTGTACTGTTGAAATTTGGCTCTGTTGACTCATGAGTTTGCCAACCACTGCCTTAGACTTTTCTTTATGTGTGTGTGTACATGCACACACACACACACACACACACACACACACACACATTCCTCAAACAACAGCTATGTAAGTAGAAATAGTTTTAGGAAAATGGATTCATATCAAGCATGTGATTTGCCTATTTTTTATTTATTTACAAAAGTTAATCCTCACCCAAGGATATTTTTCCATTTTTTGTTTTTTGTTTTTGTTTTTTGAGAGTGGGGGAGAGAGAGAGAAAAAAAACCATTGATGTGAGAGAGACACATCAATTGGTTGCCTCTGCATGGGTCCTGACTAGGGCTAGGGACCAATCCTGCAATAGAGGTACATGACCTTGACCGGAATTGAACCCAGGACACTTCAGTCCAAGGGCCAACACTCTATCCACTGAGCAGCCAAATTGGCTAGGAACTCATTAGTCAATAGAGCCAAATATCAACAGCACAATGATTGAAATTTCTTTTGAGAGCCAAATTTTTTAAACTTAAACGTCTTTTAATGCCACTTCTTCAAAATAGACTTGCTCAGGCCATGGTATTTTGTGGAAGAGCCACACTCAAGGGGCCAAAGAGCCGCATGTGGCTTGTGAGCCGCAGTTTGCTGACCACGGGGTTAGGGCATCAAACATATGATTTAAAAAATAAAAAAATATCGCCGAAAGCAGTTTGGCTCAGTGGAGAGAGCGTCGGCCTGCGGACTGAAAGGTCCCGGGTTCGATTCTGGTCAGGGGCATGTACCTTTGCTGCGGGCACATCCCCGGTAGAGGGTGTGCAAGAGGCAGCTGGTCGATGTTTCTCTCTCGTCACCGTTTCTAGCTCTCTATCCCTCTTCCTTCCTCTTTGTAAAAAATCAATAAAATATATAAAAAAAATAAAAATATCAAATTTAACTTTAATTGAATGGGACAGTAATTGCAAGAATTATTGAACTTCAGATGTATCTTTCTTCACTCATAAGAATGTGGGAGTTAAGTTTTTTTTTACGTACCACATAACTGTCAAACAATAAAGTTTTACAAATAAGTTTGGTTTTTCACACCACCAAGCTTGACCAAAGTGGATGGGAGAGTCGGTGAGTGTTCTTTGCGGAAAAATACATTGATCTGGGGATGAGTTTCTGACCCCATTGGGCTTGGCTGAGCCATTTCATCGTGTGTACCTGACTGATTTATATATTAAACAAAACAAAACAAAAAAAACAAACAAAAAAACAGAACAGGGAGAATGAGCAGGGTTCACCTTGATGACTTCTGAAATTACTTCCCATTTTGGACAATGGTGTAGGGTTTGCAGTAGACAAACGTAGGAGAACTTAGTCTGCAGTCTGCTCTGTCCCTCAGGAACCTGACCTCAGCGCGCCCCTAACTGGCTTTATTCTGTAAGCTCGCCGCAGCTGCTCCGCGCCCCTGCTGTTTCGCCTCGCAGGCCACATGCTTTGTACCTGACATTCCAGGAAAATCTAATTTAGAAAAAGCATTTCCACTGCCAAGCTCCTTCATCTGAGCAGGCCTCTGGCTGATAGGAGGAAGCCGAGCGCTGGTGCCTGGAGAACTTGGGAGCAGTTTCTGATGGAAAGACTGCTGATCCCGTTGAAGAGGCACTTTGGGTGAATGGTTTATAGTAGTTGTGTGTTTTGTCCCCCCTCCCCCCCTAAACAGCCCATTGCACATTTTATCATTTTGTGGTTCCCTCACAACTCAGGCTCCATTCATGACCAGCACAACCTCAGTTCCACGACCAACAGCAGATCATGGTCAGAAAGACAGGCGGACAGGCCTGCGGGTCTGCATGCATTTCGAAGTTATTTTTAGACCGATACTATTTTTTCCATCACTGGCATATGCTGCATAGAGAGCCTCACAAACCCTTAACATTCCTGATTAGGGAGGCTGGCAGTTATTCTGGAGCATCCGCACAGGGATTGCCTGCCAATACCCAAACTGAGGCCCAGGAGGAGAGCCGGAGGAGCTGACCTCGCCGGCCGGAGTCCGCCACGCAGACCCCGGCCCTCCAAACAGAGAGTCTGCTCAGGACACGGGCAACGGGACTAGAAAATAAGGTTTGGAATCACCACTTTGCTCTTGCTTCTGGCCTGCACGTATTTAAAAGCACCGTGGTCCGCCCTGGCTGGTTTGGCTCAGTGGACAGAGCATTGGCTTGTGGTCTGAAGGGTCCCGGGTTCAGTTCCGGTCAAGGGAACGTGCCCAGGTTTCTGGCTGGATCCCCGGTAGGGGGCATGCAGGAGGCAGCCGATCAATGATTCCCTTTCATCACTGATGTTTTTCTCTCTCTCTCCCTCTCCATTTCTCTCTGAAATCAATGCAAATTTCTCTCTGAAATCAATGCAAATACACACACACACACACACACACACACACACACACACACTGCGGTCCCATCGCCATGGTCCTGCCTCGGAGGGCCCTGCTCTTGCCCTGGGGGAGGTCTTACCGCTGACTCCGGTGATGAGCTCCAGCCCAGGCTGCCGCTTTGTTTATTTAACTTGATTCTTCACCTTGACAGTCTTCGCCATGTGTGGCCTTTGCCTGGAAGGTGAGCTGTCTCTGGAACTTCCCTGAGCCGGCGGGGCTGCCTGGGAAGAGGCAGTCCCTGTTCCAAGGTTCCTTCTCAATTCCCAGCCCCCACCTATGGGGTCACAGCTTCTGACTGGGCCCTGACCCCCTGGTGTGGTGGCTGCTGGCAGGGAGGCTCACAGGGACCTGTTGGGCTTGGAAAGCCTGATGCTCCGGCCTCTCCCAGACGGTCTGACTCAGGGGCTGGGGGAACCGCCTCGGTGGGATCCTGGAGAGACACGGGGTACTGGGGGAAGGGGAGAGGAGGGAAGAGGGTGGGTATCTCTTGGATCCCAGCAGGACGCTCTGTGGGCCAGGAGAGATGTTGCCACACCTTTAGAGGAGAGTTAAGAGTTAGAGGAGTTCAGTTTATCGACTCCAACATTTTCATTTAAAGCTGAGAAAACAAGTTCAGGACCGCCCGTGGACTAGCCCGAGAAGGTGTGCCAGTAAATGGCACAGCCAGGCTCTCCGGCCCCCAGTTCCTGGGTTTTCAGTGACACGTTCCTCCTCAGACTGATGGGGGAAATGAGGTTCCGCGTGTAGAATGGAAAGAGAAGTGGGGGTGTGCCCTCCCCCCCAGTTCTCAGAGCCCTTCTTATAGCCACGTCTGCACTCGGACCGGGAAGACTCAGAGACGGGTCTGCTGTGCAAGTGTGTGCCTGACGTTTTGACTAGAAAGGGCAAGACATGTATTAAATCACTCTTTTGATTATTTGGGAAGCAAAGTCTTTATTAACACCACCTAATAAAGCTTCTGTCTGTCTTTGTCCCGATAGAATTCCCTTTGTTTCCAGGTGAGAATGCCTTCAGAACGACAGGGCGGGGTGAGGTGGGGCGGGCGGGAGCGTGGCTACACAGACCTTCTGAGATGCCTTCGGGGGCCACTCGGCCGTCTTGGAGGAAGCGGGGGCTCCTGGGACCGAGGGGGACTCCCGGGATTCCTGGAAAAGTTACTGTGGGGAGCCTGTGACACGGGGTGCCCTGTCCCTCAAAGCACAGGAACCGCTAAATTCCACGGGACAGCCTGCTCCTGGGAAGTGGGGGGCACCTGCCACATGGTTTCTTCTAGATGCCAGCTGGTGCCCCTCCCCTTCTCCAGAACAGATTGGGGGTCCCAGGAGTTGTGTCTCCCTGAGTCGCAGTGGCAGAGCCCAGGGCAGTGGGTCTGGGTCCCGGACGGACTCCCAGCCAACTTCTTGCCTTGTCTCGGGCCCCATGCGACATCCTGTTCTCAGGTGGTCAGGGAGGGACTTCCGTTCCTCCTGTCCCTGGCGTTTGGCCCAACACGTGAGGCAGGCCCCACCCCAGCTTTCGGCTGCCTGTGAGGTCCTGAGCCCATGCGTGGGCACTGTGCTTACTCTCTGAAACCACTGTCCGGACTCGCAGGTCCAGGCGCTGAGTGGCCGCTGTGCACACCGTGCTTCACCTTGCCCCTGGTCCTGCCAGGGTAGTGCCTGCTCCACGGGCCACAGATGCTATGTGATAAGTGCTCGTTTACAAACAGCGGCACCTGCCATAGAGTGTTACCTGTGCGTGTCCCGGGATGCACGACAGGGAAACCTGCATCTGCGGGGATGAAGGAAAGGCCTTTGAGGGAATAACATCGAGGTGCCGTCTGAATGCTGTGGAGGAGGCAGGGGAGGAGCAGTGCGGGAGGTCTGGAGCTGGGTGGGGCTTGCTGTGTTGAAAGATGGGGTGGCTGGGTCCTCAGGCTTCACTGAGATGGGGGGGTATATAGGGAGGGTAGGGCTGTAAGAGAAATCTGAAGAGGTTGGGAGAGATGGAAGAATTCAGAAGAGTGGGTGTGTTGTTATTTTGTGATGAGCCATTTGCTCCTTGACTTATTTCATTAGGTTTATTCTCTTATTTATTCTTTTATTCTCAGACAGATACCAGATGACTCCTTTGTAGGACACCACACTCTGAGCTGCATTTGTGTCTTTCCTTGGTGCTGTGACAAGGGAGAGAGTCGGAGGCATTATTGCCTTTGGCCTGTGGTCTGTGCACCGGGTGAGACTGATGTCTGAGTTGTCTGCCGGGTAGTTTAGGTGACTCACTGAGCCTTCAACTCAAATTATTCTTTTTAAAAAATATATATTTTATTGATTTTTTTACAGAGAGGAAGGGGGAGGGATAGAGAGCTAGAAACATTGATGAGAGAGAATCATCGACCAGCTGCCTCCTGCACACCCTCCACTGGGGATGTGCCCGCAACCTAGGTACATGCCCTTGACTGGAGTTGAACCTGGGACCTTTCAGTCCACAGGCTGATGCTCCATCTACTGAGCCAAACAGGTCTCGGCTCAAATTATTCTTAATTGCTATGATTTTTGGGTCTGTAGGAAAGTCACAGGATGGAAAATGAAGTAAAAAAGCCGGGTAAGAATCAATAAATTATTATCTGACTAGAGGCCCAGTGCATGAATTTGTGCACCCGTGGGGTCCCTCGGCCTGGCCTTCAGGAAAGGGCCAAAATCAGCTTTCCAAAATCCTCTGAGGGGTCCCAGATTGTGAGAGGATGAAGGCCAGGCTGAGGGACTCCACCAATGCATGATCAGGGACAGGGAGGGAGGCAGGAGGTTGGCCAGCAGGGAGGAACCATGGGAGGGCTCTAGGATGTGTTGGGCCCTTTTTGTTCAGTCTTGATCAGCTGTACCCCAGCAGCAAGCTAACCTACTGGTCAGAGGGTCTGCCTCCTGGTGGTCAGTGCATGTCATAGCAAATGGTGGAGCAGCCAACTGTCTTCCCCCTGGTGGTCAGTGGACGTCATAGTGAGTGGTTTAACAGCCTTAGCATATCCTTAACATATTATGCCTTGATTGGTTGAACCGATGACCAGACAACTAGACACTTAGTATATTAGGCTTTTATTATTTAGGATTTGTGAGACTATCATCTCAAGATTCTCCAGGAAGCATTTGCTTTTGACTCACTTTGATGTTAAATCACTAGGACAGGGCACACTGCAGGTGTGTTTTTCTACTTATAGTCGTGGCTTTAACTTACCTTCAGTGGTTGTGCTTCCATTTCCTGAATCCTGTGCACTTGATGGGGATACAGAGAAAGCCTGTCCTGGGAATCGGGCCTGGTGCTGCCTGGAGGCCCCAGTGGGCCAGTGCCGGCACAGAACCTGCAGGTGGGGAGAGGCTGGTAGGAACAGGAGCTGGAGACACAACAGGCTTGTGTCTCACTCTCTGCAGGCTTCAGGCAGAGCGGACGTGGCTGGAGACAGGCACAGCTGAGGAACAGTCTCACCATCCTCTCCCCAAGGCTTCCCTGTCCCCTCTTTGTTCTCACTTACTTATTCTTAAAATATAACTTTGTTGATTTCAGAGGGAGAGAAAGAAACATCAATGATGAGAGAGAATCATCAACCAGTTGCCTTCTGCACCCCCTTACTGGAGATTGAGCCCACAACCTAGGCACGTGCCCTGACCTGGAATTGAACCATGACCTCCTGGTTCGTATGTCAATGCTCAACCACTGAGCTGGGCTCTTTGTTCTCATGTAAAGACCCAGGTTTTTATTCTAGTGACAAAAGTGTCCGATCAGGAGAGAACTCGTCTTTCCACCACACCCTGAGCTGTGCAATCCCCTGAGCAGATGAACGGCTGTGTCTAACCCTCACCCTCCATGCACGGGACTGCACCCCGTTTGCCCACACGAGGGTGTCAGTCTCATAAAATGTCTTCTCTGTCACCCACTGTTCCTCTCTAGGACCCTCCCATACAACAAGCAGCTCTGATTTTCTGTCTTTTAAAAACACATTTCCTTGGCCACCAGCGTCTTCTCTAACTTCTTCTCATGGTCTTGGAAACGTTTCAAAGGAATTTTTTAATTTAAAAAATACGAACGCTTCACGAATTTGCGTGTCATCCTTGTGCAGGGGCCACGCAATCCTCTCTGTATCGTCCCAGTTTTAGTGTTGGTGCTGCCCACGCCAGCACCGCAGCCGCTTTCCAAAGCAGGAAGGTGGCCTGGCTTTGCAGGGCGGCAGCTGGTGTGGCACCCATCCCCACAGCTCAGTGAGTAGCAGCTGCTCCCAGCAATCCTGTTCAGGTTCAGGTACACAGCTCAGTGATGGAACTGCCCTGGGGCTGCCAGCCCTCCTGTCCCCAGGCACTGTGTGAGCGACAGGTGTGCCTCCTGTCCCAACCCTGCCCGTCCGTGGGGGAGGGTCGCCGTGTCCCTCCACTCACACACAGCAAAGCAGGGAGTTATGCTGCCTCCCAATGACAGACCCAGGTAGCATGCTATAAAAATGATCAATAAACGAACATTGGCCAACGAAGATGGAACTGCATCAAGGGGAGAAAACATGGAAATTCTGGAAGTGTCATTCAAAGGGGACATCCATGGAATTTGGGAAGAAATAGCTGACGATGGAAAGGTGGACACTCCCATTATTCAAGAGGCCTGAACTGTGCAGTTGGGGACCCAGGAGGTGAGTTTATGGCTATGAGAGCAGGGGTCCAAGGGAGGCGCCATCGAGCACGTCACACTAACGCAGCTCCCGGATTTTCCATGACATTGAAAGCACAGAAGATAAAAGGTTGGCTTTTATCTTCTCATTGGTCTGAGAGTTAATGGACCGTGAGAGTCATTGGTCTGAGAGTGAATGAACCATGGGAGTCATTGGTCTGAGAGTGAATGGACCATGGGAGTCATTAGTCTTATTAATTTTCCCCCACCATTTTAAAATTAAGGTATTATATGTGTACATTGCTTACCATTGCCCCCCCCTCCCATAAATCCCTCCCTCCCCAGAGTTTTGTGTCCATTGGTTGTACTAATATGCATGCATACCAGTCTTTTGGTTGATCTCTTATCTCCCCCAGATCTCCCTCCCCTCCCCGCTGTCATTTGACAGTGTGCTTGTTGCTTTACTGTCACTATATCTATCTTTCTGTTCATTAGTTTATAATATTCTTTATTATCCATAAATGAGTGAGGACATGTGGTGTTTCTCTTTCATTGACTGGCTTATTTCACTCAGCATGATGTTCTCCAATTCCATCCAGGTTGCTGCTAATGATGAGAATTCCTTCTTTTTTATAGCAGCATAGTATTCTATTGTGTCGATGTACCATAGTTTTCTGCTCCAATCATCTGCCGACGGGCACCTAGCCTGTTTCCTACTCCTAGCTATTGTAATTGTCCTGCTATGAACATAGGGGCTCCCTGGGTCCCACCACTGCCCCGGAGCACAAGACTTCCCTGGGTCCCTCCACTCCCAAGGGGCACACAGCTCTCCCGGGGCACACGGCTTTCCCAGATCCCACTGCTCCCCCATGTCACACGGGTCCTCCAGGTCACACAGCTCCTCCAGGGCACAAGGCCCTCCTGGGGCACACGGCTCCCCCGGGTCTCACCGCTCCCCTGGAGAACACGGCTCCCCCTGGTTCCACCACTTCCCCGGGGCACTAGGCTTTCCCTGGGGCACACGGCTCCCCCCCCCCCCCGTCCCACCACCCCCACAGGTCACACAGCTCCCCCTGGGCACAAGGCTCTCCCGGGCACACAGCTCCCCCGGGTCCCACTGCCCCCCCAGGTCTCACGGCTCCCCCTGTTCCCACTGCTCCCCCGAGGCACAAGGCTCTCCAGGGGCACACGGCTCCCCCGAGTCCCACTGCTCCCCCAGGGCACAAGGTTCTCCCCGGGGACAAGGCTCCCCTGGGTCCCACTGCCCCCCCAGATCACATGGCTCCCCCTGGCCCCACCGCTCCCCCGGGGAGGAGTCATTAGTCTTACCAGAACAGTCTCACTGGTGGGATCACAAGCTGATGGGAGTGAGTTTTAAAGGAATAGAAGAAGTAGCCATCAAGGCAGAGACCCAGGTTTGCCTCTGAGGAACTTCCTGCCCAGCGTTGGGAAGGCTGAGGTGAGAGTTCAGATGGAGGCCCCAAGCCTTGACCCGCCTCCCTGGCTTCCACTCCTGCTTGCCTCTCCCCATAGCACACACCTGCACCAGGATATGTCAGGCAACTCACCCACAGTTCGCCACTCTCCCCCACAGAGCTGCCCTGGGACACCCCTGGGGCTCAGGGACGCACACACTGGTTATATCAGGAGGACTGACCTGGATGAAGCCCACAGAAGCAGGACCAGAGCCCTTAAGGACAGGAAATGCCGGGCGTGGTTAGGAGGGAGGGGCATGGAGACAGGGCACCACAGGCAGGACCTTAGCAAGGAGCTGCAAGCTGAAACCAAGTCAGCACTCATGGGGACCTTGAAGCTGTGTGCCCCGGGAGAGCCTTGTTAAACATTAAACATTCCCGGTGGTTATAAATGTGCAGGCAAATGAACAAACAGTACAACTAATACTTACTACATTGTATTTTGGAACCTTAAGAGCTAAAGTGTTTTACTTCTTTTTAAAAAAATATATATTTTATTGATTTTTTTACAGAGAGGAAGGGAGAGGGACAGAGAGGTAGGAACATCAATGAGAGAGAAACATCAACCAGCTGACTCTGCACACCCCCTACTGGGATGTGCCCACAACTTATGTACATGCCCTTGACCGGAATTGAACCTGGGACCTTCCAGTCTGCAGATCGAAGCTCTATCCACTGAGCCAAACCAGTTTCGGTGTGTTTTACTTCTTTGTAAAAAACAAACAGATGTGTCAAGTGTAGACTGCACTGGGCTTGCCTTCTTCGCATCGTACACTACAGCATAGAGGCCATGATCTCTCCAGCATCTCTGTCCTTACCTGCTCTTAGTTGATCTCCGTTATAGGTCCTTTGGCTTCCCATCTCCTTAATGTTTCTGTGTCCCTACACTCAGCCCTTAGATTTACCTTTTTTTTTTACTCTTATTTCTGTGGCGGTCATATCTAATCCCCCAGCTCATCTGTCTTCTGCGTAGCATTAGCTACAGCTTACCACTTCAAAATGTACAGTCCAATTTATAGCTGACCTCTCCTGGGAACAACCGACTCATCAACCTAGTTATCAATTCCATGTTTCTTGTTGGAAATTTAGGATAAAATATTCATAGTGTTCCATTAGCAATCTCGGCTCTGTATCCAAACTATGACTTAAAAAAATTACTTTCACTGTCAATACCTTAGTCACCTTCCAACATTTCTCAGTTGTTCTTGCACCAGCCTCTCTCCCATCTCACCCTGATCCCCTGCAGTCTGTTTTCTACATGGTAGACAAAGGAACACTTTAGAATTCCAAGTCAAATTATGCTACCTTCCTCCAAACTTGTGTGGGTGCCTCCCCTCAGGTAGCATGAGACCCAGGCCTTCCTAGGCTTCCCCAGGAGGCTTACCTGTGAGCCACACCCCCAGAGTACCGAGCTCCTGACATGCTGATCTGTCCCAATAATTTGCCAATTGTCTTCAGCCTCAAGCTCCTATAGAAGGGCATGCTCACACACAGCTCTGAAACACCCCTGTCACTGGCATTTAGACACAGTGAGAGCTGACTTCTCCCAGTGTGTAGTCTGATATGGCATGGTGATCGTGGGGAGCAAAGGACACTGGCTTCGTTCCACGCTGCCATTGGGGCCAAGGCTCCTTCCATGTCACTTTCTCCCCACCATCAGCCCTGGGTCCTCAGCGTCTTCTCTCTCCAGCGGATTTCCAGAGAAAACTAAAGAGCACAGGAGATTGTGGAAGAGGTGTGTGGTGGACTTGCTATAGGTCAGGACTTGGTCTCATGGCCCCTCCTACCTGCAAGGGAGGCTGGAGATTGACCAATGAGTCCCATTTCAAATTTATGCTGGGAGAAAATGTTAATTTCACACAATACTGTATCCTTAGTGCTTAGAACAGCACTTGGCCCCCAGACACGCTGTCCATCCTGATGCAAATAAATATTTGTTGGATTCATAAGGGATGAATGAATGGATATGGGAACCTGGAGGACTGAACCTTTATCTAGAGACAGACTGAACCCTGATGCTGTGTTTTCCGCAGTGGCTACCACAGTGTCTCCCCTGCCCAGGTCTGGGGCCACCTCACCGCTCCCTGTAAAGGGGTGGAGTTCACTGCCCTTGCCCTTGAACCTGGCTGTGCTTGGGATCCTCCTGTGAGGCAGGGGTGGGGAATGTCTGGCCCGTGGGCCATATAAGGCTGGGAAATCATTTGGCCTGGCCCTGGCAAGGCAACTGCATGTGGGACTCAACATTCAATAACTCTAGGAACTTTTTTCATAGCAATATAAATTTATATTAAGTGAATTATATAAGCAAATGATGTTATAAATATGCAAATGGCTGTTGGCAGAAAACAGGTTCCCCATCCCTGCAGTTAAGCAATGGTATGTAGCAGCAGTTACTGCTGGTAAGTGCTTTCCATGGAAAAATAACCACAGAGTTCCACCAACAGCCGGGAACTCAGGGCTAGTCTGAGAAGACTCATTTTCAATGTTCTCACTGTTTTGATGCCAACGGGACTCTCAAGCCCATGTACGTAGCCACATTCCCTCCAAAATCCCAATCCAGGGCCAAGTGTCAGGTGTCAAGGAAGCGAAGCGCTAAGCTGTAGTGAATGTCAATCCCATAAGCAGGTTCCTCCTCAGAGTGTGGCTAACAGGAGTGCTTCACCTCCCCGCCTGCCAGGCTGGGAGAAACGAGGAATGCTGGTGTGGAGCTATACTTTCCCACCAGCCCCCGAGTGCCTCTCCTTCCCAGCTGCCTTCCGTTAAACTCAAACAGGATCATCCGAGAGATGCAAATCAAAACAACAATGCGATACCATCTCACACCTGTCAGAATGGCCAACATCAACAAAACAATAAATGACAAATGTTGGCGAGGTTGCGGAGAAAAAGGAACCCTGGTGCACTGCTGGTGGGATTGCAGGTTGGTGCAACCACTGTGGAGATCAGTATGGAGCTTCCTCAAAAAACTGAAAATGGAACTCCCATTTGACCCAGTAATCCCACTACTAGGAATATACCCTAAGAAACCAGAAACACCAATCAGAAAGGATATATGCACCCCTATGTTCATAGCAGCACAATTTACAATAGCTAGGATTTGGAAACAGCCTAGGTGTCCATCAGCAGATGAATGGATCAGAAAACTATGGTACATCTACACCATGGAATACTATGCGGCCATAAAAAGGAAGGAATTCTCATCATTTGCAGTAACCTGGATGGAATTGGAGAGCATCATGCTGAGTGAAATAAGCCAGTCAATGAAAGAGAAACACCACATGACTTCACTCATTTATGGATATTAAAGAACATTTTAAACTAATGAATAGAAAGATAGATATAGAGACACTAAAACAACAAGCAGACTGTCAAATGACAGCGGGGGAGAGGGGTAGGGAGATCTGGGGGAGATAAGAGATCAACCGAAGGACTGGAATGCACGCATATAAGTACAACCAATGGACACAAAACTCTGGGGAGGGAGGGCATGTATGGGGGGGGGCAATGGTAAGCTATGTACACATATAATACCTAAATAAATTAAAAAAAATAAAAATAAATAAACTCAAACAGGAGAGCACAGACATTAAGCATTAAAAGCTTCTGATGTAGCCAAAGCCGGTTTGGCACAGTGGATAGAGCGTCGGCTTGTGGACTGAAGGGTCCCAGGTTCAGTTCTGGTCAAGGGCATATACCTTGGTTGTGGGCACATCCCCAGTGGGGGTTGTGCAGGAGGTAGCTGATCGATGTTTCTCTCTCATCGATGTTTCTAACTCTCCCTCTTCCTTCTTCTCTGTAAAAAAATCAATAAAATATATTAAAACAACAACAAACTTCCGATGTGGCTCAGTGGTTGAGCATCAACCCATGAAGTAAGAGGTCACTGGTTCGATTCCTGATCAGGGCACGTGCCCAGGTTGCAGGCTCAATCCCCAGGGTGGGGTGTGCAGGAGGCAGCCAATCAGTGATTCTCTCTCTCTTTTTTTAATTTTTAATTTTTTTCCATTAAAAAATTTATTAAGGTATTTTATGTGTACATAGCTTACCATACCATTGCCCCCCCCACCTCCCATACATGCCCTCCCTCCCCAGAGTTCTGTGTTTGTTGGTTGTACTTATATGCATGCATACCAGTCCTTCGGTTGATCTCTTATCTCCCCCCATGTCTCCTTCCCCTCCCCACTGTCATTTGACAGTCTGCTTGTTTTATAGTGACTATCTCAGGACCACACGAATAGAATCCGCTCCTCCTCTGGTTCACACCACACCCTCCTCCCCCCCCCCCCCCGGGTCCCACCGCTTCCCTGGGGCACACGGCTCACCCGGGGCACACGGCCCCTTGGGGAACATGGCTCTCCCGGGACACCCGGCCCCCCTGGGGCACACGGCTCACCCGGGGCACATGGCCCCCTGGGGCACACGGCAGTGATTCTCTCTTATCATTGAAGTTTCTGTCTCTCTCCCCCCTCCCTTCTTCTCTCTCTAAACGTCAATAAGAACATTTTTTTTTAAAAGCTCCCATTCTCCATATTCTGGGAAGCAGTGAGGAACACAAAGCCTTAGTTGTAGAGGAGGCCTCGAGAGGGATCTCAGCTCCGAGGGATGGGGCAGGCTTGTCTCCAGGCTGTGGAAGTGACCTGGGAGGTGGCAAGGCTACTTTTATGAAAACACGGCCAGTGTCTGCCATCCCTCAGCTCGCTCACCCGGAGGGGCCTTTGCCCTCCCCACAGGGCTGGTGAGGGAGCCCTGGGCCGCGGGAGGAGCGCCACGTGACGTCAGCCGGCTCGCTGTGGGTCAGGACTCAGTTTCTCCAGCAGTGTCCACGTCACCGCTTCCAGGCGAGGCCACAGTCGGCGCCATGCTGCCGTCTCGGGCCTCTCGGGCACGCTGCACTAGCTGTAATTGCCAGGACGTGAGCAGGACAGCTGCCTAGAGGCACCGCTGAGCCGTCCCGTGGCCTCTGGGCGGCCTGGGATCCAGCCTCAGGCGGCTCATCTGCACTCACCTTGGCTCAGGGGCGTTCCCCCACCCCAGTCCAGAGCGGGAGGCATCGCAGCAGCTGGTGAGAGATGCTGGCGGGAGTAGAGCCAGAGACCTAAGAGATGGAAGGCAGGGGCTGCCTGAGCCGGCGCCTGGGGCTGCACTGCCCCGGGTTGTTTGTCAGGGGTCAGAGCTGCCTGTTAAAGAAAAAAACATTGAAACCTGTAAAGAACTTTAGTGAGTTTATTTGAGCCAAACTGTTGACATATGCCAGGAAGCAGAACCTCAATATGTTGAGATAATGCTCTGAAGAATGGTGGGTTACGTTTCTCTATTTACACATTGCCATCAAAGGAGGGACATAGGTGGGTTACATGAAATTCATTGGTGATGGAGTAAGGAGGCGGGACAGAGCAAAGCAGTGGGAAACCCCTGGGATTGGATAAAAAGTAAAATGATGGATTCGTACCTAGGTGAGTGCAGGAACAATTAACACGATAACGAAGGAATTGAGGCATCTGTCCTGGTGCCCACCACATTTGGTTGTGCCCCAGGGGCTCCAGAAAAAGGGAAGTTACAAGTTACCCAGACATCTCACAGATAGGTTATCTTAGAGGCAAAAAAGGCAAACGGGCTCAGTAAAAATGATCTAAATTGATCTTTGTCGGGTGAAATATCTGGGACATGACTACCCACTATAACCTGTTTGTAGTTAGATATTTAATTTTCAAACCATCTCTTGTGGTTATTTTAGGTCTCTGAGCTTGCAAGACTGCCACGCAGGCCTCCCCTGAGCCTGTCACGTTAGCATGTGGCTCCTTCCGTCCACATGCCGGGTCCCCTTCGCTGCAGACAGGCTGGGCCGGGCGGCCAGGCAGCGCCCGGGCACCATGTTGCCTTGGCACAGAGGCAGCGCCCGCCCATCCGTGACTTGAAGGGCGCACAGGGGACTGGGAGGCTGAAAGAGAGCTGGAAGGTATGGGTTTGTTCACGGGGGAATGTGGGGTTGGGTGGTGTCCCGGAACGGCATCTTAGCCGTGGCTCCCTCGCCAGCGCTCGGCGTTACCAGATGAGCTTGGATCAAAGGACAGATCGGCTGGGCTGGGGGCTCGGCGTCTCTGGGGGCCATTCGGGAGCCGTGGACTTTGGGGTGGACAAAGCCCAGTGTTCACAGAGAGCACGAGGAAGGGCGCAGGGTGGGGACACGGGGTGGCAGGTCTCTCCCAGGGTGGCAGACACAGCTGTGTTATGGTTTGTCTTTAAAAACACCGGATGTTGGCACAGCCCCTGACCAGTGCGGCCTGCCTTTTCTTTGGCAGTGTTGTGGCTGCTGTGTTGTACCTGGACAGCTCCGGGCAGTTGTAACATCGCAAATCCCCCTCTAAGACCTCAGTCAAGTGTCTGGAACATCCAGGTGTGTGGGAGGCAGGCCCACCTCCTCACCCCTTCGAGTGTACCACTGAGCCCACCGAGGCCACAGCAAGGCCAGTGAGACTGAGGGCGAGGCAGGAGGGGAGGACAAGAGCACGGACTGGACTGGGAGGGCCCGGGAGGGAAGGAGTGTGGGTGGAGGGAAGAGGGAAGCAGCTTCCTCTCTCCAGAGCTGTTCTCTCACACAAATGCCCCAGGAGCCTGAGAACGAGCACGGAGCATCCTGTTCCCGAGCTTGGAGGAGGCAATTTAGTGTCCTGGTGGGAGTGTGATAGGAAAGCTGCTGAAGCGGCCGCAGAGGCTGCTGCTATGGGAACCGGCTCTGGCCATCCGTGGAGGACCACGCTTCCTGCCCCTAGGCCCCATGGTGTCTCAGACCACCTCTCAGGATAGAAAGGGAGGATCCTGCCCCGTGCAATAGTCCTACACACCCTGTTCATCCTGCAGTCCTCCCACACTCTGTCCATCCTGCACACCCCACACCCTGTCCATCCTGCACACCCCACACCCTGTTCATCCTGCACACCCCACACCCTGTCCATCCTGCACACCCCACACCCTGTCCATCCTGCACACCCCACACACCCTGTCCACCCTGCAAACCCCCCCACCCTGTCCACCCTGCAAACCCCACACCCTGTCCATCCTGCACACCCCACACACCCTGTCCATCCTGCACACCCCACACACCCTGTCCACCCTGCAAACCTCACACCCTGTCCATCCTGCAGTCCCCACACACCCTGTCCACCCTGCAAACCCCACACCCTGTCCATCCTGCACACCCACACACCCTGTCCATTCTGCACACCCACACACCCTGTCCACCCTGCACACCCCACACCCTGTCCATCCTCCAAACCCCACACCCTGTCCATCCTGCAAATCCCACACCTTGTCCATTCTGCACACCCCACACCCTGTCCATCCTCCAAACCCCACACCCTGTCCACCCTGCAGTCCCCACACACCTTGTCCGACCTGCAGTCCCTACACCCTGTCCGTCCTGCACACCCCACACCCTGTCCATCCTGCACACCCCACACCCTGTCCATCCTGCACACCCCACACACCCTGTCCATCCTGCACACCCCACACACCCTGTCCACCCTGCAAACCCCACACCCTGTCCATCCTGCAGTCCCCACATACCCTGTCCACCCTGCAAACCCCACACCCTGTCCATCCTGCACACCCACACACCCTGTCCATTCTGCACACCCACACACCCTGTCCACCCTGCACACCCCACACACCCTGTCCACCCTGCACACCCCACACACCCTGTCCATCCTGCACACCCACACACCCTGTCCATCCTGCACACCCCACACCCTGTCCATCCTGAAAACCCCACACCCTGTCCATCCTGCACACCCACACACCCTGTCCATTCTGCACACCCACACACCCTGTCCACCCTGCACACCCCACACACCCTGTCCACCCTGCACACCCCACACACCCTGTCCATCCTGCACACCCACACACCATGTCCATCCTGCACACCCCACACCCTGTCCATCCTGAAAACCCCACACCCTGTCCATCCTGCACACCCCACACCCTGTCCATCCTGCACACCCCACACCCTGTCCATCCTGCACACCCCACACACCCTGTCCATCCTGCACACCCCACACCCTGTCCATCCTGCACACCCCACACCCTGTCCATCCTGCACACCCCACACCCTGTCCATCCTGAAAACCCCACACCCTGTCCATCCTGCACACCCCACACCCTGTCCATCCTGCACACCCCACACCCTGTCCATCCTGCACACCCCTGCTGAGGAGTGACAGGGACAGGTCACCGAGGTGAGGCCACTTCTGAACCTAGGCCTTTCCAACTTCAAAGGACATGAACTTTTTGAAGTTTGTTGTTCTCTCTCTCAAAGGCAAGAAGGCCAGAAGCTTTTAAAAGCACTTATGGTAAAAAAAAAACAAAACAAAACAAAAAACACACAAAACTCTAGACACTTAAAAGCTTTCAAGAAACCATGTTTTGATGACTTACTTATAAGTGAATTGCAACCTTTTAGTTTGAAATTCTGTTTGCAATTTCCCACACCAAATAGAAAAGCAATTTTGGAAGGTGGGTGAGGAGATGGAGGCGCGGGGTGGAACAGATGGGAAATGGTCTTGGCACACTTTGCATCTGTACAGCCTATGTTTTCCTCAGGTTGTAAACACTTTCCAGCACTCACTCTTTGTGTATTTTCTTTCCCCTTCTATTTAAAGTAAAACGCCGCTTGCTTGGCTTGTGTACTGTATGTGTGTATTTATTGGTATGTACTTTCAACCTGAAACTCATCAATGTTAAAAAACGGCCATTTCCACCTGGCTGGCGTGGCTCAGTGGTTAATTGTTGACCTATGAATCAGGAGGTCAGGGTTCGATTCCCAGTCAGGGCACATGCATGGGTTGTGGGCTCCATCCCCAGTGGAGGTGTGCAGAAGGCAGCTGATCAATGATTCTCTCTCATTGCTGATGTTTCTATCTCTCTCTCCCTTCCTCTCTGAAATCAATAAAAATATTTTTAAAAAGAGAGAAAAATAGTCATTTCCTTCCTCAGTTGGCCACTGTGCAAATACTTTTCTTTCAAGGAACATAAAATCTACAATGTGCAAAATTCAGAGACAAAGTACAACGTGGAGGATGAGGCGTGAGAGGGAGGGGAGACATGTGCCATCCGTCCCCCACCCCCCAGCCTGCAGGGGGACTCCTCAGCGGGCTCACGTCTGCACCCCTGGCCCCGCCCAGGGTTTGGAGAGCATGGGCCCCAGAACACACATGTTGAATGAATCAAACCCACTGCAGCTCCGCCCAGCAGGTGCCAGGGCTGGCGGGGAGCCCTCCCCCCGCTCAGAGCCCAGCTGGGGCTTCAGAATTTGGACCCAGGGATGAAAATCATCTCCTCCTTGGCTTGCTTTGCAAACAATTTCCCTTTGTGCAGATCAGGAGACCTGAGGACATCTGTGTGAAGAGCAGCAGGGCAGGGCGGCATCGTAACCAGGAGGAAAGGGGGGCACCAGGACAGGGCAGAGCGCCTCCAGCAGGGCCAGAGGCAGAGGGGCTTTTTATTTTTTATTTTTAAAAAATTTATTAAGGTATTATATGTGTACATAGCTTACCATTGCCTCCCCTCCCATACATGCCCTCCCTCCCCAGAGTTTTGTGTCCATTGGTTGTACTTATATGCATGTATACCAGTCCTTCGGTTGATCTCTTATCTCCCCCAGATCTCCCTACCCCCCATCCCCCGCTGTCATTTGACAGTCTGCTTGTTGTTTTACTGTCTCTATATCTATCTTTCTATTCATTAGTTTATAATGTTCTTTAATATCCATAAATGAGTGAAGTCATGTGTTTCTCTTTCATTGACTGGCTTATTTCACTCAGCATGATGCTCTCCAATTCCATCCAGGTTACTGCAAATGATGAGAATTCCTTCCTTTTTATGGCCGCATAGTATTCCATGGTGTAGATGTACCATAGTTTTCTGATCCATTCATCTGCTCACGGGCACCTAGGCTGTTTCCAAATCCTAGCTATTGTAAATTGTGCTGCTATGAACATAGGGGTGCATATATCCTTTCTGATTGGTGTTTCTGGTTTCTTAGGGTATATTCCTAGTAGTGGGATTACTGGGTCAAATGGGAGTTCCATTTTGAGTTTTTTGAGGAAGCTCCATACTGTTCTCCACAGTGGTTGCAACAGTCTGCAATCCCACAGCAGTGCACCAGGGTTCCTTTTTCTCCACAACCTCGCCAACATTTGTCATTTGTTGTTTTGTTGATGTTGGCCATTCTGACAGGTGTGAGATGGTATCGCATTGTTGTTTTGATTTGCATCTCTCGGATAATTAGTGACTTTGAGCATGTTTTCATGTGCCTCTTGGCCTTCCTTCTGTCGTCTTTTGAGAGGATTCTATTCAGGTCCATTTCCCATTTTTTTAATTGGATCATTTATTTTCCTTTTATTGAGTTGTATAAGCTGTCTGTAGATGTTGGAGATTAAACCTTTATCAGTGATATCATTTGCAAATATGTTCTCCCATACCGTGGGACTTCTTGTTGTTTTGTTGATGGTTTCTTTTGCTGTAATAAAGCTTTTTATTTTGATGTAGTCCCATTTGTTCATTTTCTCTTTAGCTTCCATTGCCCTAGGGTTAGTATCAGTGAAGAAGTTCTTTAGGCATATGTCTGAGATTTTGTTGCCTGTGGATGTCTCTAGTATTTTTATGGTTTCCTGTCTTATGTTTAAGTCCTGTATCCATTTTGAGTTTATTTTTGTGTATGGTGTAAGTTGGTGATCTAGTTTCATTCTTTTGCATGTATCTGTCCAATTTTCCCAACACCATTTACTGAAGAGACTGTCTTGACTCCATTGTATGCTCGTGCCTCCTTTGTCAAATATTAATTGAGCATATTGATATGGATTGATGTCTGGATTCTCTAATCTATTCCACTGATTTATATGTCTGTTCTTGTGCCAGTACCAGGCTGTTTTGAGAACAGTGGCTTTGTAATACAACTTGAAATCTGGTATTGAGATCCCTCCTACTTTACTCTTCTTTCTCAGGATTGCTGCGGCTATTCGGGGGCTTTTATTGTTCCAAATGAACTTTTGGAGAGTCAGAGTGGCTTTTTAAATGAAGTAATAAATAGGACCTGATTTTTTAAAGAATATGTTTTTTATTGATTTCAGGGAGGAAGAGAGAGAGAGAGAGAGAGAGAGAGAGAGAGAGAGAGAGAGAGAGAAACATTAATGATGAGAATGAGAGAGAATCATTGATCAGCTGCTTCCTGCATGCTCCTGCCCCCCTGAGATCCCCGCCACCCCCCCCCCCCCCGCCACACACTGGGGATTGAGCCTACAACCCAGGCATGTGCCCTTGATTGGAATTGAAGTTGGGACCCTTCAGTCCACCAGTGCTCTATCCACTGAGCAACACTAGCCAGGGATGAACTGATTTAAAAAAAAAATTCTTTATTGATTAAGGTATCACATATTTGTCCCCAACCCCTCATTCCAGTCCTCTCCCCACTCATGCCCCCACTCCCTATTGTCCTTGACCACTGGTTAGGCTCATATATGTGCACACAAGTCCTTTGATTGATCTCTCCCTTTTACCCACCCCTCCCTTTGAGATCCAACAGTCTGACCCATGGCTCCTTATCTCTGGGTCTGTTCTTGTTCATCAGACTGTGTTGTTTACCATTTCCCCTAGATGAGTGAGTTCATGTCCTACTGGAAATATACTTATAAGAATCAAAATGAGACAAGCAATAATCGTTATGCTGAAAGGCATATGAATCAGTCTGTAGTGAGCTTCTTTCTGGGCCACCAGTTCTTTTGAGACCCAATTTCAATGTCAAACAGTTCCTTATGTGTACATGTTAGCCATGATATTTCAGTTCTGGATGGTGGGCAAATGGTGGTGATGCAGGTCTGACCCTCTCTGGTTTGGTCCTGGGTATTCTGCAGTGACACACAGCTGCTGACTGCTAGTATAGCAAAGCGTCGTCAGTGACTTCCATCTCTGGACTGCTTCTCTTCTGTGAACTTATTTTTAATCAACCAAACACCTCACACCATACATTCTTCTGTGGTTAATTGTGGTGAGAGGTGGGAGTCGGTCCAACGTCATGTTTCTGCATGTAGGGTCCGCTTTTCAGCTCCACTTGTGGAAGAGACTTGCTTCCCCCCATGGAAGTTCTTGGCTCCCTGGTCAAATCATCAGTTGGCCATGTATGGGGGGCTATGTCTGGGCTCTCAGCTTTGTTTATTGGTCTACCTGTCCATGTCTGTGCAGTGTCATTCTGCTTTAATGAACAGAGATTTGTAAGGTTGTTTGAAACCAGGGAGCGTGCTGAAAGGCTTGTTCGTCTTTATCAGGATTGCTGTGGCTATTTGGGGTCTCCCTCACTGTAGGTTTTTTCTTTCTCTTTTAATATATTTTTACTGATTTCAGAGAGGAAGGGGAGAAAGAGAAACATCAATGATGAGAATCATCGATTGGCTGCCTCCTGCATGCTCCCTACTGGGGATTGAGCCCGCAATCCAGGCCTGTGCCCTTGACAGAAATTGAACCTGGGACCCTTCAGTCTGCAGGCCCACGCTCTATCTGGGGAGCCACATCAGCGAGGGCATGCAGGGTTGTTTTTCTAGTTTCTGTGAAAAATGCCACGGGAGGGAGGACTCGGCAGTGAGGCTGGAGTGGGCTTAGGATTTATCTAGTTGTGTGACAGAGGATAAAGGTCCCAAAGGAGAGAAAAGCAGCCCAGACAAAGCTGAGTCACCAAAATGCAGATGAGAAGTTCGCGAGGGAAGGGAACCGTCGGGCCTGGGCACTGCCCTTACATTGGCAGGCTCAGAGGCACCACACACCGGTGCCTGTCAAATGGAGACACACAAATGGATGGTTTTGGTTAAAACCTGCCCAAACCAATTAGAATGCAGATTGGAAAAACTGATCCTACTCAGAGAGAATGGTAAATAGAAGTACTTAGAATTAACTTTAGTAAGAATAGCAAAACAAATCACACGTGCACGCGTACACACACACACACACACACACACACACACACACACAACAGCGACAGTTCAAGGAAAGACTCACAGTGAGATCTGGATGGGAGGAAAGATGGCTGTGAGCATGTCAGTCCCATCCAAGGCCATTGGCACGGTGAACGCTGTCAGTAGGAGCCTTTTCGGGAAACCTGATCTAGATCGCCATTTCTAATGGGAGAACCATCTTTAAAAGTCTTATAAAGGGGTCACTCCTCTGCCATCATTTAGTCTAAATGCCACAGGAAAGATGACTGAGAACACCTAAGAAATTCAAGGACCAGAAGAGGAATAGCAGGTGGACTATTACTAATGAGATCCTATGAGGCTCCAATAACCAAATAATTGGTGCTGGAACCGTGGTGACAGATGGGCCAGTATACCCGTGTGAAGCGTGCAGAGGCTGAGTTCTGTGAGCACACAGCTCATCTCACGGACTCTGAAATGTCAGTCAAGGCCCGTGGCTCAGGGGAGTCACAGGCCCCACCCACTGCCACGGTGCCTCACAGTGTCTTAGGAGTCAGCTGTGTGGGGGTTCTCCTGCTCTTACTCACAGGGCCTCTGGCACCCCCACCCCCCAGTCTCTGCTTTCCTGCCCGCTCCTTCTGGTGACTGGCAGGCCTTTCCTGCCCAATCTCAGTCCTGGCCTGACACGCCCTGCCCTCCCCCGTGCCAGGCTGGCCTTGCCAGCCTTCCTCACTCCATCTTGTGTCACAGGCTAAGTCTCTCACCCCCCCCTCCATTCCTCCTCCACACACCCCGAGATCCCCCACCCCCCACCCCAGGGCTGGACCCTCCGGTTCTGCCCTCAGGCCGGTTGCCAGGGGGCCGTGATTTGGACTGATTGGTCGGACAGGCTCCTGGAGAACGTGCTGGGAAACTCTGAGCCACCTTTGCCGTCTCCTCCAGGCAAGTCGAGCTGCCTGATAGGAACTGCACAGACAGCGAGAGGCGGGCGGAGGAAAGGGGGAGGGTTCTGTGTGCACGCCACCCCGGCCCTCGTCTGGGTACATCAGGACCACCCTGGACTTGCTCAACTGCCCTCTTCTGGGTAAATGTGCCACGTCTCCAGACTCAGTTATTCTTTTCAGTGTCTGATCACGCCTTCCCGATGCTGAACCGGGAAGCCTTCTCTTTCCATTCGGAGATTTCTCTCCCCCCCCCCCCCCCATGTTGGGCCTGCACCTTTCATCTGTGCACCCGGTGCCTCCGGGAAAGCGAGAGGGGAGGAGGAGCAAGGAGACTGCCCGGGCCTGTGGCGGGACGTGCTCAGGCTGCCCGAGGGCTAGTGCAGCGGGCCACAGCAATCAGAGGAGCCTGCTTTCCTTACTGAGCTCATGTTCAAAATGACCGAGGACACCCCACATGGGCACTTGGCATGAACCGAGTGGAGGGCCAGGAGGTTATGAAAATAGCGAAGGTGTGGTCTGGGCCCTGTCCTCTGCCTCATACGTGGCTGCGTGGCTGCGTGGCTGCGTGGCTGCGTGGCCGCGTGGCCACGTGGCCGCTGTGACCGGGTGAGGGGACAGGGAGGGCCGCGGCCGAGACTGCAGGCAGCCTGCCCACATTCTCACAGTGAGAACCTGGGGGCGGAATCTCCCGGCAGCGACGAAGGGAGCTACGCATCTTTGCGCCACACCCGGGCTCGCATTTTCTCTCTGCGCACTGTTTGAAAATAGGAATGATATTTTGGAATAAAACTTCTTTTTTTCTTTTTAATCCTCACCCGAGGATATTTTTTTCCATTGATTTAGAGAGAGTGGAAGGGAGAGGGAAAGACAGAGAGAAACATTGATGTGAGAGAAACACATTGATTGGTTGCCTCCTGCATGTACCCTCACCTGACCAAGGCGCTGGGTGGGGAGGAGCCTGCAACCAAGGTACAACAACCTGACTGAAATCGAACCCGGGACCCTTTGCTCGAAGGCTGATACTCTATTCACTGAGCTAAACCGGTGAGGGTATTGGACAAAACTTCTTTAAAAATATTTGGGACACATTTACCATCTTCATTCCTATGGGAGTTTGTGGGCTGGAGACACTACGGAGGTAATAAAATGAAATGACCTAGGGCCATGTTTGGCAAACTGCGGCTCTCGAGCCACATGTGGCTCTTTGGCCCTTGAGTGTGGCTCTTCCACAAAATACCACGGCCTGGGCGAGTCTATGTTGAAGAAGTGGCGTTAGAAGAAGTTTACGTTTAAAGAATGTGGCTCTCCAAAGAAATTTCAATCGTTGTGCTGTTGGTATTTGGCTCTGTGGACTGATGAGTTTGCCAACCGCTGGCCTAGGGAGTGGGCAGTGGTGGAGGGAGGGTCATGTCCCCGGAGAGCGCCAGCGCTCGAGGCTGGTGGCTGCAGCCACGTGGCCAGGAGGCTCATCGTTCCCCAGGGAAGGTTTGCCAGGAAATCCAGCGTCCAGTTTGCGATGGCGTTTTTAAAGGTTGGACGCTGACGGGAGACGTTTCAGAAACGTTCTCGTGGGGCCCAGGGAGGTGAGAGCTCGCAGGCGGGTCCTGAGCCCTCCTGCCAGCTGTCACCGTCGAGGCCGACCCGGCCACCCTGCTCACCAGCCCTTCCCTCACAGGGTTCCCAGTGGGAAACGCGTCCTGGCGACGCCCGGAGGCGAGGGATGGGATAGGAGCCCGGTCACTTTCTTCACTGCATCTGCCGGGAGGACGCCGCCCTCTCCCCGCCGCCCTCCTGCCTGCCTCTCTCTCCTTTTGCTCTGTGGGGCCGGTGGGTACCCCTGCAGGGACTGTGGGGCAAGGAGAGGTCGGAGAGGGGGACGGTACACAGCCAAGGCTCCAGTCTTGCGGGGCGGGACTTGGCTGCGTGGGAGAGACCGGTGCAGAGCAGAGGATGGGCGCAGCGTAGAGAGCGAGCAGGTCGGCAGGTGCTGATCCCGGGCTGCGGTTCTGAACTCGCCCACCAGGGCCTGGAACAGCAGAAATGCCTCTCTCCCCGGGCCGAGGCCAGACGTCCGGACCAGGGCCGGCCGAGCAGCCCTCTCAGGCCTCCGCTGGCTTCTGGCCGGCCTGGCTGGTGTCCTTGGCTTGGAGCCCCACCCCTGCAGTCTGTCCACCTCCGTACAGCAGCCAGCCCCGGGAGTGTCTGAGTGTACCCAAATGTGCCCTCCTCAGCGTCACTGCGTGAGGCTCCCTCTAACCCACGAGGACCTTGTCTCCACGAGACTACACCCACAGAGGCTCTGGTCCCAGAATGGGCGCGGAGGCTCAGACTTGACCTTTTTCTGGGCGGGCAGACGTCCGTTTACAGTCAGGAGTACATGAAACAGTGTGTCTGGCACTCGTTCTTATTGTGCCATCTTCCACGGGACCACTGTAGCCCTTCTTTCTCCCCACCCTATACTTTTTAGGGGGGAGGGCATAATGCAACCCACACCAGGCAGGCAGAGGGCATGATGGCGGCAGAGAGAGACAGGAGCAGTGAGCAGCAGCCTGGGGAACGAGGGGAAGTTTTCAGGGAAAGCGAGGAGGAGCCAGACCCTGAAAGAAGAGGAGGCATTTGCCACGTGAAGAACAAGCCATCCGGGAGGCAGACAGACAGACTGACAGGGCACGCGCACAGGCACCCTGGGGATTGATGGCGTCATGTGGTGAGGCACCAGGCACCACGGCTCAGCTCGGGGAGGGACTGGACACCGCTGTCCCCTCCTGGAGAGGTGCTCGGGAGCCGGCCTGCACCCCGAGGCCGTGGGGACCTGCGCAGGCCCCACTGCGGGCCTGGGGCCTCTGGCCTGTGGGCTGGGGGCTGATGGAAGGCTCAGGGCAGTGTGGGGGGCCGGCCTGGTTTTGTGGTTACTGGGATCGTCTGGACCAGGAGATGGGACGCAGGCTGAGGGTGAGGACCAGGAAGAGGGAGGACGGAGGGAGACGCTGAGGCGGGGCTGGTCTGACAATGAGGAAGAAGGCTCTTGCTGAGTTTCCCAGGTCAGGAGAAGGGGTGGGTGAGGCTGGGGTGACAGACAGGCAGGGCTGGTGGGAGCAGGGTGGTGTGGTCAGGTGGATGTGAGGGGCTGGCAGCCATCGGGGAGGAGAGATGGGGCGTGACATTGTTAGAACCTCCAGAGCTCTCAGCCTGGAAACGGTAGCTGTCCTGAGGCTGAAATGGTGACGAAGGCCAGCCGGGCCAGAGTCCAGGAGGCGTGGCTCCTTGGGTTCCCCGTCGGGCACATACTGCTCGAGGGAGGGAGAAGGCGTGTTGTTTGTGGGAACGACTCATACTCACCAGGATCCCCTGTGGACGCCAGTGCAGCTCTGACTGCAGGCCAGCAGCCCTGCAACAGGGTGGAGGACCCTCCCTCGGCCCTGGGACTGGGGAAGTGCATCTCGTCCAGACCGATCCCTGGGCCGTGTCATACTCCCGGGAACAGAAGCACAGTCTGCGTAGCGTGCTCCTCCCAGGAGCCTCCTGTGCTGGAGACTGGAGGCCGGGCCTGAGGCATCTTGGCTGGAAGGACACAGGGTGAGGCGGCACACCCTTCGCCGAGGGCTGGTCCGCATGTGTGGCTGAGCGCCATTCTAGAGAATGCTCAGCATTTACTTATTTATTTTTAAAAGATTGATTGTTTATTGCCAGACAGCTCAGGGCTGCTTCTTCTTCTTCTTCTTCTTCTTCTTCTTCTTCTTCTTCTTCTTCTTCTTCTTCTTCTTCCTCCTCCTCCTCCTCCTCTTCTTCCTCCTCCTCCTCTTCTTCTTCTTCTTCTTCTTCTTCTTCTTCTTCTTCTTCTTCTTCCTCCTCCTCCTCCTCTTCCTCCTCCTCCTCTTCTTCTTCTTCTTCTTCCTCCTCCTCCTCCTCTTCCTCTTCTTCTTCTTCTTCCTCTTCTTTTTAAAAATATATTTTATTGATTTTTTTTTTTTTACAGAGAGGAAGAGAGAGGGATAGAGAGCTAGAAACATCAATGAGAGAGAAACATCTATCAGCTGCCTCCTGCACACCCTCCACTGGGGATGTGCCCGCAACCTAGGTACATGCCCTTGACCGGAATCAAGCCCAGGACCTTTCAGTCCGCAGACTGACGCTCTATCCACTGAACCACACCGGTTTTGGTGAATGCTCAGCATGTACACGGCTCCCTCCGGCTGGCCTGGAGAGGGCTGCTCTCTGCTCCCCGGACCACAGCCATGGAGCCCGTGAGTCGGCGGGCCCAGAGTTACCAGCTCCGCTCTGGGGACCAGCCCTGCGTTAGGGATCTGCCCGCTGCACTTCCACCAGATTAATAGTCTTGTTTCTCTCACCGGCTTCCTCTGTGCACAGGGACTTTCAGCTCACAGCTCCATCTGCAGCTTTGTTTATCCCCCCCTCCTGGGTCCCTCCGCTTCCTTTCTGCCTCCGGTGGCTGCCTCCCGCTCTGGCCCGGAGACACGGTGTTCTTGCCGGAAACGATGATCAGACACTAAAGCAGCGATTAGAGGCAGTTCTGGAGGCCTCAGCTTCCCGGCGAACGTGAGGCGCTGACGAGAAGCTCTGGGGCGAAGCGGCCGCGGGGAGCCGCCGGGCGGGTCGCACAGCTCACCGGGCACGGGAACAAGGGCACACCAGGCGGGGGTGGTCTGTGTCTGAAGGCGTTCAGATACAGCACGTTCTGGCGTTTAGACACAGAACACAGCTTGCCTGACACTAGGCGGGAGTGTGGGCACAAACAGCCCCCACGACCCCGAGTGTGGCCGTGTGAGAGAGGTGACTCAGGGGGAAGGTGCCCATACGGGTCTCCCACGAAATCCATTTCCGCTCACATTAAGTGGATCTGTTCTTGTTCATCAGTCTATGTTGTTCACCATTTCCCCTAGATGAGTGAGATCATGTCCTACTGGAAATATAAGAATTGAAAATGAGACAAGCACTAATGGTTATGCTGAAAGGCATATGAATCAGTCTGTAGTGAGCTTCTTTCTGGGCCACCAGTTCTTTTGAGACCCAATTTCAATGTCAAACAGTTCCTTATGTGTACATGTCAGCCACGATATTTTAGTTCTGGATGGTGGACAAATAGTGGTAATGCATGAGCTTTAAAAACTGCCAACGTGTCTCCGTGGCACATCCATGTGGCCATGAACTGGACCCCAGCGAACCCACAGCCAGTCTGACAACAGCGTCTACACTTTCATGGAGGCCGAGCGCTGCTTCTCAGTCCCTGCTCTCTGCCCTCCGGACTTGGTGGCTGTCAGTCATTCGAAGTGTGGGTGTCTGTACACACACGTGTGTGTCCTTACTTAACACAGCGGTCTGTGTCCTTTTCAGTTTTATGAACATTGTACCGTGCCGTACAGGTAGTTAGACTGTTTTTACTCTGGAGACCACCCTGCCCGGAGTCACCCTGATTGGGTGCAGCTCTGATTCATTCACTCACCACCCTGAGGGGTCACTGTTCCCGTCTGTGCAGTAATTGGACAAAGACCTGCGTACAGCTTTTCCATTGTCTCCAGAGTTTCTGATGTTACACAGTGCAGTGATGCCGTGTCCCCTTTGGACACACGTCCAGGCTCAGCTGCCCCCTACAGTGTGGGGAGCGATCGTGAGCCCTGGCTTAGCTTCCATCCCCTCTCGGCCTGGCTCCTTGTGTGGCTGAGCGCAGAGAGCAAATGATTGTTTCCTAGACGTGTTTGCCGCCAAAGGGAGTTGGGGCCGTGAATATGTGCATTTATTTCTGGGCTTTCCATTCTGTTCCACTGGTCTATATGTCTGTCTTAGGCTAGTATCACAGTTTTATTTATTTTTTAATTAAAAACATATTTTTTATTGATTTCAGAGAGGGAGAGGAAGAGAGATAGAAACATCAATAATGAGAGAGTATCATTGATCAGCTGCCTCCTGCACGCCCCAATAAAACACTGGGGTTTGATCCCACAACCCGGGCATGTACCCTTGACTGGAATCAAACCTGGGACCCTTCAGTCTGCAGGCTGATGCTCTACCCATTGAGCCAAACCAGCCAGGGCTTATTTGAAATCAGAAAGTATGATGCCTCCAGTTTTGCTCTTCTTCCTCAGGATTGATTTAGCCATTAGAGAGCCTTTGTTGCCACATATGTATTTTAGAATTGTTTTTAAAATTTATTTCTGCCTTTGGGATTTTGATAGCGGTTGCATTGAATCTGTAGATTGCTTTGGGTGACATCATTCTTTATTTTTCTCAACTCTCTGGTTTGGTGTTTGCAAGACAGAACCCAGCCCCAGGGAGAGCCCCCCAGTTCAGTTGGAGTGCTGGAGTCTGGGCCAACCCCCCCTCCTCTGCCAGAAGCCGGGGCCTTGGGGTTTCCTGACCCCGTGGCCATGCTCTGGGGCAGTTGCTCGGGCGAGGGCTTCCGGAATCTCTCCGCTGGTGTCAGTGCCTTTGTTTAGTTTATGGATTCCTTACCAAGGTCATTTGCCCATGAGTTGTGGCTGAATCGGTGTTTGTGGGGGAGGAAAGGTCCAGGGTTTGCTACCCTGCCTTCTTGCTGCCATTACTCCTTTTCCGGGCACCTTTTAGTAATCACCGTGTTTTATTTCCTTTATGGCTCTCACCACCTGAAATTGACTCCACGCATTAATATATTTCTCCTCCGAGTCACTAAAATATTCTAAGCTCTACAAGAGCAGGGACCTAAGTAGTTGACCCTTATGTCGACTTAAGCTATGCTTGGCCCATAGTAAAACTTCAGTGAGCACTTACTGGATTGATTAACTCAGCAGTGTCAGGTTACAGTCCTGACAACTTTTCCTGCCCTCGTGGAGACAGCCCAGTCTGACGGTGGCAGAGGGCAGGGCCTGCCCATTATCTCTTGAGCATACCCAGTGCCCTTTGCCCTTCTGTACTTTGTGATTTTGTGTGTGTGTGTGAAAGTACATTTGAAGTCCTCCCATCTCTATTTCCAAGGAATGATGTCAGGGTGAAATAAAATCATTTTTTGTAAACCTCTTAGACAAAACTCACTATAAACCAGACACTACGTAAGTAAGTACTTTTCATCTGCTTCAGGCTAAAAAATATTGTACGGCCTGAGGATTATCTTAGGGAGCAGGGCCTAGGAGTGGGGTACAGTTAACTGGGTGAGATAAATTCAGTTAACAGGCACACATCTCTATCGTTATCCTATGTCAGTGTTTCCCAAACTTTTGACATATGTGTACCCCTTCTATAATTTTCATAACGCTGAGTACCCCTTGTCAAAAAAAGAAGGATGCATTTTAATAACAATCAAAATATAGTTATTTTTTCTTTTTTTGGTACATACACAAAATAATAATAAATGAAAAATAAAATTATTCATAATAAAATACAAGTAAAAGTTATATTATAAATAACATTTATTTGGATCAATAAGAAGGATGAAATTGACTTGACTCATGAGAATGTAGAATTAGTGTAGCTAAGCACAGTGCAGTGCATATCCCCACCAAACTCTTTCCGTACCCCTGGGGGTACGCGTACCACACTTTGGGAAACACTGTCCTATATCAATTGTGAGATATTCTTCCCAAACTTCTCTAGATCATCACCAAATGTTTTAGACAAGACAGCCCCTTTCCCATATACTTGGGGAAATTTCAGTGGAAAATGAGACATTGTGGTTAGATATTACTTAACATGTATTTTATTTATTTTTTTAAAGCATAACCTTCATTTAAAAAAGACACATGGCGTAGCTCAGTGGTTGAGCATTCACCTATGAACCAGGCAATCATGGTTCCATGCTGGAGTAGTTAGCATAATAAATGCGAGAAGTTCGTCAGAAGGCTGATGGACCTCTTCAGCAGGACTGAAGACCCACTGCCAAACAGCTGAGGGCAATTCCCCTAACCTGATGGTCCTTTGTTGTTTACCAGGCCTTACCTTTGATATGTATAGCTGCTTTGCTAAAGGGAAAAATGTGTGAATAAAAAGCCATGGGTGCGGACATTCTGGGAGCCCACTTCGCTAGAAAGTGGAGCCTCCCCCAGATCCCCCATGCCTTCCAAATTTATATTTCATGTCTAATATCTCTGGAATATATATTTACGTTGCAGCTCCTTCTCCAGCTTCCTGAACCCATGCAGCTGTGGAAAGACTGCAGCAGTTTGATTCCTGGTCATACACATGCTCAGGTTGTGGGCTTGATCCCCAGTGTGGGGTGTGCAGGAGGCAGCCGATCAATAATTCTCTCTCATCATTGATGTTTCTATCTCTCTCTCCCTCTTCCTTCCTCTCTGAAAAAATAAAGTCTATTTTTAAAAATAAAATAAAATAAGACATACTGCTTCTGCTTGTTATTAAAAGAGGCATGTATTACCTATAATTATACTGTTAGTTCATATTATTACCTATAATTATACTGTTAGTGCACTGAATTCTATATGTATTATCTTATTTTTATGCTTAATAACTCTGAAGTAGATAATATCATTACTATTATTTCACATTTATTTTTCTATTATAGTTGGCATACAAAATTATATTAATTTCAGGTGTAAAACCTAGTGATTAGACATTACACAACATATTAAGCGATCACCCTGATAAATCTAGTATCCATCTGACACCACACATAGTTATTATAATACTAGAGGTCCAGTGCACAAAAATTCATGCACCTGGGGGGTTGTCCCTCAGCCTGGCCTGATCCCTCTCACAGCTCAGGAGCCCTTGGGGGATGTCTAACTGACAGCTTACCAGGGGTGGGCAAACTTTTTGACTCGAGGGCCACAATGGGTTCTTAAACTGGACTGGAGGGCCAGAACAAAAGCAACCTGACCATGCTGGCACTCTCATCTTGGGCTGCAGGTGAAGGAGCAGAGGGGAGAGCAAGAGAACCCTCTGCTCTTTTGGAACAGCCGAACAGGCTGGATCTGGCCCGAGGCCGTAGTTTGCCCATGGCTGGCTTTGGCTGATCAGCTGGCTCCGCCCCCCCATCACCCTTCCACTGCCACCAGTGGCCTCTCTCTGAGGGAGTGAACAGGCAGGGTAATTGGGGGATGGCACTGGCTGGTGAGTGGCCAGCTCCACCCCCCCGATTTCCCTCTGTTGCCATCAGTCATCGTTGCCCCCCCTCCCATTGCTATCCCCTCCTTCTGCCTGCTGATACCTGCCTTGGTTGCTTGGTTGTCCTGGAGCTGCCCGCTCACTGGCTGGTCATTCCACCGTTTGGTTGATTTAGCTTTTATTATATAGGATTACTGGTCATATTCCTTATGCTGTACTTTACATCCCTGTGACTATTTTGTAACTGCCAATTTGTAAGTTGATACTATTATTATTGCCAACTTACTAATAAAAGAGAAATATGTAAATTGTCACTTTGTGACACCCACAGCCGATCAGGAGTGAGTATACAAATTAAGCCACCCAAAATAGTGGTGGACCCACCGCCTCCGGGCCTCTGGGCAGCGCACCTCCT